>JACYFF010031952.1:16667638-16677981 GCA_017589665.1 Selenicereus undatus | reverse complement strand
TAAAAAATAAAAAATAAAAAATAAAAAAAATGAAAAAATGAAAAATGAAAAATGAAAATAAAAACGTAAAAATTAAAAATTAAAAATTAAAAAAATAAAAAATAAACAAAAATAAACAAAAATAAACAAAAATAAACAAAATTTCGATAACTTCATAAATTATTACACATTAATTACATTCTCATTATTTGAACCCACTTGAACCCACCACATAAAAAATATACCAACTTCAACCCTATTCAACTAACATCAACCCACTTAAACCTACTTTAACCTATTTCAACCCACTTTAAAAAAAAATACCAACTTCAACCTACCTCAACCCACCTCAACCTACTTCAACCTACTTTACCCTTTTACCTGCCCAATTTACCCACGAAAAGAACAAGCCCCATCTCCCTCGGTCCCTCACCTCACGGCTTCACTATCTCGACCCTCAGGTCCCTCATAGTATACCTCAAACCCTCAATCCGCCTCTCTCCCTCAGTTGCTCACACAAACCTCACTCCTTAGGCCCTATTCTTTTCAGTGGGAAATGAGGGGTGTGGGATGAGTGATTGTGGAAAAGGGGATGAATTAGTGGGTGTGTGTGGTATTTTTTTTTAAGTGTGGGAAAAAGTTGGTGAATGTGAGTGACAATTGAATGTAGTTGGATGAAGTTGAAGTATTAGTTATTAATATTTTTTTGTTTTATAATATAATAATTTTATTGTGATAGTAATTAATGATGATGAAATTTTTTTATTTTTGTTTATTCTGTTTTGTTCTTTTTATTTTGTTTATTTTTTATTTTTGCATTTTGTATTCGTAATTTCTATTTTTAAATTTTTTAATTTTTAATTTTTAATTTTTAATTTTTTTAATTTTAATTTTAATTTTTTTTATTTTTTTAAAATTTTTAATTTTTATTTTAATTTTAATTTTTCTTAAATTTTTTAAATTTTTTGAGTTTTAATTTTTTTTGTATTTGTTTTTAATTTTCTTTTTTTGTATAAATTTTTTTATTTTTTATTTTTTTGGAACTTGCTGTTGGTTGTTTTTTGGGAATAAAAAAAATACAACAAAGTAAAAAATACAAAAAAATAAATACAAAAAATTTAAAAATTTAAATTTTTTAAAAATAAAAAATACAAAAAAATTAAAAATTAAAAATTAAAAATTAAAAATTAAAAATAAATACAAAAAAATTAAAAAATTAAAAAATAAAACATAATAAATAAAAATAGAAATTAAAAAATAAAAAAATTAATGAAAAACAAAAAAATAAAACTGTTCCATAACATCCGAAAAATTAAAACTGCTCATAATTGCTATCAGATTATTCGTACACATAATTACGTAAATTATAAAAATTTTCAAAATATGAGAAATGGTTGTTTTATGTAGGTGTGAGAAGGAGTGGGTGAATGTGGGAAGGGGTGGTATTTTTTTTAAGTGTGGGAAGAGGGGGGAAGAAGTGGGTGAGTGTGGGGTTGGTGAATTTCCCAACGAAAAGAACAGGGCCTTGGTCGCCATCTCTCCCTCGCCCTCTCTCTCTCTCTCTCTCTCTCTCTCTCTCTCTCTCTCTCTCGCTCTCTTCCCATCTCAGGCACTGAGGCCGTGAGTCGTGACCGTGATTCCATGAAGCCTCAGCGAAGAGTCGAATACAAAATCAACAAACTGTCTAAGTCCTCAGCGAAGACGACTATCTCCCTCAGTCCAAGTATGATTTCTCTTTCTCTTCTCAGTTTTAATTCTTGATCAACCTATGGACTGTGATTATTTTTTCATCTCTTTCAGATTTGGACATATTGTGTTAGAGAATTTATGCAAAATTGCAAAATTCGTTTTGTATTTGGGTTGGTGATGAACTTGTGCCATGGTTTATCTCACGGATTTTGTGAAATGTCTATCTCTTTCTTGTGTCTAAGTAGAAATGAGCCTTCTTAGCTATGAATTTATATGCTTTCTCTATTCTTGAATTCTCATTTGCGAAATAGTTCTTGAGTTCTTAGTTCTTAGTTGAGCTTGAGTTGGCTAATGCTTTCTCGTTCATGTGTGTGAAGATCCGAATACAAAACAATTATTCATGTTTTTGAAAAATCTCAGTCAGTCAGTTTCTTATGCTTGTTTTAGGGCTTTTTAATCTAGCTAATATAGTTTCTTAATTCTGTTGCTCTTCTGCTTACAAATATGCCTTCTTGTTCTTTGAATGTCTGGCCTAATTGTTTTCAATTCATATCCTTTTGTTGTCCTGTTAGTCACTGATTTTTTGACTGTATGTAGAATTAACCTAATTCATCTTCTTGTTATTACCACATTAGATGGAGATCGAAGTCAATCGGAAACTGTTGGCACTCCCACCCTTTCAACGGATCCTAGCCCTTCTCCACCACCACCAGTTTCATCAGCAGCACAACGTCCCCCACGTCCTCCACGTAGTCGAGGTCGATGTTCTTCATTTGCAGAGGTAGATGAGCAAATTGATGAGGTTGACCCTTCTGATTTTCCAGCAGCAAGCATAGGTAAAAAAAGAACTTCTTGGGTATGGAGTGAGTTCGATTTAGAACGTGAGGGTACTAGGGACGAAAAGGCTTGTTATATGCATTGTAAGCACAAACTTTCAGCGAAGAGCTCACATGGGAGTAAGCATTTAAGTGACCATTGCTAAGGTTTTGTGTATGGTTGATCATCTTAGTTTTAGGCAATTTGTTAATGGCCTAAACCCTGATTTTGAAATGATATTCGCCGCACTTTAAGAACTAATATTCTTAAGATGTTTGACAATGAAAAATCTACTTTGAAGAAGTTGTTGGAGGTTAATCAAGGTAGAGTTGCAATGACTATTGATTTATGGACGACTTGTAATTAGAAGAAGGGATATATGGCAGTGACAGGTCATTTTGTGGATGATGATTGGATACTTTAAAATTTTGAGGTATACTTATTTATATTTGATAATTAAATTGTTTCATAATGTGACTTTGATAATTTGTCTTTGATACCTATAATGTTTAATAATGCTTCTTTGATAAATATAATAATGCTTCATATTGTGTCTTTAATGTTTTTTTAACATTATATGTATGCTTATTTTGGTGTGCTATTAATATTTTTTTTAATAATGGTATTTAGGTTCATGTATGTGCCACATCCACACACAAGTGATGTTCTTGCAACCATTGTCATGGATCAGTGCTTGTTTGAATACAATTTAGAAAATAAAATTTCTTCTATTTTTGTAGATAATTGTACAACAAATGATTCCATGATGGATATCTTGCTTGGAAAGTTTGAAACTAATTTTCTTATACTTGGTGGTAAGTTCTTACATGTGCGGTGTAGTGCTCACATTTTAAATTTGATTGTGAAAGATGGATTGGATGTTATTGGTAATGGGATTGAGAGAATTCGTGATTGTATTGCCTTTTAGGTTGCAACTCCTAAAAGATACGAGAAGTTTGAGGACTTAGCAAGGTTTTTGAAAATTCAATTAACAACAAAGATTCATCTTGATTGTAAGACTAGGTGGAACTCCACCTATTTATGCTTGAGTCTGCTTTGCCTTCTAAGGCAAATTTTGAGAGATTAAAACGTACAAATTTAAGGGTGAATTTTTCTTTACCAAGCGCCAATGATTGGAAATTTGTTGAGATGATATGTGAGAAATTGAAGATCTTCTATGATGTACTTTGTTGATCTATGGAAGAAATTTTTCCATTGCCAACTTGCTTTTTAGGCTTATTTGTGAGATTAAATTGAATTTGCAAAGTTGGTTGAAATCTGATGTTGAGATTATTCCTGATATGGCATCTAGAATGCTTGATACGTTTGATAAATGTTGGAGCAAAATGAACGGCCTATTAGCAATTGCTTCAATACTTGATCCAAGAAATAAATTGGATTGTGTGGACTTTTACTTCAAGGAGATTTATAAATACGAGGCTTCTAAGGAGATTCAAAGAGTAACTTCCTTGTTGTATGATCTCTTAGTGGAGTATGTGGATAGAAAAGTTGAAGCTCCAATTGTTGAGGATCTTACTCTTCCTACCCCAACCTTCACTAGTGACTCTCCTTTTTCTCACAAAATGCCTTTTGAAGAAGATTGCCAAGATAGATATGGTGCACATAAGAAAACCAAGAAAAGGAAGGTCAATTTGAGATTAGAGTTAGATCATTACTTGGAGAAGGATGTGATGCCTGATATAAAACCGACATATTAGATTTTTGGAAAAAAGATAGCAGGTATCCGACAATGAGGGTGATTGTTAGAGATTTATTAGCAATTCTAGTTTCTACTGTGGCTTTTGAGAGTGTATTTAGTATGGGTGGATGAGTGGTTAGTTCTCATTGCTCAAGGGCACATGCGAAGACAATGGAAGCATTGATGTGTATGCAAAATTGGATGATTGGAGAAACCACAAAAGGTAATATATATTTTTTGGTTTATGTTTTTTAGAGTTCATATAATATTAGTTTTTGAATTCTAAATGCACAACTTGCATTGTAGCTACTACATTGGAGAGTTCTTTTGCTGTTACTACGGTCCTTGAAGATTCTGATTCTGATGATCAATCAATAAGTGAAGTCATTGATCTAGTAAGCAACCAGTTTTCTTAATTATTAGAGCCTTTTTTGGACAAAAAAAGCCTT
This sequence comes from Selenicereus undatus, assembly GCA_017589665.1. Classification (NCBI taxonomy): domain Eukaryota; kingdom Viridiplantae; phylum Streptophyta; class Magnoliopsida; order Caryophyllales; family Cactaceae; genus Selenicereus; species Selenicereus undatus. The sequence continues at coordinate 16,673,349 of JACYFF010031952.1, read as the reverse complement.
TTTCTTAATTTCCTTATATTTATACAAAACTAAAAGTGGTGTTATGTTTATTATTTGATTTTCTCCTTAGGAGATTGAAAGTGATGTTGGAATGGAGTCATTGTGATGACCTTTTGCTGTTGAAGATATGCTGGCAGTAGGGTGTTGGTTTGCCATTTGCATTCTACTCGAATTGTTGGTGGATTTTGTGTTGATGTATTAAATTTTAGAACTTTGTTTTTGCTGTTAAAGATGTGTTGGCAGCAGGGATGTACCCAAATTAAGTATTTTAGCTTGTGTGTGAATGTTGGTTGATGTGTATGTACCCAGATTCCCAGAACATCAACATCTAGATTCTATAAGTCATCTTGTTATAAGTAGATTGTATGATAGCATGAGACTATGAGCAAGCAACATGAGGGTGATTGGTGAATTGCAAATTGCAATAATATGCTACTATGCTAGGTACACATTTTCCCTTCAATTAATATTGTGAATTTCTTTGGATAAAAAAAAGGACTCGATGGGTATTGAATTTTAATAGTCATATGTACCCAAATAAAATCCGAAACACCCGATATACCCGATGGATATAGTTATGGGGATAGATTTTGAAAACTTGATGGGTATAAGTGTGGGTATGAGGATGCTTTTTGAAAATGGGTATGGGTGCGAGTATAATTCCACTGCCCCCACGCCCATCCCTACAGTTTACCAACAAAAAGAATAGGCCCTAAGGTCGAGATCCTTCTTTTTGTATACGGACACTCAAGTCCATTTATATGATAGATCCAAATCTAAAGATCTACTGAGGTGATGTAATTTGAACAACTAGAACCTTTTTTTTTTTTGGGAAGGTGTAGCATCGAAAATAGGGGATGGTTTTTGAAAAACAAAAAAATCACTGTTTTTGATAACCCAAGTCTGTAAGTAAACCCGAATCAACCCAATAATTTGTACAATAATATAAAGGTCATCCTTATTACAACCCCCAAGAGAGCGAAAAATGATAAGAGTTTTTCTCCATGGCACCCTTCCAAGGTTCCACCTTGAGCGAAAAATGATAAGAGTTTTTCTCCAGGGCACCTTTCTAGGGTTTCAACGTTGTCGCAATCTAACTCTACAAGCATATTACAGACGGCTGTATTGAGTTTTGAATTAGGTAAGCAAATATTGGGTTTTGGTCACTTTTTAGGGTCAGGTTGCACAATAGATCATATAGAGGATGCGCAACTTTGGCGTATCAGAGCATAATCATAGTTTCATTTTTCAAAGCTCAAACTTGTCACATTAATAAAAATTTCAATTTTTTGGAACTTACATTCCATCATTTCTCCAACCTATGGAACTTTAATTTTGATCATTCAATAAAAATATTCATTATGGACCCACCTTCCAAGGTTGAGAGAACCGGACCGAACCCGCCGGTTCAACCGATTGGATCGAGAACCGACCATAGCACCGATCCGAAAGTTCTCTAAAACCGTTTAACCTATCAAACCAAGAAAAACCAGTACAACCCAGTTGGACCAGTTGACTCGATAAAACCAGCCCACCCGCGATTGAATCAGTTTTTCCCAACTTTTTATGAAAACCAATATTTTTTGTTGGCTATGAAGATTTTGAACACAACTCAACCCTTCAATAGCATCCTTGGCTTGTCTTCTCCTTCCATACTTTTTTATAAGGCTACCAAGTTTGAGAATTTTCTCAAAATGGCAATGTGGGACTTCTCATTTCTCACAATCTAACAAACACTATATTTATGTAATGAGGGTATTGCAATCACCTTTTACTCTATCAATGTGGGACTATAATTAAATTTCTTATTTCTCTTCTTCCTTATTATTTTGTACTTGTAACTTTTTTTATTAGATTTTAGTAATTTATGTTGTTAATCAAAAAGTATTTTTTTTCATCAAATATAAAATTTAATGATCTCTTCTTCCACATTATTTTGTAGTAGTTCATTTATTGTAATTTTTATTTCGTTTAATGTAATAAATGTATATTTTTTGTTGATCATCAAAACTCTTGTAATTTGTATATTCAAGCATGGTTTACCAGATCATTATGTCCAAATCAAAAAAAATATAACTCTCTAATTAGTTGGGTTACTATATTATTTATATCTAAATTATATTTTTTTTTTTGAAGTGTGAATGCCAATTATAGGTGATAAAAACACACAAAAACCTTGAGTTCTTTTACAAAACATAGCTTTTACAAGCCCATGACTTTGAACTATCTTTGGCTTGCCTTCCATGCTTTTTTATAAGGCTACCAAGTTTGAGAATATGCTCAAATTGACGATGTGGGACTTCTCAATTCTCATTCTATAATAGAACTCATATTTATGCAATGAGGTCTTGTAATCACCTTCTACTCCATCAATGTGGGACCATAAATAAATTTCTCATTTCTCTTCTTCTTTATTATTTTGTACTTGTAACTTTTCTATTAGATTTTAGTTAGTAATTTGAAAAAAATATATATAACAAATATATATAAATTTTTTTTTCAAGTTTACCGGGTTGTGCCGGTCTAACCCGGTTGGACGGTAAACCGGGTCAACCGGTCCAAACGGTCCGACCAGTTGAACCATCGACCCACTCGGTCGACCGGGTCGATCACCGGGTCGGTTCTCTTAACCTTGCCACCTTCTAACACACAACCTATTTTTTTAATCATTCAAAAATTATATATTTACTGGAAAAAAAAGAAAAAAGAAAAAAGAAAAAAGATATTTGAAAATCATAAAAGTGACCCATGGGGAGAAATGGGCAGGCGTTCTCCGCCGCAAGGCAATTTCATGCTACTGCAGTGTTTTTAGACGAGTGGCATGTATAGGTCCCACATTCCATTTTTCTTTTGCCCCTGCGAATGCTCTCAAAACAAACATTGGCCAAACAAAACACAAGAAAATGGCAACAAACACATTCCTAGCTACCCACAAATCCACAAAACTAAACAAAGACATAGCATAGGTAGCATGTACATCTATATTTCCAATGGCTTTGGATAAATGAAATGGGAACAAGGTAACAATAATAAAATACCAATAACAATACTCCAAAAATCTAAAAACAACGACCCAGAACACAAGGGAAAACACGTTCTCCCTCACACAAATAAATGACTTAATCACTATTGCTCCCAAAAAGTTAATCCCCTGATAATCAACTAGTTTAACTAGGCATACTGTCCAGCTATAAGACTTTGCAGCCCACCAAAATAAATACTCAAGTCCTAGCAACAGCAGGTGCAGCAGGTGCGCCAGGGCGGGTTGCTGGTTGCCCAACCTTTGCCATATCCTCCTGATCAAGTAGAACAAAGCTCACGATTAGCCATCATACTCCAAATCTCCAGAGAGGAGCAATTTTAGCAATGACAAAACATGAGGAAACATCAGTAGACATGGAATATGCAATTTTATTTCATGTTAACTAATCGTAAAGTACGCAGGGGAGAACATTTTATAGGACTACAATCAACAACCAATGGCCAGCAGAAAGTTGCATCCTCCCCTTCCTCCATTTCTGATTTTCTTAGAAACCTTTCATTTTCCTGATCAACAGCACACCTTTTTTTTGGGGGGGGGGGGGCGGGGATGTCGTAATAGCTAACTAAATACCTAAGAGGTGAATTTCATAGCAGCATTTTTCCTCCAAATCCCCTACAGTTGGCTATTGAGACCCAGGATCAACAAGCATGCACATCTTGAACCAGCTAGGTATTAGAATGGTAACTGAGAGGGACGCAATGCATTTAGATTCTAGCGGCGGCAATTTTCAATATTTAGCGGACAGGGGTCTATAGCTGGTTAAAGCTCAGCTCCGCAATCTAGGCATCATTCAATAGAAATAGAACACATATATTTCACGTCCGCCAAGACTCAAGAACAAGATGAAAGCAAGCATTAACCATACAGTGAAGCAAAAGTACATGTGAATGCAACTGATCGTATAATACGCATCTACAAAGGTCTGATCAAATGACCAGCGAAATACAACCAAAAAGTGAGTAAAGTCCAGATACAATACCCGACGCCTGAAACGCTGGGGTGGCTCACGGATTCTTCTGGCTTCACGGGAGCGAACCCTTACAACATGGGAGTGGATGGCACAGGAAACACAGTATTGCATCTTGGTGTACAGCTTAGGAAGAATATACCCTGGATACCAACCCAATTGCCACTCTGAATTTTTAAACTGGCAAATCATTTGGACCAATAAACACAAGACAAAAAATAAAAGTTTACGAACCATACCATCATAAACACAGGCCTCTTGCACATCCCTAACTGCAGCTTGTTCCACAATGTTCCTCACAAGGAACCTCTTGATTGCCTTGTCCTTTAACCAAAAAAGGAAACAGAAGATGTAGAACATAATTTAGCATCAGGGCCATAAGAAACAGAGACTGCTAGTAACTGCAAAATCACTGCTTTTCTTGAAACTCTATCTCCTCTTTAAGTGACTAAACATGCACGATAAATTCTCAAAGTACACTTGTCCCAAAATCAAAAAGGCAAAGGAAAAAAAAAAAACCAAATGAAGCAAGCATAACCATGATACCATCTCACAAGCTAGAATCCAAGCAATATACAGTAAGACAACGGAAATTGATATCCCATCCATGAAGTAAACATTAATCTAACAAAAACCCAATAATAAATCATTAAAAAGATGTCAAATTCAATTGAAGATATATGAAATTGGGAGACCTTAGGACAGCATTTGCCACAGTTGGAGCAGCGAATGAAATTGACGTGACCACGACCATGCTTGTTGCGTCCTCCATTTCTTCTCTTGAAAGTCTGAGAATAACGTACAGAAAGGGTGGTCAAAAAGAGATAATAAAATCAAATCTGAACAACAATGGCGGAAAGATGAGCACAAACCATGGCTGGTTCTGGATTCGGAGATTTTCCCTGCAAGCAAAACCCTTGCTCAGTCGATGGCTCAGCTTCCTTCTAGGGTTTTGCGAGGAGGGAGAATGGACGGTGGAGGTGGGAGGTCAAGCTATTCTGGTTGGACGTTTTATGCTGCAAATGGGCCTGGTTAATTACAATTGGGCTACTTTTTAAAGAGTTGGGTATGGTTTTTTAAGGGTAATTGCAGATCGGCCCATTAAAAACTACGCATGGCAATGACTAATATGTAACGCTCAACAGTTACGAGTCCACTTTGAGTTTCCTTTAGCCTTTTTTTAAATTTGTTTTGGGTGGTGGGGGCAAGTGAGGCACTAAGGTTACTATGATAATAGAGGGAAACTACACTTGAGGTTGAGTTGTAATGTAGTCAGGGCAGAAACTTTCAGTCGTGAACCATATATGAAAACCTTATTGACTTAGGGTCTGTTCTTTTCGTGAGTCAATTTATATTTATCCACTTCAACCTACTTCAACTCATTTCAATCTATTTCAACCTACTTCAATCCACTTGAAAAAAAACTACTAACTTCAGGGCCTGTTTCTTTCGTGGGTAAATTGGGTGGGTCAAAAGGGTGAACTGGGTTGAAGTTGGTTGAGGTGGGTTGAGATAGGTTGAAGTAGGTTGAAGTTGGTTGAAGTTGGTATATTTTTTATGTGGTGGGTTGAATTGGGTTAAAATAATGAGAATGTAATTAATGTGTGATAATTTATGAAGTTATCCAAATTTTGTGAAATTTTTGTTTGTTATTTTTTATTTTTTATTTTTTAGATTTTCAATTTTTAATTTTTAGTTTTT
>JACYFF010031952.1:16596016-16625389 GCA_017589665.1 Selenicereus undatus | reverse complement strand
TTATGAACCAACCAACAAAGCCTAAGTGATCCATTTAACATAAGTTCATTTAAAAGCAGCCCAAATTGGGGGGGGGGGACTTTTATAGCTGACACTACTGAGTGACCCTTGTTTCATTTCATTTAACCTAATATGATCTTCACTCTCTCTCTCTCCTCTCTACCTGCCTCATTCTCTCTCTTTCCTCTCTGGCTGCCTCTCGAATCCTCTCTGTTACTCTCAACATGGCCATGGACGCCATACCCAGAAATTGGAGAACCGAGATCTTTTCTTGGGTTTTGAAGCCTTGGCTACGGTGACCACCACCGCCATTATCGGTTCGTTGATTAAAAAACCACCCAAGTGATGAAAAAACACCGTCAACCCCCAATAAAAACCCACGAGCCTTGATCTACGATAATCGGATGGGAACCACCACCGCCGTTGTGTAGATCGGCTGGAACTGAGTATGAGAAAGGCACCACGGGCCTAAGGCATCGTTGAGGTGGTGGCGCATGGGCTCATGTGCTTCCATTGACGACGTTTCTCCGATTTTCTTTCTATGGCTGCGTAGATCGACGATGATGCGGGGTTTTGGGAGCAAGAAGATTGTGAAACAACCTTTGTTGGCGGCGCGTGACGGTCACGCGCCACCCTTCCTCGGTGTCGTCTGATGGGTATGATCCGAGTTCTCTTTGTTTCTGTTTTCTACACCTTATTTGCTTTTAATCTGAGCCGATGTGGAGATTTAGACAGAGGGGGGTTGGGGTTAGGATTTTGGGTTTGAATTTGGATTTTTGGCATGAATTTGACTAACAAATTGGGCTTGTGTAAGACAAAGAGTATGATCACTGTGAATGGCAAGTTTCCTGGGCCTCCTGTGGTTGCTAGAGAGGGTAATCAAGTTATCATTAAACTCATAAACCATGTCAAAAACAATATTAGCATCCACTGGTGTAGTACATATATATGTTTCCCTCAAAAGTTACATATTATGACAACATTAGCTAATTGCAAATATAATTATTTTCAACAACAACAACAACAACAACTCCCAGTGTGGGTCCTGCTTTCGCAGGGTATGGGGAGATCCAGATGTAGTCAGCCTTACCTCAACCGACATCTCTGCCCGTAGAGAGGCTGATTCCAAGCAACTCACAAAATAAGAATTTTGTAAAAACATTTGTAAAAGATGGGTTAGAGAGAGAGAACCACTTGTATAGTACAGCAGAGGGGGGGATACCATACCTTAGCGGCGATAGACAAATAATGACCTCTCCAGAAGCACGTAGTACCTGTAAACAACACAACAAACGCGAACCCGTAACAAAACGCGAACCCGTAACAAAACCTACCCTACTACAACCAAAAGACACTATGCCAACAATACGCCTCGATCTACGACCTTAATCCTATCCCGTCAGAGTCTTCTATCCTGAGCCATGTCCTCCGTCAGTCCTACAACTTTTAGGTTCCCTCTGATCACCTCATCCAAGCTCTTCTTTGGTCGACATCTCCCTCTGTTACCGTCGGGGATGTTAATAGTCTCACATCTCCTTACCGGTGCGCCCACACTTGTTCTTTTCACATGGCCAAACTATCTTAGTCTTGATTCCCTCATCTTGTCTTCAATGGGTGCCACTTTGACTAAGTCCCTTATTACTTCATTCCTAACTTTATCCAATCTCGTATACCCACATATCCATCTGATCATCCTCATTTCTGCGACCATCAACCTTTGAATCTGAGTCTTCTTTAACGCCCAACACTCCGAATCGTACATCATAGTGGGTCTCACTACCGTACGATAAACTTTACCTTTTAAACCTACTGGCATCCTCTTATCACACAACACACCCATAGCATGCCTCCATTTTAGCCATCCGAATTTAATGCGCTACTTAATATCTTCATCAATCTCACCACTTTGCTGAACGATCGAGCCGAGGTATCTAAACTTCTTGACCTTCGGTATCGGCACCCCGTCAATGGTGATATCTCCCCCCGCACCTTCCCTCCCGCTAAAACAGCAATGGAGGTATTCAGTTTTGGATCTACTCACTTTAAAACCTCTGGACTCCAATGTGTGCCTCCAACTCTCTAACTTGCTATTAACTCCCTCTCTGGTCTCATCAATAAGAACAATGTCATCTGCAAATAACATACACCAATGTAACTCATCCCGAACCCTTTTAGTAAGCTCGTCCATCACTATTGTGAACAGAAAAGGGCTTAAAGCGAACCCTTGATGCAGGCCAACACCAACGCAAAATTTTTCGGTAGCCCCTCCTGATGTCCTAACCCTCGTCCTACCTCCCTCGTACATATCCTTAATAACTCGAATATACCCAGGTAGCACTCCTTTTTGTGCCAAGCAACTCCAAATTAGGTCGCGTGGAACTCTATCGTAGGCTTTTCCCAGGTCAATGAATACCAAATGAAGATCCACTTTTGTATCTATGTTCAATCCCATAAGCCTTCTAAGGAGGTAGATCGCCTCAGTAGTCGACCTGCCAGGCATAAAACCAAATTGGTTCTCTGAGATCGAGATATTCTTCCGCAACCTTCGCTCAATCACCCTCTCCCATAACTTCATTGTGTGACTGAGCAACTTTATTCCCCTATAAATGTTACAGTATTGAATATCCCCTTTGTTCTTGTACAATGGGATGACTAAACTAAATCTCCATTCTCTGGGCATCCTAGAAGTCCTAAAAATAACATTAAAAAGCTCTGTTAGACACTCTAGTCCCTCCTCCCCCAAGCACTTTCACACTTCCACCGGTATCCGATCTGGTCCTTCTGCATTCCCATTGGGCATTCTCTTCAAGGCCTTTTTAATCTCACCCCCACTGATCGGTTCACCCGGGTGAAGGTCAAGACCCATCTCGCTCCTCTCACTACCCTTATTTCGAGGGTCTTTGCTCGCTTCCCCATTAAGGAGTCTGAAAAAGTACCTTTGCCATCTGCCCTAGATTTCCTCATCCCCCGACAGTACCCTACCATTCTCTGCAAACATAATTAATTAGTGAGTGATTATTACAAATACAATCATGAAAAATCTATTGTACGAATATATAGGCATGGGTCCGATGTGGTTTCTTGAATGTCATCAGTGCGAAAATAGACAATCATAGTGATTTCTTGAATGTCATCAATAGGGCATGTTCGTGTTACAATAGATGAAAGTCATAGAGGCATAATCCCAAAAAAACACATGCATTTAACTAATTAAAGACAGGGGACACAGAGAACGAAAGACTGAATTTTCCAATCAAAGATGGGAGGGGGACATAGAGAATGAGAGACTGACTTGAGGATTGGAAGCCCTCAAAATCAGTTCACAATGACCAAAAGGATAGCAAACATAAGTACATTAATACCAATAAATCAATAACAAAAAAGGGAATGAATTTTCCAACCAAAAATAGGGGGGAGACACAGAGAATGAGAGACTGACCTGAGGATTGGAAGCCCTCCGAATCAGATCGGAGAGTGAGATGGAGACAACCGGAGTCGGAACAGAAGGGATGTTTGGGCTCTAGATCAGAGGCTCTAGATTAGGAATAATGATCTTCATGTGGTTTCCAGAATCCGAAGGAAATCTAGTTTGAATGATTTTTGGTAATTACATTGTTGCCCCTGTTGGAAGGAGATTGATTCTCAATATTATTCTTATTTCCTTTTAATGTATCTGTAATTAACATTTATATTTTTCTTGTTAATTTTTATTTTGTTATGAATTAATTCACTAATATGGACGGATGTGATTAAAGTGAGGATCAATCTGATGGCCCAAAACATCTAATTTTTGACAATGCAGGAAAAAGCCACGTCAGCACAACATTACTTTTATATAATAGTATAGTATAGATATTGTTTTGGTCTTTGATTTAGTTTATTGAGGAGATAATTACAATCACAAAATTGATTTCATGATAAAATCTTCAAGATTGTTCCTTCATTAATAAGGCGTGAACTTAAATTTGAATTTTAGACATTCAAGTAAGTCAAGGATCATAATGGATAAATTACACACGATATTCTCTTGAAGATATCTTAGGATATTTATGATTGGACTAAATTGATGTTTATATGAGATAATATTTAATTGATTATATTGGATATGAAATATTATTTTGGCTTGAATAATTTATTCTTTGTCAAAAGCGATTATTATCCCATTGAATTATGTTTGTTGATCCCAAAGAATGAACGGGGTTTATATTAAGTCTGAATCAATAAAAAAGCACATGTCTTCTGAGGCAAGCTTAACAACCTCCTCAGGATAAACCCCAACGACATCCTCAATACTAAACAGTTGCCAATGAATGAGAGCAATAGTTACTTAATTCTCATCCCTCTTCATAAAGCACCAAACAATAATCAAATCTAGTGGCAAAACAACAAATATATTTGACTAAAAAACTAGTAAATGTATCTGTAAACTATTTCTTCCTAATTTCATCAATAAGGTTAGGTTAAGGCAATCACTTTCCTTCATCAAGCTTCTGTGGCGCAGGTCCCATGTTTGTTTTATAGTATATAACCATGCTTGTTCTTCTTCTACTTAGAGCTTGCAAACCCCTGCCCTTGCTTGTACCCAACTACATGAATATCACCAAAATGGTCACAGATAACAAGCCCCCAACCTCTTCCATCTTTCCAAATTTTGCCTCCATCAAAGTTCAGTTTGGATATGCCACCATCAGGAAGAGACCAATTGGCTGGATGTTTGCACACCTTGAATTGAAGACTTCTCCTTGACATCTCTAAATTTCCTCACAAAGGACACAGCCAGCTCAGCTATATGATCCATACACTGATCCAACTTATTAAAAATAAATATGTTCCAAGCATTTCAACACTTCTACAACTACTAACCACCTCCCCAAGCCCTAAATCACCCAAGACTGTGGCAGCATGCTGGATGCAATCCCCCGTCAAAAGAAACGTGCACTCCACAAAGAAGCATCAAAACCACTACTTACCCAGCCCAAATATTTTTCACCAAAGGACAATGAACGGGGCAAGACAAGTCTGCCTCCTCACAACTTTCACAAATAACGCAGACCATCTCATAGTTTGGAAGTCTTCGTACAAGATTAGACTTATTACTAAAGGTGTCGTTACAAAATTTAAGCAAAAAAATTTCATCTTAGGTGGAAGATCAAGCCACCAAAATAACTTCCAAACCTGCTTACTTCTAGACACAAAACAACTTCCCCTCTCAATTTGCTTCCTAGATTGAATTAGGATACGCTAACTTCACCAAGAACTCCCCATTAGTAAAGTAATGCCATGCCAGTTTGTCCTCTGGCCACGACCCACATAATGTTATGCTTAGAATGAAAAGGCAAGAAACATGGCTTAACCAGGCCAATTTTCCAAGAAGCATGATTAGTATCAATCAGGTCACATACCTTAACATTAGGGATAATTGGACTGATTGGCAATGCAAACTTGAAAAAGCACCACATGTTCAACATAAGGTCGGGGAATCTAGCAAAGGCGCCGCATATATAGAGAATTCTTGGTCTCCACTAGCCACCTCGAGCCAACCTTTACCACCTCAGATGCTCCCTCACAAGCTTCTCCACGTAAAATTCATCATCTTGCCTTGGTCGCCCTTTGACAAACCCTACGTCGGATAATTCTTAGCAGTTAAAAGTCTAACCACTTGGGAATGCTCCTCTATGACAAACCACCGCAATCGTTTGGTAAAGAGGGCTTCATTAAACGCCTCCTTATCACGAAATACTAAACCTCTATCCAACTTGGACAAACACAACTTTGTAGAACTTCCCGGTGAATCTTCTACCCTTCTTGAATTTGAACCTACCAAAAACGAGCAATCGTATATTGGATAGAAGGTGTAGTTGTAGCTAGCAACCAGCAGGTATGGGTCGTATCCACAGGAGTTGTGCTTCCAAACACTAGAGCCAACTCAAGCATATCAATCTAGGCAAGATAGATGGCGAAGGGAAGAAGAATAACCTACTGAAACGGGCAAACAAAAAGGACTTTGAATAATTAAACCTAAGATAAACCAACTAATCAAGTCAAATACTCATATTCCCAAATTATGTTATTATGTAAAGATGATCGGTTATATCATTAAAGTCCATCCAAGTCCTCTGTCAAGGGTTAATAGGCTAGTCTAATCGTTCTAAGCACCTATTTTCATGAGATTAGCTCAATTAAACTACAAGATTAATAACCCTCGACTTAGCTAAGATTTAAACTATTTTCATGTTCAAATGTTAGCTATCCTTTCTACCCACACTAGAAAATCAACCTCACCTTTCAGCGCAAGTGAATTACCCTAAAACACAGATGAAAGCTCTTTCAATCGTTTCATTGAACACTTGATGGGCGTAAGAGAAAATCCTAAGTTGTAATGTAAATAAGTTGGGTAAAGGCATAAACAAGATCAACTAACCATCAAGAGGCTAATCATAATCAAATATCCTAACTTTAATCACAAGTAAGCATCCAAAAGGAAATCAAAGGAAAAATTAACAAACTAGTAAACAAAACAAAGAGCATGAAATTAAAGAGAAAGAAAAAGGAGGAACTTAATCTTGAATCACGAAATCCACAATCTTGTATATGATATACACTAATCTAGTCTAAATTATTCTCCCCCTAATGGGGTTTGGAGGTGGATGATAAAGCCCTAAAAACGGCTCCCCCAAAAACCTAGAAAATCCCCCTAAATAGAAACCTGGTCGTGGCTTTTATAGCGAAAACTGACAGGCGCATGGTCGTGCATCAACGCACAGGCGCCCGTATGCCCCACACACCAGCAGATGCACAGTTGTGCACTGCCTATGTCCAACTTCTGCCTGTAGAGTTGACATTGCAGTGTTACTGGACAACCATGCCTTTATGTACGGCCAGCCGTGTATCGGTCTAGGCTTTTCAGACTTGAGTTTTCTGGCCTCAGTATGCTGGTAGACCTCTTTTCTTTCTTGGAAATCATCCCCAATGCCTCCATTTCCATCAAAATTAGCAATTTTCTTATCTTCTTGAAAATAATTCTTGAAAATAAGAAAAATCACTAAATAAATACAACATGAACCGAATAAGGCAAATTTGACCCTTTCTCCTTAAGGTTTAACATACAAAATAATGAAAGAAAGGGATTAAATAGGGCCTAAAATGAGGTTGAAATAGAGGTTCATCAGTGTTGAGTTAAAACTATAAGTGCAAGGCATATGTGTAGTTAGCAATCGGCAAGTATGGGTCATATCCACAATAAACTTGTTTCCAACCACTAGAACTGATTTAAACACTCCACCTAGGCTAAACAATGTTATGGCTTGAGCTAACTACTAAGAATTGCAATAAACTATAAACGATTTAATTAGGAAATTAGATGTTTGAAGCACTCATGTTGAAATTAATGACACGTCTATACTAGAAAATCAATTTACTAATCCCTATCAAGTTTATTCAAACTAGCATCATAAATGGAATAGCCGACAATAAAGGTCATATTCTCCCTCTTTCAAAGATTGAAGACTAATCCTATAATGTAGTCGCCTATTTTCATGGGACTATGAGTTGATGGATTACAAAATAAACAACCTCAATTCCCAATTAGGATCTTAATTATCTTCATATTAGAAGCCTAATTGCCTGCTAAGTCACACTAGGTAAAGATTTTGCCTTTAAACATTCCCCTAAACCCTAATGAACAAATATGAATAGTTTTTCAAGTAATTCAACAAGCATGTGGTGATCATGGCAGAAATAAGATGCTACCACGAATTAAATGGGATTCAAGGCTAGTTCACGATTATCTAGGCATAATCGGCGTAAATCCCAAGCCCAAGTAAGGGAAATTAACCACTAAACATGATAATGAATTCAATTACAGACTTCCAAAGCCTAATTGTGAAATCTAGATGACAAAATTCAAACAAGAAGAAGTTAGGGGAAGGAACAAGAACAAACATGGAATTTGATGGAATTGCAAGAGGAAAAATATTCAAAGAGGACACAGAAACTCCAATGCCAATCTTATAAACCTAGAACTACTTTAATCATCCTCTAAGAACCATTATTTTTCACAAGAGTCCAAAGCAACTCCTAAAATCCTAGAACCTTATCTTTTAACAAGCTAGACTGGTAGTTACATTAGTGCAACACGAGCGTGCCAAACAACATGGCAGCCCATGTCAACAAAGTTTCCTAATCTTTACACAAGGTGACACAGGCGTGCCAAATAGCATAACACACCATGTGATGCCCCAGAATGCTGTTCTTCAGGATTGTTAGTTTTTAGGACCAACATGTAATTCTAGACGGTGCCATGTGTCATTTCTTTCAAATTTTACTTGCCGAGATGACTACGCAGTTTGGCATAGTAGCCCGTGCTACCCTTATTTCCTTTGCTTCCTACTTCATTTCCATCCTCTACTCTTGCACATTGCTCTCTTTGCTAATAAAGCCCTCTAATCTTGAAAATAAGAGGTTGGAACTAGCTAGGCTGTTTTGAAGGAAAGCAAACCAAATTTCATAAGTTAGAGGTGAGAAACAAGGATAAAAAGTGGAATTTAGGAAAGGAAAAGTAGGTAAAATACAGGTTCAACAACTTCTTCATGCTTATCTCTTGTTTGTCTCTAAGCAAGACTAAAAACATGATCGAACTATAAAGGGAGCAAAATCTCTATTTTCCCACTTTTCGTAGGAAAGCTAGCACTAATTAGTCAATCAGACACTACCATATGCAATAGCAAGACTATTCAAGGTATAAGAGGAATTTTGGAAAAACCATTCAAAGTTATTTCTACGACCAAACTGCTTAGATTTAACAGTTAGCCGACACATATCAGAACTCACATTAGTCAAGATGCTCTTAAACAAGTGATGAACTAGCCAGTTTGGTAGAACTTCTCACATAGGAAGAATGAGAATACTTTCTCTCATGTGTTTGAAATGACGGGCTCCTTCAATCATCCTCCGTATGTGACAGTCTTACTGTAGGTTTGGTTATATTCTCAATCCTTTACTACTAAAATGCACATGTAATTGACAATCTAGAGGACTTGTTATGGATTGGTTTAAGGTTAGAGGTGAAAGAGGGGCAAATGGATTTGGGAATGTGTAGCTAAAATTGAGATACTAAAGAGCGCGCACTACAAACATTCTCACAAAAGCAATACATCACCATATCGCGCCGCACCAAACAACTTAAGGAGAAATCCCTAGATGGGCCTTAGGAATGAGCTGAGATAATGAATAATGCATTATATTCATCAACCATGCCAATACTTTTACTCAAACCTTTTTTTTCATCTTTTTTATTCTTTTTTTTCCTCTAACTTTTTTCAACAAGTGAGTAGCATGGGAAACTTCTCACTAGCATAACTCAAACTCGTTTTGCAGCACATTTTCAATCCATCAAAATCAACAGAGGAGAATAACAACAATTGGGCCAATCACAATCTTGTTCTCACAACAAAGCACGCAAAGATAACTGCATGAGATTTTCAAGGAAAAATATAAATGTCACAAGCATACAACTTTTGTTGCAGTACTTGAGGGTTGTCTCCTCAGGGACGGGAGTGAAAGTAGGTTACTAATTATGAAAATAAACTAATCCAAAATCATTTTAAACTAAATAAATAACTACAACTATTGATTAAAAGGATCTAAGTCGAAATAATCACTAGCTATTTACATGATTACATTACACAACTTGCATGTAAGAAATCACCTATCTTCTTCAAATAACACTTATGATTATTGAGCTTATAAAATGAGGAGAATACTATAGGCTTACCTAAGCATGAGATGAAAATGAAGTAAAGAAATTAGACATTTCATGGCTTCAACAAGCTCATAATGCACCATCAAAATCAAACTTGAGACTTCCCAGCACAACTTCGTCAAACCAAGATTTCCCTAACTGAACTAAAACTAGCGATTAGAAAAGGAGTAAAGGTGGGGGTGAAGAAGTCGTGAGGATGCTTACCTTTTAAAGGGCTCAACCCAAGCTTTCCAAGCCACCATAACTGGAAACGAAGTGAACATTAAAACCCATAAAAGAGAACAAGCAGTAAGAAGTTTCATCGATAAGACGTCCTTGCTTTACTGAGCTAAGCCCGAGTGTGCCAACGTTCATTAATGGAGGTTAAAAAGCAAATATAGCTCATCCCATAAGCAAAGGAAGCTAGAACAAGGTAGAGGGTGATTGATTAGACAAAACGAGGTGACTAACAAAGTCGAATCCAAATCAAAATTACCCAGGAAACAGGACACATAATGCCAAGAACTAGAGCTATTCTTCAATGTTGGAGACAAACATAATCTAACCTAGAAAATAGAACAAGCACAAAGAACAACAACAAACACCTCCTAGTGTGGGTCATGCTTTCACAGAGTCTGAGGAGATCCATATGTAGGCAGCCTTACCTTTACTGACATCCCTGCCCGTAGAGAGGCTAAATCCAAGAGGTCCACAAAAACAAAATTTTGTGAAAACATTTCATAGAAGAAGGCTTTTGTGAAAACATTAAATGAAAAAAAACTAAGGATATGCAGTAGGGAATGAAGTCAATGAACTAAGAAATATTAATAAATCAGGTGGTCATAACTATGTAAATAAATGTCCAACATAAGTACAACATAGTAGAGGAAGGTACTACAAGTTATCAAACGGAAGTACGCAAACAATGTCTCTTCCCAGATGTTTGTACTACCTGCACATAGACACGACAAAAAAACCACAACCACATCCAAACCTATCCTATTGCTCAGGTAGCCAACTCTTTGAGATATGAGATCCTAATCCTATCCCGTAAAAGTCTCCTATCCTGAGCCATGTCAGTCCCACAACTTTCAAATCCTCTCTAATCACCTCGTCCAAACTCTTCTTTGGTCATCCCCTCCCTCTTTTACCTTCAGGAAGGTTAATCCTCTTACATTTCTTCACTGGCACGTCCACACTTCTTCTCTTCACAGGGCCAAACCATCTGGGACTTGATTCTCTCATCTTGTCTTCTATGGGTGCTACTTTAACTAAATCTCTGATTACCTCATTCCTAATTCTATCTATTCTCGTGTAACCATACATTCACCTAATCATCCTCATCTCTGTTACCACCAACCTTTGGACCTGTGACTTTTTTATATGCCAACACTCCGTTCCATACAGTACAGCCAGTCTAACTACCATACGATAAACTTTGCCTTTTAATCTTACAGGCATCCTCTTATGATACAACACTCCTGAAGCATACTTTCATTTTTGCCAACCCACTTTTATGCGCGGGTTAATATCTTTGTCCATATCCCTATTTTGTTGAATGAACGAGCCTAAATATTTAAAATTCTTGACCTTTGGTATCGTCAACCCATCAATTGTGACTTCTCCTCCTGCATCTTCTTTACTACTGAAACAATAATGTTGGTATTCAGTTTTCAATCTACTAACTGTAAAACCTCTAGATTCTAGTGTATGTCTCCATCGCTTGAACTTGTCATTAACTGCCTATTTGGTTTCATCAATAAGAATAATGTCATATGCGAATAGCATGCACCATGGTAACTCATCTCGAATCCCTTTTGTAAGTTCATCCATAACTAGAGTGAAAAGACAAGGGCTCAAAGCAGAACCCTGATGCATGCCCATACAAATGTAGAAGTCATAGGTATCCCCTCCTGGCGTCCTAACACTCATCCTAGCTCCCTCATATATGTCCTTAATAAATTGAATATACCCAAGTGACACTTCTTTCCTTTCCAAGCATCTCCATAACATTTCACACGGAACTATATCATAAGCTTTTTTCAGGTCAATGAACACCATATGAAGATCTACCTTTCTATATCTGTACAATCCCATGAGCATTCTAAGGAGGTAAATTGCCTCTATGGTCAACTGCCTAGCATAAAAATAAATTGGTTCTCTGATATCAAAATATCCTTTTCGCAACCTTTTTTCAATCACCCTCTCCCATAACTTCATAGTGTGACTGAGCAACTTTATACCTCTATAATGATTACAATATTGAATATCACTTTTGTGCTTGTACAAAGGGATGACTGTATTAAACCTCAATTCTCTGGGCATCCTAGAAGAGTAGAGAAAATGTGAGATTGTTGACCCTATCCTTATGTAATGTAAGGTTTTGATGATAACAAACACAAATGTAATATATACTTGAGTGTGTTGATTGAACAGGTTCCAAATATTGAATACTTTGAAATTGCGTAGCTAACAATGCTCAAGAACAGGTCTTAAGAACAGGAACTCAAGATCAGTTGGCCGGAAAAACTTTCCAGAACATCAGAACAGCCTTAAGAACAGTTCTGCGAAGTGTTTGGAGCAGCAAGTTAAGTCTCTACAAGAAGGCTGGTTGAATCAACAAGAGTCTGTGTTTTGCTATGGTTTTATTTTATTAGATTCTTGTTAATATGCCAATTAGAAAGTCTTGATTTAACATTTACTTTAAATTGGTTTTTCTCTTTGGAAAATCTTAGAACACTGTCTCAGAACAGTTCTGAGAACAGGGTGTTCAAGGTGTTTTCAAGCAAAAACTGCAAAGTTGATTTTTTATTGTTCTCTCTCTGATTTTTGGGCTAACGTCTCTGAGACTTGCAAACAAGATTTTCTGTGGAGTATTTTAACCCCAAACGATTATCATTAACTAAGGGGTTTTGCAAGATCTTTTTGAAATAAAAAGAATCTCTAATTTTTGGCAAGTGGATTAGTTTGTTGAGAAAATCATGGGCTAGTGGTTGAGTCCTTGTGGCTGAGAACCACCGCCTTACTCAAGCAATTAAGGAATTTTTTCCAACCCTCGTTACTCCAATACTTGCGGCTAAAGGACTCTATTTCCTTTAGGGATTTTGTTTTCCAAATCTGAAAAAATATAGGAGAAGATAAATCTTCTTACCTTTCAAAATTCTCTATAAAAGGTTGCTTTCTACAACTCATTCGACATCGGTTTTCACAGCAACTTTCAAGAGTTTTTTGAGATAAATTTTTAGAGGGAAAACCGACCAAAGTGTGTGCAAAAATTGAGCTTTCAAAATTGGCATACGAGGAGCTTAATTGTACCTTACACTAGCTTATGGGAAGCATTCAAAAGTAAGGTGTTCATCTTGTTCACTTTCGTTTAAAAGTGAGTTGAGTGTGTCCAAGTCAAGGGGACTATTGGACGTGGGGTAACTAGTCTTGGGGAAGACAGTTACGTGTGTGTTACAAATTGTAACGGTGAAGGTTACTTTGTAACGTGTTTAGCCCGTATAGTGAAATTGTGTAAAAATTCTACAGGGGTAGGTCGTGGTTTTTCGCCTCAGTTGGGCTAGAGGTGTTTTCCACGTAAAAATCCTGTGTTCACCTTTTTCTTCTACTTACTTTCGTTGCATTTCAGTTTCTGGGCGTGTTACAAACAGCCTGTCCAAATAGGGCCTAAGCCTGTTCCCAGAAAACTGCAAAAATTTGATAACACAATTCACCCCCCCTCTTGTGTTTGTGTACTCTCAAAACTAACAAGTGGTATCAGAGCAGGTTCTCATGAGAAAGATTAACATCTTGAGAGATCTTAAACATGAGTACACCCAATGGCATACTTGAGGGGCAATCCATAACTCGACCACCATACTTTAATGGCCAACATTACAATTGGTGGAAAAACAGGATGGACAACTACATCCAAGCTGAGGACTATGAGTTGTGGATGCTCATCAAGATGGACCACTCATCCCTAAGAAAACAACTGAAGATGGAAATTCAATCCCCAAGGAGCCTAAAGAATTCAATACTGAAGATTACAAAATGATGGAGAAGAATGCCAAGGCCAAGAAACTTTTATATTTCGGCCTAGGTCCTGATGAATATACTCGCATATCTGAATGTGAGTCTGCCAAGGAAATCTGGGATGCTTTACAAGTAGCTCACGAAGGGACCAATCAGGTAAAGCAATCCCGGATTGAATTGCTTATGAGAAAATATGAGTGGTTTGAGATGGGTGATCGTGAAAGTGTGATGGACATGTACACTCGCTTCACTCACATAACGAATGAGTTGAAATCCCTGGGAAAATCCTTGACCACCGAAGAATTGGTGAGGAAGATCCTAAGAATTTTACCTCATTCTTGGGAAGCGAAAGTAACGGCCATCCAAGAAGCTAAGGACATGAACAAGATCACCCTAGATGAGCTGATTGGCAATCTCCAAACGTATGAACTTAGAAGAAATTCTCAGCAAAAAGATGAGACAAAGAAAGATCGAGGTCTTGCACTAAAGGCCTTAGAAGATGATTCTGATTCTAATTCGAAGGAGATTGCCATGTTAACTCAAAAATTTAAGAAGTTCTTCAAGAAAGTTAAAGAAAACAGCAAACGGAAGGACTTCGGCAAGGCCAGAAACACCTCTCGGGAACAGTTCTCCGGATGCTTCAAGTGTGGCAAGTTAGACCATATTGTGAGAAACTGCCCACTGCTTAAGGAAGAACAAGAACCCGAACACCCTAGAAAACAGGGCAAGAAATAGGGTGTAAGCGGCTCAGCGAAACGATTCTCAAAAGCTATGCTAGCGGCCTAGGGTGATTCAAGCGAGGATGAGGAAGGGTCTGAAGCCGAGGAAGCTGATATAGCACTCATGGCAAGAAGTGACACTGATTCAGATGATGAATCAACAAACAGTCTAACTCAACTCAAGAACAAGTTATGTGGTCTCAATAAATCAACCCTTGAAGAATTGGTGTACACTATAATGGATATATGTGCTGAATTAAAAAGGGATGTTCGAGACCTAGAACTTGAAAATGAAACTCTCAAAATGGAAAAGCTTGAAGTTGACAAAGAGACACTTGCCTTACATGAAAACATTAATGTGCTTAAAGAGACCCTACTCATGAAAGAAGAGACTTGTTCCATTAATCTGACTGAGCTGGAAAAGGAATCCCTTGACTTAAAAGGAAAGGTCGAATCCTTGCTGGGAGAAAACAAAATCCTTAAAAGTGAAAAAATTGAAATTGATATGAAAAACATTGTTTTGCATGAAGACCTCAATAAGCCCAAAGAGACCTTAAGTATGAAAGAAGAAGCTTTTGCTACTGACTTCACTAGGCTTGAAAATGAGTCCCTTGAACTGAAACAGAAGGTTGAATCCCTACTTATTGAGAACAGTAAATTGCTTGAAAAATTAAAACAAGTAGAATCAGACCTTACTGCAAACAGGCACTGGAACAAGTCCTCACAGGCGCTGAATTGGCTGAACACTCACTTTAACCGAGGTAAAAAGGGATTAGGCTTTGTGACTAAGCGCACCGTTTACCCTGTTAATAGAAAATATGTGGGATTACCTGAAAATATTGTTTGTTTTCATTGTGGTAAAACAGGGCATTATCGGTATGCGTGTCCTATAAGAAGGTATGCCATTGAAAGAAACACAGTTTATGTAAGACAAATATGGGTTAGGAAAGATGAGATTTGTAAGTCTAAAGGAATGGGACCCAAGTGGATCTGGGTTCCCAAAACTAACCTTTGATTTGTTTTGCAGGCTGAAATGAGAGAAAACAACCCATCAAACAACCCAGCAAACAACTCGGGGAACAACCTAGGGAATAAGCAGCTGTGGTATGTTGATAGTGGGTGTTCGAGGCATATGACTGGTGAAAAATCCAATTTTCTCTCACTTACAACTTTAGAAGGAGGGAGTGTGGCATTTGGAAAAGACAAATCCGGGACAATTGTTGGTATAGGTAAGATAGGTGAGTCACTCTCCCATTCAATTGAAAATGTTTATTTTGTGGATGGATTAAAACACAACTTACTAAGTGTATCCCAACTGTGTGACAAAGACAACCTAGTAGTGTTCTCTCCAACACGTTGCTTGGTTGTTAATATGAACACAGGAGATGTTGTGTTGAGGGGGAAGCGACACAAAAATGTTTATAAAGTGTGTATTTCTACTCTTCCCCAAAATAATTTGACTTGTTTGAGTGCCTTAAATAATGATGTTATGCTTTGGCACAAAAGACTAGGTCATGCAAGCCACTCGCTTTTGAATAAACTTGTAACCAAAGACTTAGTGGTTGGCTTACCTTCCATCAAATTCAATGATGACAAGGTATGTGATGCATGTGCCAAAGGCAAACAAGTCAGAAATTCTTTTAAATCTAAAAATTGTGTTAACACTACCCGACCTCTCGAATTATTGCATGTTGATTTGTGTGGCCCCATGAGGATCACAAGTAGAGGTGGGAAGAGATATGTGCTTGTTGTAGTGGATGACTACTCTCGTTTCACTTGGACCTTGTTTTTGGCTTCTAAAGACGAAACATTTGAAAAATTCCTTGTATTTCTTAAAAAGATTGAAAAGAGAGTAGGACACTCATTGGTTTGCCTAAGGTCTGATCATGGTACAGAATTTGAAAATTCGAGCTTTATTGGCTATTGTAATGAGCAAGGTGTTGATCATAACTTTTCAGCCCCGAGAACACCCCAGCAGAACGGGGTGGTAGAGCGTAAAAACCGTACTCTAGAAGAAATGACTAGAACAATGCTTATTGCTGGAGGACTTTCTAGAAACTTTTGGGCAGAAGCTTTGAACACATCATGTTACATTATAAATAGATGCATGATTAGACCTATTCTTAACAAAACGCCTTATGAACTTCTCAAGGGAAGAAAACCCAATATTATGCATTTGAGAGTATTTGGCTGTAAATGTTTTGTGCATAATAATGGGAAGGATGCTTTAGGAAAGTTTGATCCAAGAAGTGATGAGGCAATATTTCTTGGTTACTCCTCACACAGTAAGGCATACAAAGTGTTCAATAAGCGAACCTTGTGTGTTGAGGAGAGTGTGCATGTGCTATTTGATGAAACTAACTCCCTAATTGAGAATGATGCACAAGAAGAGGATTACGAACTGGGCCTTGCTAGAAAAGATTTGTTGCTCACACATGAGAAAGGTAAGAGTCCTGATGATGGATCAGGGTCTAGAGCTGTTTCCTTGGAAGGTGGGCAAGGTCTGAACCAGACAGGGAGAAGCTCTGCTGAACCTGGTTTGGATCAAAACCAGCCTAATTCTTCTCGAACAGGCCAGGAAACATGCTCCAGAACAGGCTCAGGAACAGGCTCCAGAACAGGCTCGGGAACAGTTCCTGAACCTGTTTCGCCGAGTATTCCAGTAAGAGTAGAAAGCGTGTCTGTGGATCCACCTACTCCACGACCATGGAAGCACCAAAGTTGGCACCCTCTTGATCAAATTCTGTCTGACATTAATACAGAAGTGCAAACTAGATCCAAGCTTAAAAATTTCTGTGCTTTTTATGCTTTTCTCTCTAATATTGAGCCAAAAAATGTTAATGAAGCTCTTGCAGATTCAGATTGGGTCACGGCAATGCAAGAAGAGCTTCATCAGTTTGAAAGGAACAAGGTGTGGCACCTTGTACCACGGCCAGAGGATAGATCAATCATTGGCACCAAGTGGGTGTTCCGGAACAAGATTGATGAGTTCGGGACAGTCACTAGGAACAAGGCCCGGCTGGTGGTTCAAGGCTACAACCAAGAAGAGGGCATTGATTATGAGGAAACCTTTGCACCCATTGCAAGGATTGAGGCTATCCCTATTTTGGTAGCCTTTGCAGCTCACATGAAAATAAAGTTATATCAGATGGATGTCAAAAGTGCATTCCTCAACGGATACCTTAAAGAAGAGGTGTATGTGATGCAACCCCCTGGTTTTGAAAATAAAGAATTTCCTAACCATGTTTTTAAACTTGACAAAGCTCTTTATGGTTTAAAACAAGCTCCTAGAGCTTGGTATGAACGCTTGTCAAACTTTTTATTGGAAAATAGTTTTAGAAGAGGCAAGGTTGATAATACCTTGTTTCTAAAATCTAAGGGGGAACATTTGTTGATTGTTCAAGTATATGTCGATGACATTATATTTGGTGCAACACACAATGATTTATGTGAAGAGTTTTCAAAAATGATGAGGAGTGAGTTTGAAATGAGCATGATGGGTGAGCTTAAGTTTTTCTTAGGCTTGCAAATCAAACAAACTTCAAACGGCACCATGATACATCAACAAAAATATGTCAAGGAATTACTTAAGCGATTTGGAATGGAATCGGCCAAGCCCATTGATACTCCCATTTCTCCTTCAACCAGGTTGGAAATGGATGATGGGAGTCCCTCAGTTGAGGACAAATATTATAGGGGCATGATAGGGTCACTTCTTTATCTAACTGCTAGTAGACCTGACATTGTTTTTAGTGTTGGTTTGTGTGTCCGTTTTCAGTCTAAGCCTAAAGAATATAATTTAAAGGCTGTTAAACGGATCTTTAGATATTTAAAACATACACCTGATTTGGCTTTATGGTATCCTAGAGGATGCAACTTTAACCTTGTTGGTTATGCTGATGCTGACTATGCAGGCTTTTTGGTTGATAGAAAGAGCACCTCAAGTATGGCTCATTTTCTTGGACCCTGTTTGGTATCTTGGGCAACCAAGAAACAACACTCAGTTGCTATGTCCACAGCAAAAGCTGAATATGTTGCAGCTGCTTCTTGCTGTGCTCAAGTGTTGTGGATAAGGCAACAACTCAAAGACTTTTGCGTTGACACGGGATGCATTCCCATTTTTTGTGATAATACAAGTGCAATTAATATTTTCAAAAACCCATGTCAACATAAAAAGATTAAACATATTGACATTTGTCATCACTTTTTGAGAGACAATGTTGAAAAGGGCTTGGTTTCAATGAATTATTGTGCCACTAATGAACAAATTGCTGATATTTTTACCAAGGCATTGAATAGAGAACAGTTTGAGAAGAACAGACTGAACTTGGGTCTAATTAAAACAACTTGAGCATGCTCCATTAACCCCCAATGCTTGTCTAGTTAAAAGGTTTCTCAGGTCAAACATCTTGATTCATTGGATGCAGTCAACTTTTGTGTCAAAATCAGTACATGTGTGGATTACAACCTGCTGACAATCGTTGAGGTCTGATGATATTGCCCTTATTGTCCTATGTTACCGAACAACTGACTGCAGGAACAAGCACCAAGAATAGGTATGGCCACTGTTTGTCAAACGTGTACAAATCAGGTAGTTAATTCAATTGTTGAGAATTGTCTTTTCCCCGAAGCGTGCGCAGCTGGGAGACTTAATGCTCTTCGTTTTCGGTTGAAAGTCAGTCGACTCTTTAGCTCCCTCGCCCACACACTTCACTCATCAGCCACTGAAAAATCTCTCTCTCTCAAACCCAAAACCTTAAAAACCTAAGATTCTCCCCAGCTCCAAAGAGGCAAAGAAGGCAGCACCTATCACTTCAAAATTGGCCCAATCTCTTCAGAGAAGTGTAGTGCGGGGCAAAATTATGAAAGTGCCATACTTTCAGGAACAGGGCCTATAGGTGTTCCCGCACAAGCTCAGGGCCCAGGGGTGGCTAGAACTGTTTGTAAACACTTGCCTGGGGTATTCTGTCCCAGATTTGGCCAGGTTTTATGCGAATTACAATGTCACCAATGCTGTGGTGACAAGTGAAGTTAATGGGAAGAAACTGATATTCAATGCCAAAGATCTAGGTGCAATTTTGGGTGTTCCTGCTGAGGGTTTCGATGTGTATGTCTGGGCGGACAAGACCGTGCTTGGGACAGCTCGGCTGCTACAATTAACTCAAACACTGAGCCAGCAAACAAGGTTGAAAACCCCTCAGACCGTAAAAAATAAAAAAAAAATAAAAAAAAAATTGGGGGTTTCTCGCGGTCAAGGCAACAATCTCGCGGATGCTATGGATCAATGTTTTATTAACCTTATAGATAGAGGAGAGCAAATTAATCTCCCAGTAATCATGATTCATCATATCTCCAGGATTGCGAACACCTCAAGAAAACATGATTTGGGGTATGATTTCTTGCTGACTCTTGTGTTTGAGCACTTTGGGATTTTTCTTTAGAAAAAATGGGGGTGCAGTTGGTTGATGAAATAGGGAATAGCACTCTAGTGGGGTGCGGGTTCAAATTGGTCCAAGGAGCCCACGTAGCTTCGAAACAGGGGTCACGAACACCCTTTCCCCCTGTTCCTGGTTCTTCCACCAGTGAGCCTTCTGTTGATGCCTTGTTACTGGATCAATCCTGGTTGAAGACCGAGCTCGCTGAGGTTAAAGCTGCTCTTGCTGAGGAGAAAGTTCTCAATGCCAAGCGCCATGAGGATCTAATATCTATTCTTTCCGTCCTCACCACCAAATTCTCTTCTCCTCCTCCCTGAATCAGCCCTACCCCCTGATCCCTTCCCTGTTATGTCTTCCCTTGTTTTTCAACCTGTTCTCAACACTGTTCTAAACTGCTTATCTCGCACGGTCTGATAAATTGTGGTTATCCTAATCTTGGTTGATTATATTTTCATGATCTGCCTTGCTTGTTTTTTGTTGCTGTTTGTTTGTGCGTGACTCGGATGGCCAATATCATTACCGTACCATATACTTGAGTGTATCGCTGGTTGTTTTTTCCTCCATTACCCAAGTGGTGGTGATTGTAAACACCCTGTTTTCACCTGTTTGATCTGACCACCCTTTTCCGATGATGTCAAAAGGGGGCATGACCATGGTTGATTTAGTTTGACTTGGATTGAGTTGACTTCTTAAAATGGTTTCTCTTGTGTGTGATGACTAGCATGTTTGGCACTAACCGATTTTTGTTCTGATTTCTTCTTATGAATGGTCAATATGGTCATTTGGTTTATCATCATCAAAAGGGGGAAATTGTTGACCCTATCCTCATGTAATGTAAGGTTTTGATGATAAGAAACACAAATGTAATATATACTTGAGTGTGTTGATTGAACAGGTTCCAAATATTGAATACTTTGAAATTGCGTGGCTAACAATGCTCACGAACAGGTCTTAAGAACAGGAACTCAAGATCAGTTGGCCGGAAAGACTTTTCAGAACTTCAGAACAGCCTTAAGAACAGTTTTGCGAAGTGTTTGGAGCAGCAAGTTAAGTCTCTACAAGAAGGATGGTTGAATCAACAAGAGTCTGTGTTTTGCTATGGTTTTATTTTATTAAATTCTTGTTAATATGCCGATTAGAAAGTCTTGATTTAACATTTACTTTAAATTGGTTTTTCTCTTTGAAAAATCTCATAACACTGTCTCAGAACAGTTTTGAGAACAGGGTGTTCAAGGTGTTTTCAAGCAAAAACTGCAAAGCTGATTTTTCACGATTCTCTCTCTGATTTTTGGGCTAACGTCTCTGAGACTTGCAAATAAGATTTTCTGTGGAGTATTTTAACCCCAAACGATTATCCTTAACTAAGGGGTTTTGCAAGATCTTTTTGAAATAAAAAGAATCTCTAATTTTTGGCAAGTGGATTAGTTTGTTGAGAAAATCATGGGCTAGTGGTCGAGTCCTTGTGGTTGAGAACCACCGCCTTACTCAAGCAATTAAGGAATTTTTTCCAACCCTCATTACTCCACTACTTGCGGCTAAAGGACTCTATTTCCTTTAGGGATTTTGTTTTCCAAATCTGAAAAAATATAGGAGAAGATAAATCTTCTTACCTTTCAAAATTTTCTATAAAAGGTTGCTTTCTACAACTCATTCGACATCGGTTTTCACAGCAACTTTCAAGAGTTTTTTGAGATAAATTTTCAGAGGGAAAACCGACCAAAGTGTGTGCAAAAATTGAGCTTTCAAAATTGGCATACGAGGAGCTTAATTGTACTTTACACTAGCTTATGGGAAGCATTCAAAAGTAAGGTGTTCATCTTGTTCACTTTCGTTTAAAAGTGAGTTGAGTGTGTCCAAGTCAAGGGGACTATTGGACGTGGGGTAACTAGTCTTGGGGAAGACAGTTACGTGTGTGTTACAAATTGTAACGGTGAAGGTTACTTTGTAACGTGTTTAGCCCGTATAGTGAAATTGTGTAAAAATCCTACAGGGATAGGTCGTGGTTTTTCGCCTCAGTTGGGCTAGAGGTGTTTTCCACGTAAAAATCCTGTGTTCACCTTTTTCTTCTACTTACTTTCGTTGCATTTCAGTTTCTGGGCGTGTTACAAACAGCCTGTCCAAACAGGGCCTAAGCCTGTTCCCAGAAAATTGCGAAAATTTGACAACGTAATTCACCCCCTCTCTTGTGTTTGTGTACTCCCAAAACTAACAGAGATAGTGAAAGGAGGAGAATCAGGGGCGTCACTACCCATGCGGCCAGCCAAGTTTCATCAATTGATCTTCATCACCGGGACAAGAACATGACATTCAACAACCCAGAACTTCGAGCACACCAAAAATAGAGGAGCGCAAATAAGGGAGGGGGAAACTAAAATTAATCAAAATCAAACCTAAAACGTTGAAATTAAATGTTGAAGATCATGAATGTATACTCCAAATTAACAAACTCAAGCTAAACTGCATGAAATTTAAAGATAAAAAATGGATTTGGGAACGAAGCCAAGCGAAAACCGAATAACAAAACCCTAAATTTATCTATAAGAGGGGAGAGGAGAGGACCTTTGCAAAGCCAATCAATGAAATACGAAAATCAAAGCCCATAGGATGGCCTAAAGTCAAGTCCTTCCCATCAAAGTGATCCTCAAGTCTCTCTATGTCAACATCATCAAGAGTCTATTCTAAATAACGACCGCTAAGCACAAAAGTCTTAGACTCTACAAAAGTAAAATTGGGATGGTCTAAAGAAGGGAGAAGACTAGGGTGGAAAGAAGAAAGGGGTGAAATGAGAGGGATGGGAGCTACGTCAGTGTAAGACTCTATATGAATGGGATCAATAAGTTACATGTGAGTTGTAACCTCACTCAACTCCACAATATAAGGCTCATCAAATGAATGCTCCTCAGCACATATATCCTTCGACTCAACAAATATGTCACACTAATCATCAGAACTAGCATTAGTCTCAAATCCATCTCCCTCATCGAGCTCTCCTAAGGGTGCCAAAGAAGAGATGAATCATGAACAGTTAGACTACCTTCAGGGGTGTCACTAATTGTACTAAATTCTAGGGAGGGAGTAACTGCTAAAGGAGATAAGGAATCACTCGCTTCCTCGAGGTTATCACAATGTTTATCATCATGAAAATCATGCTCTAAAGGAATCATTGCCTCAGTCCTAACATCAAAGTCCTCACAAAACTTGACCTCAAGTGTACGAGAGCTTAAACTAAGGTCCATGTTGAGTAAATTATGCAAGTAAGGCTCCCTATTAAAGACAGTCAATGCCTCTAATCTGTGTGGTCTTCCAAGTAGTGGATAAGAATCGACATCATGATCAAAGGAATAACAATATTCACATGAAACAGGAGCACATGGAGTAATTTAACAAATGCTCTTTGTCAACCCTAGGAGAAAGACTGAAACACAAAAGGTTCTAGTCCATTTTGCTAATAACAACTCCCTTCCCTAGTTTCCACAAGGACCTTAATTTTCATCATCTTTGCATTAAAACTATTGTTCATGAGTAATTTGCCAATAAGCTTATCCTATCGAGTTATTGATTTGATTGATAAGTTCAAGTGGGATATTGCGCACGTGTTAGTATCATGAGAAATATCCTTACAATGCATAATTTTGCAAGGTGCAGAGAACTTGTGTAGAAGGAAGCATTTCAAAGATTTGAAGTAACATAACAACTTACTCAAAGGGTGAAAGCTTCATTTCTTGGACTGATGATAATAACAACTATTGATGGAAAATCAAGAAATGAATACAAGTTATTGTGAATATGTTCAAAGCACTAGGTACATCATTGAGATATATTAAGCATACTCTTGTAATTTCACTTGAGCTATTGTCTATTTTGAGTTGCATTGAGAAAAATATTGTTGTGAGAAAAGAATAATATTGGGTAAGGACTTTGGAGTTGAGAGATCAACTACCCCGAACTTAAATCAAGAGGTCAATTTAAGAGTTAGGATCTTGAAAGTAGGGGAGGGATACTCTAAGATGTTGTCACTAAGTCCACTCTAACAAAAAGAAGAGTGTTTATCCTACAGTTGAAGAACTCTAAATGGGGACTAAGTCTAATTGATATTCAATCTTGTTAAAATATAGGCAAGTATTGTGCATCTTTAAATTCTGCACTTAACTTTTGTACACACTTTAATTTTTGAAGTCACCCTTTTCACCTCCCTCTAGGGTAATCTAAACCTTCACTAATGATGATCCTTCATTATGAGTCAATAATGCTTGTTATCCCATGTTGAGTTGCGTACATAAGGAACTTCAAATGAAGGTTAGCTTGCTAGAGTATGTAATCTGCATCTTAGACATACACTGTTCTCTTTCTTTATAGACATGTTTTCAATGTTCAAGTTAGGAATTATATAGGTTTTAGCCTAAAGGAAACAAGTATTGTGAAGGTGGTGCATATGAGGAATATAATCATGTTTGTCTACCTTATACTACTCTCTTATTACTTTAAACTCTCATACTTATCTACACTGAGCCTATAAAAGGGTATAATTTCTCTCTACTATGATGAACTTACTGAACCCCTTATCTTTTGAAATTCATGAGACAAAAACATGGCAGAAGCACCATCAATGACCAAATGTAAATTGGCACAAGACATTCGTGAATTTGTCCAAAAGGATGACGAAAACCAAAAAGATAAAAATTGCCATGGTATGCTGATGGTAGATCTACTACTAATTAACTTTAATCAAACAAATAAAGCATAGTAAGCAGTTTTCAACTTTTCATCCACATGAAGAGAATACATAATGAAGTCGGCAAATTGGTAATCTTTTAAGAGGCAAAAACAATATATAAAACAAATGCCATTGAATGTATGTACTTTTTAGATCATATATTCTTTTCTTTTACGGGATTTTCGATCATATTCCACGTGGCCTTGACATGTATACCAGCCAATATACAATGTCTCAGTGCTGACAACACACCACACAATATTCCTAAAGTATGACTTGCTTACAAAACCCTAAAATGATATTTAAAGCCACAAACACAATTTCGAATGCTGAAAGAAGAAATTCTCTGTGTATGATGCTTCTCATGTTAGTATCTCTTCATTGGCTTCTTCTAAAAGAAGAAATTACGCTTTCCACTTGTCCCTACAGAAAAAGAACGTGTATGCCAGTCACGTCCACGTCGATCTTTGAAAGTGCGTGTACACTAGGAGCAGACGGCGGAGCATTTTTCTGTCATTATCTTTAAATTTTTTAAAAATATTTTTTATGGTGAGGCATTTTCAACTAGGTCCTGATGCCAAATAAACAGCCCCCTTTTTTTTTTTGAATAGTTAGATTCTAATAATGTGAGCTTTACGGGTTTAGGTTAATAATCAAAACTTATCAAAAATCGCTTTTAACTTTGAGCCTAGGTTTTTTTTTTTCCTTTCAATAATCTATACCAAAAAAAGGTCAGCAGTGAAAGTTGGAGTATCAATTAGCAGTTTTTTTTTTGTATAGAATTAGCAATTTTTTTGAATATAGATTATATAAAATAACTAGGCCTAAAGTTCAGAGCATTTGATGATTTTTCGTAAGTTTGGATTATTAGTAATTTAACCCCCCAAAGTTCATTAAGATTATTAAAATCTAATTATTATCTAAATATATACTATATTTATACATGATAGTAAAATCATATCTGTAGTTTTGTACCCCTAAAAGCAAGTGAGCAATACGATGGCAGTACATATACCTTCTATCCTGAAGGTTAGGGATTAAATCTATGACATGCACAAAGCTGTCGTTGTTTAACTGATATATGAGGTGCACAATTGGACTTGGTGAGCCCAAATTTGTGCAATTATGCTTCCCCTTGGTGCTAACCTGATGAGCTCGGATAGGAAAACACAATGCATTAATGTTTGCCCTTATTTTATTTTTTTTAAAAAAATTGTATCCCTAAAAACTAAATTGAAAATATACCGACACATTTTCATTGATATGTTGTACTTTTAATATAAATCCTCCTATTTTTATTATAATACTTTCTATTTCATCATACCATGTTGCGTTAGTGTCAAATAGGTGTAGCTATTACTGTATTTTGAATGCTTCTACATGGTAAGGATGGAGTTATTAGATATGCCTTATTACTAGAAAACAACGTATATACATAGAAAATCATGTCTCTCTCTAAGTAAAAATTACATAATGTCCATGTAAACCATTATAATCAAACCCCTACACAAGCAGCAGAAATTATATTTAAAGGAGAGATTGAGACATGCATATTATTCCCCCTCACCACACCCCCCCCCCCCCAAAAGAAATTTTTTTAATGTTGATTGAAAGTGCTTGACAATGAATTTTAAACCTAATTAGATGTTCACACGGACTAATTTTTTTGGTTGGAGAGTTTTGTTCGAAAACATACGCACAAGTACACAACTCAATTATGCTGGGGTAAATAAACCCTTATACATTCGTAGAAGCACCACCAACCTCAATTGATTAAAATCACATGCAATTATAGATTATATATTAAAGTTAATAATATAGGTCTAATTTCTGAATATTAGTTAATTTAACTGGTGAGACGAATGAAATTAGTGGTCATAAGAAACTTAAATTTAATTTCTATTGATATGAACTTAATTTTATATCTTTCTATATTCCAAAATGTAGTAAGGTCATATTTCTGTTTCCTGAGAAGATATTCAAATTTGTACATGACCTATAGAATAGGGATGGTAATATTAGAATCCACAACTCTACCCTTTTTCTACGGTTGATTTCTTTACAGTCTAAGGCTTACAAATGATGGACAAGCATATCCAAAAGCAAAGGAATATATATAATTATATACATACATAACTCGTGAATTGTGAGGGCATCACGGTATCTGGTTATTTTAATCAAGTGGGAATGCTACTTGGGGGAAACTCTACTGAAAATAGGTGGTTTTGCGAATGTTAAAAGTCTATATGTATACCTAAATAAAGGGAATAAAAACTTAACAGGAAGGAAAGTGTTACATAGATAAATTTTGGTACGAGAAAAATCAAAGAAACTCCCCAAATTCATGCATAGACAGGATGGATCTCCTCTTTCAAAAAGATGAATTAAAGTAGGGGGTTTTTGTATTTAACACTCTTCTGATTTTCGACATTAATTTTTTCAATCATAATGTTTTCTACTTAATTTTGATGACCCTTGAGTTTTCAATAGTGTATAATTTAAGTTATATTTCGGTCAGAGTTTTAAAAACATCACTATAGATTATCATATTGCCCTCATTTGACCCTCTTTCACCTACCATCTCACTAACAAACACTCTTTCACCTACCATCTCTCTAAAAAACACTCTTTCACCCAAACTTATTCTCTCTCTGGCCTTTTTGACCTTTTTTAAATTCACTCAAACAATTTTCAAAAGGCCAAGCCCCCAACCACTTACAGAACATGTAATTGGGGCAATAGAAGGCTACTTTATCTGCCGCATCATTAGCTCACTAGACTTGGGTCCTACATTAAACACACTTCAACAAAGGTGGTGAAAATTAAGTCGAAAGTTTCAGGATTGAAAAAATTAATGTTGAAAACCTGAAGGATGCAAAGTGCAAAAAGCCCATTGAAATAGCCTAGTGCACTTTTCATATTATACATACAAAATAATAAATGCCTTACTTCTACGAATTAAAGATTATATATTTCGAGAATGAGTATCAACTGGCCTGTGCTCAAGATTCCTTTTGAAATTGTAAAAAACAAAGAAAAGGAATTATTCTTTGAAGCACTTTAGTTTGATCAATTAAAATATAATATATAAAAAGTGCAAATGAAATAGCACACTAATTAAAGTGTTAATTATTTATTTTTAAAAGTTAAGTTGATGGCTTTATTGTATACACTGATGAATAGAAAAGTTATTTTGAAATCAATTAGAGATATATATGTTGACAAGGACATCATATGCGAATAATGTGTCGAAACATTTTAATTCAAATTTAAAATATGTTATGAGTATCAAAGATGGTTAAAGGAACATATATCTTAAAATAAAATTTTGATATGCGGAGAGTATCATGATTCATGCCTGTCCACACATACAAAAGGTAAATATCCCTGTCACACAAAGCACCTATAGCTAAGAGAAAACATAACGCAAATTAATGAGAGAAACATTCTCCGAGGAAACCACATTATTCCCTTACATTAACAAATATATCCATGAGTACGGCCGCGCCATAATAAAGTACATGTACAGTATCGTGTCGAATCGAAAGAGGGTCTTCTCTGTGAAGCCAATTCACTTGCACTTTGATTTATTAAATGTACGTAACAGTATGTGTGAAACAAACCTTGAGTAAGAATGTAAAGATCACGAATCCATAATTATCAATCTGCATGCGTAAGAGCCTCTGCCTCTCTCTCTCTCTCTCTCTATATATATATATATTAAAACAAAACATGTCAATTCTAACATTTGATACATAGCAAATTCTCAGAACCTAAATTAAAATCTATTAAAAGATAATAAAATATTTTTGATTTTCATTATTATTATTATTGCCTTTCCAAATTTTTAAAAAATATACATATTAAAAGATTTTGATTTCAATATTGTTACAGTTCTCTTTTTTGAAAAAATATACATAATAAAAGATTGCGATAAAATATGTACCCGTTCAACTTATATCATTATTGCCTTGACAGTAATAATACCAAATAATAATATATGGAGATTGATATTTTGATTTATGAATATAAATATAAATATCCAATATTAAGTGTTAGATATGATAAAACGACATTTTTGAATCCTACGTGTACAATATAATACTACTTGTGTACCAATGGGGACAAAATTGTTTTTGATTTCGAGAGAAGAAGAACCCAAACAGTCGTGACTCTATTCATTTAGCAATGTTTGTCAATGCTTATGTTGGATAGGTAAGACTATTCTTCATTAGATGCATGCACATATTTATGGTGTTTATTTTTAAAAAATAAATTTATAGTAGTTTGCAATCTTCAATTTTAGTTAACTGAAAAAGCCATTGAATTTGTTAATTCTCTAGAATTTTATATAAGGTTTGCTAGATTTTTTTTTGTAATTCGTATATTTGGATTTTATAATAGCAAAAACTAAACATCTTTTCTATGGAATTAAAAACTCACAATAATTGCTACAGTTAAAAAATTCATGAGATTTTCCATAAATCTGTATAGGTGTGGGCATACTAGTTCTAGGTTTAATATTCATACATATATAATATAGGGCTTGTACACCATTTAGGAATATTTCCATTACTCTTGCCCTATGCCATATCACGTTTCTGTTTCTCTTTTTGTGGAGTATAATGCAGGATTTGCCTATTTATCATATCAAATTATGTAATTTATTATATGTTCTTAGAACTATATACATATATACACACACATGCATATATATATATATATATATATATATATATATATATATAT
>JACYFF010031952.1:16540668-16595616 GCA_017589665.1 Selenicereus undatus | reverse complement strand
TATATATATATATATATATATATATATATATATATATATATTTACGAGGTTGTTGGAAATATGTGTTTCTAGAAACATGACATTATCCTCAATGAAATTAGGACTAACAATTTGTCGAAATGAGGATTGGAAAATTATTGTTCTGTATTGTGGGGTTAGATGTACACCTGAAAAATAAGTCATTCGGTTCGGGTACGTTGGGTCAAGTTTGGGTCGGGTCTTGTTCGAGTTAAGTGACATTTCTGGTCGGGTCGATTTCGGGTTAATTAATTTTTGGTCAAATGCGCTCGTCACGCCAAAACAAGCAACTTTGTGAAAAATTTCGGATCGAGTATGGTTCGGTTCAGGTCAATTTGAGTTTCGTATCCACTTTCTATCGAGCATATTTTGGGTTGTCGAGTCAGGTGTGAGTCCAGATGATTCGGTTCGAATTTCAAATCTCGAATCTATTTTTCTAGGTCTAGTTAGATGTTAACTCTTAGCCCAAAAGATGCAAAGCCCCCCCCCCCCCTAAAAAGAGATATCAGAACATGACAAGACAACCATTCAAACTCTGAGGAATTGTGTTATTGAGGAGACATGGGCGCCCTGCACAACGTCAAGTGAAATTATTTTTAACTCTTGGGGCCTATTCTTTCTGTTTGTAAATTGAACTGGATAAAATAATAAAGTAGGTTGAGTTAGATTAAAGTAAGTTGAGTTGAGTTGAAGTAGATTAAAGCGGGTTGAAGTAGGCTGAAGTGAATTGAATTTTTTTTATGTGATAAATTAAACTTGATTAAAATAGTAAAAATGAGTTGAAGTAGGTTAAAGTGGACTGAAGTAGGTTAAGGTGGATTAAAGTGAATTAAGGTTTGTATTTTAGAATTGTCCTATGAAAAAAAAAAACAGGGCTTTATACTTTAAAATAATTTATATTTGCAAGGTCAAATTGCAATGCTAGTAACATCTAGATCCATTTTGGAGAAGAATAATTGAACTGTAAAAATTAAAATTTTTTCAAAAATATAAATTTACCGACATGATTTCATGTCTGTGCCTCTCAAGAGAGTCAGACAGAATATATCCCAAAACACATTTTCTATGCTTTGTCCTACATTTACAAGGATATTTGAATTATATCTTGAATTAGTCAATATTTTCATATTTGAAAGGAGTAACCTGGTGGATTCGGTAGTCGTGTGTATTTAATTGATAGTGCATGCATGCCAATGGTCTTTGTGACGGCGAGGACAAATCTAGGGACGGTTGAACGAGTTTGTGACTAGGAAACATATCGAATATATGCAATATACATTTTCTTAGAAATAATTTTCTAATTAAGCATCTCTGGTCTCAAATTAATTACATAATCTCGTTTTTAAACAAGACTTATATCTAGGTAGGGGTATGATACACCAAGTTCGATCATTTTCTTCAACATGTGACAAGTTGATGAACTCAACTGATTTGGTTACACAAGTCAGATTTACCCTAGCGGATTAAAAATAATGTCTAATATTGCCCATTGTTGGTTTTTTTTGAATTTTATTAGTCCCAATCAATTTTTTTTGATGTTCACTTTAGACAATTTTTAAGGGTTTTGAGGATTCTCTTGTGTTGGAAAAAAAAAGACTATTTAATAATTTATACTAAGTTTTGGACAAATTTTTTGAGTAACTGGTTTCATAATGGCCTCTGCAAGTTATTTGTGTCCATCGCTACAAGCTCATGCCGATGGGAGTTCAAATTTGTGGGTTGACCAAGCCAAAATGTGTTGACTGTACACTGGTTCTTAGGTCACTGCTTGCCACATAAGCTACGCAAAGTTGCATGACCACTAGACTTGTTAGTTTGGGCAGACGAATTAAGTATGGGTCGAGTGTATTTGAATTCCGATAAAATACGGATCAGTTGTATTTGAGTTTAGGTAAAATACAAGCAGACGTATTTTGATTTTACAGGTTTCGTGTCGACCCAACCCGTTTTGAGCGCCTTTTCATGGGCTGTTTCTTTTTTGTCAAAATAAAATATTAGGTATATTTATTAGGTGAAGTTGTCCGTGCTTTTATGAAAAAGCATTGTAATTGTAACTTTTTAAAAACACATCAAAAGATTCAAACTTTTCATTACAAAAAATGAGTAGCATATATAGGTAGGCACTAAGTTGAGTCCCTCTTGGGTTGGGTGGTTCAACCCATGTATTAAAATAAGATTACTCATGGTTCGGGTCTTTTATGGATTAGCCCGTCTAAAGTATGTTAACGGGTCGAAACAGTTCATCTTGCTGATAATCTATTTAATAATTCAATAGTTTTGTTAACTAAAATACAAAATTCTTGCACGCAGGTTGGGGGTTTTCCTCTCCAATAGGCACCTGAACCTTAACGCCTCCTTGTTTGTGTGAGTTGGTACCCTCCATTGTTGGTAGGGCGTGTTCGAGGTTAGGTGGGCTCCTGGTGAGCAATTGTGGTCTTCTCTTGGTGAGAAGTTGGTATCCGTGTTGCTGTGGTGAGACGGGTAGGGTTAGCCAATTGCTAAAGCCTAACAATAGAAAATAACACAATGGCATCGGATCTTGCGGATAGGTGTGTGAAATTGAAACTGATGGTTGAGGAGGAAGAAATAGTGGAATTTGAGGAAGAGGTCAACGAGGAGAAGAAGAAACAAATAGCGCTTTGCCTGTTGGGCAAACTTTATACCATGAATTCCTTTAATATTGGTGTAATGAAGCCAACGTTCAAGAACATCTGGAAATCGGTAAGGGGTTTGATGATTAGAGAACTTGACCGGAATTTATTTCTATTCCAGTTCTTCTTTAAGGCAGATAAAGATGATGTCTTGAACAAAGGCCCTTGGGCCTTTGATGGTAATATCTTGCTGCTTAAGGAGCTTATAGGGTTTGAGAAATATTCGAAGGTAGAATTTGATACTGCGAGATTTTGGATAAAAGTCTATGATGTCCTGGGGGTGAGCCAAACAAAAGCTTTTGCAGAATGCTTGGCAAAAGCTATTGGGTCCTTTGTAATGGTGGATGAAGATAATCTCATGGGAGTTGACGAGTCCTTGAATTTTGTTGTAGATATCAATGTTTAAAAACCTTTGCACTCGGGGTCAGAGTGAAAGTGTGTGGCGAACCGGTTTGGTTTGATATTAAATATGTTAAACTCTTGGGTTTTTTGTATGCATGTGGCATGCTAGGGCATGTTAACAAGAGTTGTGATCTTTTTGATGAACAAGTTCCTGAATCTGCCCTTCCTTACAGTACAAAGCTATGTGCTTCATCTATTAAAAGTAGAAGACACGGCTGGGAGGTGGAGAACCAGGAGGAGAGACAACTATTTGATGCTTTTAAGGAGCAAAGGAGAAATAAGAAAGCTAAGGCGAGGCTAAACTTTATTAATCCAACTGATTCTCAAATGGGACTTGATGTAGGACTGATACCAGAGGGTGACTCAGTGTCTATGAATATTGATGAGGGTGTGCTAGTTCAACCAGGATCTGAAATCTTTAAGAGGAAAAGCCCTGAACTAACGTTAGAAGGATGTGATGATTGAAAGGCTAGGGTGATGAACCTCAAAGGAAAAGACTCATCTGTCTCTTCGTCGGCAGAGGCTGTTCCGCAGCCCTGCCCAGTGCAATGAGTCCACTTTGCCCGAACGGCCTCGGCAAGGCCTAGGCAGTAAAGACCTTCACGGCCTTGTGAAGCTTCTGAAGCCAAGTTTGGTTTTTCTATCGGAAACCAAAGTCAATTCATCTGAAATGTTGACGTTGCTAACAACTTTTGAGGGGCATACGGGAGTTGCCGTTGATAGCAAGGGTCGGTTGGGGGGACTTGCAATGTTCTGGTTGGATACAGTAGATGTGGCTCTTTTGTCCTCGGCCTCCAATCATATTGATGCGACAGTTAAATGGAGGAATGCAAGGGTTCACGGGTATATATGGCTTCCCTAAGTTCTATAATAAGCTAAAAATGTGTGACCTTTTCTCCGACCTTCATCACCATTCAGATTTACCTTGGCTTATCGGGGGAGACCTCAACGAGATTCTGTACAACTTTGAAAAGCGAGGAGGTACTCTTAAAACTCAATTTGTGCTTGAAGCTTTCATGAGTACACTGGAAGAATGTGACCTATATGACCTGGGTTACTGGGGTCATAAGTTTACATGGTGGTGTGGGTAGGATGGGATGAGGTCGGTTGAGGGGATTCTTGATCGCTTCTGTGCCTTGTCAGAATGGTTAGCGTTGTTTCCCTTAGCAAAGGTTACACATGTGGATGGGGAGCTTTCAGATCATCTACCCATTATGTTGAGCTGCTTCGAGTCATATCAATCACGGAGGAGTAGACGTAAGTGCTTTGAAAACAAATGGGTAATGGATGATCGATGCATAGAGGTGATTGATGGTGCATGGAATAAGGCGGGTAGCTCTGACTTGGTGATCAACTGTGTGGGAAGAATCAAGAGATGCATGGAGGCGCTTTGTGGCTGGAACTGAGAGGTTTTTGGGCATGTGCAAGATGAGATTAGAAAGTGCACGGATAATCTGAAAGCTACAAACTTAACTACGGAGAAGAATGTTTTATTTTCAAAAATCACGGAGCTGCGCCAAAAAGAAGAGATTATGTGGTGGCAACGTTCTCGAATCGATTTCTTGAAGTTTGGGGACCGAAATTCAGCTTGGTTTCATCAGAGGGCTAATTCTAGGTGTTCTACAATACCATAGCTGAACTGCGTGGCAAAGATGGCTCGGTGTGTACGGATCCAAACGGGTTGGAGCGCATCATTACTTAATACTTCTCGAAGCTGTTCACTACATCCGACCCATCTAGTATGGAGGAAGTGATTAGCGTAGTGCAGACAAAGTTTACTGTAAACAAGAATGAAACGCTTTGCTGCCCATATTCGCAGGAAGAGGTCTTTAAGGTGCTTCATCAGATGAACCCTAACAAGGCCCCGGGGCCTAATGGGCTTAACCCTTTCTTTTATTAGAAGTTCTGGCACATCGTGGGCAACGATGTTTCTCATGTTGTTCTTGCAATTTTAAATGGAGATCCTATTCCCCCCAGCTTAATCACACCCACGTTGTCCTAATTCCTAAAAAGCAACATCCGATTGATTTGGTTGAGTTTAGATCAATCAGTCTCTACAATGTGGTGTATACGTTGGTCTCCATGGTCATCACAAATAGGTTGAAAGAAATTTTACCCTCTATAATCTCTAAAAATCAGAGTGATTTCACTCTAGGGCGACTGATTACAGATAATATTTTGGTGGCTTTTGAGATCTTTCATTCCATGAAATTCCATTCGGGAA
The DNA here is from genome assembly GCA_017589665.1 of Selenicereus undatus. Lineage (NCBI taxonomy): Eukaryota > Viridiplantae > Streptophyta > Magnoliopsida > Caryophyllales > Cactaceae > Selenicereus > Selenicereus undatus. Next base: position 16,590,321 of record JACYFF010031952.1, on the reverse strand, counting down.
CTAATAGAAGTATGGCCATTAAGGTTGATATGTCGACAGCATATGGTAAGGTCGAATGGGCCTTCCTTCGAGGTGTTTTGCGGAAAATAGGATTCCGTTCTGATTGGGTGAACCTTGTAATGAGGTGTGTGGAATCAGCTACCTTCTCATTTGTGGTCAACGGTGAACCTAAGGGTTTTGTTAGACCTAGCAAGGGTCTTAGACAAGGAGACCCCATCTCTTTGTACCTTTTTTTGTTTTGCACGGAATCATTGTCATGTCTTGTGTCTGCAGCAGTCGTTGATGGAAAGATTTCAGGTCATAGGATCTATGTAGGAGCTCATTCAATTTCACATTTGTTGTTTGCTGATGGCTCTCTTAGTTTTTGCAAGGCCAACACAGGCTAAACAAAGGAGGTTAAAGAAATTCTTAACCACTATGAGAGGGCCTCAGGCCAACAAGTTAACTACAACAAGACAGGTGTGGTGTTTAGCAATGATCTCCCACAGAACAGTAAGGATGAAGTGCTCATCACGCTTGATATTCGAGAGGTATTATCTTATGAGAAATACTTGGGGCTTCTGACCTACATTGGGAGATAAAAAAAGAAGGTGTTTTCACCCATTAAGGAATGAGTCCTGAAAAAGGTCAAATGATGGTTAGGAAGAAATCTTTCATGGGCAGGTATGGAGGTACTCGTAAAGGCAGTGGCCCAGGCTATTCGTACCTATGCGATGAGTGTGTTTAAGCTCTCGAGGGATTTTCGCCAAGACATCCATTCTGCTATTATGGGTATTGGTGGGGTGCAAAGAATGGATCACATAAGATTCATTGGGTTAGTAAACATCACCTTTGTGACTCCAAGTTGGCTAGGGGCTTGGGTTTTCATGACTTGGTATGGTAGCTCCTTCATGCTGAGAACTCCCTACTTTATAGGATTCTGAAAGCCAAGTACTTCTCGAGTGTGCTTTCTTTGATGCTAGCTTGCGTCATAGGCCTAGCTTCACTTGGCGAAGTTTGTGAGGGGCTCAATGGGTTGTTGATAAAGGCACTAGATGGCTTGTTGGGGATGGCTACAAGTTGAACATATAGGACTCCAAGTTGTTGCCCAGGCCAAATTCTTTCAAAGTGATCACTCCCAAAAAGGCTGAAGTCTCTCTTCTCAAGGTTGCTGACTTGATTGATTGAGAGTTGAGGCAATGGAGAGAGGAGATGATCAGCAATATCTTTCTTCCCGTGGATGCAAGCTTGATCAAATCACTGCCGTTATGTACATCTTGGCCAAGGGATAAGATCATGTGGCACTTTTCCTTAGATGGGATGTTCTCAGTTAAAATGCCATACCACTTCATTTGCAACCAACAACGTGATGAGCTTCCTTTGAGTAGTGTTAACAGGTTTAAAGAGTTCTGGGCGGCGCTTTGGAATTTGGACATACCCCCTACAATGAAGATGTTTGCATGGCATGCTTCAGATCGTGCTCTTCCTTCCAAATGTGCACTAGCACATCGTATTCATGGTATGGATGCGAGGCACGGTATATGTGGAGGTGTAAAGGAATCAGATAAGAATGCATTTGAGTGTGGGTTGGTTCAGGCAGTGTGGAAGGCATCTCGCTTTTTCGGGAGCCTTTGGAGTTCTAACAAGTCTTCTATTCTAGAGCTGCTCATGGAAGGCTGACAAGGGGGGATGGGGGGAGTTTATAACTATTTACTGGGCATGCTGGAACATGAGGAATAACTGAGTTTTTGAAAGGGTGGAGTCGACCCCACCTAGATTAGTACCAAAAGCGATGGAGCTATTGATGGAGTACCGGAATGCCTAAGATAAAGTGAATGAGTCTCCGGTTTCATGGAAGCCACCGAGTCCTGGGATGGTCAAGGTAAACTTTGATGGTGCAAAATTGGGAGACTAGGGTAACGGTTCGAGCGGGGTCATAAGAGATTCAATGGGTTCATTGTGTGTGGCGGCGGTGTGTCAAGGCACAGGGTTTGTTGATCCTGAGTTCGAGGAGGCAAAGGTGTGTTTGTTGGCTGTACAGCTAGCTTGGGAGCATGGTTACTCATCAATCATACTTGAAGGTGATTGCCAGAGCCTGATATCGAAGCTGAGAAAGAATGTCTACCCTAATACAGAGTTAGGTTTTATTGTTTGTGAAATTCTGTCATTTGTTAGCCGTTTTGACTTTGTTTCGTTTACTGATGTTAAAAGGTCAGGCAATGGGGTGGCTCATACCCTAGCTCACCTCCAACCCTATGACCCGTCACGTTGGGTTTGGTTGGAGGATGGTCAAGATTGAGTCCTTGATTTGGTCGTTGAGGAAATTTGTAATAGTTTTGGTGACTGATTGAATGATAATCCCCATCCTTTCTATAAAAAAGAGTAGTTTTGTTAACTAACCTGCCATTACCAAATCGGGTACACTTAATTAGTAGATTGATCTTAGCATGAATACAGGTCGGCCCATTTCCCAACACTGGTATCATAGTTCAAAATCAATCAGAACAGTGTTACATTAAAAATATACCGCAAGTGCACGACGTAGCTGTAGCTAACAACCGACAAGTACAGATCGAATCCACAGGGAACTTTGCTTCCAACTACTAGAACTAGATTGTTCTACCCAAGCTAGGCAATCATAGTTGGGGTTTTGTAGCTGAACTAAGGGAAACAATAACAACTAAAAGATGGAATAAACAGTAGAAGAGTAAACACCTAGGTTGGAATTAACAGCATGACTATGCTAGTGAATCAGTTACTAGCCCTACCAAGCATTCCCAAGCATGCATCACGAATGGATAGATTGCCAATTGAGTCCATCTCATCCCTCTCTCAAGGGTCGAAGACTAATCCTAGAACTATAGTCGCCTATTCTCATGGGACTTAAAGTTGAAGGATTACAAGGTCTACAATCTCAAATCCCAATTAGGATCTTGATTATTCTCATATTGAAACCCTAATCGTCTACTAAGTCGCACTAGGTACAGGTTCCATCTCTCAACGCTCCCCTAAACCCTAATAAAGAGGATGAACGCTCTTTCGAGCATTTCATCGAGTATGTGGCGTGCATAGCAGAATTCGCAATTGCAAAACAAAGGGGAGGTGGGGATTGGGCCAATTCATGATTCAATCAGACATATTCGGCGTTAATCCCAACCTAAGTTGGAGGATTTAGCCTACAATCATGTTTAGAACAATAATCCAATAACTCAATTCAACAACCATAGCATCCAAACTTTAGAACAATTAAGAACAAGAAAAGAGAGAATTAAGATGAAGAACCTTGAATTAATCGTATGAATTAACGGTAGAACAAACTTCAATTTAATAGCGAATTCAAAAGTACGAAAAATAAAACTCTCCTGTGAAACATAAAAATCCCCTAAGAAAACGTCTGTGTAGAGAAAACTGAATGAAAACTGAATGTCCTCTCAAAACAGCCCCGAAGGAAATTTAAGTCGCGACGCGGAACAGTGGTGGCACGGTCATGCCCCGAGGCACGGTGGCACCATGCCAAAATCCTACCCGAAATGACCCAGAACTGCACAAGTGGCACGGGTGTACCACTTGGCTGCCCAACCACTTATGTCGGTTTGAGTGGGTTGGCCGTGCTACGTGGGTCTTCCGTGCAACGCTTTTTGGCAGCTTTAAATCGTCTTCTTGGCACTCCTTTCTGCTAAATGTTGTTCATCTTTCCGTTTCTACAATAAAGTTCCTGAAAATATCGAAAGATGTTATATGAGTAAAAAGTGTACTAAATGAGGCCGATTTGACTCTTCCTTAACACGATCGATCGTGAAAATGCGGGAGAAAATGGGTCAAATAGGGGCTAAAAATAGGACTAAATAGAGATTCATCACGCCCCCATGCTTATCTCTTGCTGGTGCCCAAGTAAGACTACGTTATGAAGGATCAGGGAGGATGGTAAACCTCTTAACATACCCTTCTCAGGCAAGGGACGAATAATCAATAATCTAAGTTAAACCATGCATTAAATATGGCCAAGTAAAAAATGTGAAACAATTCAAATACAGCTCGCACACTTCCTTCCATGGGTCCCCATACCCAAATGCAATGCATTAAACACCCTAGTGTCGAAGCACACAGCAGGACAGGACCTTTCTTGATGAGTGGTGAGAAAGCAGAACTGGTAGAACCTCACTTTAGAATAAAGTGGAACACTCCCCTCAATGTATTTAGAATATGTAACAAGGGTGCACTCAATACTCTACCCAACTAAGCAACTACCATAAGCTTGGTAGAGTTCTCAATTCTCCACCACTTAATGCAAAGTGCAATGTGTGAATCATGAGGACTTGTAAAGTGATGTAATGGGGTCCAAGGTAAAGGGTGAGAAGTGGAATAAGTTTGGGAAGAGTGGAGCTAATAGTCAAAAGACTAGGGAGTAAAAAACACTTCCATAACTAATGTCGGAACAACAACTTCACACCACAATTGAAAGTTTGAGCAACAAACCCCCCAAAAATCTTAAGGGAGGAATTTAGAAATCTCATTGTCACGCTCCCCTGCCAAACACCTTATTCACAACTTTTTTATTTTTTTTTCTTTCACTTCTTTGCTTCCTCCTTTTTCATTCATTTCTATTTCTTTTCTTTGAAAGGAGAAAGGCATGTGAATGGCATGAGGGACACAAAGTTGAATGATGAATCCCCCAAAACAAGCCACTAGTAACGTACCCAATGTGAACTAACCTTCAAAGCAAACCCAACTCAACATGGAAGTGTCGCTCCACTAGGCCTTGATAAGGATATGGGGAATATCAATAGGCCAAGTGTTTAGTGTGTAGGGGGCAACAACAAAGACAAGGGGAAAGACACAAAGGGCTAGCAAAGAGGGTAGTGTATATCAATGGGTGGCTTTTCGGCTCGTGTGGTTAAATAGAACAAAAATTGTCCCAGTCATATCAACACATGCACATGCTAAATGTAATTTCAAAGAGAACAAGACCAAGTTCTAGAGATGCAATCTTGGATGAGTTACACAAGAAGGAAAGTATGAGACTATATGCAATGAATAGTCATTAGGCTCAAAGTCTCACAGATAAGTCTACCACAGTCTGACCACTTACTTCAAGATATGTCCTACTTATTGAGGTCAATCAAGCCAAGTCACATGAATCTCAAGGGTAATATGACATACAACATAGGGCATGGGAAATACAGATGGCAATGTTAGAGTGCAATTCACAAAAGTTCACGCCATAATAGGCCACACTTCAACACACAACTCACCCGATCAACTAATCACCACCCCTTCCATTTTCATCATAAGAAGGGTTTTCACACACACTTATTAAAAGGCAATAAATCTAACTAAGAAAAGTAATAAAAGATATAAAGGATAGTGAGAAAAAGGGTAAGAAGTAGTACCTCGAAAGCTTCGGGATGCCCAACTCGATCACTTCTCCTTTTGAGATGCAACATGTATCTTATATGCTTTAACCTACATGCTCTATTAAAGGAAAGAAATGCAAAGATACCCTAGGAAAACCATATGTCATCCTATCTATATGATGCAAATGCAAGTGACGTCATTCAAGCAACACCCCAAAATCCACCATTCCACCCAAAGAGCGATAAGTTCACCCCCTCTCATGCTTGAGATTTTCATTATCCTCAATGAAAAGGACGCATAAAAAGTGCAAAGGAAAAGGGAACTTCAAGGGTCTAAGGGTGAAAGGGGAAGGGAAAAGGGTAGGACATATACGTTTTTTGTTTTTTTGAAAGCAATAAATGCCTTGGGTTGCCTCCCAAGAAGCGCTTGTTTAAGGTCCTTAGCTTGACCCTTACCTCTAAAAGTAGACGGAAATGATGCAGGAGGTGGCCAGGGGCGGGTGTAGAAATGTAAAGGAGGATCTGCTACCTCCCCAGGATAAACAGAAGCGGTCGCGAAACGAAGCGGGACGGCCGCAGAAACATTAGCAAAACCTTCAAACAGCATGTGGGATCCCCCATTTCCATCAAAAGTATCAACCCCGGGAACAGTATCGAAGGGGAAAATGGGGATAGGATCCTCAGAGGGTGGGGGAAGAACAGGCGCTAAAGGCGGTGCAGGGGGAGGGAAACTGAAGTCTACCCTCTCCCCACACATTTGAAAAGATACAGTGCCTGCCTGAACATCGATCACTGCCCCGACGATCGCAAGGGATGGGCGACCTAAGATGAGTGGGGCCAGAAAGTCGTCATCCATGTCAAGAATGACGAAATCGAAAGGGATGAAGAACTTGCCCACCAGAATCGGGACATCCTCCAGAATGCCTACAGGCTGCCTGATGGAGCAGTCTGCTAGCTGAATAGTCATGCTGGTGGGCGTGAGGTCCCATAGTTGCAGCTTCTTACAGAGAGAGAGCAGCATGAGACTCACATTGGCGCCCAGATCGCAAAGGACTCTCTATATCTGCATATCCCCTACGCAGCATGGGATAGAGAAACTGCCAAGATCCTGCAGTTTTGATGGGGACTGCCTCGGTAAGAGCGAGTTACAGGGTCCGCTAATAGGGGCCATTGAAACGTCCCCAGGTTCTCCCTTCTTGGACATAAGCTCTCTCAAAAATTTCAAATGAGTAGGTGCTTCCTTGAGAGCTTCCAGGAAGGGGCTACTGATATAGATTCGGCATAGGGTTTCCAGGAATTGCGTGAATCGAGGCTCAAGCTGAGATACCTTGAACCATGCCGGTTGCTGAGGGAAGGGCACTGGGGGCTGGTATTTGCGAGCAGAAGGTGGTGGCCTAATCTCCCCAGCAGAACTCAAGTTCTCTTTTCTCTTCTTCCCCTCTGTTCTTGCAGAATCAGGAACGTGAACCACCACTTGAAGAACCATTACCGGGCTCTCCTCTTAGCTCTCTCCCTTCGTGGAGATGGCATTGATGTGACCTCGGGGGTTAGTCTCGGGCTGGCCTGGCAAATGCCCCTAAGGTCGAGATAGGAGGCTCACCTGTTGGGTGATCTGGGTGTCCATTGTCTTCTAATGGGCAGCCATAGCATCGAACCTGGAGGTCAGTGGGTTGATTGACTCACTAAGAGTCCCGTTGGTCTTGCTTTGAGTCGCTATGAAGCATTCCATGAGATTCTTCAGGTGAGATGTAGGTTCGGGAGGTGGAGGGGGTGGATTGTAGGGAGCTCTGTTGTGGAAACTAGGTGGCTGAACAGAACTCTGGGGGTGAGGGTTGGGATTTTTGTAGAGAGGATTTGGATGACTCGTCCAACCCTAGCTATAGGTGGTGGGGTGGGGGTTATTTTGTGGTGGTGGGTTGTAATTGTGGAACGCGTTGACGTGTTCAATGCTAGGGGGAGGATTATAACACTCAACGGAGGTATGTCCCTGTACACCACAGGTCTCACAGTATGCATAGGCCCCCATTGATGGCCCTGCAAAAGTAATTGATGGGGTTGCCACTTTATCCAGTCGTTGTGGGAGGGCATCCACCATGCTTGTTAGGAGCGTCATAGCGTCCACCTCACGTTGGCCACTGCCCCTCCTGGGGGCGGCTCTTTCACTCGACCAGTGATAATTATTGGAAGCCATCTCTTCCAACAACGCCATTGCCGCTTCGATCGACTTGCCCATTAGAGCGCCCCCTGCTGCGGCATCAACCGAGATCTTCACTGACCGCTCCAACCCATTCTAGAAGGTTTGGATTAGGAGCCAGTCAGGAACTCCATGGTGGGGGCACTATCGCTGGAGGTCTTTAAACCTCTCCTAAGCCTCGTACATGGACTCTCTATCCTGCTGGGTGAAAGAGGTGATGTCCGTCCTCAACTTGGCAGTCTTGCTAGGTGGGAAGTATTTGCTGAGGAAGGCCTTGGAGAGAACCTCCGAGGTGGTGAACGAGTTGGGCTCCTCGTTCTACAGCCAATCACTAGCTCTATCCCTCAATGAGAAAGGAAAGAGCCGTAGTCAAATAGCATCGGTGGACACCCCATTGAGTTTGATGGTGTTGCACTTCGTAAGGAATTTGCGAAGGTGTACGTTGGGGTTGTCCGAGGGATACCACCGAGCTGATTACGCTCTATGAAATTGATGAGCACTGGGTTGAGCTCAAAATTATTAGCCTCGATCGCCGGGCTAACAATCGATGAGGTGACGCCAGATGCCTGCGGCAGGGCATAGTCCCGTAGCACCCTATTGTCTTCCTGAGCCATCACCGCTGCTTCTTTCTTCCTCCTTCTCGCTTCTCTGCTACGTCGGCGTGCGGCTGCTTCTATCCTAGGATCAAGGGGGATAAGATCTTGAACCCTTTGACTCCTCATACGCATGCACAAGCGAACAATACCCCGGCGTAAACAATTTCTAGCAAGAAGAAGAAGAATGATAAACTAAAATAAAAGAAAGGAAAGAAATGCCTAGTCTAGAGTATTCGAATCGGTTCTAATAGTAGAAGGCGCAAGTTTCCCCACAAAGACACCAAAAACTTGTTAAGTTAAAAATATACCGCAAGTGCACGGCGACCTGTAGCTAGCAACCGGTAAGTACATGTCGAATCCACATGGAAACTTGCCTCCAACTACTAGAACTAGATTGTTCTACCCAAGCTAGGCAATCACAATTGGGGTTTTGTAGCTTAACTAAGGGAAACAATAACAATTAAAAGATGGAATAAATAGTAGAAGAGTAAACACCTAGGTTGGAATTAACAGCATGACTATGCTAGTGAATCAGTTACTAGCCCTACCAAGCATTCCCAAGCATGCATCAAGAATGGATAGATTGCCAATTGAGTCCATATCATCCCTCTCTCAAGGGTCAAAGACTAATCCTAGAACTATAGTCGACTATTCTTATGGGACTAAAAGTTGAAGGATTACAAGGTCTACAATCTCAAATCCCAATTAGGATCTTGATTATTCTCATATTAAAACCCTATTCGTCTACTAAGTCGCACTAGGTAAAGGTTCCGTCTCTCAACGCTCCCCTAAACCCTAATAAAGAGGATGAACGCTCTTTTGAGCATTTCATTGAGCATGTTGCGTGCATAGCAGAATTCGCAATTCCAAAACAAAGGGGAGGCGGGGATTGGGCCAATTCATGATTCAACCATATATATTCGACGTTAATCCCAACCTAAGTTGGAGGATTTAGCCTACAATCTTGTTTAGAACAATAATCCAATAACTCAACTCAACAACCATAGCATCCAAACCTTAAAACAATTAAGAACAAGAGAAGAGAGAATTAAGATGAAGAATCTTGAATTAATCGCATGAATTAACGGTAGAACAAACTTCAATCCAATAGTGAATTCAAAAGTATGAAAAATAAAACTCTCTAGTGAAACATAAAAATTGCCTAAGAAAACGTCTGTGTAGAGAAAACTGAATGTCCTCTCGAAACAGCCCTGAAGGAAATTTAAGTCGCGACGCGGAACGGTGGTGGCACAGTCGTGCCGTGAGGCACGGTGGCACCATGCCAAAATCCTGCCCGAAACCACCCAGAACTGCACAAGTGGCACGGGTGTGCCACTTGGCACGGTCGTGCCACTTGGCTGCCCGGCCACTTATGCCGGTCCTAGTGGGTTGGCCGTGCTACGTGGGTCCGATTCCGTGGGTCTTCTGTGCAATGCTTTTTCGCAGCTTTAAATCGTCTTCTTGGCACTCCTTTCTGCTAAATGTTGTTCATCATTTCGTTTCTGCAATAAAGTTCTTGAAAATATGGAAATATGTTATATGAGTAAAAAGTGCACTAAAGGAAGTCGATTTGACTCTTCCTTAACATGATCAAACGTGAAAACGCGGGAGAGAATGAGTCAAATAGGGGCTAAAAATGGGACTAAATAGAGGTTCATCAAACAGAAATCAATGAAAGGATATTGAAAAAATACAATAGATATTACAATCATCTTTTGATTATAACATCAAAATTGTAGACTACTATAAAGTGATATTACTTAAAATATGATGAGATATATTCATTTCACTAAAATGATAACACTATGGCCTACACATTATTAATATTTGATTTATTCTAAATTGATTTTCTTAAGAGTAGATGGCTACTCATGCCATTTCATGCTCATTTTTTAACTTGTCCCATTTTTAAGTTGTGTAAGAGGTATCTTTATAATAATGAAGTTGGGAGAGAAAGGTACTATTGTTTAGGTTATGAAGGAATGCGATAATATATAGGATATCCCCAAACGATTCAATATAATGAATAACCACTATTGTTAAGAGGAGTAAATTAAACAGAAACCCAAAAATAAATATGTGATATTTGGGTCAAGTGAGTGGTTCCAATTGGGTTTGAACTGCTAATTTACGAGTTTTTTCTAGTTTGATTTATTTCGGGTTTGAGTCAAAAAATCGTATTTAAAATCCAAAATTTTCAGAGAGTTGGAGTCGAGTTTTTGAGCCATGTAAGTTTTTGTCTGATCTATATGCATAGTTGCAAATATACAAGGTTTGAGAAAGCATGGCAGTCAAACCAACTCTAAAACAAGTTGTTGTCTGACCCCTGTACTAGTTACAATAGCCATGCATCGTATAAACTAAGATAGTTTATGGCAGGTTGTGTCCGCCTTCAACCTTTTAATTAGGATAAGAATAGGCTATGTTGTAAAAAATAAAATATAAAAAAGTCATTTTTGATTGATCCAATAACTAGAAAGAGTTTATAATATTACAACAAAGTTACCACATTTAAGGGGCCTGGGAAAAAGACTGTTAATCAAGAATGGATTGCGTTACACTACGCGCATCCATAAGCCGAACATGGAATTCCATCTTCTTGGTTTCAGTCCCGAGTCGTCGCAATTCTTACTACCACAATATAATAAGAGCTTTGTCAATGGAAAATTTTTTAATATAAAGAAGGGATGCAAAACTTATAGTTGAAGCACTCATGTCAAAGTATTATCGAACTCACTTCGGACAATCATCCTTTTCGAGTCGAATAGTCTTCATTATCTCAGCGGATAGAAAATTTTCTCATCACGCACACACACACACACACAAAAACATATGTAAGAAAGGAGTGGAGGATTATAACCAAGGACAAGGGACAATGGATAATAACCAAACACAACATGCAGAAAAGGAACATGAACAAGAAGAAGGGATTATCAATTTACGAAGGATATCTATAGCTAGAACACCACAAAGATGTACCTCACCTATTTTTTTCTGCAGAAGAAAATTCTTTTTAAGCTCTGTTAAAAACTGAATTTCTACAAATCGTGGCTAGGGAATCTCTATGGAAGATTCCTCCAGTGGATAGCATACTGAGGTAGAAAGTAAGAGAATTATTTAACTACCCTAATAAACAACAAGATGTACGTATCTTTTTGACATCTACCAATATTGGCTTGGTGGGGTTATTGGAGACCAAGTCCAACAAAAGAATGTGGACGTAGTAGGTAATAGGTAGTTTAGAGGCTGACAATGGCAACATATTCTTAACCTAATGTTAAGGAGAATTTAGGTTGCCCGGAGGCGTAATAGACATGTTATGTTAGTGGACACTATGACAGAGCAACTAATCCACTATCATGTCACTCAATTTTATTCTCATTAAAAGTATTTCATCACATTTGTCTATGACTTTAAAAATTAGAATAAGAGGCAATAACTATGGGATTCTCTTCACTAAATAGCTCAAGAAATGAATGAAGCTTGGTATGTGCTTGGAGATCTCAACTCCATTCTTGATGGTGGAGATAAAATTAGGGGAAATGAGGTGTTGGACAGTGAGATTAGAGGTGTTGATGATTGTATAGAGGTGCGTGGTTTGCATGAAATGAGGAGTTATAGAGCCTACTTCTCTTCGTCTAACAAAACTATTTGGTCAAGAATTAATAGGGAACTTGTCAACTTGAGTTGGTATGGTACTAATGATTTTACCCAGTTGAGTATATGGCCAATAGTTTATCTGGCCATACAACATTATTGCTAGCCTTCCTTTCTTGCCCAAAACCAAAATCTAATTTTATATTTTGTGTATACGGTGCTTTGATCTTTATTTTCTTGATATTGTTGTGGCTCATTGCCAATAGTTATCCAATGTTAATCCTATGTCCCATGTTATAGCCCTTCTATGTATGTATAGACCCTCTTTGAAGAAATTAAATAGAGATAAGTGTGCTGATAGACATGCTCAGCAAGCTTTGCCAGAGACCAATTGGTTAAAATTCAGCAATAACTTTAGAGGGATCCCTAGAATGAGAGGGTCCTCAGTCTAGAGTGTTGGACAAATGGGACTGACTTGGAATGCGGAAACAATTGTCGAGAATAGTCCACATCCGTAGTGATACTAGGCTGCTAATAGAGTCACTTATCCACATCCTAAACCGGAAGCCTAGCGGTGATGGTACGGCAGTCATGAGGGCGAAGGGGAGAAACTGTGAGAGAGTTCTGTTTTTAATCGTATCTCTAACTAACCCCCAAACCTCCCTTTTATAGGTAATGGGGCAGCTAGGGTGTCGCCCTAGGTGACACTTTGTGGCCGTCAGGACTAATTAAATAGGCCTGACCAACAGCTCCCACTCGGCCACGAAAGCCGTAAACACAAACTCTCCGTGAATCACAACTGCTCACGCTTCATAGCAGGAGTTGGATGTGCGACCGAAGAGTAACAAGTAGTGTTATATTAAGTTACTATCTAACTAACATAACACTTTTACGAAATATGATACCTCGTATCATCCTAAACATCACCAGTGGCATTTCCAATCCTTTATGCCATGATATATCATATGATTATATACTCAATATAATTGCTCAGCCTGATATTGGTGATGATGGATAGACTTTTCCTTAAACGCTCATAGTGTTACATCTTAGCTTAACTACTTTCCTGATGTGCTCTCGTTGGACAGTATGCATTGTGGCCCTTGAGATATACATTAAAGTAGCAACATCAATCTTCCACTTCATACCATAATTTTAAGTCAAAGGGTCATCGTCCATAGGCTCACACAGTGACAAGAGATAGGGAGGTCAATTGTCACCCCGTGCATGTGTCGTCTTTTAAGTACACACAGTATGAGATGTGTATTATGACATAGCTCCCACTCAGCTGGGCTTGTCACTCTATATGCCATATGAATTGTCATCCTTGATTTTCACCCAAAAATCTAACCTGAGCCACTAGATCAACGAACTAAATGTCAATCTTGACACTCAAGATTCGACTTCTAAGGCTCCAATATGAAATCATATCTTATATTCGACTCCCTCGAGTCTCATCTTGGACTCACTAAGGTGATTATATTTTATCACACTCATACACTTCCAGTATGAATAATCAATATTGCACACTTAGTGCCAACATAATTCAGTCTTATCCTACCCGCTACTGAAGCGTCAGGGCGATTGCCTGTGTGACTAGGCCAATCAGAAGTCTGTGACATTTCAACATGTCTAGCAAATAAATCACAAAGCATTTAGAAAAAGAACCTTCAATCTTTATTTCATAAATGCTCATTGCAAGAAGAACGTATCTGTCATACATAACAAGATTTCATCCAAAAACTAAATTCTACAAAGTTGTAGACTCAACGAATGTGCTTTAGAAGCATCTCTAGGAATCGGCGTAGTTAATGCATCAGCGGTCATCTTGTTAGTGGGTATATATTTGATGCCAACCTCCTTTGTCTTTATGGCGTCTCGCACGAAGTGAGAATGCCTCTTAATGTGCTTCGTCTTTCGATGGAATTTTGGATCTCTAACGAACTGGATGGCGGCTGTGTTGTCACATAACATCTCTACAGGATCATCAACTCTAGGAGTAAGGTTAAGATCCCGAAGGAAACTCCTGAGCCACGTTGCCTCTTGCGTGGCTAGGCTACATGCGACATACTTTACCTCCATAGTCGATAGAGCTATGCAATCTTCTTCTTACTGCACCGTGACATGGCTCCCCCACCCAGGGTGAATACATATCCTGAGGTTGACTTGGACTCATCCGAGTCACCACCCCAATTGGTATCTGAATATTCAGTCAACTTAAGGTCACTGCCTTGATAGCATAGGACCAAGTTGGTTGTACCACGAAGGTAGCGCATGATTCTCTTGACAACTTGCCAATGAGCAAGTCCTGGGTTGCTTTAGTAACGACTTACCAAACTAATCGCAAAGCAAATGTTAGGCTGTGTACATAACATGGCGTACATTAAGCTTCCTACGGCACTAGCGTAAGGGACATTGCTCATTGCCTCCTTCTCTTTGTCTGTCTTTGGGCATTGATCAGGGCTCAAGGTTAAACCCTTACCAATTGGAGTGTCTACGGGTTTGGAATAATGCATACAAAATCGTTCTAAGACTTTCTTGATATATGCCTCCTGGCTTATACGTAAAAGTTTCTTAGGACGATTTCTGATTATTTCCACGCTTAGGACATACCTGGCTTCACCCATGTCCTTCATCTCAAAGACGGAGGGCAGCCACTTCTTAGTGGTTTTGATCATCTCCAAGTTGTTCCCAGCCAGTAGTATATCATCAATTTGTAGGGTAAGAAACATAATCCCCAAAGTTGATCTTTTCACATGCACACAGTGGTCTTCCGAAACAATGGATAGCCAAACGAAGTTATAGCTTCATGGACTCTTAAGTACCAAGATCTGGAAGATTGCTTAAGACCGTATATGGACTTTTTAAGATGACAAACCTTATCCTTTTGTCCCTTTGATACAAAACCAATGGGTTAGTCCATATAGATCTCTTCCTTAAGGCTACCATTGAGAAAAGTAGTCTTTACATCCATTTGAAGCAACTCTTAGTCCAAATGGGCTACCATGGCTAGGAGTAGGCGAATAGAGGCAAATCTCCCCACAGGATAAAATGTCTCTTTATAGTCTACACCCTCAATTTTTGTAAACCCCTTCGCCACTAAATGAGCTTTGAACTTATCGACCGAACCATATGTCCGACGTTTTATGTTGAAAATCCACTTGTTTCCAATAGACTTAGGATGGGATGGAAGATTAACAAGTTCCCAAACCTCGTTTTTTGCCATCGAGTCCATCTTATCCCTCATGGTGTCCATCCACTCTTTATGGTTTGGTGAGTCAATTGCCTCTTGATAAGACA
This sequence comes from Selenicereus undatus, assembly GCA_017589665.1. Lineage (NCBI taxonomy): Eukaryota > Viridiplantae > Streptophyta > Magnoliopsida > Caryophyllales > Cactaceae > Selenicereus > Selenicereus undatus. The sequence goes on along the minus strand of JACYFF010031952.1, from coordinate 16,575,301 downwards.
TAGGCTCCTCGACTTTCGAGGGAGTGCATAGGAATATTTCCTCTTCAATTTGGAAATGTCATAAAGGAATTGTTCCACGCTCATGCATTCGGATCCTGGGGCCTTCATTGTTTGTCTACCTGGGTGAGGCATCCCTCCCCCTTTCTCTAAGAGATGTGGGACCCTAAGCATTTGGAGAGTCGCTCCCATTATCCCTTTAGGGCGTGGGGTCCTAAACATGTGGACTAACTACATGTTCGGGAATAGGAGATTGAGGATGTACCTCACTCACAGGTTGACTTTACTCTTGTATAGGAGATTCAGGACGGATCTCATTCTTCTAAGCAGACAAGTCTCCCCCATTCCTTCGATTGGGGAGGCTTACCATCTTTGGTGACTTGGTTAGAGTCCAAATTCTCCTCATCACTGAAAGATGGTTGGATTTCTTGCTGTAACTCAAACAGTTCGACATCCTTCTTGTCTTCATCAATGGTTGGGGACTCATCCTCGAGAAAGTCAACATTGCGGGAATCTATCTTTGTCATGCCACCATTAGGGTGTTCCCCGTATATCACATATCCTTTAGATTGTGCGGGATAGCTAATGAACACCATTTTGGTGGCTCTTGGACCAAGTTTTCGATGTTTATGGGTTTGGTTATGCACATAGTCGACCGACCCCCATGGGCGTAAATGGTATAAGGAAGGCTTCTCACCAAACCATAATTCATATGGTGTAGCAGGTACACTTTTGCTTGGCACATGATTAAGGATATAGGTTTCCGTGAGAAACGCATTCCCCCAAAAAATGATTGGGAGGTTAGCGTGTGCCATCATTGACCTGACCATGTCAAGCAATGTACGATTCCTATGTTCTGCAACACCGTTCTATTGTGGGGTGCGTGGAATCATTAGCTTTCTTTGTATACCTCTTTCCTCACAGAACTCTTTGAACATATCAGAGAGGTATGCACGACCTTGATCAGTTCGAAGGATCTTAACCCTACATTCTAATTGAGTCTCTACTTCTACTACGAAGCGTTTGAACACATCGAGTGCCTCATAGCAATGAGATAGTAGGTACATATACCCATATCGTGAATAATCATCTATGAGAGTAATGAACTAGATAGCCCTATCTCGTGCTCTTAAGCTCATGGGTCCGCATATGTCTGAGTAGATTAATTCTAACGGACTAGATGCTCTCGAGGCCTTACCGAAAGGCTTCAATGTTGCTTTGCCAGCTAGACATGACTTAGACCTAGGCAACTTAACCCTAGTGAGTCAATTTAGAAGACTTTCTTTAGCTATCCTATTTATCCTGTCTTGGCCCACATGGCCAAGCCTAACATGCCACTTAACATATTCAAAATTGGAGTCAGAGTATAAAACAAAAGTAGAGGATGTATTATCATAGGAATCATCCAAATCCAAACTAATGAAATATCCTGTCAAAGCCGCTTAGCTAAACAAATTGCCATGATAAAACAAATCTAAACTATTTGGACGAAATCCAAAAATAAAATCTAATCTTATTAAAGAAACATAAGAAACTAAGGAGCATCACACCCCAGGTGCATAGAGGGCGTCATGAAGAAGCAGCTTGTTTCATCCACGGAGTTTGAGCTGGTATGTTCCTACTCCAAGGACATCTTCTTTGCTATCGTTCCCCAGTACGACAGTCCCTAAACCCACCGGGTAGTGAAGGAACTCCACGAATCCAGCCCTATCCTGAACTATGTGCTTTGTTGCCCCCGTATCTACAATCTATTGAGGAAGAGAGTTAGAAACGAATGCATGGGAACAAACATATAATTAAGGAGTTTTAGTGGAAAGAGGTACCTTGGCTGGCTCAGGACAATCCCCAGCAAAATGGCCCTTCTTTTCATAGTTATATCACTTCACACGTGTCATATCCTTAGCTCTGTTTCCGTTAGCCTTATGCTTCTTGGCAGTGCAAACATTGGAGCGAGAGTTCTAAGATGGATGGGGACCCTTCTTGGGCTTTTCACCACGGTATGGTTTCCTGCCCCTAGGCCCCGATCCTTTGGCATGAATGCCACACTAGTAGGCGCATATATCTCATGCCATTTCTCCATTTCGAGGTATTTGGAGATTGCCTCGAAGGTCTTGATGTGCTCATTATGTGACATGATTACTTTAAAACTCTTCCAATGTTCATTGCCATTGGGAAGAGCCCTAATGACATTTTGGAACTGTTCTTCCTCAGAAAACTCTTGCCTTACAACTTTAAGATCCTGAACCATAGAACTCATGGTTCGAAGGTGTTCAAAGATACTATGACTAGAGTCAATAGTATACTACATCCATTTCAACTGCAAGGTACGCAACGTTATAGTAGATGTCTGCCCAAACCTAATCTGAAGCTGCGCCCACATGTCTTTAGTAGTGGGGAAGCGTTCAAACTCACCCAAGAGATTGTCCTACATGTAAGACAGCATAGCGTAGCATGCAGAATGATCGCATTTGAACCATGCTTGGTACGCCTTTAGGTTCTCTTGGTACTACTCAGTAGCTGTAATATCCCTACCTTGTTCATCTTTTTCAGCCAGAGTAGGAATAAAGGAGGTCAATAGGTCCAGGATATCACCATCATTTAGGGTGAACTAGACCTTCAGATGCCAGGCGTCGTAGTTTGTGTCATCCAGTTTATCATTGGATTGCATACAACCTATCATGTTCTTAACTGCTGAAGACTCAGATCACCTTAGAGGGCGGTGAATAGGGTGATTGCAAAAATTTAAATTTAAGAATCGAAAGCAAATACAGAAATTAAATCGAGACAATGCACAACGATATTTTAACAAGGTTAGGCCTTAATCAGGCTTAGGTCCCCGCCTAGAGTTATCTAACTCTAGGATTTAACACTCTACTTCTCTTATTAAGATGAACTCTCACAATCTCTCAGAGTTACCTCACTCTAGAGATCACAAGTACTTAAATCAACCTCTTGATTTAAGTATGGTGGAGTTGTGACCTCACACCAACTCCTAAGTTCACTCCTTAATAAAGAATTCCTCAATACACTTACAACTTTTGATCACAATGTAATGCTCAGAGTAAATTCACAAATATATAGCTCAATGTTCTTGCAACTTACTTGGATGCTTGCTCCCCATTCATTTAATCTCTATTTATAAGCTCAAGTGGACATGCACCAAGAAAGGAAATTCTACCCAGTGTATACTGAAATTGTATTTCAGGCCCTTGATTTCTGGTTAGCAGTTTCTGTTTTGATTCTCTTGCCTTCCCTCCCACGATTTTGGTTGATATGATGCTGCATAATATCTTCATAGAATATTGCAGGAATTCTTTCTAGTATCAAGAGATAATGTTGCCTAAATTAACTCAAATCATATCATATCATTTTATCAAGGCAAGTATCATGAGTTAGAATTATATGAGGATAAAATCCTAACAAATCAATTAATTTGATTCCTCAAAATTTGAAATTCAAATTTTGAATAAGCTGAATAATTTCCTTGATTGGCTTCATAATTAATCAATCAAATAAAATCACACATACCTTTTCCTTAAGCAATCACATGTTATCTCCTCATGATTCGGCAAAGCAATAATTTCCTTTATCCAATTCTTGATCTGGACAGCATGTACACCTATACTTGAGCATATATCTTCAACTCATATAATTATTTTGTTTGTTATCATCAAAATCAATATATTGACTCTTAGAGTCAACAATCTCCCCCTTTTTGATGATGACAAACAATCTACTGCTAGTATGAAAGAACATGAAGATACATACCTTGATTCTTGTACATACTTACCCTCAGTTGATAATACTTCTTCCCCTTTGTCATCGGTAAAAAGGGATGTAAAATATCATTGTACATTAATAGCATGGCTCCCCCTTAATATAGTACTCACAAATATGAAAATGGGGTTATATGTCAACATCAAAATCAATGACATATAGGACTTCACTTTCTTATTAAATAACATAAGTGAGGATTATCATTGGAGACACTAATATATTATAATGTCCATAATTCAAAAATCTTCATGTCTCCCCCTTTCAAAAATGATTAAACCATGATATTGTATCATATATGATCAAAGCTTGACTTAATATCATGTAGGTGATATATAATATATGAAGAATCAAATTATCAATCATCCTTTAAAAAATAATCAGTCCAGCATAATGTGTCAGCGTAAAGCTGATAATTCAGGCTAGAATTAATAGAAAGCAAATCCTATTAATGGCCAAAATTTTGGTATAGCAACTTCGAGAATGTACAACCATATAGATGATAACATGTAAATAGTATAACACATTAGCCAAGATACATGTCCCCTAAAATTAACTAAAGTAAGATTACTCACAGAGTTAAGATGACAAATTAAAATATAATTGATATTCAGAACACTTAATTTCTCCCGTTAAAAATAAATGTCAGAAGATCATCCCCAGAAATATAATAGCAATTTCATGTAAGAATTATCTTCCCTTTAGTATATTTTATTAAGAGAATCAGCATGGGAATATAGAGACATAAGACATAAAAGTATTATGTATAGCTTCTTGCTTGGAATAATAATACTGGAGAAATGATAACATAGATTATACGACAATCATGTTGTATCCCCCCTCAAAATGACTTCCGTAAAATGAATATGGGGTTTAGTATCGATAAGCTAGATTATAGTAAATCATCAAAATCAATTACATGTACCAAGACTCACTGGATGAATCTTCTCATGCACATGTAATATATAGACAATGAAGAACATATTTTATCTCTCCTTATTTTGAGAGAATACTCAAAACAATATATTTCCAAGAAATTAAGTCTAATGTTCAATACAACTAAATTTTTTTTAAAACTCATTTTGAACCCAAAGACATAATTCAACATTCTGATCCATTTTCAAGTCCTAGATATTCCAACATAAACCTTATAGTTTTGGCATTGTCGTGAACTAACCTTCTTTTTAACATTTTGAAATTCAAGGCATCTCGATTACAAAGTCAATTCTTTTCATGCGCCAGACTTCTTTTCATGTAGGGAAAATAATCATACACAAAAATTTTTATTTCATCATCAGTAGTAAGAAAGCATTCCCTCTCAATTTATACGATGTAGAGTTATATAAAAATTAAATTCATATGCATATAATTCTTTCGGGTATGATGACACATAATTAAAGCATGGGCATTCGTAATCCAAAATTTTTCTCTACCCTATTAAATGTTGCAGGAGGATAGTATGAGCAATATTACTTAGCATATCAAATGACTTAGTGTATTAGAGTATATGCTTCCTTCCCCTTATCAAAGTATTGAAGCATACAACATCAATTTTGAGGATTACAACAATTCCAATTAATTACTCCAGAGAATAAGCATGAGTAAATATCTCAACATATAAAAGTGTTACCCACTAAAAACATACCATCTGTCCATTTCAAGAATAATTAACATGGATCATTTATTGGGGTAAATCATAATCTAGTTCATACCAAACTCACTATAAGATAAATAGTAACCATTGGTAAAATCATAAAATTTCAAAACGTGCATACATGATATATAGATCAAGTTGTCTCTCTTCCTTGATGAAAATATTCAAAACATATGATGTCAATTTTAGTAAAGGGGCAAGGATATGCATCATTGATCACAATCACATAGATGATGGCATTATGACATCTTTGACCTCTTATAAGAATAATTGGGTAATGTAATATCATATTATCATGTATGGGGATATTAAAAGATTATATTATATCAATTTATATTCTCCCACTTAATGTATTGCTTAAGAGAATAAGCATCACGTTCTATGTCCATGAATTCAAAGTATAGTATTATCAATGTCAATCATATACTCAAACTTATAGGATTGTATTTCTTATGAATCCATGCATACAAGTGATCACGAGAGATGTTAGCATATGAATATATTTTCTAACTCTTTTATGTTTAAGAGTAATTTGAAGTAACTCAAATGGTATAAGTTGTACTGATTGAGCACCCATAACAATATTCATGCCAAAGTTCAATATCAGATAAACCATATAAATGACAATAAAAGAATTAATAGTCAACTATGAGTCATATAATCATATACATGGATTAAAGAATTCAATCAACTACTTACATTGGTGAATGGGTTGAAACTTACAGCCACATATGGAGATACCGGATTAAGCAAGATCTCATATTCACAAACATAATTAATAGGGAACCATATTATGAACATTGGTATATAAATTATAAGACACATCACTCAATTTAACAAAAGCAAGCATATGCGAAGTAAGAAAGCTAAGTCAAATTTTAATGCAAGCCTATTGAAATGAATAAGTCGTGCTACGTAAGAGTTATACGGTATCGAATCATGATTTAATATTAAAAGGCATAATCATATTAACGTCCCTCTATATGAGCGATTTCATGTAAAGAACTATTCAAAAATAAGATGTGGTATCTTCCCTCTACTAAATAATCAAATCGAACTCAATCAATGTATGCACGTATAATTTATCTCCCCCTCAACATGAGACATGTAAGAAATATGGATGCGAAAAATTGTGAAATAAAGTTTACCTAAGTTTTACCTTAGGCAATCCATTACTTTCCAATTGTATGACCTCTGTGTGCATACCTCCAATCAAATTTTGTCTCTTTGAACTTTTTGAGATTTTAAAGGCCTGTGGACTTTGTTTGATTTTTCTATGAGGATGTATGAAGAATGTTCCATGTAGTTGTCTAGTAATCTTTGTTAATTTCTGCAACAATAAATTTACAAAAGATTGGTTCCGCTTTTCTATTGGGTCCATAATGGTTAGTAGCAAGAGAGAATAAGGAAGCTAAAAATTACATTGGCTTTTTCTTGACATATTTTCTTAATTTATTGCTACAATTAGGAAATTTTAACACATATTTATCAATTACAATTTTCAAATAAGTTGATCCAAGATCGGATTGAGAAAAATAATTAATTAAAGAATTCACCTCATTTTTCTCATTTTGTAGAGCTAGTAATTCTTAAGAGTCAAGCTCTAGTCCTTGTCGATCTTGCTTCTAATCTATTCGTTCTCCATAGGAATAGCCATCATCCTTAACATCTTGAATTTCTTTATGGACATTGGTTATTTCACTGTGTTCTCTGTACGAATCATTATCGTCTTTAGCATTATAAACTTCGGACTTATTGGCCTCAACTATCGCCTCTTGTTTAACCAAATCAAGATCTAAAATTTTTTCATTAGTACTATATAATTGACAAAGAATATCCCAAATATCCTTTGCACTTTTACAATAAAAAATTGATTCACAAATCTCAATAGAAAGGCCACAGTATAGCATATTAATGGCCTTAGAATTTTTTGACATCATCTTGTAATCATCGTTGGTAAACTGATCCTTTGATTTTTCAATGATAATGGGTCCTTTCTTGATTATCTCCCACAGATTAAGATCTTTATGTTTAACATAGAATTCCATTATTTCATGCCACCATAAATAGTTAGTACCCATAAAAAGAGGTGGGCAATCAGAATCAAGATTATAACTAGCCATGGGATCGAAGCTATTAGACGGTTAAGTCTTAAGATAATAGCACTAGCTCTGATACCAATTGAAGACTCATATCACTCTAGAAGGGGGTGAATAGGGTGATCACAAAAATTTAAATTTAAGAATCGAAAGCAAATACAGAAATTGAATCGAGACAATGCAGAACGATATGTTAACGAGATTGGGCCTCAATTAGGCTTAGGTCCCCGCCTAGAGTTATCCAACTCTAGGATTCATCACTCTACTTCTCTTATTAAGATGAACTCTCACAATCTCTCAGAGTTACCTCACTCTACAGATCCCAAGTACTTAAATCAACCTCTTGATTTAAGTGTGTGGGAGTTGTGACCTCACACCAACTCCTAAGTTCACTCCTTAATAAAGAATTCCTCAATACACTCACAACTTTTGATCACAATGTAATGCTCAGAGTAAATTCACAAATATATAGCTCAATGTTCTTGCAACTTGCTTCGATGCTTGCTCCCCTTTCATTTTAACCTCTATTTATAAGCTGAAGTAGACGTGCACCAAGAAAGGAAATTCTGCCCAGTGTATGCTGAAACTGTATTTCAGGCCCTTGATTTCTAGTTAGCAGTTTCTGTTTTGATTCTCTTGCCTTCCTTTCCACGATTTTGGTTGATATGATGCTGCATAATATCTTCACAGAATATTGCAGGAATTCTTTCTAGTATCAAGAGATAATGTTGCCTAAATTGACTCAAATCATATCATATTATTTTATCAAGGCAAGTATCATGGGTTAGAATTACGTGAGGATAAAATCATAACAAATCAATTAATTTGATTCCTCAAAATTTGAATTTCAAATTTTGAATCAGCTAAATAATTTCCTTGATTGGCTTCCCAATTAATCAATCAAATAAAATCACACATATCTTTTCCTTGAGCAATCACACATTATCTCCTCATGATTTGGCAAAGCAATAATTTCATTTATCCAATTCTTGATTTGGACAATATGTACACTTATACCTGATCATATATCTTCAACTCATATAATTATTTTTTTTATTATCATCAAAATCAATATATTGACTCTTAGAGTCAACAACTGCGATATCTGAAAGAATATACTATTTTGTTATACATATTATTTTAATAATTAAATTATCAAGAAAACCCCATCATTCATAATCATCACGTATAAATATGAATTTTGGAGCTTCTTTAATTTAATTATTAACTTAAATTCATAGAATTTCCTTAAAGGTTTGTTAAACTAATTAACATTTTAGTTTAGTGACTATCACAAAGATATTCACTTTCAATTATGCAAAACATATTTACATGAGCTTATGTTATATAAAACTAATTCATAAGATAATAATATGTAACACAAAGTTATATATTCAACCTTAAATTTCCATATTATTAACAATTTTACATAATATGAAACAAAAATAAAGGTAAAAAGAACATAACTCGTCAAAAAGAAATATAGGACCAACCCATGGCCACTTTTAACATATACAAATTTATATGATAATGGGAACAAATATTCAAAAATTCAAATCGAAACAGAAACAAAATAAACCCAAATAAACGACCCAAATTAAAACAAACTTTTGGGCAAAACAAAACAGCCCACAATGATAAAAAAAAACCGAGACCCCCCTTGTTTTTGATAAAGTTAACCCAAATCGGGGGGGCCTTTTAAGAGTGAGTAACGCACCTTCTCACTAACCCTAAAACGCTCTCCATCAGTACCTGCCTCTTGAACTCCTTTCTCTCCTTTCGGCTTCAAAGGCATCATCTGCCTTCTCTTCTCAATCCTGAAATGGAAAGCTTGCTCTCTCTCGTTAAAACTTTCACCCTCTCTTCCTTTTTGGAGTTGGGGAAAACGGAGCACCGAGGCTCCTTTATTCAGCCGTGTCGCCACCATCGAGTTTTTCAAGGCAACGACTCTTGGCCGGGAAAGGAAAGCCCAGATAATGAAACTAAAAACCACCACCCACACCACCACACAAAAATGCTCTCATCCTTCGATCTATGCAAGCCTGAAGAGAACTGAGAGCACTACCGTGTAGATCGGCTAAAACCGAGTCTGGGGAAGCGACCCACGCGCCCAATGCACCACTGAGACAGCGGTGTGTGGATGCACGTGCTTCCAAAGATGGCGATTTTGTGGTTTTCTTTCTACGGTTGCATGGATCGTCATGTGTGGATGGCGGACGAGGAAGAAGGAAGCATGAAGAACCCTTAGTTGGAGGCGCGTGACACACACGCGCCAACCCTCGTGGTGTTTTCTGATGGGTTAGGTCTCGATCTGAGTCTCTTCTACCCGTTTTTCTTCCTTTTCTTTTATTTTTTTAAGACTCAATCTGGGTTTTAGAGTGAGAGGGATTAGGGTTTTTGGCCTTGGTGATTAGGGGTTTTGACAACCATCTTGATTTAATCAAACAACATACTGTCAAGGATTCAATTAAATCTGGGTTTAGCTTTATGTGCACACATAGTAGCGTACAAACATTGCATTCACGAGTTCGATTTATAGAAATTGCGCTCAGTGATATAAAGAAACATGGTTTTTGGAATTAAAACACGTTGAGCATAGTCATGTCTAATATTCTAGACTCATGAGTCATGCATAGTTTTGAGCAGTTCGAGATGACCACATCATCAGTCATAAAAAGAATAAGGTCTCTTGATAACAACCTTTATTGATAATTATTCTAGGCACACTAAGTCCACGAAACAGAGCATTCATGAATTACCTTGACTAAAATATCAGTCTTTTAGTTGATTTAGGGCATCATAATCACAGAAGCATGCCTCTAGTTGCATAGTTACGATATTTAAACAACTAATTATCCTGGAAGATTTAGAAAATCAAGCATGGTTATCATTCAGATTATGAAACACATATCAGTCTAGGCTCTGATACCACTATTGGACAAATACGACTGACCTGGAATGTGGAAACAACTATCGAGAATAGTCCACATTCGTAGTGATACTAGGTGGCTACTAGAGTTGCCTTAGGTTGTCCACGTCCTAAACTCGAAGCCTTGTGGTGATGTTAGGGTAGTCGTAAGAGGGAAGGGGAAAGACTGTGAGAGAGTTCTGTTTTTAACTGTATCTCTAGCTAACCCCCCAATCTCCCTTTTATAGGTTATGGGGCAGCTAGGGTGTCGCCCTAGGCGACACTTCGTGGCTGTCGGGCCTAATTAAGTAGGCCCGGCCAACAAAGAGGTTGAATGTGGGTAAGACTATGTAAATATCCTCAAATTAGCTGTCTCTTTGATCGAACAACACTGGAAAGTTAAATGGCTCAATAACGGTGATCATTATACGAGGGCTTTCTTTGCCAGAGCTAACGAAAAGAAGCTAGCCACCTATATATACTCAATTCATGATAATTTAGGGGTTAAAGTGGAAGGATTTGAAGTTGTAGTAGATGTGATGTCAAGGTTCTATAAAGATTTACATGGGAAGCAATTGACACAAAGATCCAATGTTATAGTGTAGTAGTTCACTTAGGTCTTCTTCTCTCAATTGAGCAGCAACTAAGGTTGTGCATGATATTAAATAAGCTACATTCTTAATACCTAGCACAAAATCTCCAAGCCCTAATGGCTATAATGATGGCTTCTATAAAGCCACTCGACACTTAATTGGAATGTTGGTATGTGCTGCAGTAAAGAAGTCTTTTAGTACTTGCCATATGCCTAGAAATTTTGGGGCTATCAAGCTTGTTGTCTTGCCAAAGGTTGATCATCCTCAATATGCCTCTGAGTTCAAGCCTATATCACGTTGCAATGCCTTCTACAAATGTGTGACTAAGATTCTTTTTACAAGAATAAAAAAAGTTCTTGCTCATGTAATCAATCCTAGTCAGTACCTTTGTCAAGGGTAGGGAGTTGTTGTTCAATGTTCTTATGTATCCAGACCTTATGAGGGGCCACATTAGACAACATATTTCCCTAAGGTGCGTTCTTAAAATTAACCTTCATAAAGCCTTTGGTTCTGTGTATTGGGAGTTTCTCCAAGAACAACTCTCATTAAGTCTAGATTCCCTCAGATTTTTGTAACTTGGATTATTTCATGTGTTACTTCAATCACATTTACCATCAACCTTAGTGGCCAGAAATTTAGATCATTTGAGAGAGGGAGAGGTCTCAGGCAAGGGGATCCATTCTCCCCCTTGTTGTTTTTGTTTGTGTTTATGGAATATCTCTTTAGACTTCTTAAAAAAGCGAGGAGCTTTGCTAACTTTCAGTTTCATCCAAATTGTAAGAAGCTGAGATTAACTCATCCAATGTTTGCAAATGATTTGATCTTGTTTAATAAAGTTGATCCTAACATTATGAATTATGCAATGGTAACTTTGCATATCTTTGCTTGCAACTTTGGTCTCAAAGCTAATATGACCAAGTTAATAAGAAACTTGTTAGCAATAAGCTTTGCCCCTTGAAAAGTATGACCTATTGAGTAAATTTACTACATCGTCCCTATTTTACCATTGCTTAAAATAGTAACTCATGTTGTGGGATGGATCTTTGATGTATAAAGTTACTTAAATGCCTCTCATTTAATATTCATTGAAATAGCGAATACGTACTTTAAATGACCAAAATATCCTTAAAATTACAAAATTGCCTTCAATAGTAACTTGTCTTATTCCCTTCTAATATAATAAGGTTGCCTCGATATTAACTTGTCTTATCCCCTTTGAAGGTCGTAAGATATGAAAGTTTCCAAGTTGTAATGAATCAAAATTGTTTACTTGGTTACTTTTGGCCAACAAAGTTAAATGAATGAGAAGGATGACTCTGTTCATCCCCTAAATTGTTTAATTGCTTACTTGTGGCCAATAAAATGGTGTTTAAGTGAGTCTTAATTAAATCCATAGTGGTGTGGTTGACCCCTGAAGAAGAATAATTCCCTGGTGTTGATCTAGATTGTGTGTCTTATATTAAACCATCCTAGTTTGTCTTGAGTTTCAAATGGTGGTTTTTATCGCCTAGTAAGGATCTGGATTTATCTTTTTTTTGTTTGAAATTTTAATTTGTTTTCCTTGGGTTTAGCTATTGTGTATAGTGGTTATTCTTGGCTATTCTTTAACAATTGTGCTCAGACCTTTCTTAGCACATCGTATTTGGCATAAGAGATCGTGGCACTCTCATTGATGTTGGTTTGAAGCCGAAACACCTTCCTAGCCCTAAACACACCCCATTGCCTTACACCTACCCTTTGAATTTTAGCCGTCATGCTTTCATTTGGAGGTTTGAAGAAATAGTTAGCTTTGTCGGACATGGAATTGGTTAGCATTGAAGCTCCAAAGTTCCAAAGCGAATAGGATGAGTTTACAAAAATGATTTTTGAAAGTGGAACAAGTCTTTACTTGTTACAACCTTGGAGACAGTGAGATTTTAATCACGGTTGTTTCAAAGTTGCGAGGTTCTGCCCTTATATTAACTTACCTTATTAATTAACTTAGGAACCTAATAGAGTAATTGTTGCTTTCAAGTAGGAATTAGGCGAGGTTTCACTTGACTCACATTGGCATGGTTTCTCTTCAACCTCTATCTTTCTATTTGGGATGCCCTAAATCCTAGGGGTATCCCATATTTGTAGAGGTTAAAAGAATAAAAAGGATAATGTTAGCTTCCTTAAGCTTACAATGTATTTTATGAATATATTTTGATGAAAGACAAAAAAAGGAAATGGTCTATTGATATGTTTATTATATTACATTTGGACCTACTTTAGTGTCTCTATTGTTTAAATGGGCTGTGATTGTAAGTAGATACTGGCATGATTGATTTTATATTATGTGTCACAATATCTTTGAGATAGTTTAATGTTCAAATTTGAATATGTGATCTTTTTTATATTATATTTTGTGATTCAAATTTGATTATGATATTACGAGATAAGACACAACAACAACAACATCTCTCAGTGTGGGTCCCACTTTTGAGGGGTTTAGAGAGATCCAGATGTAAGCAACTTTACCTCCACCGGCTTCCCTACCCGTAGAGAGGCTGGTTCCAAATATTATTATGAGATAGGATATACCACTTTATTATGGATAATTACCTAACAAGAATTTGATTTACCTTAATATTTGCTCAACAGGATTTTAGGATCAAGGATTGATTTGGTGCTCGATTCTTGGTTTAATTATGGAATGCAATTGAAACGTATTTCTAGAAAATCTCCAATCAACCAAAAATAAAAATAGCCGTTGGAAGGAATTGTTTGCTGAAGTTACAAATTTTTCAAGGACATTGAACTGTGTTTCTGACTTGAAAATTCGGATGGGCCTAACAGATAGTTTCCAACAGCTTTCTCAAGGGTTTGCTATAAATATTGAAGTATCTTGAATACTGATGTAAAAGGAAAAAACATAACACAAGAAGAAAAGACAGGTGCCACACTTGCAAATCAAGAGGAGGAATTTGAGAAGAGTTTGAGCTTACATTGGCATATTTATTTTGTTCTCTACCAAAAAGTGTATCTTATAGTTGTTATCTTTCTTTGTATTGGGTTGGCTTGATTAGTCACAAGACCGACTACCCAAGTACGGTTTTGCAGCAATGTGTACGTTGGGACACCTAAAGTTGTAGGGTCAACTTGTACGCTGTACAATCAGTGAATCGTGTGTAATCGACCGACCTAATAAAAGAAAAATGTTCAAAATTCCATCGGTCAGGGGCACTCGTGGGTAGAGGGCTAGGCATGGTTGAACCTCTATAAATAGTGTGTTTTGTCCATATTTATTTTTCCGCATTTCCGTTTCAATTATTTTATGACTTTGATTATCACCCTATTCACACCCCTCTAAGATGATTTAACTAGCCAAACTTGTGCAATAGATAAAATTTATGCCAGTGTTGGATAAAAATAACAAGAGAAATAGATTTTTTAACCTCTTGTTGGCTGACGATACCTTATCAGATAAAAATCTCCACCTTATAAGGAGAGACATGCTTTTGACAAACAAATAAGGAGAGAGATTCCAGTCAGGTTCTTACACTAGGTACCTCAGTTGGGTTCATGTTTGACATGTGAATCAAGCTGCAAACTAGTTGAAAATCAACAATCTTGTGAAACAAAAACCTGGTTGGCTTTCGAAAAAGGAACTTGAACATAGTCAAACCGAATAAGTCGTGCTTGCATTCTAGATATAGTAGTCATGTAGTTCTATTTGATCGTGTTGCTTAAGCTGCATCGGTTGAGACCTAAAGTTTGGCACCTACTCACTTTTTCCATAAGGGAGACGAATGGTGAGATGCTTGAATTTGGATGCTTCTTGACTTGAGCTTGGCACCCTCCCACTTTCATCCCAACGAAGATGAATGATTAAGTTGAGCTGTAGCCAAATTTTCTTGAACTTGGCCACTTGACCTAAAAAAAGCGAAGTTGTCTGCTTTTGTTAGATCAAATACGAATGATAAATCATTCTCTAGTTAGATCTTCCTAAAATTAGTAGATTTAGGTCCAAAAGCTTGATGCATGTTCGCTTTCATTAAGAGAAATTAGAATGTTGAATTCAATCTATGTCCATATATTTCTGAATCGGGTCAGTTCATGACCTAAAGCCGATGGCGATATGTGTCATTTCATATTGTAGATGAATGCTAAGGATGCAAGAACTATGCTGCTTAGGAGGTTAAAGCTTGGGGGATGTCTTTGTTGAGACATGGATGACTATCTTACTTATTTGAATTTTAGTTGTAGTGGGACTGTAGATGAAATGTTGTTTTAGCACTAGAGTGGAAATACTGGCATGAAACTTGAAATATATAAGGGTGGAGCCTCTATAGTGATTGAGCTTGATTGAAGAGATAATTGAACAATGGACATCTTAGTTATAAAATTTTCAATTACAATAGAGATCATCAATAGCTGAACAGGGTTATGATGCCTTCTCAAACTAGCCTCGCATTTCTACATTATGGGATTTTCGAGCGATCAAAGGGAAGGATATGTGCCAAAAGACCTATGTATTGATGCAGATATATCTGATAGCCTTAGTAAGCATATGAATCCATTTTATATGCTAATCAAATGGGTTGAGCATGAAAGGATGCCATAACATAATCTAATACACACATAGTTCATAGTCTACTCATGCTCAATATGTTTGAGTCAATTACGTAAGGTTATGTTCGATTAGGGTAGGGTACAGGTAAATGGCTGGCTAGGCGTGGGGTGAGGCATATATGTTGTTTAGGAAGAAATGCTTTTTGGACTGAGGGGTAAGGCTGAAGGCTGCTAGGTTAGATTGGGTGATAATGTAGTTTATCTAGGATAAGGAAACCTTCTAGTAATAGTGATATCCCCAAATTCACCCTAATACTCTTTGTTAGTTGAGAAGAAACTTCTAAGTGTCCTCCTATTACGGTGAGGTATCCCCAACTAACTTTGATTGTTTTAACCGAAGTTGTAGATGTGTAGGGATAAGGTGGTCAAAGATGCTTTTGCTAATGCTATCAAGAATAGCCTTCAGTTTGCAATAAAGAATGTGGTTAACCATAGTTTAGAAAATATTTATTCCAGTTAAAGTCCTAGTTATAGCAGTGGACATTATGTCCTCTATAGAGGGTAAGCCCTTACTTAAAGGTGCTAAAGATAGGAAATGAGTGTATGACTCTTGAACTTGCGGTCATGGCTGAGCTGAATAGCCTTTGGTTTTAGAATGGTGAAGCCTTAGATTTAACGAGGTAGGTGTATGATTTTTCCAAGTTTAAAGAGGAGTAAAGGGATACTGACTTGTATTCCCTCTTGTTTTTCCTAGCATACCTTTTTAGGCTTTCAGGCCAGCCGCTCCTTTTATTTACTGCCATTTGTGGTCAAAAGATCTTCAAAAAATGAATCTTCAAGGCCACTCTCAACGCTCTTGCCTACATATCCAATTGGGTTAGTCTCCACATAAGGCTCCCATTTTGGATTTTTAACTATTTAATATGAATCTCCCCTTGGATTACAACTACTAGTGTCAACCCTAGTACTTCGCTTAAGACACCTCTTAGGAAGGACAATCCCCTAATTGATCATGTTTCTTATAGAGAGCTCTCCTAACTCTCGTACCTCATAAGGTTTATGATGTACAAGGAGTATTTGCGTTATGATTAATATAAGAGCACAATTGAAAACAATAATAGCATAAGCCTTTTTCACTTTGTGTATTGTGTGTTGTGCTCTTCGATCTTTAGCAAAACCTTTTATTTTTATCCTTCATACTTCAATCCAACCAGTGTTGCAGAAGAAACTAGCTGTTAGAATATTATGTTGAATCCTCTCTCGAAAAACTCCCAACTTATTTAGGGTCATTGACCATTTTCTCACGTAGCCTTTTATTTTAGAAATGATGTCTAGCTTTAGTTCCTTGTTGCTTTGGAAGGCAAGTTTTCAAGCTTCAATAAATACTATAGTCATTGATTTCTCCACTAGTTAAGGCGAACAATCCTCTTTGAAGCTATTGTTGTTGATAATGTTCATTTAAAAAACTTTCATGTGCAACTAATTTTTTGAAATGCTGATTCTGATCCTTGCAAGAAATGGGATATGTTAAATTTCCTTTTATTCTTTCCATATGTTGGGTTTCGTGGCCCAAAATAAAAGAAACAACAAGGGGGGACCATGTCAGACAACACGGGCGTGTCAGGTCGAAGAAGCGACGACAAAAGAAGGCAGAGATTTGGCACGGATGGGCCGTGCCACCCAGCAGGGCCGTTTCGCGTTCCCAGTTCGGGCGCGGGCTCCCTGGTGGCTAGGGTTTGCATTTTGGCATATAGTCTTCTTGGCGGCTAGGGTTCTCCTCTAACGTTTAAACCCTGGACTTTCTAGACTCTATATAAAGAGACCTTGCCTAGGATCTAAAATCATTGAATAACCAAGTAAACACAAAAAACACATTGAGAGGTAGAGAGAGTTTTGAGAGAGATTACAAGAGAGATTGTAATCTTGCTATTGGATCGAATCACTTGTTGTGATTGCGATCGCTTTGTATTCTCCCTGCTCATATAGTGGATTGATTGTGCTCATCGTCGTCCGTGGTTTTTTCCTGCATTGGGTTTCTATGTAAATTCTTGTGTGTTATTGCTTTGTTCTTGTTATCGTTCTTTAAATTTCTGAATATCTGTTTCATCCTATCGCTTTTGTAACTAAATTCGCTCAATTTTTCCTAAGAAGTGGTATCAGAGCTTTGGTTTAGGATGTCTTCAATTATGAAGGTTGATATTCAGAAGTTTGATGGAGAAATTAGTTTTAATCCTTGGAAGGTGCAGATGAGAGCAATTCTTATCCAACATGGGTTATGGAAGGTTCTGCATGGACCTCACAAGAAGCTCAAGAAGATAACTGATGAACAATGGGTAACAGACCAAAAGAACAGGCGTGGATCGTTGACAGATGAGGAATGAGAGGAACTGGAGTTGAAGGCAGTTTCAGCCATTCAATTATGCCTAGCACCACATGTCTTACAAGAGGTGCTCGATAAGGCAACTGCGGTGGATCTATGGATTCGGCTGGAGGAACTCTGCATGACGAAGAGTCTAGCCAACAAGATCCGTTTGAAGGAAAGGTTGTACACCTTTCGTATGGCTGAAGGTACCCCTATTCAAAAATATTTGAATGAGTTTAACTCTATTCTTGTTGATTTGGAGAGTCTGGATGTAAAGATTGAGGATAAGGATAAAGCTATTCTGCTAGTTGTGTCTTTACCCCCTCCTATAAACACTTTAAGGAGATTATGCTATATAGTTATTCCGATACCATGTCGTTTGAGGATGTCAAGTCTAATTTGTTGTCTAAGGAGAAATTTGACCATGATATCCATGTTGATCCGACTGAGAGATTAGTTGTTAGGGGTAGAACAACTGAGAAAAAGGATAATGGTAATAAGAAAAAGAACCATTCTGAGTCTAGGAATCCTCATTCCAATAAGACCTACAATTATTGTGGTAAATTGGATCATATTCAGGCTAACTGTTAGAAGTTGAAAAATAAGAAAGGGAAAGAGGAAATGGAGAAAACTGTTACAGCTGATTGTGTAGTCGAGTCAGAGTCTGATGGTGATGTGTTGCTTGTTACTGTGTCTTTGGCCACCACCTTTGAGAAGGGGTTAGGTGATGATTGGGTTTTAGATTCTGGTTGTACGTATCACATGTGTCACTTATGAGTCTATTGATATTGGGGTTGTACTTATGGGCAACGATGTTGAGTGCAAGGTTGCAGGAATATGTACTATGCAGGTTAAAACCTATGATGGTATAGTTGGAACCTTGTCTAAGGTTCGGCACATACCTGACATGACTCGTTGTTTGATCTCTTTGGGTACTCTTAAGACTAATGGTTGTAGGATTACTATGGAGAATGGTGTCCTAAAGGTGATAAAGGGAGCTATGGTAGTAATGAAGGGACTTCGACAGGGAAGTCTCTACATCCTACAAGAAACTACAATTACAGGAGTAGCTGCAGTTGGTACAGTATTAGCAGATGTCAATGATACAAGGTTATGTACATGAGATTGGGCCATATGAGTGAGAAAGGGATGGCCATTCTAAGCAAGAAAGGTTGTCTAGGTAGCACTGGTACGGGTAAGCTTGATTTTTGTGATCACTGTATATTTGGGAAACAGAATAGGGTGAGTTTCTCTAAATGAAAACACTGTACTCAGGGAATCCTTGATTACATTCATTCTGATATGTGGGGTCCTTCGAGAGCTCCTTCTATGGGAGGTAAGCACTACCTGTTAACTTTTGCTGAGGATTTCTCACGCAAGGTTTAGGTTTACTTCTTGAGACAGAAAAATGAGACATTCTCCATGTTCAAGAAGTTCAAGGCTTTGGTTGAGAACCAAATTGGGAGAAAGATCAAGAAGCTTAGGACTGACAATGATCTTGAGTTTGTTGAGTCAGAGTGACGAGTTCTGTGCATTGAATGGCATAACTAGGCATAAGACTTTGGTTGGAAAACCACAGCAGAATGGAGTTGCAAAATGAATCAATAGGACTCTACTAGAGAAAGCTCGCTGTATGCTTTCCAATGCAGGGCTTTGGGATTGCAAGGCTTTCTAGGCTGAGGCTATTTCTACAGCTTGCTATTTGGTGAATCGTTCACCACACATCTCCATTGATCTTCATATTCCAGAAGAAGCATGGTCAGGTAATACTGTTGATTATTCTCTTTTGAGAATATTTGGATGTCCTATCTATGCCCATGTGAATAATGGGAAGTTAGCCAGTAGGGTTGTCAAATGCATGTTTCTTGGATTTGCATATGAGTCTAAAGGATACCGCATATGGTGTCCTGAGTCTAAGAAATTCATTCAAAGTAGGGATATAACTTTGAATGAGACAATTATGTTATCTTCTGGAAAAAATTATGTTGTTCCTTCTACAGGTGCAGGTGATTAGGAGGATATCAGTAACAGTATGGAGATAGAAGTGGAGACCGTTGCAGCTCAAGGTGGAGCTGTTGATCAGCCTAACAGGGAGGTTTAGGTTACTGAACCTGGTACTACCAATTCTGATCAGCCTCAGATGGAGGCTGATCACTTTATAGCTAGTAATTGTCCTCGGAGGGAGATCAGGAGGCCTGCTCGCTACAATGATTATGAGGGACTGATAGCATATGCACTTTTAGTTCCAGATGAGGTGTCTGAACGTGTGGAACCTTCAACCTATTCTGAAGCAATCTCCTGCCTAGGTTCACCTAATTGGATCCTAGCTATGCAAGAGGAAATGGAGAGTCTGCAAAAGAATCGGACTTGGGAACTGTGTGAGCTACCTAAAGGCCGGAGAGCCTTAACTGCCAAATGGATCTACAAGAGAAAGGAGGGCATTCCTGGAGTTGAAGATGCAAGGTGGAAAGCACGCTTGGTTGTTCGTGGTTGCAACCAGAAGGAAGGTATTGATTACAATGAGGTATTTCCACCTGTTGTTAGACATACCTCCATTGAGGAGCTTCTTGTATTTGTTGCCTTGTTTGATCTGGAGTTTCCCCAAACCCCGCGAAAGTGGGACCCACATTGGGAGTTTGTTGTTGTTGTTGTTGTTGTTTGATCTGGAGTTGGAGCAGCTTGATGTGAAGATTGCATTCCTTCATGGGGAGTTAGAGGAGGAGATCTACATGAAGCAACCTGAAGGCGTTGTTGTTCCTAAGAACGAACTACTGGTTTGTAGATTGAGGAAGTCGTTGTATGGACTTAAGCAGGCTTCGAGGCAGTGGTACGAAAGGTTTGACACCTTTATGATTGCACAAGGATACACATGCAACCGATATGATAATTGTGTGTATTTTAGTCAATATTCTGATGGTTCCTGTATTTACTTCTTGTTGTATGTTGATGATATGTTGATTGTCTCCAAGGATAAGTCCTTGATCAGTAAGTTGAAATCTCAACTCAGTGAGGAATTTGAGATGAAGGACCTAGGTGCAGCAAAGAAGATTCTAGGCATGGAAATTCAGAGGGATTGAAAGGCTGGTAAGCTGTACTTATCTCAGGAACACTATCTTGAGAAAGTACTGGGCAGATTTAATATGGGTAACTGTAAGGCAGTTTCCCCACTACTTGCTGCACATTTCAGATTGTCTGGTGAGTGTTATCCATAATCTGAGTAGTACATTGATAGGATGTCTAATGTCCCTTATTCTAGTGTTGTTGGTAGTTTGATGTATGCTATGGTATGCACTAGACCGAACTTGTCACTTGCTGTGAGTGTGGTAAGTAGGTATATGGATAATCGTGGAAAGGATCATTGGGAGGCTGTAAAGTGGATCCTTCGCTATATGAAGGGTACTATTAATAAGGGGTTGGTATTTAATAGAAACAAAGTTGCTACATGCGATGTTACAGGCTTTGTTGATTCTGACTATGCTGGTGATCTTGATAGGAGAAGATCTAAATCTGGGTATATCTTCACTATGTGTGTAAAGGCTATCTCTTGGAAAGCATCGCTTCAGTCTATTGCAGATTTATCTACTATAGAGGCTGAGTATGTTGCTGCTACTGAAGGAGTGAAGGAAGCTACTTAGTTGAGGGGCCTTGTTACTGAGCTTGGAGTTCTACAGGCTACCACTGTGGTATTTTTTGATAGTCAGAGTACAATCCACTTGACTAAGAATGATGCCAACCATTCAACGACCAAGTACATTAGTGTCAAGTATCACTACGTCCGAGATACAGTTGCTGCAGGGGAAATAGTTGTGAGGAACGTTCACACTTCGGAGAATCCTGCAAATATGTTGACCAAGCCTCTCCTTATAGCTAAGTTCAAGCATTGCTTGGACTTAGTTGGCATTCACAGTGTTTGAGCACCCTTCGGGGCATTTTCCCTTAGAGTGCATCACTATTCGGGGTCTGGTGATGGTGGTAGAGAATTGATAATTGAAGATTTCGGTCCAAGGTGGAGATTGTTGGGTTTCATAGCCCAAAATCAAAGAAATGGCACGATGGGACCATGTCAGACGACACGGGCGTGTCAGGCCAAAGAAGTGACGACGAAAGAAGGCAAAGATTTGGCACAGGTGGGTTGTGCCAGGTGGCACGGTGGTGCCACCATGGCACGGGATGACCGTACCACCCATCACGGCCGTGCTGTGTTCCCATTTCGGGCGCGGGCTCCCTGGCGGCTAGGGTTTGCATTTTGGTGTACAATTTTCTTGGCGGCTAGGGTTCTCCTCTAATGGTTAAATCCTGGACTTCTAGACTCTATATAAAGAGACCTTGCCCAGGATCTAAAATCGTTGAATAACCAAGTAAACACAAAAAACACATTGAGAGGTAGAGAGAGTTTTGAGAGAGATTACTAGAGCGATTGTAATCCTGCTATTGGATCGAATCACTTGTTGTGATTGTGATCGCTTTGTATTCTCCCTGCTCATATAGTGGATTGATTGTACTCGTCGCCATCCGTGGTTTTTTCCCGCATTGGGTTCTCATGTAAATTCTTGTGTGTTATTGCTTTGTTCTTATTATCGTTCGTTAAATTTCGGAATATATGTTTCATCCTATCGCTTCCGCAACTATAGTCGCTCAATTTTTCCTAACACCATGAATATCCAGCTTGCGAGTTTATGACTGCACAAAAGTAATATTGCATTAGTGACATATCATGTATTAATATTATATGGTAATTAGTCATTAAATTATGACGAATTTGACTAATGTTTAATTTAAATACACTAGCAATAAAAAGACTTTCAAACGTGAATTGCATATTCAATAAAGAAATACCATAAGAACACAAACAATTATATTTTGTACGTGCTATATTACTCCAATAACGAAATGCACATTTCGATTAGATTTTTCTCATTATGTAATGATATGTATGATCATTGTGTCATAATAATCATTCAATCAATTGTTTTGATTGTCAATCTTTTTTGACACTGATTTGGGAAGTTCTCTAAGATGCTTAGCAAGGTCCCCTGAGTCAAAGTGTTCATGACACCAAACTATACTTTGCGCTATAAAGCATGCGATGACTTAAGGATTTGATATGTTGGTTACTTGTATTAGTTTAGACGGAAAAGTGATATTTTATCAACTAGAGATGTTTAAACAAATGTGTCTTAAATTTCATATATATATATATGTGTGTGTGTGTGTGTGTGTGTGTGTGTGTGTGTGTGTGTGTGTGTGTACATATATATAAGCATCTAAAGCACTTTGAGGCATCACGTTGAAATGATTCTTCAATGACATTTTACATTAGAGCTATGTTATAAAATGCTTTCACAAAATCATTGTTTTTTTGGGTTTTTTGGATTTAGTCTCTCTACGAGCAGGGATGCTGGTAGAGGTAAGGCTGTCTATATCTGGATCTCTCCAGACCCCGTGAAAACAGAACCCATACTGGGATGTGTTGTTGTTGTTGTTGTTGTTGTTGTTGTAGCTATGTTATCTAAACTCATCAAGAAAATGGAGTGGTGGAGATTAAGGAAACATAGACATCACGAATCATATCACTATGAGATTATTCCTTGCTCTAGCCATTGCAAAGTCCTGGCCTCTTCATCAACTTGATATAAATAATGCTTTCCTTAGTGGTTTTATTAATAAGGAAATTTATATGCATGCTTCCTTAGGAGGGTACACCAAAGCCTTACCAAGATAAGTACGTAAGTTGCAGAAGTCCACATATGGTTTAAAGTAAGTTTCAAATCGAGCTCGCCAATTTTCTATTAGATAGTGGTTCAAACAGTGTAAAATTCATTCCTCTTTCTTCACTATAGAGCTTAATGGCATGTTTACTTTTATACTTTTCTATGTGACTAATTTACCGATTGCTTGGGATGGTCATAATGGCATTCTAAATTGAAGTAGAATCTTCATGGATCCTTCACCATAACAGATTTGGGACTAGTAAGATGTTTTTATAGTTTACAAATTTCCAGATGAAGTCATGGTTCTCTCTTAAATCGAAGAAACTATATACTAAATACTATTATGAAAGCAGCATGATTGGACTGAAGCTTGCCAATTCGTCCTTTCTTGGGAAGGGTTGAGGTTGTTTAAGGATGGTGGATTTTGGGTTTTGAGGTGGGTGGAGATGTAAGAGGTTTGAGGAGGGGGAGGAGGTGGCCATGAGTTAGGGAACAACAACGGTCAGCCGACGGTCAAAACCAATGGTTGATGGGCAAAGGTGCAGTGGCTGGGTGGTTTTGTGGTTGTGGTTAGGGTTTTAGGGAAAATTTAAGGGAGGAGAGAGAAAGGACAACGGTGAGAGATGGGGTAGCAGGTGTCGAGTGGCGGTCGAGGAAGGAAGTCGGTAGATATGGCGACTAGTGGTGGTGGGGTGGTTTGTGGTGCTATTCAGGAGAAAGAGAGAGTGTCGTTGAATGAAGGATGGTAGAGTGAACTCGTCGGACAATGGGGGGTTTTTTAAACCCAAACGCAAGGCTAGTCGTGCGTCTTGTCTTTGGCACGCATGCCCGTGCTAAAACACACGGTTGGTTGTGTGATTCTGCAAGGAGTTTTTGCCTATGGAGCATGACCGTGCACCTTTTACACAGCTAGCCATGCATCCGATGCTGACCAAGAATCCTCTGTATGTCCCCTTTTTTTTTCAATTTTGTTGCTTTGTCTTTGTTTTCTCTTCCTCCTTTTTCTCTTTTTTTTCTGGTTTTTCTCTTCTTTCGTTTCAAAAGTGTTAAAGCTTGGGTTGCCTCCCAAGAACTGCTTGTTTTAGGTCATGGACCTGACTTTCGTTAGCTTCTAAGGGGCAGAAGCATCAGAAAGGTCACAAGCATCCTTGCCTTCAATTGGCGCACCAACAATGTAATGTTTGAACCATGAGCCATTCACTATGAAAGAGTCATTGACCTTAGTTCAATCTCAATGGCTTCATAGGGGTGGGCTTTCAACACGTTGAAAGGACCCGACCACCGTAAATGAAATTTTCTGGGAAACAACTTCAATCTTAAGTTGAATAGGAGAACCAATTCGTCCTCCCGAAACTCTGTTTTATTGATGGAATTGTCATGCCACCTTTTTCATTATCTCCTTGTAGATCTTTGAACATTCATAGGCATCTAAATGGATCTCCTCATGTTCATTCAATTGTAATAATCTCCTTTACCCCGTGGACTTCAGATCAAAGTTGAAGTACATGGTGACCCAGTAAGCCTTATGTTCTAACTACATGGGGAGGTGGTGCGACTTACCATAGATTACATGAAAAGGCATGGTTTCAATGGGAGTCTTAAATGTTCTACTGTAAGCCCAAAGGTTGTCATCTAACTTGTCTATCAAGTCTTTCCTCGATCTTGCAACGTTTTTCTCTTAAATGGACTTGATTTGACGGTTGAAGATCTCAACTTGGCCACTAGTTTGAGGATGATAGCCAAGCTCATACTTATGGTGTACTCCATATTTCTTCAACAAAGCTTCAAGTTTCTTCTCAATAAAACAATGTTACTAGAACCGGATCGGACCGGCTGGTTCAACTGCAAACCGGCCAACAGTACGGTCCATTTACTAGCAATAAACTGGTGCCCTACTAAGCCGATCAAGAATCGGTCAAGACCTGGTTCAACCGCCGGTTTTCACGGGTAGACCGGGTACTTGAACCGATTTAAGACCTTCCCATGTCTTTATTTTTGTTTTTTGGTACCATTCGAAAATTACAATGTGCTTGTAAAGAGCTTTGAACCCCAGACCTCTACCTACTTTAAAGTTCTTCTTGGGTCTCCTACCAAGTGAGCAACACAACTTTTGTGCTACATGTTCACTTACAACTTTATTTCTATTTGTTATTCATTTAAATTTTCCTCCCTATCCATTGAATGTTTTTATGAATTGATTACATATTAACAATCCAAATTAATATCTTGCCATTTCATCAATTTTTGATCAAACTAAATAATTTTATTTTTATTTCTCACAAGAAAATTCATAAAAATGTTTGGAATTTAAGTCATTTATTACTAAAACCATTCTAATTTAAAAATTTATGATAGTACTTATTAAAACTTTTCTACCTATTTAAGTTCAAATTTTACTTATATAAATAAAAATTATTCATAATTTAATAAAATATGATAAAAAGGTTTTATCCGATCTAACTGGTTGGACCGATCCAACCATTGACCCACTAGCCTTACCGGTTCATTCACCTGTTCAGTTTTGGCAACTTTGCAATCAAGTGCATTTCATTATCACTGATTAACACCTAGGACTCCAAAGCAGAGAAAGATGATCTTCTTAAAAAGCTTAGCCACTACCCTTGAGTCATTAGTAGGGATAACAACAACCTCTATCCACTTGGAGACATAATCCACAGCAACCAGGGTGTAGCTATAGCTAGCAACTAACAAGGATGGGTCATATCCACAGGAAGTTGTGTTTTCAATTACCAAAGCCAATTCGAATGTTTTAAGCTAGGCGAAACAAAGGGTGATAGGAATTAGAACTAACCTACTAAAACAAACAAAAAGCACTTTGATTATGATTAAACCTAAGATAGACCAACTAATCAAGTCAAGCCTTCACCTCCCCAAGTTTTGCTGGAATTCAAAGATAATTGGTTGCACCTTCAAAGCTCACCTAAGCCCTCTTTCAAGGCTCAAGAGCTAGTTTGATTATTATAATAACGTATTTTCATAGAGTTAGCTCAATTAAACTACAAGAGTAGTAACCCAAGACCTAGCTAAGATTCAAACTATTTTCATATCCAAATGCTAGCTACCCTACCTACCCACACTAGACAATTAACCTCATCTTTCAACACAAGTCAATTATCCCAAAATAAGAATGAAAGCTCTGTCAAGCATTTCATCGAAGACTTTACGGGCGTAAGAGAAAACTCTAAATTCAAGTATAAACAACATAGGCTAAGGCTGAAACAAAATCAACTAACCATCTTAAGGGACAATCATAACCAAGGATAACAACTTTAAGTACAATTAAACATCAAAATACAAGCAAAACAAAGAACTAATAAACTAGCTAAGAAACTAAAAGCATGAAACTAAAGAGGAAAAGAGAAGAGGAACTTAGGCTTGAATCTTCAAATCAATCAATCTTGTACAAGGTATACATAAACTAAGTGACAATCTAAATCACAAGATTGGGTGAATTCCACAAGAGTTTAGATCATGATTCAATTAGTTTAGATCATGTTTCAATTAGACATAATATGGGCTACCCCCTATCCAAGATGGGAATTTTAGCCTCTAGTCATGTATAGAAGAACAATTTCATAATCCACATTGATGAACATCACTATTTCAGGAAACCTAGAAGAGCAATAATAAAGAGAGATATTTACGAAACAAACTTGGATTGTTCGCAGTAAGAATCGTTGAACAAACTTCAATAATCACAAACTTAGTGCAAGAGAGTCTTAGAAATCTCCCAAATAAACCCTAACAAATCCTCCATCTTAAAGTGCTCTCCGAAAAGTTTAGAATAAAGTGAAACTACCTCTCATTTTTGTGCGAGGGAACTTAAGTAATGCTGAAAACTGCGGGATGCACGGTGATGCTTCGACACATAGCAAACCGTGCAAAGTTATCTAGGGGAAAACGCATGGTCGTGCCACTACTAAAAAAGCACAAAATAATGACGGAATTTGGCGACGGTCTAATTCAACGACGGAATAAGCGACGAAAATGGCGATGGAAAAATCATAGCAGAAAAAAGTTGCAGTCAGTGGCGGAATTGGGGACGGACAGGTAAATCTGTCGCCAGTATTGAGCATTGGCAACGGAATATCCGTTGCCATGCAAACAAATAAATTTAAAATTTTCACTATGGCGACCGAAATTCTGTCACCAATTAAAAATTCAAACTAGCGACGCGATTTCCGTCGCTAGCTTAAAAAATTTTGCCCAGGTTTTTAAAAAAGGGGGTGGCGACAGAATTTCCATCGCCACCCCATTTAAATTTCATATCTGTTTGCAGACCATCCGAAACGCAGTGCGAAGAGAGAGAGAGAGAGAGAGAGAGAGAGAGAGAGAGAGAAAGACACGATTTCCACTGTAACCACCACGAACGCTGCCAACTTGCCATCAGTCCCGTCCCGCCGCCGTCGACGGCCCCTCCTACCACTGGCCGCCGCCTATGTCGCCTCTAGCCGGTGTTTCTCCCATTTTGAGGTAAATTTTTCAAGTAAATTAGTTTTATTTCTACAAATTTTTGTGTTATATTGTTAGAAATTCATAGTTAGTTCATATTTATGTTGAAATATAATATTTGTGTGAAGTTATTGCTCTAATTTGGTTGAAGATCTTGCTCAAAGCAATTTAGGATTTAGGTTTGGTAATTTGAGCTTAAAAATTGAATAAATGAAACCCTTTACTTTATAATTTTGTTGAAATGTGATGTTTGTATGAAGTTATTACTCTAATTTGTTTGAAGATTTTATTCAATACCATTTAGGATTTAGGTTTAGTAATGTGAAGTTAAAATTTGATATGTTGGTGGAATGAAATGCTTTAGTTTAAAATTTTGTTAAAATGTGATGTTTGTATGAAGTTGTTGCTCTAATTTATTTTAAGATTTTGCCCAATGTAATGTAGGCTTAGGTTTGGTAATTTTAAGTTGAAACTTGATATGTTGGTGTAATAAAGTGCTCAAGTTTGGATGAATTATTAGTTTTTTGAAATTCGTAAGAATAGAAGTATATTTGTAAAAATTTATGGGTAAACATACGAAATATATAATTGAGTAATTTATGTAATTATTATTATTCAAATTAAAATTAATTCCTATTCAATAACTTATGTGATTATTGTTGTTTGAGCAGAATATAAATGGTCTGCCACATCGTAAGTGGATGTATAATAGATTATTGCCTAACCGTCCTTTTGGTCACGGTACTCAAAAATAGAATCTGCGAATGACACCTTAGATCTCTGCCTGTAGTGGTCATATGCAGGAATTTCTAGATGGAGTAAACCAATTCGATGAATTTGCACGTAGGTAGACAGAGTTTCTGAATGGGGGAAAGTATAGATATCCTTGTGCTAAATACAGAAATAAGGTGCACTTAACACCCAATGAGGTCAAGATGCACCTTATGTATAAGGGTTTTGTGAAAAGGGTATTGGTTTTGGATAAGTCATGGAGAAATAGAACCTCAGCAATATGATTTTGGAAATTCAAATAGTAAAATTCCCGAAGTTAGAGGTTCAAGTCATATTAATAATACTACAATGAATCCTACGTAGACCGGATGGAGGACATGATTGGTGATACTATAATGGCAAATCAAAATGTAAGGGAGGAGGAGTTAAGCACTTGCCGGGAACCATTTCATAACATGGTTCAAGCTGCTCAACAACCATTATACGATGGTTGTTCCACCCACAGTAAGCTCTCTGCTGCTGTGAAATTGTTGAGTATCAAGTTTGATTATAACATGCTATAGAACTATTTCAATGAAATTGTTCAACTAATGAAAGAGAAGTGTCCACTTAACAGCCGTGTGCCAAACAACTATGGGCAAACGAAGAAGGTTGTTAAAGATCTAGAAAAATGATGTGGTCCAAATTGATTGTTGTCGGAAAGGTTACATATTATTTTTTAAGGAGGACGCAAACTTGGATGCATGCAAGTTTTGTGGGCATTCAAGATGGAAGAGGCAAATGGCACAATAAAGGAATTAGAATTCGTTGTTATACTCAAGGATGCATTACTTGTCGTTAAAACCTTGACTTCAGAGGTTGCATGCACCAAGAATTACTGTATAGCACATGAGATGGCATTATGAAGATCGGCATTAGGACGGTATTTTATGTCATCCATTAGATGGGGCAACATGGAAATATTTTGATAACAAGTACCTTGATTTTGCTGCAGAGACTCGGAATGTAAGGCTTGGCTTATGTGCTGATGGATTTAATGTTTACACTTTGTCTTTAACATCTTACTTCATTTGGCCGGTGGTAGTTACACCTTATAACCTTCCCCCTGAAATGTGTATGATCACACCATTTACATTTCTGACTTGTGTAATCCCCGACCCTAAAAGTCCTAAGAACAAAATAGATGTATATTTACAACCTCTTATTGATGAGTTGAAAGAGTTGTTGGATGTTGGAGTTTAAACATATAACATTTCTACAGGGTAGACATTTCAGATGAAGGTTGTACATATGTAGACCATCAATTATTTCCCCGTGTATGGAATAGGCAATTGGCATGTCCTGTATGTATGAAACAACAAAAGGCTTTGAGATTGAGAAATTGAGGTAAATTCTAATGGTTTGATTGTCATCGGTGTTTTCTGCCAAGGAATCATATATTCAGAAGAAATAGAACAACATTTAGGAAATGTAGAATTATTACAGGGGGTCCTCCTTGCCGCTTATTTAGGGTAGAACTTTATGCCGATGTGGAAGATTACCCAATGGTAACTACAAATGGTGACTTGGTCATACCAGGATTTAAGAAAAATGAGCACAACTAGACGAAGAAGAGCATATTCTAGTAGTTGCCTTATTGGCAACACCAATTACTCCACCATAATTTGGATGTGATGCACGTAGAGAAGAACTTCGTCGAAAACATCATTAATAGTATTATGGATGTCCATGGAAAAACAAAGGATAATGTCAAATCAAGAATGGATGTTGCAAAAATATGTGATAGACAAGAATTACATTTACATCCATGCCTTAGTGGCAAGACGGTTAAACCAAAGACGAAGCTCATTCTTCCTGTGGATAAATGAAGAGAGTTGTGTGAATGGGTAAAGGACCTTCAAATGCCTGATGGATATTGCTTCAATTTGAGGAATATCGTGGATGCTAATGAGGCAAAGTTCAACAACATGAAAAGTCATTATTATCATGTATTCATGGAGACTCTGTTACCCATTGCATTTGGTGTGCTCCTAGATGATGTATTAAAACCTCTCATTGAGATAAGTTAGATGTTCAAGAACTTATGCTCAACAACATTGCAAGAGGATATGCTTGAGGAAATGCATCAGATCATTGCCATCACTCTCTGTAAGTTGGAGACGATTTTCCCTCCCGGCTTCTTCAATGTAATGGATCACTTGCTAGTGCATTTGGCAGAAGAAGCTCAACTTGGTGCTCCTGTATAATACCGATGGATGTATTCATTTGAGAGGTAAAGTAGACTATACTCCATGAAACCTCATCTCAATTCTTATCTGTGCAATCACTTACAAGTGAAGCGAATTGTAAATTTTTTAGGTACTTTGGCCAATTGAAGAAAAAGATAAAGCAACAAGCGTGTCCTGAAGGTTCAATCACAGAAGCTTATGTAGAAGCTGAGAGGACATTCTTTGCCTCCTATTACTTTGGCTCTAATATGCCATCCATTCGCACTAAATGCTGGAGAAATGAGGATAACGATGAAAATAATAATCATTTCTGAGCTCTATATATGTTTGAACTGCAAGGGACCGCTATTGGTAGGGAAAGATCAAGGTATCTTACAAATGCTGAATATGTTACTACCCATCTTCATGTGTCGTTAAATTGTGATGAAGTTAAACCTTATATTGGGTGAGTGCTACCTTCACTTCCAATTGAGTTTATGATTCGGAGCACAAGTTTATTAACCGCATTGAAAAAATGTGACAGAAGCCCACAATTGTAAAATTATTCAGCCACACTCACAAACTCCATGGCAAAGAAGACGACCCTTGGGTTGACAAGAAATCACAACAAACATATGTAAGCTATAAGCTATTCTCAATCTTTATTGGCAGTTCAACCTGAACTTGTATACTTTACTTTTATTAACTGTAACATATATGATTTTTGCATATGTTGTGATATTGTAGGAATCCTTTAAATGTGAATTTCAAAATGCAATCACCTCTTAAGGGACCGGGGATAGCACTTCTCAAGATCCATCCTAGACCCTTCCAAACCCAAATGAGTTGTGGGTGAAGACATACAAGAACAAAGAGTAACGTATTTATGGCACTGGTGATAAGGCTGTCAACATTAGGGAATCCGGTTACTTCAGTTCCACTCAATGAGCCGGTACAGTTTTCGTATTAAAGTTTCAATGAACATGGTTATACGATAAGTTCACTTAATTGTAATACTAATGCATACTTCAAATAAATGACTGTCAGTAGGTACCGGTTATATGCATTGCAACAAGAGTTGAATGACTTAAGGGGTGCAGTAACCAAATTGTGGGGAGAGCTAACTTCACAGGTTGAAAGTTACCGGTTGTTTATGGAGAAATGTAGGCAATTGGAAGAATCCAACAAAATGCTCACCCAAAGCAACCAACAACTAAGCCAACAAATGATGAGCATCGATCAGTGCTTGCAAGCTTTCTTCCAAATGCAACAAGCTTTTGGCCCGGGATCTTAGCCACCCTTTGCTCATCATTCACGACATAATGACGATGAGGATGAGGATGAGAATGAGGATGAGGATGAGGAAGATGATGATCCTCACCTTGGTAATTGAGTTGGTTGTAGTTTCAGTTTTCTCCACCTTGGTTCCTCATGGAGCACACCTCTTGCTTCTTGCTTCTCCTTCTTGGTGCTTATTTTGTTTCCCTTCCCTTGGCACTTGCTTCCTCTTCTTCTGCAAACTTAACTTCACTTTGACTAACTAGCAACTTGTGGTTTGTTTGGATTTGTGGTTTGTGATATGGATACACTTTGTTTGGGACTTATGATTTGTGAATTGAAAACAATTGGTTTGAAGTCTTGCTTTGTATCTGATATTCCACTTGCTTGTGGCTTGGAAATTGTTGACAACGCTTTGAATAAAGTTATACTCGAAACCATTGGATGTTGATGGAGTGAATACTCTTTGTAAATTTCTTACAGGAATTGAAATATATGTGTTCTGAGGGATCCTATCAAAAACAAGCATTGTTATTTAAAAAAATTACAAACCTAGCGACGGAATGATGACATCATTGCAGGTTTTCTTTTTTAAAAAAAAAACTGTAGGCAACGAAGGAGCAGGAATTCCATCACCACTAGTGACAGAATGTCCGTCGCTATTTCCGTCGCCTTTGGCGATAGATTTCTGTTCTGTCACTCCCTTCCCTGCCTTTTCATCCCACCAAAATTTGGTCTGTCGCTGTTTCCATCACTGGATCCGTCGCCATTGGTGACGGAATTTCATAACTCCATCGCCAGTTACTCAGCGACGAGTGAAAATCCGACAACCCCATTTCATCGCCAATTCCGTCGCTAAATTTAAAATTCTGTTGTGGTTCTAACATTTTCCATCACTGATTCCGTCATTATGTGGACTTTTTTTGTAGTGTGCAAAATAGCACGACCAATCGTGCACCTTGGTCAAAAGTTGTTGTTTTGGTGACTGCATCAAATGCATAACCGTGTATAAGGTGTATGACTAGTCGTGCTCTTTTTCAACTGTTTAGCACGTATGCACAATCATGCTTGTATGCACGACTAGCCATGTAGAGCCCTTGGTTGCTTGCCTTTCTACGGACTCTCCGAACCTCTTATCTTACCGACACGTCACTCCTCGGTCCTTCCGCATCTATAGGTCATTGAACACGAATTCCTTCAAATTTGGGCCAAAATACCTACGAAGAGGAAACTTAATCTAAATAGGACAATTATGAGCAAAGAGGAACAAATATAATCAAATTTCTCAATAAATTGAAGAAATAGGTAAAGAAAAGTGGTGAAACCAAGCAATGAAAATAGTAAAAATTAGAGGTTTATCACTTATAGAGTCTCTACCCCCCCCCCCCCCAACAAAAAAACAAATGGACTTTATAATTTAACTGTTGGGGTGTATGTCTTCTCCGGTTCTATTGCTTCCTGCAATCATGAAAATTGGCTTGTCTCAACAACAGAACTTCTTTTAGAAAATACCTATTAATGTTTTGTTCCATATAATTTTTTTGACTTGGTGAAGAAGTTGAACTTTTTTCTTTGAAACGAGACACTAATTATTTTGGAACATTAAAAAGAGAATGAGGGACAAATTTTCTAGGACTAAGGGAGTATGATTCAATGAGCAAACAGAAAGAACAATAATAACAACACAGACAAGGGCACTCCAGACAATTAGTGCCAATTTATCACCATGTTTGACGTAAAAAAAAAAAGAGTGCTAGACATATTAAGAGCATGTTCGGCAACAACGTTTTGGGTAGCATTTGACGTTTTGACAAAGTCAATATACTCATTAGAAAATTTTTAGTGTTTGGTAATATAATGTTTTGACTAGCATTTCAAGTAGCGTTTAGCGTTTTAAATAGCGTTTCTGAAAAACTAATAGTATTAACGTATACCACTCAAAAGTGGCGTTTCATATTTTTTAATTTGGCCAAAAAATATCCTTTGGAAATCCTATCTTTAGAAATTATCTATACCCTTTTATGTCAATTTATATTAATCAGCTAACCCAACAACTAAATTTACCAAACATATTTATTTCAACTGCTCATCTAAACAGCTATTCACTAACAGCTAAATTAGAAACTCTATCTGTTGCCTGAATGCTATTCGCTAACTGAACCACAATCCGCTAATTGAACCACTAATTTTGCCGACCAAAGCCTAAATGAAAACAACAGATATTGGATTAGAGATGTTCGTCTTGGGCGAAGATTGATCAAATATATATAAATATAAATATAAATATAAATATATATATATATATATAT
>JACYFF010031952.1:16504571-16525668 GCA_017589665.1 Selenicereus undatus | reverse complement strand
TCATCGTCGTGGGTAGGAGGAGTACAAGACGGAACAGAAGACAGCAACATTTATACTGCATTTGATTCAATTCTTTTTGTCCACATTCTTGGAGGGGGAAAAAAAAAAGCAACAGAGGAAACAGGATCTGTGGGGATCATCTTTAAGGTTTGCATTTGTTCTAAATATTGAATGAAAATCAGTGTTCCATATACGCTATAAGTTTTACCATATAAGTACGGACATGTTGCCATATACAACTGCATCCCTGTTTTCCCTTATTCTCTCCCAATCGCATATCCTGTGTTTTCCACTCCCTTTGCTCTTAAGAAAAAGCGAAAATACAATAAACCCTTTTTCAATCTTTTTGTTTGGATTTTTGGGCTTTTGTTAAAAATTTCTGGGTATTGTTGTAATGGTACAAAATTGGGTTGGCAGAAGGATTTGTCCTGTTCTGGAGTGGGTGGACTCTGTTTTTCTGGCTGTTCTGAAGTGGGCTGGCCTGGGAAATGAGTCCGGAGTGAAAAATGGCTGGTGATGAGTTGATCCAATCGTGTCAAGAAGAAGGCGAGCAATGTGACGACAACGGATGCGGAGAGGTATCAGAAGGATTAGTGGGTGCGACTACAAGCTCAAGCAGTGACGTACTCGTTCGTCTCCCATTAAGTGAGGTAACCCCTCAACTTGCTCATTGGCTCATATGGCGAATGCGTTTCGAACCCTGACACCTGATAACGGTTAGAATCAAAGTACTTCAAACTTATTTCGTATATTTAAATTAAACGTCTTAACCAAAATGTCACAAGTTCGAGTCGTGGAATAAGTCACTGACAAAGTCAAATTAGGCTACCTACAATTCACCCCTTGGGGTGCGGTCCTTCCCCCGATCCTGCGTGAACGCAGAATACTTGTGCACCGAGCTGCTCTTTTTTTTTTATCAGTCTCAAATTATTTGTCGTCATTAGAAGCAAAACTCATTTATATCTTAAAAAAACTATGCTGTCAGTTCTATTTGTAGGACGAAGCGAGTAATTGATTTGATTCAATTGTCAATTCAATGTGTCACCAACTTAGAACATTTAAGCAAACTTTTAAGCCTATTCAAACCTTTTTGTCAAAATATTTGAGATTTTACTATAGAAGAAATAAGTGCTCATAGGTTTCTTTTTTTCTTGTTTTGTCAAAGTTATCAGAAGCATTATTTCCATGAAATGAATTTGAAAATATATTCTTGATATCATCATAATAAAATAATAAAATTAGCTAACATTTTTATACGCTGATAAATCATCTAGTCACTACCCTTGGTTACCAAAACTTTTACAGTCTATTTGACTTGAGGGGCAGAAGAGGAGGGCAAGGGAACGAAGGTTAATGAACAATTATTTTCTTTATTTGAAAATATTAAATGAGGAGAAGGAAGGGGAACTGAGGGGAACAGTTCACCCTCATTCCCTCCATTCCCTTCATTTTTATTCACCCTCAAAATATAGGGGAAAGTAGGTCAAGGAAAGATTTTTAATATATAGTTCTTCCCCCTTCTCCCCCATCCGCTCTTATAATATATCCAAACAAAGTGAATATAAATCATCTTCATTTCCTTTCCTTTCCTTCCCCTCCATTACCTTCCCTTCTCCCTCTCAATCTCAATCCAAACAATGTGTTAATCATATGGTACCATGGTTACCAAAGTTCTTAATCAGAAATCAGAAACTGAAATGGGAGAAAGAAATATTAGCTCACCCTATATTTGCCCAGACATTTTAATTAAAAAGTTAATTGAGAAGGAAATACATTTACTTCTTCAGTTAATTAGAGTCAGTTTTTAATTTACATGGACACCAGAAAAAAAGAAAAAGGGGTTTGAAGGGGCTTCTCTTGAAGCCCTTTCTTGTCTAGTGCCCAACTTATGAAAATGGAACAGATGCTCTTAATTTCTTAACAATGATTATAGTACCATTTACTCCCGAAATAACCAGATTCGTCCCTTGATCGCCCTTCACTGAGCTGGCAAAATGGGCCATCTCTTTAGTTTAACTGAAACTAGATTTGTCACATGTGGTCCATGAGCATTTTCATTTTTTCCTTTTCTGGTCATCTGAGGAGAAATAATCTTAGGCAAGAGTATCAGTTGAGATTGCCAGCTGTCTCAAATTTAGACTTGGTCCAATATGGGGTGGATATGTGAAGAATTGTGTAACCATCAAAGGGGCAGTCTAGTGAGAGTTAGTCCAACTTTCAATTTTAAAGAGGAGACGTGAATTTAAACTCCATTAAAGACATGCAGAGATTTTTCATACCCTGAATCCCCTTCCCTCTCCTATGCTCTCCCCATATGGTTTCGTGAAATATGGACTTCTAGATAGACTTTGCTTACTAATGTGAAAACCTATAACGTACGAATAAAGAATCACGTATCAAGATAGCCTAATTCGGTAGACTTGCCAAGAGGCAAAAGAGATCATACATAAATTTAAAAGTAATTCAATAACAATAACAATAGTGATATGGTTCAGTGAGAATCTTGTTGAAGAACTATATAATATGAACAAGGTGTATTATTTATCGATTGTACTGAATTAAATAGGTTAGAAAATAACAATAACAACAGTGATATGGCACTAAATTTGCCTAGAGTATAACCAAACACACTAGTGATCATTGTTAAAATGACCAGAAATTATACCACGACTATCATTTTGCCAAATCTAGTCAAGGACCTAAGATGTTGCACCGTTGCACAACAGAAACCCATTGATCATATGTCCTCAATCTCATGAAGTTGAAATTAATATTGATGCAGGTGGTAGAGGACTTGAGATCACTTTGGAAGATTGTGCATCCTATAACAACAATGACCCTATTATTACACTCAAAATCTCTCGTCTCCATGCTGTTTCTCGGCTATTTAGGGCATGCCCAACTAGCGGGGGGCTCCCTAGCCATCAGTTTTGCCAACATCACCGGCTACTCGGTCGTAAAAGGCCTCAGCATGGGAATGGAACCTATTTGCTGTCAAGCTTTTGGAGCCAAGAAACTGACGGTAATTAGTCAAACCTTCCAAAGAACTCTGTGCCTGCTTCTCCTCACAGCTCTAGCCATCTCGGCCCTCTGGTTCAACATGGAGCCTATCCTCCTCCTCCTGGGCCAGGACCGCGACATAATTGAAGTGGCTAGGCTATACTTGCGATTCTCCATACCTGAGCTTATAGCTCAAGTTCACCTTCATCCATTAAGGTCATTCCTCCGAACCCAATGCATAACCAGGCCTTTAACTATAGCCACCATGATTTGCCTAGCCTTGCACTTGCCAATCAACTACTTGCTTGTCAAATATTTCAAATTGGGTGTTAAGGGAGTTGCCTTGGCATCGGCATGTAATACAATAAACTTGGACTTAAGCATCTTGATTTACCTCATCTGCTCGAACACCACCCTCAAACCTTGGGAGGGTTTGACGTTTCTTTCCCCATTTCAAGGGTGGAAGACGGTGCTAAGCTTGGCACTCCCGAGTGTCCTAGCGGTGTGTTTGGAATGGTGGTGGTACGAAATCATGCTTTTCCTTTGTGGGTTATTGCAAAACCCCAAAGCCAGTGTGGCCGCCATGGGGATACTAATACAAACAACAGGATTGTTGTACGTCTTCCCCCACGCCCTAAGCATGGGGCTATCAACCCGCATTGGCCATGAGCTAGGCGCGGGCCAACCCCAGCGAGCCCAGCGAATGGCTGTCATTGGGTTCACCCTAGCAATCACGATAGGGATGACCGCCTTTGCATTCACTGCAATAGTGAGGTCCGTTTGGGGGAGGATGTACACGTCTGAACCGGAGGTTCTATCACTAGTCTCAATGGCACTGCCTGTTTTGGGGTTATGCGAGATTGGAAACTGCCCCCAAACAGTCGCCTGTGGGGTCTTGACAGGCTCCGCAAGAACCAAAGTGGGTGCAAAGGTAAACTTTGTCGCATTCTATTTGGTGGGCATGCCGGTGGCGGTCCTCATGGCCTTCGTGGCCAAGGTGGGATTCATCGGTCTATGGTTTGGGCTGGCCGCGGCCCAAGGGGCATGTACGTGCATGATGATATACACACTGATTAGAACAGATTGGAAGCACCAGGCAAAGAGGTCAGAGGAGTTGACTCGGGTTGCTGAGGAAACCGAAGACTTGGAAACCGGCTTGTTATCATGATCATAGTTACCAAGAATGCTCATTATCCTTTTAAGTTGAGCCAAATTTATACAATAGGTAGTAATTTATACTGCTATTTATGTGAGTGATCAAGAGGGTTTAGAAAACTACAGAAATATACGTAAAAATGTTGTTTTGTCTCTTCATTTCAAGTGAGGAAATTATTGAGCTTGTCGGTAATGCGAGGGAATGAAAGGTGAAAGGGAAAGCGAAAGGGCAAGGGAAAGTCAATAAGAATGTGTTGTACAATTCTACTCGTATTTTTTGTATAGACAAATAGAAACCTTCATTGGTTCCCCATACGGTGCGACATTTCTAGATTTGCTTTTGGTTTTTTTTCCCCCTCTATTATTCGTTAGCCTAGTTTACGAATCCTATAGTTTCGTAATTGATAATTAATTGTGAATATTGAAATTTTGGTACTATTAAATCATATAATATATTAATTTATATGATGACAAGACATTGAAGAAACATTCTACTGTAAAACATATATCATCACCCTAAAAAAAACAAATCACCCTATTTGTTTAAGTTAATCAACTCATTAATATAGTCAATTAAATTATTTATTAATTAAGGGAGATAAACTTAACTAGACATATCTATGTGCTATAAACAGAAGTGCCTATGGGCAAGGATTGCAAGTTTAAGAGGTCCTGTATGGCCCCAAACATGCCTCTAGGCTAACCCGACAAAAACTGGGCTGGTTTGAATATGCCCGAAAATTTTGCTCTTTAAACATGATTTTTTTGACCCAAACTTAAAATAATTAGAGCCCGAAAAACATACAAATTAGCGAGTCAAACCTGACCCGAATCTGATCATGTCCATTTGACCCAAGCATTATATCATTTTCTTATTTTTCTCTAATCTATCCCTCCTAACAATACTAGTTAATTATTTTAATTGAATAGTTTAAAGTGATATTATATAACTATTGTATCTCTTTACAAATTAAACAATAATACGCTTTCTTTCCCTCTCTATTCTATGAAAAATAACATCATCCACAACTTATAAATGAAAAAAATTAGAAATGAGCTTGAAATTGTATGAAATAACTATCTAATCTTTAGAACAATTAATTCAAAAGAAGATCAACATTAAAGTTGGACAGGTCATACGATTATATATTTAGATAAATAAATTTATCTAATTATTTCTTTAAATTAATTACTTTGTAATAATCTAAATTTTTGATGTTATAACTAAAATATAATATCTTGTACTTCTTTAATTCTATTTTATTTGGTTTTCATTCTAAGTAGTCTTCAACTATAATGTTAATGACAGGAAAAGGGTCAATTGTGTTCGTATGCGGGGTCGACCCATTAATAAAGTTTTATCTGATTGGATGTTGGTATGTTAGTTAATAAAAATATCAAATTATTAAATAAATTATTAGTAGTTCAAATTGTTCTAACCCACTAACATGCTATTGATTGACTGACCCATAAATGACCCAACCTACACTACAAGAAAAAGACCAAATAAAGATGGAATCAGCGATGGAATAAGGTTTACTACAAAACAACTCGCCTTTAGAAACGAATTTTGGAAACCGACTGGAATGGGTGTCAAAATAAGCCTTTAGAAACCGAATATAGAAACAGTTTTTGTCGATTTCTTATTTTGATTTTGCATACAAATCGGTTTATAAATTTGAAACTGGAAAATTATATCAGTTTCAAAATTGGAAACCGATGAGTTAGTTGGTTTCAGAATAGCCACCAAGTCTCTGGTAGTTTCCAAATTTGGTTTCCTCCTGAAAATTGAAATTTTCAGCAATTAATGAAATAAAACCCTAATTTTTTACTCCCACTCCCGCAGTCTACTTCTTCTAGCGCTAAAACATCTTCCTCTAACTCTCTATTCTCAGTCACATTCCCTTTCCATTTGCTCTGTCAATTCTTCGTTGCTGGCAAGCAGAAACCTTTCCCTTTCCATTCTTACTCCCATCTACTCCATAATCTGGCTATTTGAAGACTTGGCGACCATCGATTTTGACGGAGGGGTGAAATTTCGATTAGTTGATTGCAGGATCTCAGGTTTGTCTTTCCCTTTTCCTTGTATGAAATTTGAGTGACTAGAGCTTGTTTTTTATGGGTTGCTTAACTAATATGGTGGAAACCCTCAAGAAATCTTACTCGCTTTCAAGATTTGGGGGGGGGGGGGGGGGGGGGGGGGGGGGGTGTGGAAGATTCTTTGAGTGTTATATGGCAGTCGCCGGTTTTGTGGTTTGCAAGGATAATAGGCACAGTTTAGAGATGAGCATGAAGAGGATGGCAAAAGATTGCAGGAATTAGTTCTAATCTTAGTCCTCATAACTCAGCAACACTTTATCTGTTTCTGAATATTACTTATCCCTTAATATGGTAAAATCTGGAAACGTATATACTGATACGGTGCATATTTACATTGCTACAGGTTCTAACCTCAGTCATGTTGGTTTTTCTTCTCGACATACACACTCCTTGTCCTATTTTGGTCAGAGATCTATCATCAGGTTGAATGTTTCAGTCCTTTGATTTTTACTATACTTATTTTCAATTACTCAAATAAATAGTTAAAACAGCACAACTAACTTAGTTTGCTAGAGGTTTACATGCTGACAAGCTGAGGCTCTTTTATGCATTGATAAATGCAGAAATTTACTTCATATAGGTCTGTTGCATCTAATATTTGAAGCATATAATACGTTTCCTCCCTATTCTTGGGTTCATTTGATTACTCCTATTCATATTGTCATGTTATGTTTTTCCAACTCTTCATTTTGCCTCACTTACCTATGATAGACACTTGATTCCGCAGTTTCAAGATATGGAAACTTGGCCCTTCACTTTAAACCAAAAGTAGAAACTTCTCATAAAATGAGTAAATATGATACCTAGACACTTTGCCCTTTTGGGATACATGCGGCTTAGTCCAAGTAACATAGCTATTGTAGCTAGTACCAAAGTCATTACCATTCTCATGTCAATAGTTTAACGGAAGTCAGTTTACGGTCATCGTTTTGCTATATTTTTTCCTGAAACAGATTGGTTCTTTTCAAGGGGTTTTGGATGAAATTCTTAGAACATGATAACTGACAAATATATGCTTCAGGTTTGTATCTAGATTTTCATCTGGCTGGATAACAATGACATAGTTGGATTTCTCGGGAGAATTTTGATTGTAGGTTTGGTTTTTCTAAGTCATGAAAAATGGACTATTTGGTTTTGTGACCATGTATTCTTTAAAGTTCAAAATTGCTATACTTATTAACTTATTAACATTGTCAGTTATCTCATTTGTCGCTGCATTGGGTTTCTTGGTCTATGGAGGAAGGTAAGATTTCTGGTCTTGCACTCGTGCAAGTTCGTTACAACATTATATATTTGATTGTTTTTTATGTCTGCCATTTCTGATGTCTTATATACTGTGCAGAT
This sequence comes from Selenicereus undatus, assembly GCA_017589665.1. Classification (NCBI taxonomy): domain Eukaryota; kingdom Viridiplantae; phylum Streptophyta; class Magnoliopsida; order Caryophyllales; family Cactaceae; genus Selenicereus; species Selenicereus undatus. The sequence goes on along the minus strand of JACYFF010031952.1, from coordinate 16,518,069 downwards.
TATTTGTAATGCTGAGACAATTTCCAATTGAATGAAGAGGGAGAAGACAGAAGTTATATGAGGTTTGTCTGTCGTCCAACAATTCAGTCCCATGCATTAGATTCTTCACTATATCCACTTTTTTGTATGAACTAAAAATCTTGCTGTCATGCAAACTTTTCAATGTGTTTAAGTGCCTAGCTTAATTGTCATCTACCTCTTTTGCTATATAATCCTAGGCAGCCAATAGTAGAAATCTAGTATTTTAACAAGAACAATCTTTTTGAAGTTTACGGGTAAATTGCATATATCCAACCCTCCCCACCTCCCCTATAAAGGTCTGGCCGATTAAATTACCATATATAACCAGCAACTGCGAAAGAGAAACATTAGAAGGAAGATTGAACTCTTAACTGTGGCCTTTGCACTTTGTGGGTTGGCTCAGTCACCGCTGTATGCTTCACTTGCTTTCTTATAAGACGGGTTGTGATAAGTCTATTGATCTTTACTGAATGTTGATCTCAACAAATTGTTCTTTCCATAAATGTCTGCCAAAGGGCTATCAGCTCACTGGTGTGTCCGTAGCCTTTCGTATGGATTATGTTATAACAAACTTGGCTTGGGCCATATTTAGATGAGGATACTGTCAAATTGCACATTTATAAGAATGGGTTTCGTCCTAATTATTACAAATGGACTTATCACGGTGAACTGAACATGGAGTTGGGAGTTGAAAGTGGGATGTTTACTTCAAATAATATTGAAGATAGTTCCATAAGGGATATGGTTATGGATACATTTGGTACTATGTCTTCAAATTTGGTTGAAGAGGGGTCGAGTAATGTAGAAGAAGATCCAAATCCCGACATGAAGGCCTTCTTTGAGATGATAAAAGCGGCCGAGAAGCCATTGTATAATGGGTGTCAATCATCCGTTTTATCGGTGGCTGCAAGACTAATAAATCTCAAATGTGAGTATAACATCCCACATCGAGCAATTGATGGCTTTGCCTCGTTGCTTAAGGATATTTGTCCTGATGGTAACAAGATGACTGAGATGTTTTATGCTACCAAAAAGGTGCTTGCTAGTTTGGAAATGCCACATCAAAGAATAGATGTGTGTCCTAAAGGGTGTATGTTGTTCTGGAAGGATGTTGCACATTTTGACAAATGTGAAGTATGTGATGCACAACGGTATTGTAGCAAGACATTGAAAGGTAAGCTTATTACGAAGAAACAGATGATGTATTTCCCTCTCACTCCAAGATTACAAAGACTTTATGCTACGAAGAATGTAGCTAGGGAAATGAGGTGGCATTTAGAAAACCAGCATGTTAATGGCACACTTGCACATCCGTGTGACGGAGAGGCATGGAAACATTTTGATGCTACCTTTTCAGAGTTTGCTTCTGAGCCTTGCAATGTTCGCCTCGGATTATGTATAGATGGTTTCTCCCCGTTTGGTTCATTTGGGCAAACCTACTGTTGTTGGCCAGTCATTCTTATACCATACAATTCGCCACTTGGTTGTGCATGAAGCGACAATACATGTTCTTGAATGTACTTATTCCTAGACCAAAAGCACCTAAAGGGAACATTGGCGTCTACCTGCAACCTCTTATTGAGGAGTTAAAGCAGTTGTGGTTCATTGGAGTACAAACATATGATATGTCTAGTAAACAAAACTTTATAATGAAGACAGCTGTCATTTGGACTATAAGTGACTTCCCTACTTATGGCATGTTATCTGGATGGATGACTGCCGGTACATTGTCATGTCCTTACTACACGGAGCAAACGAAGTCATTTCAGTTAAAGCATGGCAGAAAGCACTCGTGGTTTGATTGTCATCGTTAATTTTTGCCACATATGCATGTGCTTAGAAAAAATAAAAGTGCCTTTTATAAGAATAGGGCTAAACATTCAGAACCTCCACCAAGACTGAACGGACATCAAGTGTGGGATTGTGTCTAAAAAATACCAAAAACTACTGGTCATTCTGGAAAGAGCAGCATGCATGGAATTTCTCACAATTAGACAAAACATAGCATATTTTAGGAACTACCTTACAGGAAACACTTATTGATTCGACACAAATTAGATGTCATGCATATAGAAAAGAATGTGTGTGAACAAATACTCCACCCAATCATGGATGTCAAGGGTAAAACAAAAGATGATATCAATGCAAGGAGAGATTTAGTTGAGCATTGTAAGCATAGAAAGTTACACGTGGAAACAACTGAGGTGGTTGGAGGGGGAAAGAGTGACAATGCCAATGGCCCCATTTGTCCTTAACAAGGAACAAAAGAAAGCCTTGTGTGAATGGACACAAAACTTGAAGTTTCCTAATGGTTATGCATCTAATCTGAGTAGGTGCGTAGATTTATAGGGTAATAAACTGTATGGGATGAAAAGTCATGATTATCACATTTTTATGGGGAGATTGTTGCCAATTGCATTGAGGGAGTTGCTTCCAACTAATATACGGAAGGCACTTACAGAGCTTAGCCAATTTTTTAGGGATCTAAGCTTTGTGCCGACTCACATTGATGATATGGTTCATTTGGAGAAAAATATTCCTGAAATTCTTTGTAAATTAGAGAAGTTTTTTCCTCCTTCTTTCTTCAACGTTATGGAGCACCTTCCAATCCACTTGCCTTACCAAGTTAGAGTTGGTGGACCGGTTCAGTATACGTGGATGTACTCATCAGAAAGGTAAGTCAAATGCAACGACGTCATTGTTTTTGACATTATTTGTATTTATGTTAATTTTTATTTATGCTAATAATAATCTAGGTTCCTTCATTACCTAAAGAAAAAAAGTGGGCAATAAGGCTCGAGTGGAATCCTCTATTTGCAATGCGTATCTCACAGAGGAGATATCAAACCTCCTCGCTCATTACTTTGGAAACAATGTTGACACAAAGACTAGAGATTTGTGTCGAAATGTTAGGATTGGTGTGGATGAAGAGGTTAATCCTGATTTTCCTTCTATATTCTCTGAAAATGTTGGATATGCAACATCCATGGGAGCATCTAAGTATTTGGACAATCAGGATTATGATGTTGCCCAACAATATGTCTTATCCAACTGTGAGTTGTTAAGAGAATATGAACGGTACGAATTCTATTCTTAATTTTTATGTGCGTTATATGAGTTATCATTAATTAGTAGATAATGTTCTAGAGTCATATCAAGTTTTGTTTTATTTAATCGAATTTTTGAGCAAGACATGTTGAGATCGCATCCAAATATTCGCCTTGAAGATGTTTGAAATAAGTTTAGGGCTCGATTTCCTGATTGGTTAAAGCACTATGTAAGTCATTTGTTTAATTATATAACATAATTCACATTAAATATAATATCTAAAAATTTATGTAACAAATAATTCATATTCATAGGTATTGAACTCCAACGTCACAGATGATATAACTAAGGCTCTTGCAATGTGTCCTAAGAAAGAAGTGTGCACCTGGAAGAACTATTACATTAATAACTTCAATTTTCATACTTATAAGCATGGAAAGGACAAGTCTACTATGAATTATGGAGTGTGTGTTAGAAGTGTCGATGGAGCGGAATACTATGGCATCCTACAAGAAGTCATTGAGGTCACTTATGTTGGGACAAAGGGATGTTATAAAATTGTATTGTTTAAATGTGATTGGTTTGACTCACGTAAAGGTGTGCATCCATGAACAGTACAAGCTTGTTGAGGTCAATCATATGAAAAAATATCCTAAGTATGATCCATTTGTGTTGGCTAGCCAAGTTCAGCAATTATACTTCACAACTTATCCAAGCACAAAAAATGACAAAAAGCTTGGTGGGCTGTGCTTAAAGTTAAGCCGAGATCAACCATTGATGCCTCCATAGAAGACATTACTTTCCAAGAGTATGTGAATGATAACCCCCCAACTCTATCTGAATTAGACTTGGAAGAAGACGGAGGGGAGTACGAAGGAATTATTGATGAGGTAGATGGTGATGGACTTAAGGCTGATGTAGAAGAAGGTGATTTTGATCAAGATGAAGATGAAATAGAAGATGAAGTAGAGGAATATGAAGATCAAGATCAATATGATGATGAAGATAAGGATGACAATATGGACAATGAGTTAGATGAATGACAAAACAAACTAGCTTTTGATGATAGTGCTTATTTTGTAGAAGGATTATCACTAACTGATGATTTAATTAGTTTTGTTATGCATATGTTTGCCTTTATTGTGTTATATGTAAGTTTGGATATTTGTCAAATCAAACTATGATATATGTATTTCGATGGCTGGTTCCCTAGTATTTATTATTATGTTTTTTTTTGTGATACAACTTCTTGTGCGCTAATAGTTTTTCAGATGGCATCTACTTTACAATTGGAATCTACTTCAATATTTGCTCGAGATAGACAAAGAGGTACAAGTGGTACAGATGTTGAGGGTGGTGGGAACGATAATGCATTATTGAATTTTGATGAGAACCAATCCCCAACAGAAAATGTTATCGTATCCCATAGCCCTTCTGATAGAACAGGGAACTGAAGTGCTCCACAAATTCTATCCCCTGAAAGTCTTTGGTTAGTATAACCCATAAATTCTAAGCAGTTTATTTGAGTGATTATCCTACGGATTTGCATTTGTTGTGCTTGTTATTGCAATTTTAAGTTTTGCATTTACATCAGCTGCTGAATTTGCAGTTTTAAGTTACTGAAATTAGATGAGGGTAGGGGGACTTGTTTTCTTTTCTTTTTATTTCCTTGACTGGGAGGTGTGGCTGTTCTGGTGTAGTGCACTGGAATTAGGTGCTGGATTTGCAGTGCACTCTTGCAAATAACATATTGTATGCCTGCATATGCATCTCTTTTCTAGCAGAAATAGAAACAGAGAATATCTGCATATCTGTTCCTTTCATTTCTTTTCTTTTTTGGCATCTGTTGCATTCATGAATAACATTTGTTAGTCTCAATTATTGAAGTTTGCCTCATTTAAATAGGTTTGATAACCAAAAGGTATCCCGTCAAGTCACTAGAAGTATCAAAAGCTGCTATAGAGCTCCTTATACTTGTTGGAGGGAAACCCTATTCCATATCAAAAGCTTCTGGTGGAATGTATTTAGGGTGTGTAATTTTGTACATTTACTAGGTATTTATGCTAGTTCACCACATTTAGAATACTTATTTCATTTTGTTGATAGGATCGATACCAATGGGCTCCTGAGCATGCATCCTTTGTCAAAGAAGAATTTTACCAAAAAGGTTAGAATCCCCTTAAAGACTTGGTTTGCAAGGTGAGCAAGAAGAAACTAGACGACCCCATACCTTGGTTGTCCCCTGACATTCGGGAGCAATTGATTCAACATAAGAAGACTTCCAGAGGTTTTCTTAAGAGATCAAGGCAAGCAATGCTGAACAAAATTATTGGGCCAAAAGCTAGGAGTCGTCATACTTTGGGATTAGTATCTGCCGTTGAAATAGCAAAGTGTTTGGTATGTAAGGATCCCTACTCAATTTATGATAAAAACATAAAATGGGTTCAATGTCTGCTACTGAAAAGGCCTAAAATATATGAGTTTCTGATGCATTTTGTAGTTATTTTTTTTTAAATGTTGGTGTTTGGCGTGTGTTTGTGCTTTCTTTCTTTGTTTTTTGGTGGGAGGGGGGATCTAATACGTAATTGCTTCAGTGGTCAGCTTTGATGTATCTGCTATTTTCTTTTTATTTTTTTTTAGGCTCTAAAGGGCTTACTTCTAGGTTAGGTTTTCAATTTTCGATTTAAGCTCCACAGCAGTAGTAATCCACAACAAATTACAACTCACTACACAGTGATGACTTTATTTGGACTTGATTCTAATGTGTTTGTCTCAAATGCCCTAATTCAGTACTAATCCTCTCCAGTCATCTGATCTGAGTTGGAATTTGTTGTGGATTAGTGACACATAGGAGCCCTTTGCTAAAATGTCTTATTTTATGTTGCAGGGCATAGTTGTAAGGCATAGTGAAGCTGTAAGGCATTACTACTCCTGTCCAGTCATCTGATATGAGTTGTAAGGCATTTATTTGCATTACTACTCCTCTCTAGTCACCTGATCTGAGTTGTAAGGCATAGTGAAGCTGATGATGTAATGTTGGATTCTCCTACTACACAATAGCAATTGTGTTAAAAGAAGATATTCACCTAGAAAAACTTGAAGCCATGTCAAAATTTTGGTATTCATTTATTTGCACACCACAATATTATGTTTGCTTTTAACTCATGTAGTGCTAAAATTGAGATGGATTTGTATTTTGTTAACAATTGAATGTTTTTACGTTAGAAACAAAATTGGATTGTAGTAAGAAGATAAAACATAATTGATAAATAGGTAATATGATCATATAGTGAGGATAGTAAGTTAGAATTGTGAGCAAATTGGAGTCAAAGTTATGCTAAAGAGAGTATTGAGGCAGAGCTTTGACTTATAAACAAGTATATGCATCTGTCTTGAATTTGATTCAAACACATAGGAGCCCTTTGCTAAAATGTCTTATTTTATGTTGCGGGGTCACCATAATTATGAGTTCGAATCATCAATGAAAGACAAACAAATTTCTACTTTGAATAAACTAGTTACCTTGAAGCCAAAATCTTGTAAACTCTTAAAAGTGTAGTAGGTTGCATGATTCACTGGTTTGTCTATAGTTGGTGGGTGTAGCTCAATTTTCATATATGTGCTGACTGCTAGCAGATCAGATGACTGGAGAGGAGTAGTAATGATGCCTGTGGTCAAGATCTCCAATCAAGTTTTAATTGAATTAGTGACAGTTGAAATAAACATCTACATAGTAATGATGACTAAGTTGTAATTTGTTGTGGATTAGTGACACTTGACTATTTTGTTAATTTTGTGTTGTATTTATAAAGCGGAAAGCTGGAGAAACACCTACAGCTACAAAGTTATTTGCTAAGGCACATGTGAGGGCTAAGGATAGGAGTTTCTCAGATGATCAAGCTAAGGTCATAAGGGTAAGTACCTCATTTCCAGCATGAAGGAATTAAACTTCTCCTTAAGTTGAATTACTATGCTTTGGGTGATGTAATAGTCAAAGGATTTAACTTGAGAGTAGCAGAGGTGTTAATTGTTTTTGTGGCACATAAGTTGAACTGATCAAATGACAGAGATTGATGCAAAATTTATGAAAGGTTAAATGACCCTCGGAACAAAACACAAAAAAATGATCAAAGAGCCTAGAATTTTGTTTTGACATGTGTTCTGGGTTTTATTGCTAAGGCTAAGAGGATCAAGGTAAACCATTAAACGCTTAAAGATACTACCTTTCTTTGAGTTTAGCAGAAATTGAACTTGCCTATTTCTTTTCGATCGTTTCGTTTCAACTATGTTTAGCTCTTAAATTAACTGTTCCACAAGTTTGTGTGAGATGGGTGTGTTTAACTCATGTTTCTTATCAAGTAGATTGCTACATTTTGTTTAGGTAATCTTCCTCTTTGAAGTAGCATATGCCCCGGTAAATGCTAATGATTCTACTATCGACAGACATTGATAGATTTAATTGAATTCCCTTTCTACTAAGCTTGTTGTTAATCTAAACTGCTATTTGCATTGGTCATTGTGTTGTGAGGGATCTGAAACTGTTCCTGGGAGGCAAAGCAAATAAATCCAACGCATTACCTTGTCTCCGTTTCATCTATATTTTATGCATCATGCTCTCTTTCTCTCCCCTGTACTCTCATTTACATTTAATTGCATGACAAGTATCAATCACTTAAGATTGCCAAACATGTGCCCACATCCCAAGAAGATGATGGTCTTTTCCTTGAGGCAGCCAGGGGATGGAGTGAGAAAGGCACCGTTTATGGACTAGGTAATGCAGTAGAACATTTCTACAAGAGGCCTAATGCTGGGACGACCTCTACAAGACCTTCATACACCCCTTCTATTGTCTCACAACTCCAAAGTGAGCTAGATTCGACAAAGGCCGAGTTGAACTCCATAAAAAATGAACTACAACTGCAGCGTCAATCTGTGGAGAACCAACAACGAAGGATGGAGGAGCAACGTCGCCAACTAGAAAAGCAACAAAAGATGATGGAGGAGCAAAGACAAATGCTATTAGCCATGCAAGCCCAAATGAAGCTCATGTCACAGATGCAAGAGTTGTCAATTTGATGTACTCATCCACAAGCTCCACTTTTGTGTACATATTATGCAGCCAACTCAAAATGCTTTTGGATTTTGGAAATGCACAATAGAGTTGCTGGTTAAATTAAAGCTATCATCACTGTGTAGTAGCTCTACCTTTTGGACAACTTTGTCATAGAAGCTATACTATCATATATATGTTTAAGTTGTAATAGTTTGAGCATTTATTATGCCCCCATTGTGGTATGAAATGCAAACAAAGCATGAGATTAATGTTAAGTTGGTGTATATATACATCATTGGCAATGACGGACTGAAAATATTGTGTTCAGATTAAAATTACAGCTTTGATTGCATCACAAAAATCAATTTAGTTTTAACATCTTGAAACTGAATGGCCCAATTCACCCAAAATTTTGAAACTAAATGGCCCCATTCAGTTTCAAGATTTTGAAGCTGAACGACCCAATGCAGTTTTAAGATTTTGAAACTGAATGGTGAAAATCAGTTTCAAAATTTTGAAACTGAATGACTAAATTCAATTTCAAGATTTTGAAACCGATTTCAACCATCGATTTCAAATTTTGAAACCGAACCCTACAATGGAATCAAAAACTGGTTTTGAAATTATGAAACCGAATCACATATCGGTTTTTAATATTTAAACCGGCATTGGTTCGGTTTCAGAATCATTTAGAGACTGCCACTCCAGAAACGGAAGTCATTTGGTTTCAATTTGGTTCCTAAAGTGTCTTTGAAACCGATTTTCCTTATTTTGAAGTTGAACAGTTTGGTTTCTAAAGGTAAGTTGTTTTGTAGTTTTCTCAGCGATGGAATTTTCATATCAACTACGGAATTGGCGACGGAATACGGCTATCGGATTTTCGCTCGTTACTGAGTACTTGGCGACAGATTCAGTGACAAAAATTGCGACATACTTTTTTTTGGCGGGGAAATTGGCGGGGCAGGGGGTGCCGATGGAATATGTAGTCCGTCGCCATCGGAGATGGAATTTTCGTCATTGATTTTGTCTCTAATGGTGACGGACTGCACATTCCGTTGCCACCTTGTCCCCCCCTAAAAATTTTTTGTCATTTCGTCGTCATTTCGTCGCTAGATTTCAAATTTTTTAAAAATAAAAACGCTTGTTTTTTATTGTATCCCTTAGTACATACATTTCAATCCTTGTAAGAAATTTACAAGATCTTTACACTCAATCAACATCCAATGGCTTCGAATATGATTTCATTCGAAGCATTCTCAACAATTTCAAGCCACACAAAGGTGGAATATCACATCCAATGCAACACTTCTAACCAAGGGTTTTCAATTCACAAACCACAAGTTCCAAACAAAGTCTTTGCATATCACAAGCTACAAATCCAAACGAACTAGAAGTTACCGGTAATTGAGAATGAAGTTATACGTTTGTAGAAGAGGGAGAAGCACGCACCAAATGGGAGGAAAATTAAATAAGCACAAAGAGGAGGGGAGTGAAATAAGCACAAAGGGGAGGGGAAGCAAGCAGAAAAGATGCACTTTGTAAAGAACCAAGCAGAAGAGCAACCAAATGAAGGAAAACTGCAACCAACTCAATCACTAAGGTGAAGATCAACCTCTTCCTCTTCCTCACCCTCTTCCTCATTATGTTGCGAGTGATGAGTAAATGGCGGCTGAGATCCCAAGCCAGACGCTTATTGCATTTGAAAGAAAGCTTGGAGGCGCTGATCGATGCTCATCATTTGTTGGCTTAGTTGTTGGTTGCTTTGGATGAGCAATTTGTTGTATTCCTGCAGTTGCTTACTTTTTCTCTACAAGCAACCGGTAGCTTTCAGCTTGTGAAGTTAGCTCACCCCCCAAGTTGATTACTACACCCTTTAAGTCGTTGAGCTCTTATTGCGATGGCGTAGAACCGGTGCCTGCTGACAAGCATTTCAGTGAAGTACGCATTAGTATTGTAATTAAGTAAATTCATTGTATAAGCATGTTCGTTGAAACTTTAATATGAAAACTGTACCGGATCATTGAGTGGGACTGAAGTAACTGGATTCCCTAATGTTGATAACCTCGTCACCAAGGCCATAAATACGACCATTCTTATTCTTGAATATCTTCACCCACAACTCATTTGGGTTTGGAAGTGGCTGATTTGGATCTTGAGAAGTGTCATCTCTGGTCCCTTGAGAGTTGATAACATTTTGAAAAGGATTTCTATAAGACCGCAACATGCGCACGAAATCATGTATACTACAATTACTGAAAATAAAGTATACGAGTTCATGTTGAACTACCAATGAAGATTGAGAATAACTACTTGCTTACATATATTTGTTATGATTTCTTATCAACCCAAGGGACATCTTCTTTGCCATGGAGTTTGTGAGTGCGACTGAATAATTCAGCAATGGTGGGCTCTGTCCCAAGTTGTTCCCTCTATGTACATGCCAGAAAGAATGATGTCAAGCACAACACAAAATACAGTATTAAACTTAAAGAAATTCATAGCAAACATTAGTTTATTTACTAGACGCCGCCTATGCTCATGCATAGGGATTGAGCCATGCGTGTGGGAAGATGGGCCACCACTTTCTGGAGTTCCCGGTCGATTCTTCTGGGCTGTTTCACGTAATTTTTTGTAATGTTCATTCACCCAGTGCTATTGGAGTCCCTCCCATTGAGCATCATCGAGCCAAGCAGGCTTCTTGTTATGCTTCCTTGCTTTGCCAAAGAAGTCTCTCAAGCATGCATTGCCTCGGTTTTCAAAATTCCTTTTTATACGATCCCCATTGACCAGATCCAAGTAAATCACTTATGCAATTATGAAAACAAAAAACTTATCAAATAATACAACACTAATTTATCACGTTCACAGAAACTGTTAATACGTAGTCACTGTAGTTAATATACATCTATCTTGTTCTTAGGATTTTTGGACCCGGGGATTACACAAATTTAGAACATAAATGGTGTGGTCATACACATTTCAGGGGGGAGGTTATAAGATGCAACAACCACCGACCAAATGGAGTATGATCTTGAAGACAACGTGTAAAGATTAAATCTATCAGCACATAAGCCAAGCCTCACATTCCGAGGCTATGCAGCAAATTCAGGGTATACCATGCTGCCCCATCTGATGGATGACATAAAACACAGTCTTCATGTCAATATTCATAATGCTATCTCAGGTGTTCTGTACTACTTCTTGATGCGTACAACCTTTGCGGTCGAGGTTTTAACAGCAAGTAATGCATCCTCGAGTCTGGCAATGGATTCTGACTCCTTTGTTATGACCTTTGCCTCTTCCATCTTGAATGCCCACAAAACTTGCACGCCTCCAGGTTTGTGTTCTCCTTATAAAATAGCATGCAACCTTTCCGACAATAATCAATTTGGACCACATCGTTGCCGAGATATTTAACAACCTTCTTCTTTTGCCCATAGTTGTTTGGCACGCGGTTGTTAGGGGGACACATCTCTTTCATTAATTGAACAATTTCATTAAAACAATTTTGAGGTATATTATAATCAGATTTAATACTCAACAACCTCACTGTCGTAGATAGCTCACTATGGGTGGAGGAACCATCATATAAGGGTTGTTGAGCATCTTGAACCATGTTATAAAATGCTTCTCGGTAAGTGCTTGACCCCTCTTCCCTTACATTTTGATTTGCTATTATAACATCATCAACCATGTCTTCCATCCGATCTACGTACGATTCAGAGTAGTTATTATTAATATGACTTGAACCTCCAACTTCGAGAATTTCAGTATTTAAATACCCAAAATCATATTGTTGAGCTTCTATTCCCCCATGACTTATCCAAAACCAATACCCTTGCACAAAACCCTTATACATAAGATGCATCTTGACCTCATCAGGTGTCAAGTACACCTTATTTCTGCATTTTGCACAAAGACATCTATACTTTTCCCCATTCAGAAACTCTGTTTGTCTACGTGTAAATTGATCGAATTGGTTTACTCCATCTAGAAATTCTTACATGTAACCACTACGATCAGGCAGTAATCTATTATATATCCACCTACGATGTTGAGAACCATTCATTTTCTGCTCAAATAATAACCACATAAGGTATTTGATAAGAATTAATTTTAATCAAAATTATAATAATTATATAAATTACGCAATTATATATTATATATGTTTACTTTAAAATTTTCACATGCACAAAAAAAAACTTATAAATTTTGACAAATATACTTATATTCTCAAGAATTTCACAAAACTAATAATTCATACATAGTTGACCACTTTATTCCACCAACATATCAAATTTCAACCTAAAATTACCAAATCTAAGTTTACATTGCATTGTGCGAAATCTTTAAAGAAATATGAGCTGCAACTTCATACGAACATCACATTTGAACAAAATTACAAACTAAAGCATCTCAATCTACCAACATATCAACTTCCAAGTTCACATCATCAAAACCTAAACCCTAAATTGCATTGAGCAAAATCTCCAACCAAATTAGATTAATAACCTCCACAAATACCACATTTCAACAACATTTTCAATTAAAACATTTCATTCCGTCAACATATGAAATTTCAACTTCAAACTACCAAATCTGAACCCTAAATCACATTTACCAAATTCTTGTAACGAATTAGAGCAATAATTTCACATAAATAGCACATTTTAACAACATTATCAATTAAACCATTTCATTCCACAAACATATCAAACTTTAATTTCAAACTACCAAACCTAAACCTTAAATTGCATTTACCCCAATCTTGAACCAAATTAAAACAATAACCTCACACAAAGACCACATTTCAACATAAATATGAACTAACTATGAAATTCTAACAATGTAATACAAAAATTTGTAGAAATTACCAGTAGTTTATTGAGAAAAATACCTCAAATTACTCCAAAAAATCGGCGGTAAGGGGTCGGCAGGCGGCGGGGGCTGGTGACAGACGGCGGCGACGGTGAGGGGGATGGCTGACGGTGGCTAGGCAGGGCGGTGGTCGGACAACGAGCTTGGTTTCATTTAAGTGGGCTGGCGACTGTTGTAGAAAAAGTTTTAATATTTATAAACCCCAAGTGCAAGGTGTATCGTTGAGTACTTGGGGTGCCGTCCGCAGGGAGTTGTGTTCCCAACTACCGAGGCTAACTAAAGCGTCTCAATCTAGGCCAGAGAGAAAGTGAAGGAAGAAGGACTAAACTACTAAAACAAATACACAAAAAAGGATTTGGGTTTATGATTTCACCAAGTGATGAACCAGTTAATCAAGATGAGTCCTAACCTACCCAAACCACACGGAGAACAAGAGATGATCGGTTGCACCGTCAAAGACCACCCAAGCCCTCTCTCAAGGGTCATGAGCTAGTCTAA
>JACYFF010031952.1:16389128-16504561 GCA_017589665.1 Selenicereus undatus | reverse complement strand
TAACGTTATTATACGAGCTAAGATTAGGCGAAAAAGGCATGTAAAATGCGACAAATATTCGCCTAACAGCGACGGACAGGCGACAGAAATTCCGTTGCCTGCCCACTTTTTAAGAAACAATAAATTTTTTTTTTTAGGCAACGGAATTTCTGTCGCCCACTATTAATTATGGCCACGGATTGAGTTTTTCGTCGCCATATCTGTCGCACAATTTGACTTTTTTGTAATATTGTTTTTCAGTTGCCATGTCTGTCGCCAATTCTGCTGTTGATTTTTTCCGCTGCTAAATTCCGTCGTTAATTTGAACTTTTTTAGTAGTGCTGCTACTGACCTTCTTTAAATGCAGAGTTAATCCACCCTACTGAAGGGTGTTGACTCTTTGCCCGCCCATGCATGACGTTCATATTTTATAAAGAAAAGCTTAAAGATGTTTATTATTCTTTTGAGAAATTACAATTACTATACCTTTTCATTAAATACTGAATATTTTGAATAATAAATATACAATATTTTTTATTTTGACTGAAAATATATCAAAGAAAATGTGCTACAAACCTGTCGGGTCAACTCGGAACATACAAAACCGAAATACACCCGCTATATTTTACCTAAACCTGAAATACATCTGACTCATATTTTACATAAACCCGAATACATCCAATCCATATCTTACATGACCGCCTGGATTGACATGTCTATTCTAGGCAATGGAATTTGGGAACTATTATGAAGAATGCAGTTAAGTTTTAAACTTTGCAACCTCAAGTGTAAGGTTTGATGCATAATACTTAGGTATTGTCCATAAGCAATTGAGTTTTAAGTATTGGAATTGACTCAAGTGTTTTAAGTTAGGCTAAATGAAAAAGGGATTGATCAACCAAACAAACTAAGCTAATGCACAAATAAAAAGTGGTTCTAGGTTGTGATTTGACCAATTAATCAACGAACCCACTAGACGAGATAAACCCCAACATACCAACCCTATATTCGTAATTAGATATGGTCGATTGCAGTGCTACACTATCGAAGATTTAGTCTGGATAGTTTGAATGAACTTCAAAATGTACAAGTTTGAATCAAAATTAGCCCAAATAAATTAATTGACCTAATTTATTACCCCCTTAATGAAGTTTTTGGTGGCTAACTCTAAACTAAAACTAGCTCTAAAACCTAACCCAAAAAGTGGGGTGAGATGGGAAATGTCATATGAATGGGCATCCCTGTGTCAAGAAACAGTTTGCCCTGCAAGCATTGCCATGACACAGCCAAAACATCCATGACATGACATGGGTTGATGTAGCCTGGCCGTGTCAAGACACGGTTTGCCGTGGCATGGCAGCAAAGAATGGGGTCAACTTGGGGTGACAACATACATTAACGTGGGTTATTCTTGCACTGAACTCAGGCCAGCAACCACACATAAGTAAAACAGCAATGTGAATGTTTTGCAAGAGTCTCGGGAGGTGCATGGATGGATATTGTTGGCCCAATTTTGGATAGTTAAATCATCCTAGAAGAGGGTGAATAGGGTGATGATCGAAGTCACAACATAATCAAATGCAGAAAAGTAAATGTAGACAAGACACGTGTATTTTTTAATGAGGTTAACCTCAATCAGGCTTAGTCCCCTTTTAGAATTCCCTAACTCTAGATTAACCCAATTTTATTAGGAGGGATTAAACAACTCTAGAGTACACCTACTCTAAGTTCCAAACCACAAGTTGACCCTTCAACAATTGTTTGGTAGAGTTAATCCTCAATCTCTATAATCCCACCTAATTATAACTACAACAATACAACTCAATAAATTACAAGAGAATGATATTAGCAAGTGTGGCTCTTAGTTCTCGTTCTTTGCTTGTGCTCTCTCTCTCTCTCTTGTGTGTTTTCCAGCAGCCAATTCCTCTCATTTTTATAGCCAAGAGGTGTTAGAGAGGTTCGAGTAAAACTTAGTAAGCGACCATGTCACCAAACATGAAAAGTTAATCTTTCATCTCATTTCAAGGCCTTGAGCCCAGTCTTTTAAGCCCTTGAGTTTTGCAGTTCTACTCAACATTCTTCTTTTGATCTCCAATGGCTAACTTCCTTATTTCTTGCAGAAGACCTTGACTGAGAGAATCATCTAGAAACTGATTTATTTTGCGGCACAACCTTTCCAAATCTTATAGCAAAAGATAATATTATATTTTGATCAAATCTTGACCCTTGATAAATACAACATCATAATCTCACATTCAAATTTGAATCACACAATATAATATCATAAAGATCATATATTCAAATTTGAATACTAAAATATCTCAAAGATATTATGACACCTTATATAAAATCGATTAAACAATACTAGCATACCAATATCTACTTGTAATTATAATATATTTAAACAACAGAAACACCAAGGTATGTTCAAATATAACATGATAAATATACCAATAGATCACTCCTTTTTATCTTTCATCAAAGCATATTAATAAAACATATTGTAAGGTTAAAGAAGCTAACAATCTTCTCCTTTTTGATGAAAGATAAAACCCAATAAAAATAACACATCCATATAATTTTGAATGATATACCACAAAAGCTGTCTAAATACTTCTCTCCCTTTTTGTATTTCATCAAAATGGTAGCACATGAAGGAGAAAGAAAAATCGAAGCGCATAAAAGATATATGGCAAACACATATAGCTCCCCTTAACAAATCAATGACATATATTAAACATGCCGATCCTTAATCTACGACACTCATAAAAAAACATATAAGAAGTTAAATTCTAACAACAAAATCAATCACATACGTTAATGCTTATTGGGTTGAAATTCTCGTAAGCAACACAAGGATGCAATAAGGGCTTAACATATAGTAACATTAACAAAATTCTCCCCCTATCAAGAGTAATTAAAGGCTACCGAAAAATGATCAAGTGATATAATTTTTCCCTTATAGAAACAAGCAATATCATCTATGCAAGTATTGGGGAGCATAATAATTGTGGACAACTATATTGAGATCATAGACAATATATAATTTATGTATAAAGATAATCACATGACATAATAGCATAAGGTGTACATGACATAATAATAATAATCTTGCTCACCTTCTAAAGATAATTAAGCAAATTAAAATTCAAAAATTTGAAAGCAAAATTTCTCAAATAGGAAAAATCATGCAAAGATAACATCACCTTCTATTTGGTAAGAATTCAAATTTTGATTTCTATTCATGTTGTTGAAATAGAAATTGAAGCTCTTGATTCAGTCACTCCAAAAATTCATAGTTTCTACCTATAGTTCAAGGCCTTGAACTGTATTTCGAGGCCTTGAAATCTGGGCTCTGAGCTGATTACCTATTATTTCAACGTTCTGGACCATAAAGCAATTTCCACAAGTGCTCCAACATTTCTCAAACATCCAATTTCGTAACTTCATGTTTTATTATCATGTGGTTGCAAGGGCCTGTAAAACAAACTTATACCTTTCTCAAAATACCTTTAGAAAATTCAGCTCCATAATCATAACTGTTCACCATAATTCATGGTTTTGTTACTTTTGGCACCAAAATTTATGTGCTACTAGGGCCATTTCTTTTAATAGGACAATGAGCTAAAATATGTCCTGTTTTGCACATAGAAGTCATTGCAAGTAATAAAAGTCTTACTTTTGTAGTATGTCGATTTAACAAAGATGTTTTTTATAACACTGTTTTTTATTGAACGTATTAAAACCGATTCCTTCTTTGTTAAATGACGCTTTTTGTGTGCCAAGAATTTTATTTAAATTCTCTTCTCCTTCTGAAAATTTTAGGATAATGTTTTCAAGATCCACACACTTCACTTGGAGCTCATCTTTTTGTTTGTCAAGAAGGACAACTTTCTCTTGAAAACATTTTAAATCATTACACACTAAGTCATTTGATTTTCGAAATTCAACATTTTCTGAGATAATTCAAAATTCTTTTTCTTCAAATCTTTAATTTTAAAAATGTATCCTTCTTGACGTCTAATATAATAAAGTAAGACTTTTATCAACTCACGTTTAGAATAATTATGAAGACAGTCATATACCTCATCTGGAACGTCATATTCTATTTCCTCATTTTCTTCATCATCATCACTTGTCCTTTCCTAATCATCATCATTGTCACTTGCATCCTGATCTCTAACTTCTTCATTTACCATTAGACAAAAATGAGTAATCTCTTTTTCGTCATTCAAGTTGTTAAGCATATTGTTCGTTCTTGTCAAATTGGGATTTTCTTGGCTTTTGTCTTCGTATAGTAATGTGAGTTTTCCTCAAAGATCTTTAGCTGTCTCACAATGGCAAATATGGTTAAATATTTCATCATTTAGATCACATTGCAACATATATAAAACTCTAGAATTTTTCTAAAGCATCTTGTAGTCATCTTGAGTGTATTCACTATTTGGCTTGATAACAGTACTTTCATCATCTCTTGTCCAATTTGGTAAAAAAGGGACATTCAAAATGATGTCCCAAAAATCAAAGTTGATGGATCTAATAAATGATTTCATCATGCATTTCAAAAAAGAGAAAAATTAGTTCCATCAAATATTGGAGAACAATTGATAGAAGCATTTAATAAACTAGCCATAGATCTAGAGATAGACGGTGAAGTCTTAAAACAATAACTTCTACTCTGATACCAATTGTTGGCCCAATTTTGGTTAGTTAAATCACAGCAGAGGGGGTTAATAGGGTGATGATCGAAGTCACAAAGTAATCAAATGCAGAAAAGTAAATGTGGAGAAGACATGTGTATTTTTTAACGAGGTTAGCCTTAATAAGACTTAGTAACCGCCTAGATTTTCCTAACTCTAGGATTAATTCAATTTTATTAGAAGGGATTACACAACTCTAGAGCACAACTACTCTAAGTTTTAAGCCACTAGTTGACCCTTCAACAAGTCTTTGGTAGAGTTAACCCTTTAACTCTATAATCCCACCTAATTACAACTAGAACAATACAACTCAATAAATTAAGTGAACAAGAGAATGATATTTGCAAGTGTGGCTCTTAGTTCTTGTTCTTTTCTTGTGCTCTCTCTCTCGTGTATTTCCCAGCTGCCAATTCCACTCATTTTTATAGCTAAGAGGTGTTGGAGAGGTTGGGGTAAAACTTGGTAAGTGACCGTTGCAGCAAACAAGAAAAGTCAATCTTCCATCTCGTTTCAAGGACTTGAATCTAGTTTTTCAAGCCCTTGAGTTTCACAGTTCTGCTCAACATTCTTCTTTTGATCTCCAGCGATTAATTTCCTTATTTCTTGCAAAAGATCTTGGCTGAGAGAATCATGTAGAAATTGGTTTATTTTACAGCACAGTCTTTCAAAATATTATATTAAAAGATAATATTATATTTTGAGCAAATCTTGACAATTGATAAATGTAGCATCACAATCTCATATTCAAATTTGAATCACATAATATAATATTATAAAGATCATATATTAAAATTTGAATACTAAATATCTAAAAGATATTATGACACCTTATATAAAATCAATTAAACAATACTTGTATGCCAATATCTTCCTGTAGTCATAATACATTTAAACAATAGAGACATTAAGGTAGGTTTAAATATAACATGATAAATATACCAATAGACCACTCCCTTTGGTCTTTCATTAAAACATATTAATAAAACATATTGTAATCTTAAGGAAGCTAACAAATATGGAAGGTGTGGCTTGAGGCTAGCACATGTGATGAGGCTTATCTTGGACTTCTGTGGGACCTGTAGATCGTTCAAGGTATTTGCGGCAACTTGAACAAAGTTTATGGTGAGTTCATGCTTGGATGTCCAAAGGGTCTTGGCTTGAACCTGCAAAGGGCTCCACTTGCCACCTTTTGTCGTTTTTGCTCGACTTTTCTGCTAATTGCTCGGTTTATGTTATTACCTACAAAATAAAATAAAACCAAGTAAAAATCCTTAAATTGCCTTATTAGACAAGCTAAAGTTAAGTA
Organism: Selenicereus undatus; assembly: GCA_017589665.1. Classification (NCBI taxonomy): domain Eukaryota; kingdom Viridiplantae; phylum Streptophyta; class Magnoliopsida; order Caryophyllales; family Cactaceae; genus Selenicereus; species Selenicereus undatus. The sequence continues at coordinate 16,498,576 of JACYFF010031952.1, read as the reverse complement.
TTAAGGGCATACAAAATGCAATATTTTCCGGCCGAATAGGGACGTACAAATCAATTCAGTCAAGGGTCAACAACATGATTATTCTCTTTGGGTTAATGCTTCTTCAGGCTCCCTTTTACTGTCTTAGTATATGCTAATGACATACTCATCAGTGGCAATGGCATAGTTGGCTTGCTAGTCCTAAGGAATTTATCGATTCCACCAGAACTGCCTGTCACACAACATTGTGACATTAAGGTTGCTCAACTCATAGCTAAGAGCCAGTCTTCCACTCTTACATTAAAAAAGCCTGAGTTGAAAAAAAGCGCAAAGGTCCTACGGCCCCGGGCGCAGGCTTCAAGGCGAAGGTGCAGGCTTTTTAAACGCAAGGCACACTTTTACTAAAGAAATGCTTAAAAATAATTCCAAAACCATATTTCTTCTAAAATCAACTCGATAATGGCATCAAAGAAATGATTTTCACCAGAAAAAAAATCAGTTAAACACGACAAAATACAAATAAAGTATTAAATACAGCTCAATTAGATTACTATAAATTGAATCCCAAAAACATAACACATGCTGCCAGCATGCCAGGAAGGAAGAGAGAGAGAGAGAGATTAAGAAGCACAAAAAAAAAGTAAGGGCTCGGTACCGTTGTAACATTGGAGGAGGCACCATTTCCGACCTCCTTGAAGCCGCAAAAAAAAAGGAAACAAAGAAAAACCTTCCATGGTTGTCCAATAACTGAGGAGAAGGATGAAGAAGGAAGTCTGAAAGAAGACAGAAGAACAAAGCATTTACTAGATTTTTGTCACCCAGGTTAGGGTTTTCAGCTCCAAACTCATGTTCAATAGTAGCAATATGCTTTGTTTACTTCCAGTAACATCTTGATTGAAAGACTTCCACAAACAAAAAGAGGGGTCGAGGCCCCTTAAAGTTTTTTTTTCTTTTTTTCCCAAATGGTCTATTATGATCTATAAAGCGTCGGCTTTGTGGGCTTTGGGCCTCAGTATGAAGCCCAAAAAAGCCTCAAAAAGCAAGGGTCTTAAGAATGGGCTGAGCTTAACCCATTCTAAGGCGCAAGAGGGTGGGCTTCGAACTTTTGTGAGCCTAGGCGCGCCCCGGGCTCGCTTTTTTAAACACAACTTCCACTTAGGACCAAACATATTAACATGGCTATCATTATGTAAGGGATAATCAGTAAGACTATTTTCTTCGAACCAGCCAAATTACATTGAAGCTACAAATTGTTGATATCATGACCAAGGCTCTCTTCTGAGCTCACAACTTGCCCTCTTATCTTATGTGTGTATAAAGCTTGTCGTAGAGTTACAAATTAAACTACTACTTTAATTTATAAATAATATTTATAGCATAGAAAAGTAGGGATCGATCCTACGAAGAAAGATTATGATAATAAGCTAGTTTAATTCTAAACGATTTTACTACTCTAATTTATCATAACTTCTCTTTATATTACTATCAAATTTAGTAAGTAAAAATCTGGAAAAATACTTAATATTGCTCCTAAATATTCTAAATTTAATTCTGGAAATAAAACAGTAAAATAGCTATCCTAAATAATCTGAAAAATAAAAATATAAATAATAACACAATGTTCAACTGAAAATTATAATAGAAAATAACAAGTAGAAAATTAATATTAAAAATTAATCCAAATTAATATTCTGCAATTTCATAATTTTATAACTCCAAAATTATGTGTAATTAAATTCAGAAAAATTAAAACAGAAAATAAAATCTGAAAATAAACTGCACTAATATAAATATGAAAATAAATAAGAAAATTATCCATATTTTAGGACATAATTTTTTGGACTTAATGAAACCGAAAAAAAATAAAATGAAAATAAAAATCGTAATTTTCAGATTTATTAAAATAAAAACCTGCACATATCCAATTCACGAAATAATTCTGAAAAATTATCAAATAATTTCCAAAACTTCCGAAATTAAATAGAGGTGTAATAGGACACTATATAAACCCTAATATGGACTAAAACATGAAGAAACACATAAGGAACTATTTTTAACCTAATTTCTAACAAACCAGTAAATAAATAGCAAAACAAAACAGAAATTAAATCTGAAAATTATAACCACACTAAAAATCAAAATCTAACTGATCTAATATTACCAAGACACTCCTAAAAGACTACTCTTTTGGGGGGGGGGGGTAAACGAAGTTTATCTTAAATCTTATAAATTTAGGAATTAAAATTGACAAACTAAACAAATTAACTAAAAGGCTACAAATAATTATCAAAGATACCAAATTTATGGAAAATACTTAGCATAATATATATCCACCATGCAAATTAATATTTATCATCAACGCACAAATTGATTTTATTCATGAGTTAGGCTGTAGAAGACTCCCATCAGCGAATCTTTTCCGTTTTTCCTTATGTTATAGTTTATTTAGATCCAGCCCCAATATAAACCATACTAGTTTTGATAGCCCTAACACCAACACAAGAATTTAATCAAACTAGAGCATTACGTATTAGAAAAACATCATCTAACGCCTTGTAATCAATTTACTAGTAAATTGATTTAACAAGATCTATAACAATTATCTAATTAAAAGAGATGGGTTTGAACTATCCATGATTAATTAGGGTGATACTAATACTTAAAAGACTATAACTTTTACGTACTAAAACCTTTTAAACTATCATATAAATTCGTATTAAATTAACTAGCATGCATTCTAATTAATATAACATGAATATCATAAACGATAAATACTAATCGTTACGGAATCATGAATAAAAATCAACTAGACGATAAAACAAAAAACTTGTTTCAAAATAATTAATTTAGCATGGTTTCAAGTAGATTATACTAAGTACAAGGAAATTACTCACATATATTATAACAAAAATCACAATAATTAACCAAAGATTTCATGTTTACACTAAACTGAACACAAACATAAAATAAAAAAAAATGAAAATAGAAAGGCAGCACAATACTACTTGTGATAATGTTGATGTGAACCAGCGATGATGATGATGATTTACGGTGAAGATGAAGGCGTGCGTTGATGCTGTGAGATGAGGATGAAGGCGATTGATGATGATGGTGGTGAATGATGATGATTAATGGTGAGGTGAGCGGGTAGCCGTGAATGATGGTTGAGCTGCCGTGGGCCTTTTGTCTCGCCTCAGATGGTGAATGAAGATGATTATTTTATGAGGAGGAGAAGAGGGTGGGGTAGGGTTTTAATAATATTAGCTATTAGGATTTTTTTTTCCTGGACTCCTTCTCTTTTAAGTCTTCTAGTTTCTCTTCAACTAGGAGTAATCCTTTTGTAATCCTAGCCCAAATAAATCATTATGAAAATAATATTTTTCATAAATCATTATTTTTGGACTGACTTGATAGCCTAGCGTGTAAAATCCGAACTTCGACGTCTTCTCTTCTTCTCTTTATTTTATTAATGCTTAACCTGAAAAATATATAAAATAAAGTAAATTAGACGAAATACTATATATAATATAATCAAAATAATTATTAAAAAAATGCATGATTTTGGACTTAACAGTGTGTACCATTCAAACGATCTATAGAAGCAAATTTCTTAAGTTTCATGTCTCTCTAAAATTTCTCTTAGTTTGTACAGGTCATGGGCAGTCCATAGCTAAGAGGAGCTGCATGCACCAGCCATGGGAATTCTCATGGCTGGAGTGGTCGCACCAGAACACTCCTGTATTTGAACTCTCAAGAAGCTGCTAGGCACGACAACTTACATATATGGTTGGTGTAGTTTATGCGGGCGTTGTCGTCTACATAATAGGTACGAGTTCCTTTATGTACTTGTTCATCAAAAACTTTTGCTAAAGGTATTCTATAAATTCCTTAAAATTTTTTAAAGGTTGCCACAAAATTAATGTGCATGAGTTTTAATTTGCTGACACGAATGAAGAATTTTTGTCGCGAGAGAGCGATCTAGTGATGAAACTAGTAAGTTTGTAGCTGACAATATACAGAAGCCATTGCTTTATTATCACCTTCAGTATATCACAAACAAGATACAACCTCGTAGTTAAGCCATTGCTTTATTATCACCTTCAGTATATCACAAACAAGATATAACCTCGTAGTTATCAAACAAGAAATGGAAAGAGTAGCTATTAAGTAGAAAAATATTTGACGTAGGCAACATGAAATTGGTGGGTTGAAATTGGTTAAGGTGGGTTGAGGTAGATTGAAGTTGGTATTTTTTTTTTTAGGTGCGTTGAACTAGGTTGAAGTTGGTTGAAGTTGGTATATTTTTTTTTAGGTGCGTTGAAATAGGTTAAACTAATGAGAATGTAATTAATGTCTAATAATTTATGAAGTTATCGAAATTTTGTGAAATTTTTGTTTTTTATTTTTTATTTTTTCTTTTTTCTTTTTTTGATTTTTAATTTTTAAATTTTTATTTTTAATTTTTTTACTTTTTAATTTGTTTAATTTTTTAATTTTTAATTTTTAATTTTCATTTTTTTATTGTTTTATTTTAATTTTTTTAATTTTATATTTTGTATTTTGTATTTTGTATTTTGTATTTTTTTATTTTTTACTATTGTTTTTTATTTTTTATTTTTATTTTTTATTTTTTAATTTTTAATTTTTTCTTTCTTCTTTCTTATTTCTTATTTTTTATTTTTTATTTTTTATTTTTTTAATTTTTAATCTTTAATTTTTTTTAATTTTTTTTTAAAATTTTTTAATTTTTTAATTTTTGATTTTTTTTATTTTTATTTTTAATTTTTAATTTTGATTTTTTTAATTTCTTATTTTTTATTTTTTATTTTTTATTTCTTATTTCTTATTTTTTATTTTTTTCTCTTTTTACTTTTAATATTTAATATTTAATTTTTAATATTTAATTTTACTTTTCAATTTTTATTTTTTAATTTTTAAATTTGTTATTCTACACTTTTTTATTATTTATTTTTTATTTCCTAATTTTTTTGGTTATTTTCTAATTTGTATTTTTTTTATGCGTTTATGTGTTTATTTTTCATGTTTTATGGTTTATGTTTTATTTTTTTAGTTTTATTTTTTATTTTTCACTTTTTAATTTTCATTTATTTATTTATTAGGTTTATTATTTTTCATTTTTTTATTTTTTTAATTTCATATTTATAATTTATAATTTTTTAATTTTATTTTTTCTTTCTTATTTTTTAGGTTTTATTTATTATTTATTATTTATTATTTTTTTTTACTTTGTACTGTTTATTTTGTTAGTTTTTTAGTTCTTCATTTTTTTTATTTATTAATTTTCTATAATTTTATGTTTTTTATGTTTTTGTGTTTTTATTTTTGTAGTTCTTATTTCTTATTGTTTATTTTTTTATTTCTTATTGTTTATTGTTTATTTTTTATTTTTCATGTTTTCATATTTTATTTTTTATTTTTCATTTTTTCTGCTTTTATATTTTATGTTTTTATTTTTTATTTATAATTTATTTTATTTTTTTTTACATTTGAAAGATAATTTTTTAATTTTTAATTTTTATTTCTTATTTCTTATATTTTTTATTTCATATTTTTTATTTTTTATTTTAATTTTTAATTTTTTTTAAATTTTAATTTTTTATATTTCATTTTTTTATTTTTTTAGATTTTTTTAGTTTTTGGTTTATTTTAAATTCCAATAAAAGGTATAGGAAATAAAAAATAAAAACATAAAAACATAAAAAATAAGAAATAAAAAATACAAAATAAAAAATAAAAAAATAAAATTAAAATGTAAAAAATATAATATAAAACATAAGAAATAAGAAATAAGAAATAAAAAAAATAAAATAATAAAAACATAAACAACATGAACAACAAAAAAAATTAAAAAAAAATAAAAAAATTAAAACATAAAACATAAAAAATTAAATAAATGAAAAATAAAATTAAATATTAAAAATTGAAAACAAAAAATGAAAAATAAAAAATAAGAAACAAGAAATGAAAAAATAGAAAAATAAAAAACATAAAATCTTGAAAAATAAAAAATAAAATAAAAAATAAAACATAAAAATAAAAAACAAAAAAATAAAAAGGTAAAAAGAAAAAAATCAAAAGTAAAAAGTAAAAATTAAAATATTAAAAAATAAGAAATTAAAAAAATCAAAAATAAAAAATCAAAAATCAAAATAAAAATTAAAAAAAAGAAATTAAAAAAATAAAATAAAAAAATAAAAAATAAATAAAAAATAAAAAAATAAAAAATAAAAAATAGAAAACTGGAAAAAATAAAAAATGGAAAATGAAAAATAAAAAACTTAAAATTAAAAATTAGAAAAATAAAAAGTAAAAAATAATAAACAAAAATTTCACAAAATTTCGATAACTCATAAATTATCACACATTAATTAGATTGTCATTATTTTAACCCACCTCAACCCACCACATAAAAAATATACCAACTTCAACCCTCTTCAACCAACATCAACCCACTTCAACCTACTCCAACCTATTTCAACCCACTTCCAAAAAAAAAATACCAACTTCAACCTACCTCAACTCACCTCAACCTACTTTAACATATTTCACCCTTTTACTCACCCAATTTACCCACGAAAACAACAGGCCTTAAATCTCACATGATACTTTACAAATTATTAAAATTATGAAGGGGGTAGGTTGAAGTTGGTTGAAGTGGGTTGAACTAGGTTGAGATAGGTTGAAGTTGCTATTTTTTTTTTCAAGTGGGTTGAAGTAGGTTGAAATAGATTGAAGTAGGTTGAAGTGGGTAAATGTCGATTGACTCACGACAAGAACAGGCCCTAAATATATCATTATATTTAAGCTATGGTTGGACCCTTGTGAGAAAAGTTGTCTAAGCATATAATTTGCCCTTTTCCAAAAAAAGAAAAAGAAAATGTAAGCTAAGGCTGGCTATGTCACATTTAGAAAGTAACTAAGGCACTATTTCAGAATAAGTGAATGACTGATCTGTTCTCATTTACTTAGTGTTGGGTTGTTGGGCTTCGTGGCCCAAAATCAAATGCGGCTAGGGTTTGTCTTGAAGCGTAGTTTCTCCTGGCAGCTAGGGTTTGTCTCTAAGGGTAAAACCCTGGTTTTCTAGACCCTATAAAAGGAAGTCATACCTAGGATCTAAAATCATTCCAAAATCACTCCTGAATCCCAAAACACATTAAGATGTAGAAAATTGTGAGAGAGATTACAAGAGAGGTTGTAATTCTGCTATTGGATCAAATCACTTGTTGTGATTGTGATCGTTTTGTATTCTCCCTACTCATATAGTGGATTAATTGTACTCGTCGCCGTCTGTGGTTTTTTCCCGCATTGAGTTTCCATGTAAATCTTGTGTGTCGTTGTTTTGTTGTTGTTATCTTTCTTTAAGTTTCTGAATATCTGTTTGATCCTATTGCTTCCGATATTAGTTTGCTCTAATTTCCTAACAAGTGGTATCAGAGCTTTGGTTTAGGATGTCTTCAATTATGAAGGTTGATATTCAGAAATTTGATGGAGAGATTAGTTTTAATCTCTAGAAGGTGCAGATGAGAGAAGTTCTCATCCAGCATGGGTTGTGGAAGGTTCTGCAAGGACCTCACGTGAAACTCGAGAAGATGATTGACGAAGAATGGGCAACAGACCAAAAGAAGAGGCGTGGATCGCTGACAGACGAGGAATGGGAAGAACTAGAGTTGAACGCAGTTTCAGCCATTCAATTGTGTCTAGCACCACATGTCCTACGAGAGGTGCTCGATAAGGCAACTGCAGTGGATCTGTGGACTCGACTGGAGGAACTCTACATGACGAAGAGTCTAGCCAATAAGATCTGTTTGAAAGAAAGGTTGTACACCTTCGTATGGCTGAAGGTACCCCTGTTCAAAAACATTTGAATGAATTTAATTCTATTCTAGTTGATTTGGAGAGTCTGGATGTAAAAATTGAGAATAAGGATAAAGCTATTATGCTTGTTGTGTCTCTATCCCCTTCTTATAAACAATTTAAGGAGATTATGCTATATAGTAATTCTGATACTATATCTTTTGAGGATGTCAAGTTTAATCTGCTGTCTAAGGAGAAATTTGACCATGATATCCATGCTGATCTGGCTGAGGGATTAGTGTTGTTAGTTGTTAGGGGTAGAACTAAGCAAAAGGGGAAGGGTAATAAGAAAAAGAACTGATCTAAGTCTAAGAATCCTCATTCCAATAAGACCTACAATTACTGTGGTAAACTGGGTCATATTCAGGCTAACTATTGGAAACTAAAGAAAAAGAAAGGGAAAAAGGAAAAGGAGAAAACTGCTACAGCTGATTGTGTAGTAGAGTCAGAGTCTGATGGTGATGTATTGCTTACTACCATATCTTTGGCCACCACCTCTGAAAAGGGGTTAGGTGATGATTGGATTTTAGATTCTAGTTGTACGTATCACATGTGTCTTCGTAGGGACTGGTTTGTCACTTATGAGCCTGTTGATACTGGGGTTGTACTTATGGACAACGATGCTGAGTGCAAAGTTGCAGGAATAGGTATTGTACAGGTTAAAACCCATGATGGCATAGTTAGAACTTTGTCTAAGGTTCGTCACATACTTGATATGACTCGTTATTTAATCTCCTTGGGTACTCTTGAGACTAATGGTTGCAGGATTGTTATAGAGAATGGTGTCCTAAAAGTGACAAAGGTAGCCATGGTGGTAATGAAGGAACTGCCGCAGGGTAGTCTCTACATCCTACAAGGAACTACAGTTACAGGAGTAGCTGCAGTTGGTACAGTATCAGTAGATGCTCATGATACAAGATTATGGCACATGAGATTGGGCCATATGAGTGAGAAAGGGGTGACCATTCTGAGTAAGAAAGGTTATCTGGGTAGCGCTGGTGCAGGTAAGCTTGATTTTTGTGATCACTGTATTTTTGGGAAACAGAAGAGGGTGAGTTTCTTTAAAGCGAAGCATCGTACTCAGGGGATTATTGACTACATTCATTCTGATCTGTGGGGTCCTTCGAAGGTTCATTCTCTTAGAGGTAAGCGCTACATGCTAACTTTTGTTGATGATTTCTCACGCAAAGTTTGGGTTTACTTCTTGTGACAGAAAAATGAGACATTCTCCATATTCAAGATGTTCAAGGCTCTGGTTGAGAACTAGACCGGAAGAAAGATCAAGAAACTTAGGACTGACAATGGTCTTGAGTTCATTGAGTCAGAGTTTGAAGAGTTCTGCATGATGAATGGCATAGCTAGGCACAAGACTTTGGTTGGTAAACCATAGCAAAATGGGGTTGTAGAACAAATCAACATGACTCTACTGGAGAAAACTCGATGTATGCTTTCAAATGCCGAGCTTTGGGATCGCAAAGCTTTTTGGGCAGAGGCTATTTCTACAGCCTGCTACTTGGTGAATCATTCACCACACACCTCCATCGATTTTCAGATTCCAGAAGAAGTATGGTCAGGTAATCCTGTTGATTATTCTAGTTTGAGAATATTTGGATATCCTGTGTATGCCCATGTGAATAATGGGAAGTTAGCCCCTAGGGCTGTCAAGTGCATGTTTCTTGGATATGCATCTAAGTCTAAAGGATATTGCATGTGGTGTCCTGAGTCTAAGAAAGTCATTCAGAGTAGAGATGTCACTTTCAATGAGACTGCTATGTTATCTTCTAGGAAGGATTTTGTTGTTTCTTCTACTGGTACAGGTGATCAGGAGGATACCAGTATGGAGATAGAAGTGGAGATCATTGCAGTTCAAGGTGGAGCTGCTAATCACCTTAATAGGGAGGCCCAGGGTACTGAACCTGACACTATCAGTTCTGATCAACCTCAGGTGGAGGTTGTTCACTCTATAGCTCGTGATCGTCCTCGAAGGGAGATTAGGAGACCTACCTGCTACAATGACGATGAGGGACTAATAGCATATGCACTTTCAGTTGCAGAGGAGGTGCCTGAAGGTGTGGAACCTTCTACCTATATTGAAGCAATCTCCTGCCCAAATTCATCTAATTGGATCCTAGCTATGCAAGAGGAAATGGAGAGTTTGCAAAAGAATCAGACTTGGGAATTATGTGAGCTACCTAAAGGCCGAAGAGCCTGAACTACCAAATGGATCTACAAGAAAAAGGAAGGTATTCCTGAAGTTGAAGATGCAAGGTGGAAAGCGCGTCTGGTTGTTCGTGGTTGTAATCAGAAAGAAGGTATTGACTATAATGAGGTTTTTTCACCTATTGTTAGACATACATCTATTAGAGTGCTTCTCGCATTTGTTGCATTGTTTGATCTGGAGTTGGTGCAGCGTGATGTAAAGACTGCATTTCTTTATGGGGAGTTGGAGGAGGAGATCTACATGAGGCAACCCAAAGGTTTTGTAGTTCCTGGGATGGAACAACTGGTATGTAGATTAAAAAAGTCCTTGTACGGACTGAAGCAGGCTCCTAGGCAGTGGCACAAAAGGTTTGACACCTTCATGATTGCACAAAGATACACACGTAGTCGATATGATAATTGTGTGTATTTTAGACAATGTTCTGATGGTTCTTTTATTTACTTGCTATTGTATTTTGACGATATGCTGATTGCCTCTAAGGGTAAATCCTTAATTAGCAAGTTGAAATCTCAACTCAGTGAGGAGTTTGAGATGAATGACCTGGGTGTAGCAAAGAAGTTTTCAGGCATGGAGATTCAAAGGGATCGAAAGGCTGGTAAGCTGTACTTATCTCAAAGACACTACCTTGAAAAAGTACTAGGCAGATTTAGTATGGATAACTGTAAGGCAGTTTCCACACCCCTTGCTGCACATTTCAACTTGTCTGCTGAGTGTTGTCCATAATCTGAGGAGGACATAAATAGAATGTCTAATGTCCCTTATTCTAGTGTTGTTGGTACTTTGATGTATGCCATGGTATGCACTAGGCCAGACTTGTCACATGCTGTGAGTGTGGTAAGTAGGTACATACATAATCCTAGAAAGGATCATTGGGAAGCTGTGAAGTGGATCCTTCGCTATGTGAAGGGTACTGTTAAAAGGGGGGTGGTATTTGATAGGAACAAAGCTGCTACATATGATGTTATAGGTTTTGTTGATTCTGACTATGCTTATGACCTTGATAGGAGAAGGTCTATATCTGGGTATATCTTCACTATGATTGCAGGTGCTATCTCTTGGAAAGCATCGCTTCAGTAAATTGCAGCTCTATCTACTACAGAGGCTGAGTATGTTGCTGCTACTGAAGGAGTAAAGGAGGCTACTTGGATAAGGGGCCTCGTTACTGAGCTTGGAGTTCCACAGGCTGCTACTGTTGTGTTTTCTGATAGTCAGAGTGCTATCCACCTGACAAAGAATGATGCCTACCATTCGAAGACCAAGCATATCAGTGTCAAGTACCACCATGTCAGAGATACAGTTGCTGCAGGGGAAATAGTGGTAAGGAAGGTTCATACTTCGAAAAATCCTACAGATATGTTAACCAAGCCTCTACCTATAGCTAAGTTCGACCGTTGCTTAGACTTAGTTGGCATTCACAGTATCTAAGCGCCCTTTGGGGCATTGCCCCTTTGGGGGGGGATCACCCTTCGAGGTGCTATGACGGTGTTACAGAGTTGGTGATTAGAGATTTCGGTCCAAGGTGGAGATTGTTGGGTTATTGGGCTTCGTGGCCCGGAATCAAAGGCAACTAGGGTTTGTCTTGAAGCGCAGTTTCTCTTAGTTGCTATGGTTTGTCTCTAAGGGTAAAACCCTGGTTTTCTAGACCCTATAAAAGGAGGTCATACCTAGGATCTAAAATCACTCCTGAATCCCAAAACACATTGAGAGGTAGAGAATTGTGAGAGAGATTACAAGAGAGGTTGTAATTCTGCTATGGGATCAAATCACTTGTTGTGATTGTGATCGTTTTGTATTGTCCCTACTCATATAGTAGATTGATTGTGCTCGTCGCCGTCCGTGGTTTTTTCTCGCATTGGGTTTCCACGTAAATCTTATGTGTCGTTATTGTATTCTTGTTATCTTTGTTTAAGTTTCTGAATATCTGTTTCATCCTATTACTTCCGCTATTAGTTTACTCTAATTTCCTAACACTTAAAGTTAATAAAATTTCAGATATAGTCTAAATCTTGCAAAAGTTAAGTGACCACACTGATCCTTAGGTTGGATTAGTTTGAATTTGACCCAAATTTTGATTGCCATATTTCATGGTCGAAGTTGTCTAATAATTTGGGTTATTGTTTCGTTAATGTTATAGTTAGATGCAATTGTAGATCTAGTCTTGTCCTGCACCACTAGATTAAAGAGTGTGGATCTCAAGCGGAGTCTGCTTATCAGATAAAGAATTTTGATTTGGTGGTCTTAAGTTGCCAAGATATTGTGTAGGATACAAACACCTACATGGGAATAACTGTTAATTGTTTGTATGAATTGTTTTTAATAAGGTGGTTGATAAAGTCAGCTTTTCTCAAAAAGATGAGGGGAAAAACTATTTTTCAAAACGCTTGTACTTTGCTTTTTTTAAAAATAGCCTTCTGAATTAGAAAATTTACTTCAAGAAGCTAGTCTATGAGGGACTTAAATTAACCGACTAGGTTAGGTAGTTAAAAGTGGGTCTAAAAAGTTAATCTTGACTAAATAGTCTCCCAAAAACTTGATAGCTAAATAACACTTCTTGTTAGGCGGTGACCCAAATTGTGAGTTCAGCCAATTGCTAGCTGGAGTCTTTGAATGGCTTCTCGACTGCTTTCCCTCTTCAATTCCTCTGTTGGTTTTGGGATTTGAAGGGCTCCTTCTTTGTGAGATATTATTGAGTAGATTTTATGGTGATTTATGGCCTATTGAGAGTGAGAGTTTTATGAGCATTCATCCTACATTCATATTCTCCTTTATTATAGGAGTTTCAAATTAGACCCTCTATAAATTAGGCTCTCTAGCAGGCATTTTTGTGTGGACAACTTTGAGCTATTTTAGGCATTTACGAAGTGCCTCCCGGCACTATCCTTTTCTAGCAATTTGTTATGAGGCATTTTGGGAGTCGTCTTTTGCCTCTTCTCTATTCCAGTATTTTTCTAAATTTGTGAGAGAGTGTTGAAGTAATTTTGTAGTCACCTTGTTGATATCTTCGTTGGACATTTGCTTTGATATCCATCTTTGTACTCTCATATAATAGTAGATTTTGTGCCGTTGTTGTTGAGTTATTATTTTTAAGTTTTGATGATAACAAATCCAAGTGTAAAAATCTGTCCAAGTAAGGTTGCTCCAAACACGTTCTCCAAACAGGCCTAACTGGTGTTTGTAATCTTTATTGTATTAACTGGTTTGCTACATGTGAGAACAATTCTTAAGAACAGGTCTCATACCTTGATGGCTCACGATCAAGTTAAGAACACCACCTCGATGAGTTGATTATAAGTGAAGATCAGTTTCTGAACTCTAGCAATGCAAAGAACAACCCCAGCAAACAAGGTGGCCTTGGTGTTCACAGCAGCTCTGCAAATCTTGGACAAGATGACTGGTTCAAAACAAGAAGTCTTGGGTATATAGGTTTTATTTATTTAGACTCTTGTTAATATGCCAATATTGAAAATGCTTTTTAAACACCTCTTGAATCGGTATTTGCGCTAAGTGCTTCAGAACACCAGTTGTGAACAACCCTGCAAACAGGGTGCCTAGGGTGTTTCTGAATTAAAGTGGCCATACCCGGTTATCTTTGAAAATTCATTTCGGTTGGCCAAGATCTCCAGAATAATTTCTTTAAACTCCAAGTTTGCTATTTTTCTGGAAAGGATATTTTTCTGAAAATATTGTGGGAGATTTGCGAAAATAGGAGATTTGCCAAAACTAAAAAGATTTCCTTTTTCCCATATTTTCGGCTTTGATAAGTATTCAAAAAAACTGAAGAGATTTCTGGTCACTTCTTTAAATCCTCTTCACGGCTATGGGCAGATAAAGGTTATCTCTTAAGATAACAAATCCCTTATAACTTGGAAAGAACTTGTCACTAGCCGTTGGGAGTATTTTTCTTGAAAATCATTTTCCAAACTTAGGTGATTCTCCTTGGTTCTTGACCATTGGTTTTGTGGTGCATAAAACCGCAGCTCTTTCGTCTCCACAAGAGACACACACAGACAGAAAGAAAAGCAAAGAGTGAAAACTGAGAAACACACAACATATGCAAAAGGGAAATTTCAAAAAGTGGTTTTTCTAGAGGAATTTTGAGCTACTCTTGAGAAAAGTAAAACCAACTCAAGTTGTGTTTAAACTGAGCTTTCAATATATTGGCATACTAGGACTTCATTGTACCTTACATCTGCTTAATTCAGAAGCACCCGGTAAGGTGTTTTGTAACCCTGATCTTGAATCAGAAAAGTGAGTGAGTGGTCCTCAGTCGTGTGGACTTTGGACGTGTCCAATCTGGTGAGATTTGAATGTGGTGTAATCTGCCTTAGAGAGGGAGGTTACGTGGTTGCAAGGTTGTAACAAGGTGTGTTACATTTGTAACGAGTTAAGCCCGGTTTAGTGAAGTGGTTAAATCCTACACGAGGTAGGTCGTGGTTTTTCACACCTCAGTTGGGCTAGAGGTGTTTTCTACGTAAAAATTGTGTGTGCTTTAATTTCCGCATTTATCTTGGTGATTTTCGCATTTGCAATACTTGAGAACACCCTCTGCAAACAAGTCACAGGGGTGTTTGTTACTCACAACGCGAAAATCAGACACCATAATTCACCCCCCCTCTTGTGGTAGAATACTCGCGATCTCAACAGTTGTTGTCGCCCATAGTTTTCTCCCTGTTTGGATTTCCACGTCAAAATTATGTGCCTACTAATATTTTCTTGATCATGTCTTATATTCTCGAATATCTACATCGATCTATTCACACTTCTGCATGTTACTAATCTCGAATTTTAAGTATTTATTTTTCCTAACAAGTGGTATCAGAGTCGAGTCTTCCTCCAATCTAGATTTTGAACTTTTATTGAAGGATGTTTCTCATCAAGATTGAGAAGTTTGATGTCATGACAAGGTCAACTTTGCCTTTATTCCTAGAATTTGATTGAACCAATGCCATTTGCAAGTTTTAATGATACTTCTACATGGCCTAAGATGATCGCTCTTGACTTATTGGTCTTCACCTGAACAATTGGCCTAACATTCTTAGTCAAGTTTGATAATAACTTGGTATGGCCGGCAAACGTTAGCCGCCCATGTTCAAATGCTCAAGCTCCACACTTCATTGGCATTTTAGAGAGAACCACGGGACCTGTGCTTAGAGGGTCACGGGCCATGTCTATCTGGGCAGTTTAGCTTCCTTTAGTTGACTCGTTTTCTCTAATTTGTGGTTGGGCATTCGTGACATCAATAGCTGGTGTTTTCCATCATTTCTCATCAATTACAATATTCATCCACAATCGTTATCATCCACTATTCTCTTAATTTGAGAGAATATGTTTGTGAGATTTTATAATCTTGTTTTGTCGATCCCTTTTGGGCACATTACTTCGAGATCGATCTCATACACTCTCATTTGTATAGTGGATTTGTTAGCTCCTGAAATTTGGTCCAAGGGGGAGTTTGTTAGGTGGTGTCCCAAATTTTGAGTTCATTCGATTGCTAGCTTGAGTCTTGGCATAGCTTCTCGACAGCTTCGCCTCTTCGATTCCATCATTGGTTTGGGAGTTGATGGGCTACTTTTTTATGAGATATTATTGGGCATATTTTATAGTGATTTATAGGCTATTAAGAGTGAGAGTTTTATGAGTATTCATCCACCATTCATGTTCTCCTTTATTGTAGGAGTTTCAATTTGGATACCTCATAAATTGCGCTCTCTAGTTGGCATTTTTGTGTGGCAACTTCGAGGCGTTTTAGGCATTTGGGCATTTGCTTTGAGATCAATCTTTGTTCTCTCATATTATAGTGGATATTGTGTCGTTGTTGCCGCCCGTTATTTTCTTCCGATTTGGGTTTTTGCGTACAAATCATGTGCCTACCAATATTTTTTTGATATTGTTTTATATTCTGGAATATCTACATCCATTCACGCTTCCATATATGACTAAGCTTGAATTTTAAATATTTATTTTTCCTAAAACTTACATATATGCTTAGGACAAAGCTTATGGAAACAAGTTTTACAGAGTAGCAAAGAACACAATTTGAAAATTGATTGTATGCAGGAAGACTGGAGAAACGAAAAGAGACAATCATGGGAAGTGATAGACAGCGGAAATTGCTGGTGATAAGAAGCCTTAGATACAGATACGAGGGATAATATTATTAGGACTACATTCTACGTATCATATGTATTCATTGATTAGGCATGTACAACCAGTAAAGGCCTTTTGAGTTTCTCATGTAACTTGTACATATCTTCTTAGTAATGAACGGGAAGCATATGAGACATATGTCCGTTTAAGTTGCCCACAAATTTGTCTCCCTCTTTCATGCTCAATCTGTTCATGGTATCAGAGCACAGATCTTGAACCCAGCAAACACTTCAGCCACGGCAGCCGAACAACCTAAAACAACTCCTCCTGAACCCAAAGCAAGGCTTGTAATCGACCAACAATCACCATATTACCTGCACCCATTTCATGGTCCCGGAGTCTTGATCACAGTTGTTGTGTTTGATGGGAAGAATTACGATCTATGGGAAAAGGTAGTGATGACAGCAATGAAGGCAAAGAAAAAACTCGGGTTTATCAAAGGCACGTTAACTCGACCCGACATAATGCAAGGGGGAGAAGCCATGGAACTTCAAGCATGGTAGATCATCAATTCGATGGTCTCATCCTGGCTTCTGAACATAATTGATCCAAAATTACATTTGAGTATAGCCTATGCGGATTCAGCCCATGCGATGTGGAGTGCATTAAAGAAGAGATGTGGTGTTGCTAATGTTCCCAAAATTCACAAGTTGAAGGTTAGTATTGCCGATTGCAAACAAGGTGGACTCGATGTGGTGGAATTCTACTCCAAGCTATCAAATCTATGGAGTGAACTGGAAAATTATGTAAAGATCCCTCGCTGCACATGTACTGGATGCACATGTGGGGCTGGAAGCAAGGTGATTAAGATGATCGAAGAGGAAAAGGCACACCAATTTTTAATGGGGTTGAATGATGAACTCTATTCCCAGAAAAGAAGCCAAATACTTGCCCTTGAGCCATTTCCTTCTCTGGACAGAATATTCAACATGAGTTTGCAAGAAGAAAATCATCGAAAGATAATGCGAGACCGAGACGATCGTGGAGAGACGATGGTTGCTTTCACAGTATTAAACGCGGAGAAGCCACAAAACAATATGGTCGAACGGGGCAGCTGTAGGCGTCGTGGCAAATATGAACACGATGAAAGCACTTGCTATGAGATCATGGATTACCCACCGGGCTGGGGAACCCGAGGCAGAGGGTGGCATCGTAGTCGTGGTGGGCAAGGTAGACGTACTGGTGGCAGACAAGGCCGAGGAACTGGTCGTGAAACTTCATATGTCATTGTTGCAAACAGGGATCCACAAGCATCTTCGAGTATGACCTTTGATGAGAAAAGTCAAGCAACACTGACTGGGTTTCCTGCTGAGCAAATGCAAAAGCTGCTCAACCTCATTGAGATGTTTATGCTAGGCTATAAAAAGCTCTTAGTTAACGAAAATGGATCCTGGACTCTGGGGCATCCCGCCACATGACGGGAAATTCAAAGGCTCTGACAAATTTGGAAAAAGTTAATGCAATTCCTATAGAGTTGTCAGATGGAATGATGAGATTGACCAAATTACTAGGAGCAGTTAATCTGGGTTCAAGAATTACTTTGACCAACGTTCTCTATGTCCCAAATTTTCATTGCAATTTGATATCTATTGCTCAGTTGATTAAAGAATTAAAATGCATTGTGCTTTTTACTAACGAACTTTGTGTGATACAGGACCGCACCTCGAGGAGCTTGATTGGAGTGGGTGAACTGAGAAGAGAGGTTTATTGCTTCAATCAAACAGCAACAAGGAAGATATTCATGCGGTGGACTCTCATAACCTATGGCATAATCGTCTCGGGCACCCATCCAACACTATTTTATCCTTACTTCCTAAACATTTAGGTGTTGGTGATTATTGCAATACTGAATTGAATCTTTATGATGTGTGTCTTCGTGCAAAGTAAACTCGTAGTACATTTAGGGCATGTTCTATTTCGCATTTTTTAGAATTTAGTTAAGAGCTTACATCTCCTTACAGCTCCTTACATCTCCTTACATCTTCTTACATCTCCTTACATCTCCTTACATCCCATATAGTTTTTCTATAATATTCAACAACTCCTTACATCTACCCTTACAGCTCCTTACATCTTCTTACAGCTCCTTACATCTCCTTACATCTTCTTATAGCTCCTTACAGCTCCTTACATCCATCTATCTATTTAAAACGCGAAATAGAACAGGCCCTTAATATTAGTGATAGCAAGGCAAATGATTTGTTTGAAATAATTCATTGTGACATTTGGGGTTCCTATCAAATTCCCTCACTCTGTGGTGTACATTATTTTTTAACCATTGTCGACGAAGCCAGTAGAGCAGTTTGGGTTTGTTTGATGAGGGAAAAGGGGGAAGTTGCTAGTCTTATGCAAAATTTTGTAGCAATGGTGAAAAATCAATTTGGAAAGAATGTGAAAATTCTTCGAAGTGACAATGGACTTGAATTCAAATCCGGGCCCATGCTTAGATTTTATTCTACAAAGGGAATAATTCATCAAACTAGTTGTGCATGTAGATACACCCTAGCAGAATGGAAGGGTAGAGAGGAAACATCATCATAATTTGAATGTAGCTAGAGCACTACGTTTTCAAGCTAACCTCCCGCTGCATTTTTGGGGTCAATGGGCGCTAACTGCAGGATACTTGATTAATAGAACCCCCAATAAGCTTCTTAAAGGACAAACTCCTTATGAAGTGCTCTTTGGAGTCAAACCCAGCTATGATTAGTTCAGGGTGTTTGGTTGCCTTTTGCTATGCTCATGTGCAGCCTAAACCAAAAGACAAGTTTGCACCTAGAAGTCACAAGGGTATATTTGTTGGATATCCTTATGGGAAGAAAGGATGGAAGATTTATGATTTGGAAACCAATAAAATCTTTGTGAGTAGGGTGGTGTTTCATGAACAAATTTTCCCTTTATTCACATCTGCAACATCTACTACTCATGATCAAATTGATGAGTGGAGTATTTTGCAAAGAAACAATATGATGATGGATGATGAAGGAAGTCCTTTTGCAATCATTCCCTTAAGTTTGGGTGAGCAACACATGAATCCAGGAACAAGACCTATTGTTGAGCCCATTCCAGCCCAGTCTGGGCCTACTGTGGATAGCGTTGCCATAAGCCCAACTCCTTTTTTAGCGACTTATGTGTCCGTGGGCCAAACTGGGCTAGAGTCTGCTATTGTACATGTGGTTACAACCGAAGCAAGAGGGAGTTTACATAGTACTGATCCTACAACTGGGTGTGATTTAGGCCCAATACACAAGTCCACGAGAGATCGACGTAGGCCATTATATTTACAAGACTATGAATGGTATAGTGCTCAGACTCACGACCCCTCTCTCTACGATGACCAACGGGGCCCCTCAGGTATGCCGTATCCCTTGGGTAATTACATCACATGCAATAATTTTTCCAATGCTAATAAGGCTTTCTTAGCTGCTATCACAAGAATTGTTGAACCCAGATATTATTATGAAGCTGCAAAGGATCCTCGATGGCGACAGGCTATGGCGGAAGAGGTTCATGCTTTGGAAGCTAATTGCACTTGGACTATCGTAGATCTTCCACCTGGCAAGAAGCCCATTGACTACAAATGGCTCTACAAGGCTAAATACAAGTCTAGCGGTACCATAGAGAGATACAAAGCTAGACTTGTTGTCCGTGGTGGTGATCACCAGTTAGAAAGTTTTGATTTTAATGAAACATTTGCGCCAGTGGCCAAAATGACCAGTGTATGGACATTCTTATCTGTGTCTGTTGCTAGCATAGCGATCTTGATGAAGAAGTGTATATCTGTATACTACTTGGTTTCTCCACTATTTCTCCCAATAAGGTATGCAGGCTTCATAAATCTTTGTATGGTTTGCGTCAAGCCCCCCATCAATGGGTTGCCAAATTATCATCCAAGTTGAGTGAGTATGGATTTACCAAGTCCTATGGTGATTATTCTTTGTTCACTTATCGTAAGGGGGAAGTTTTTTTCGCACTGCTAGTCTATGTGGATGATATTGTCCTTGCTGGTAATAATGCTTTAGCCTACCGTGATTTGAAAACCTACTTGCATTCTTGCTTTCGCATCAAAGATCTTGGACCACTTAAATACTTTCTAGGCATTGAAGTGGCACGAGGACCACTTGAATTGTTTTTATGCCAGTGGAAATATGCACTTGAGATTGTGGATGAATGCGGTTTGTTAGGTGGTCGACCCGTTGATTTTCCCATGAAGAAAAACCATAAGCTCGCTTTGGCTACAGGACAGAGTCTTACTGGTCCTAGCGGTTATCGACACCTCGCGGGGCATCTTATCTATCCTATTATTACTCGTCCTTAGTTATGCTATGCTGTTCATATCCTGTCCCAGTTCATGCAGAATCCTCGAGAAGAGCATATGCATGCCGCAAGTTGTGTTTTGCGTTATCTAAAAGCAACTCCTAGTAATGGTATTCTTTTGCAGGCAAATAGTGATCTTCAGGTCACTTCCTATTGTGATGCATACTGGGGAGCTTGTTCTCTCGCTCGTCGATCTCTCACTGGTTATCTTGTTACCCTTGGTGGGTCTCCCGTCTCCTAGCGCACTAAAAAGCAAACCATTGTGTCTCGATCCTTTGCTGAAGCAGAGTATCGTTCTATGGCAGCTACTACTAGTGAATTGGTTTAGCTGAAATCCCTCTGGGCATCTTTGGGTGTGTTTTTGAGTACACCTATGCGTTTGTATTGTGACAGTCACGCTGTACTTCACATTGCCAAGAATCCCGTTTTTCATGCGCGGACGAAGCACATTGAAATCAATTGCCATTTTGTCCGTGACAAACTTGAATCTGGTGATCTTATTGTGTCTTATCTTCCCTCGCAGCATCAACCTGCAGACATTTGAACTAAAGCTCTTGGGCAGCAACACTTCATGCATCTTCGCGGCAAGGTGGGCATGATTGATCCTCATGCTTCATCTTGAGGGGGAGTATTGGGACTACATTCTACGTATCATATGTATTCATTGATTAGGCATGTACAGCCAGTAAAGGCCTTTTGAGTTTCTCATGTAACTTGTATATATCTTCTTAGTAATGCACGTAAAGTAGAGGAGACATATGTCCATTAGAGTTGCCATAAATTTGTCTCCCTCTTTCATGCTCAGTCTATTCAAATATCTTGTAGCAATGGACACATAGAGTAATAAGCATGAAATGCACAGGTAGTGGAATAGAGATGAGCTATAACAGAGCATATAGCGAAAAGAAACTTATCAGGTTGTTGGTTTCCACTGGAAGAGCTCATTTATCAATGTAACTAGATATATCGTCACTTTATCCTCTTGTTCTAAAGATAAGAGCATCTGCAATGTAAGGCTCGTGAGCCAAAAATTTGGTTCACAGTCCAAAAAATACCATGCATCAATGATCCGCTTCGCTCGCCCCACGGTCCAGCTCACGATCGTGATCCGCCCTCCACACATTTTCTCTTTTTCTTTTTTTACCAACTAAACTCGTAAAAGTTTAAAACCCAATAATATATTAATGGTGGGGTCCATAAAATATTATTTTATTTGGTGATTTAAGTTGATCCATCAGATATAGAGAAGAGAGAAAATGTTGGCTTGTGAGATGATGTGGAGGGTGTGGGCCCCCACTTGTAATCCAAAGTTGTGGATCACTATTGCATATACTCAAGATAAATGATGGATGCGTATAGAGGGCCTTTTGATCAAATTTGCTGCAAAATATAACGGGATGAAACGGTTTCTCCCCCCCCCCCCAAACACCCCCCTTGCCTTTTTGTCAACAAGTAAAGCAACAAGGTATTA
Organism: Selenicereus undatus; assembly: GCA_017589665.1. Taxonomy (NCBI): domain Eukaryota; kingdom Viridiplantae; phylum Streptophyta; class Magnoliopsida; order Caryophyllales; family Cactaceae; genus Selenicereus; species Selenicereus undatus. The sequence continues at coordinate 16,476,569 of JACYFF010031952.1, read as the reverse complement.
GTCAAGGAAGTTCCACCTATGAGTAAGTCCTATGTAAAGCCACGAGTTATTAGTTTACCAATTTCAACCTATGATTGAGTAAGAGTATCTTACCACTTCTGAGGTTCCCTAACTAAAACCCTAGGCGCCTTAACAAACCTTGCTAAAGAGCTTTTTAAGTCGACCTTTGGTGTGTATCAATGTTTAGCTTTCTAGAAGAGTTTTTTCATTGGTTGGCGGGGGGCATTTTAAGTTTGTACTAGTTGAATTTCATTTTAATTGGAAATAAAGCATGATAATAATATCCATAAAAAACCAAATCCCTAATTTTCATTCCATAGAAAATTATGCATGCAAATATAGTATTCAAAAAAATTTTACGTGCTAAAACCAAAAGAGAGAACTACAAATTTCTTTCCAAAAACTGCGTTAATTCAGTTGCCTGGACAGAAACAACCTTACGAAATAGATGAAAAAAGAGGGTGTCTAAAGGAGCAATGGATCATCAATTGCCGAGACATCCAAAACTGTGTGAGATGAATTGAAAACATTGGACAAGAGAAGACCTTTTTTTTTAATAGATCTAGCAAAGGAAATTTAGCAATATGCGGCAAAAGTTTTGTAAAAAAATATTAGAAGCAATATAAATAAAAAATAAGGCAATAGGTCTATGGAATTGTCTCTAGCGTAGTGCTTTCAATATGCTTGCTTTGCTGTTGTAACCACCCAAGGTCGCAGGTTTGAGTCCCCTCCTTCACCTTTTAAATGTTTTATTTTTTAAATTTTCTAAAAACTAAGCCGTGTCCTCTCCTTCAACATTCCGGCACTCCACCCAATATTCCTGGCTTTGCCACTACAAACACATACACACTTATGCAGCGTTTGGTTGAAAGTAATATAATTACTATGCAATGGAATAAACAATGTCATGCAATTGTTAGTGTAATGAAATGGGACAATAATTGCATTACAATGTTTGGCTGCAAAGTTTTTACAAGTATAATGGAATGAATTCATTTACAGACAATACTTAATTTTAGACACGACGTGAAGTACTTGCAATTCAATTCGCATTTTTTTGTTCACCTATTTTAATTATTTATAGCTTTGTTGACAATTATCATCCAATATCTTATCCTCATGATTACAATGCTTCACATGAGACTTACTTCACTCTATTCCTTCCATATTACAATAATATAATATCATTCAAGTTTATGAAGTAAAGATAAGATAATGATGATGATGATGATGATGATGATGATGATGATGATGATGATGATGTGAGAGAGAGAGAGACATAATGTCTATAACATACAAAAAATGCAATTACAATAATACGATCATGGTTTAGGTTAAATTTTATCTAATATGGAGAGGAGAGGGAGGGGTAAGGGGACTTCAAACCTTTAAAAAAATGGTGTCAAGATAATAAGAGAGGGGAGTAGAGGAGAGATAATGGAGAGAAGAGAGAGAAAGTTTCTAAATATAATAGCTTATAGTTAGGTAGACTTTGATTCAAAGGTATGCAATCACAATTGTTTAGGAAAACTCAAGTAATTGTAGTTGCATAGGTTGAGGAAAATATGATTGCAATGCAATCTTAATTACATTCTTTAATAGTAACCAAACATGGTAATGGAATCACTATTACCATTTTAATTGGATTACCACTTTGTTTACATAGAACCAAACAAGCCATTAGTCTTTGCTAACCATTTAAAGACTAGTGTTCTATTTGGACCTAGGAAAATTTAGTGGAAAGAAAAAAATTTGGGTACGTTATTTTTTTTTTTGTGTTTGGTTTAGAGAAAATCACAAAGAAAAAAAATATGGAGGAAAGCTAGGTGAAAAAATTGTTAGAAACAAGTCATAAAATTTTTCTCATAAATTGTGAGGAAAGTTTGAGGAAAATTTTCAATCTTCTCCAACCTCACATTGCTTAGATGACATTAACATGATTTAAGTAGTTCATTGATATTTAAATTTCTCATCCAAATTCTTGTATTTTTTCTTCAATCCAAACAAGAGAAAAAAACTTATTTTCTCATTACTTTTTTTTCCTTAACATTTTTTTCCTTCAACTTTTCTTTCCACCAAATTTTCTAAGGACCAAACGGAGCCTAGATGTTATATCATTAGATGATTATAATACCGAAGACGAGGAGGTGGATTGAGCTACATAATGTGGCACCCTCTATACTTGCAAGAGAGGAACACTGAGTTATTAATTTTCTTGTTATAGATGTCTACCACTTGTTCTACTTGTATTATTAAAAATGGGACATTATATTGTCTATCCAAACTAAAAAAAGGGACATTGACTTGGGAGTTTGTTTGCTAAAACTGTTGAGTTGGCTTGTCATACAATCACCTTGACAACTAATAGGCAGATTCTGTAAAGGGTTAAAATTCGTCATCTGAATATTGACCAACAGTTTGGCCGAGCATGACATGTTGGCTCAACAAGACCGTCACTCTTTTTCTGTTTTTTTTGGGGGGGGGGGGGGGGGGGGTTGAAATTTATCTAACTTTTCAAGTTGGTAATCAATTGTTTCACACAATGGTCGCGGAAAAGAAAAAATTCAGTCGTGCAGCCAAAAATTTATGTCCTTTTTTCTGAGTACGCCAATTAGTCCAACAAGGTTGAAGGTCTCAAATGTATATGATCACCCTACAAGAAGGGGTGAATTATGGTAATTTTTCTTGATTTAAGTTTCTAGAATTAGAATAACAACTTCAACAAATCAAGGTTTAACACAAAGATAAGGCATAATGTAAATGAGACAAGACAAGCAATGTGTTGAAAATGTTGGGTTAACTCCAAAATATTGAGTTAGTCACTGCCTAAGATCCTTCCCTTAAGATCAAATCAACTTTATTACTCCATTATGCAATTTCATTAGATGGCCACTTTAACAAGCCATTCAAAGAGCAAACTCTTTTTTACTCACAGGTAGTCATCCCTAACTTCTTTATTGCAAGAGTATGATCATGAAAATATGAGAACAATACAAGAGCAGTACGAAATATCAAATGTAGTACTTATTCTTGGCACTCTTACACTTCAACTTTTTCTCCAGTATATAGCTCTACTGTAGGAAATCTCGCTATTAGCAGTGGAAACAATTAGTCGTCAAAAGTGAGAATTCTGGCGTCTGATAAAAATTTGTTGTGAAAAGCTTTATCACTAAAATGTTTCATGTTAGGCAGAAAAAGTCGTAATTAGCTTCGAACTATGCATCCGAAAAACTTCTGAAGCTAGTAGCAACTATGAGCTGCTAACGCCATTAGCGTCTAGACTTGGCAAAACTGACCCAAGACTCGAAACCCAAATCGAATGACCTGTATCCATACCCGACTTGACATCCGAAATAGATTCACCTGAAAGTGGATTCAAAACTCGAATTGACCCGCACCGAATCCGATTCGAAATTTTCGATAAAGTTAATTATTTTTGCATAACAAGGTTATTGGACTGAAAATTGGTTGATCCGTAGTCAATCCGAACCGAAGTTCATTCGACCCACACTAAGCCGACCTAAAATATCACTTAACCCGAAACACAACCTGATTCAAACTTAACTTGACCCGTACCTGACCCGAGTGACCCATTTGTTAGGTCTATTAGCGTCGACAAAAGTGCACTTACAGACAAATTATTCGAACACTAATTGAGACATGCTAGGCATCCATCGCTAAGATTCGTCAAGTCCATGTCAAACTTCAAAATTAGCAACAACGTCTCCGACCCTAACAAATAGCATGTCGATCGTTAAAATTGAATTCTGTGCTATCAAAATTAGCATTGACCTCTCCGACACTAATAGCATCGTATTGTCTGCCGAACGCTAAATTCGATGCTAATTTTCTGTAATTAAGCGGATTTTTTTTTCTCTTTTTTCTGCATTTCTTGTACACAGAAATACATTCCCTTTTCGTGCATAGCATTCTTCACATTCACAATAGCTCAAGCTCATCCAAGAATAAATAGACAACTAATCCATCCCCAACCCACATTATTATCTAAGAAAGTTTCTTGCATCCATAAATCAAACAAGAAGTTCATACTTCATACAAAACCAAACTACCAAAGATCTTACTAGTTCCAAAACACACCACCATTATCCCAAAAAACATACTCCCAAATTGTAACTAGTCAAAAAAGATCCCACCAAAGTTCATGACACAAACCATGCGTAAGTTAATTCATAGATGAGTTACTAAAAGCTAGCTAAATGGTTTAGTACTGGAACCAAACAACATCTCATATCAACTTGCAACTAGAAGCTTAGGATGAGTCTCGTTGCCTCTTCATACTGATGGTGTTGATTCTCCACAGCTTTTTACTGATTCTTCATGGCCTTTTGTTGATTGTCCATGAGGTTTCTCCCTTCACCAATTTGTTGTTGGGTTGATTTAAGCTCAAATTGCAGCGTAGAATATGCTGAGGGAATGTATGCAGAACCGGTAGAGGTAGTGGGAGTAGTTGGTTTCTCATAAAACAATGTAGGACCTTTACCCAATCCATAAATCATGGATTTCTTGTTCCATCCGTGTGATATGTCACAACATAGTTGCTCTGCCTCTGGTGCCCCTTCTTCAACATTGCATTTAGCCTTGTGCCTCATGTTTTTCCCATCAAAAAGATTTTATGTATATTCAAAGACTTGACAAGAAAAGTACATGGAATCAACACAAAAGTGTAGAAACGCATAGTTTCTTGAAGCGATACATCAAACTTTATATACTTTAACAAGAAAAAGAAGCTCATAAAATTGTGTTTTTGCCCATAAAGTTTTGGACCTATCATCCACAGTGATGCTCCCAAATTGAGCATCTTCCTTGCTATGACTATGTGCAAACAATGAAAGGAGATAGGAGTCTTCCCTTCCCTTATCTAAGAAAACAAATTATATAATTGATTCATATGAACTAAATTATGTAACATACAATGACAATAAAGTATCTTTGACTTCAGACCATTTTCCACAAGACTTGCTGTTGAGATGGACCCTTTGTTATGTAAGGTTCCTGCTTTTGGCCCTTCTATCTTGTTCTTCAAGCAGTGAGCAATTTTTTTTTTTGTTGAAATTTATGGAGCTTATCTTGGCCATCAACCATCCTGGCCCATCTTATGCAATCCAATATATTGGTTCGATGTTCATGATGTTTTGCAGCGTTGTTAGCGAAATCAGGAAAGCTTGCAAGTACGGTAAGGTCAAGGAACACTATATACTTCTTTAATGTCTAGGATACACATCGATAGCCAAGTTTCGACCTAATCCGTTAAATTTAGATTTTGTTCCTAAATTTTGGCTGACCACATCATCCAAAGTGTTGGGTTTAGTGGCCCGAATTCTATCCTCCATGGAGCCCTAGAGGGCTTGGCCAGAATCCGTGGCCAAACGTGCTTCAACCCATGCTTCCAGAGGTCACCACGGACTATCTGCGGTCTTGACCACAGTTCGTGGTGATGTGCGGTGCCAACGTGATAATTTATATTTTTATATATAATTTTCTCCTTCATTTTACCAACTTTTAAGTCATTGAAATATATTTTATGAGTAAATAATGTATAATTTATGTGATTTTCAGGTAAAAAAATAAAGTAAAAGAATTTGGATGAAGATGATCAATTCTACTCGGATTTGCCACAAGAGCAAAGCAAGCCCAAAAGAAAAGAAAAAAAAAAAGAAAAGAAAGAAAGAAGAAACAAAGGTCATAGTTCGGCCCGACTACAGAAGCCCAGCACCAGCTTTCTTCTCCTCATTCCCACACTTCTTCTCTCCCTCCATTTGGGCCTATGCTGCAGCCCAGTTGTGCCTCCTAGCAACTCCAAGCTAACATCAACCCATCTACTCTTCATCTCTATTCTCCACATGATCAATTGTTTACCTAGTCAAAGCAATTAAGCAAATTAATATTATACTTATGACTAGCTATAACCATGCATGTAACATCCCAAATTAATTGGAATTAATTTCCATTAATTTTGGGGGTATCCTAAAGGGTGGATTTTCCACTATAAAAGGGGTCATAGGTGCACACACACTCATATCCACTCTCATTCTTCCATCCACTCACTCAAGCATCTTCTTGTCCTTTCATCTTTCATTTTTTTTTAGAGAAAGTCTTTGTAAGACAAGATCATTTGGGTTGAGGGGTTAAGAAGAAAATAAGCTTTATTAGCTATTTTTCTCTTGTCTTCTCATCTCATTTGTGAGTCGAATTTGAGAATTTATACTAAGTTTTATAATTTTGTGTAATTGAGTACAAAGTTTGGACATAGGTTGTGAAATATACCAATTTCAATGGTGTTTTCTCTAATTATGGCCGGCTAAACTACTCATTTCTAGGACTATGATGGATCCCTGGTAATAATATTCTTTTGCTAATTTCTTATGAGGCTATTTTTGTCTCTTTTGCATAATCTTGAGTTTATATTTGATCATCATCTACTTATGCATCTTAACACTAATGTTTAATCATGTTGATGACATTAGTTTAATTTGCTATCTCAAAGGAATATTAGACCTTGTAGGCTAATATGATGATTATGCAATTTGGGCTTAAAATTATAATTGTTTAAATTGAATAATTTATGCTAGAAATTAGATGAGTTATGTCTAAACAGAATAATTCATGCTAAACCACTAGATAAATTACGTCACTTTATAGTTATAATCATCTTTTTAATTCATGGCCTAATGCTTGTAGCTTAGGTTGAACAAGAGACAAATTGAATCTCCATTCGAATTAGTAAATCAATATTGGCATCAAATGTGAAATCTAAAGTCCTAGAACTTTCTCCTATTTGATTTCTCTCTACTTTACTACTTATTTGCTCTTCATTTTGTTGGTCAATCTATATTCATAATCCAACTCTAAAATTAAATTATTCTTTATAATCGGAAAGGTAAATTTTAAAAATCGCTATTGTTCCTCGTGGGATCGACACCCTATACTCGCTAGTCTACAATTAACCTTGTGCACTTGCAAGTAAAAAGGGTTTTAAAACTATATATAAAATCCACATCAAGTTTTTGGCGCCGTTGTCGAGGAACGAATAGTGATTTTTGAATTTTCTTTTCCTTTTATTATTTTTTTATTTTTGTTTTCCCCTTCCCCACTAATCTAACAATTTTATTTATTTCTCCACCCCTTTCCCTTTTATCTTTATTGTCTCATTCCCCAATCCCTCATAATCTAACCATTTTATTTTTTTTGTTCTTCCCTCTCCCATCTAATCTAACTATTTTCCCTCTCCCTTCTAATCTACTCTAATCTAATATAATTTTTTTTTTAATTTTATTTTTGTTATTTTATTTATTGTACCTAATCTAACAATCCCCTTCCCTTTTATTTCTTTTGTTCTTTTTATTTTATTTCATTTCGTTTATTTTTTTTATCCCCCTTCCTTTTCATTTATTTTTTTTTCTTATCTATCTCTTCTCTTTGCTTTTTATTTTTGTTTGGTGACTGTTGTGGTGATTTCATTCTTTTCTCTTTGTTCTTTGTTGGTATATGCTTGGTAGACGTTCTTTGTGCTTCGATCCTGAACCATACAATCCTGAAATTGAACGCTCTCTTCGCAAGATAAGAGTTAAGAAAAAGAAATCTAAGAACAAGATGGCTGAAGAACAACCAACCCCACCACCTAAGCAACTTAAAGAGTATTTTAGCTCCGCCACCTATGACTCACCAACTAGAACCCGTATGCCCACTGTTACGGTGCCATTTGAGATTAAAAATTCTCTTATCCAAATGCTCCCGTCGTTTTATGGGCTAGAGTCTGAAAATCCTTTCAAGCATGTTGATGCATTCTTAGAGATTTGCTCTACTGTGTTTTCACATAATATCTCTGATGATGCTCTTCGCTTGTGGCTTTTTCCTTTTTCTTTAAAAGATAAAGCTAAAGCTTGGTTGGACACTAAGACAAATATCACCACTTGGGATCAATTGCAAAAGAAATTCTTGAAAAAGTTTTTCTCCATTGGTAAACTGACTGCCTTAAGACGTGCTATAACTACCTTCTCACATAATAAAAATGAACAATTGCATGAAAGTTGGGAAAGGTTTAAAGAATTGTTGTGATGTTGTCCTCACCATGAAGTACCTATGTGGCAACTTGTCCAAAGTTTTTACTCTGGTTTAGATGAGCACAATTGGCAGATGGTTGATGCGTCATGTGGTGGTAGTTTTTTGTACAAAACTCCTGAAGAAGCTTGGGAATTGTTTGAACATTTGAGTGAAAATTCACACTTGCATGCTACTTCCTCACATTCTGATTTGCCTAGGCAATTAGGAAGTAAAGGGGGGATTTGTGAGGTTTCACATTCAATTGACCTTTCTAGTAAAGTTGATGCTTTAGCTAAGAAATTTGATCAATTGTTGTGCATGAATAAAGTGTCTAATGCCCCTAATATGCAAGATGTGTGTTCGATTTGTGCTAGTCCTATGCATGCTTCTGCTGAATATCCTTGTATTGGTAAGTCTGACTGTATGACTGAACAAGTAAATGCTGCCCAAGGATTTCCTTCATCCAACAACCCTTATTCGAATTCCTATAATCATGGTTGGAGGAATCATCCTAATTTTTCATGGAGGTCTCAAAATGTTGAGAATCCTCAAGCGCAGTCTTACAGACCTACCCCTCCTAGTTTCCAAAACCAGAGAACTGCTCATCCCTCTTCCCATCAAGCCCCTCAAGCTCCATCTAGGAGCTCTGAAATTGACAAGGTAATTTCTGCCATTGGAACCTTGACATCTGTTGTGCAAAATGTTGATTCTAAGGTCTAGGGAATTGAGTCTAAGTTGCATATTGTTGACTCTCATTCACAATCTATAGCTAAGTTAGAAACCCAACTTGGGCAACTAGCCATAGCTGTAGGTAAAAGAGAAGAAGGAAAACTTCCTAGTCACCCCGTCCAGAACCCTAAAGGCCAACAATTTGAACAATTAAAAGCTGTAATGGTTCTTAGGAGTGGTAAAGAAGTAGACAACAAGGTGAGTGAGAAGAAATATGATAAAGATAAAAGACTTGAGACCATGGAGAGTGATATTAAGATTGAAAAAGAGAATGACCCATCCCCTTCTCCTGCTATGTCTGACCCCATTGTGACATATGAGCCAAGGGTTCCTTACCCTCAAGCTTTAGATACACCGTTCCCTTCCAAGAAAAACAAGCAAAGAGATGACATCCTTGAGACCTTCAAGCAAGTTAAGGTCAATCTTCCCCTCTTGGAAGCGATTAGACAGATCCCTGCTTATGCTAAATTCCTTAAAGACATGTGTACTTTTAAAAGAAAATTCAAAGATGACAAATCTAAAAAGGTTCTTCTAAGTGAACAAGTGAGTTCAATTCTGAAATGTGATACTCCTCCTAAGTTCAAAGATCCTGGTGTCCCTACCATTTCATGTTTTATTGGGAGTTACAAAATTGAAAGGGCGCTTTTGGATTTGGGTTCTAGTGTCAATTTGATACCATATTCTGTTTACTTAGAGTTGGGATTAGGTGAACTGCAACCTTCCAACTGTACCCTTTAGCTTGCTGATAGGTCGGTTAGGGCTCCTAGGGGACGAATTGATGATGTCTTAGTGCAAATTGATAAAGGATTCTTTCCTGTTGACTTTGTTGTGTTGGACATGGACCCTACTCATGCCTTTAAGCAAATCCCTCTTATTTTAGGACGTCCTTTCCTAGCCACAGCTAATGCTACCATTAACTGTAGGTCAGGAGTGATGGATGTCTCGGTCATGAACATGAGGGTTAGGCTTAACATTTTCAAAGCCTCTGCTCAACCTGTGTTTGAAGATGAATCTGAATGCTTCTTTGTTGATATGATTGATGGTATGATTGAAGAAGCCTTGCCTGCTATTCTGAATAGTGATCCCTTGGGAACCTGTCTTTCCCATGGGGATTTGAGGTTATTTGAATTGGAAAGTACCATAGGTGAGATGAATTCTACTCTTGACTCCACTCCTTATTTTGAGTCTTCCTCTTGGGTGTCCACATATGAACCTCTTCCCCCTTTGGCTAGTTCTCCTATTCCGTCTTTTGTTGTATCTCCACCGAAACTTGAGTTGAAACCTCTCCCTGATTCACTCAAGTATGTGTTTTTAGGCCCCAAAGAGACCCTACCTGTTATTATATCTTCTCTTCTATCTTGTGATCAAGAAGAAGAGTTGATTCGTGTTTTGTCTGATCATAAGGGTGCTATTGGATGGTCGGTTGTTAATTTGAAAGGGATTAGTCCCACAATTTGTATGCACAGAATTCATTTAGAGGATGATGTTAAACCTGTTAGGCAGATGCAACACCGATTGAACCCTCACATGAAAGTTGTCCAGAAAGAGGTAGTAAAGCTTTTATCTACAGGCATTATCTACCCTATTTTTGATAGTCAATGGGTCAGTCCAGTTCAGGTAGTCCCTAAGAAATCTGGCATAACTGTGGTGAAGAATACTGAAGGTGAACTAATTCGCACTAGACAAACCACGGGGTGGAGGGTGTGCATTGATTACAGAAAGCTGAATTCTGTCACTAGAAATGACCATTTTTCCCTCCCATTCATTGATCAAATTTTGGAAAAATTAGCTGGACAAAGTTTTTATTTCTTTTTAGATGGGTATTCTGGCTACAACCAAATACCTGTCTATCCTGAGGACCAAGAGAAAACCACATTTACATGCCCGTTAGGTACCTTTGCTTATCGGAGGATGCCTTTTGGGTTGTGTAATGCACCTTCCACATTCCAGAGATGTATGATGGCCATATTTTCTTATTATATTGATAATTTCATGGAAGTGTTTATGGATGATTTCTCTATTTTCGGTTCTTCCTTTGATGTGTGCCTTGCTAATCTATCCATTGTGCTGCAAAGATGCGAAGAAGTGAATCTTGTTTTTAGGTCGGAAGAGAGTCATTTCATGGTCCGAGAAGGAATTGTTTTGGGACATAAAGTGTCGAAAATGGGAATTGAGGTTGATAAAGCCAAGGTTGATCTGATTTCTAATTTGCCTGTGCCTTCTTCTGTGAAGCAAGTCAGATCTTTCCTTGGTCATGTTGGTTTCTATAGGAGATTTATTAAGGATTTTAGCAAAGTGGCTCACCCACTTACTAATCTTCTTACCAAATATGCTCCTTTTGTGATTGATGAGTCTTGTGTGCAAGCTTTTGAAAAGCTTCGATCTTTGTTGGTGTCAGCTCCTATTGTGCAGCCCCCTGGATTTTCTTTGCCATTTGAGATCATGTGTGATGCATCTGATTTTGCTATTGGGGCTGTTTTGGGTCAAAGAGTAAATAGAATGCCTCATGTCGTATACTATGCTAGTAGAACTTTAACTGAAGCTCAAAAGAATTATTCTACTACTGAGAAAGAGTTGCTAGCTGTGGTATTTGCACTTGATAAATTCTGTCCATACCTTTTATGTTCTAAAGTGATTGTGTTTACTGATCATGCTGCATTAAAACACTTGTTGGCTAAGAATGACACTAAGCCAAGACTCATTAGATGGATTTTGTTGCTTCAAGAGTTTGATATTGAAATAAAAGATAGGAAAGGTTCTGAAAATTCTGTTGCAGACCACTTGTCTAGAATGTTTACTGAGTATACTGATGACTCAGTTGGATTTTCTGACCACTTTCCTGATGAGCAACTATTTGCTGTGTCACATGCCCCTCTCCCTTGGTTTGCTTACATTGTGAACTACCTCGTCACTAGGAAGATTCCTCCTCACTGGTCCAAACAAGAGAAAGATAGGTTTTTCTCTTAGGTAAGACATTACTATTGGGAAGATCCTTATCTTTTCAAACATTGCCCTGACCAAGTGGTACGTAGATGTGTCCCCGAGAGTGAAATTCATAGTATTCTCACATTTTGTCACTCTTATGCTTGTGGTGGTCACTTCGGAGGTCGTAGGACAGCTGCTAAAGTCCTACAAAGTGAGTTCTTTTGGCCTACGCTATTTAGAGATGCTCACCGATTTTGTCTTGCTTGTGAGCGTTGTCAACGAACGGGTGTCCTGTCCCGTCGTGCTATGATGCCCCTTTCCCCCATTCTGATTGTTGAGATATTTGATGTGTGGGGTATTGATTTCATGGGTCCCTTTCCCCCATCTTTTGGCTTTGTATACATATTGGTTACTGTTGATTATGTGTCAAAGTGGGTGGAAGCTTAGGCTACTAGGACCAATGACCACAAAGTTGTGGTTAATTTTGTAAAAGAGTGTATTTTCTTTCGATATGGTACCCCTAGAGCCCTTATTAGTGATGGAGGGAGTCACTTTTGTCATCGATCTTTTGAGGCTTTGCTTAAAAAGTATTCGGTGACTCATAAAGTAGCTACTCCTTATCACCCTCAGACTAGTGGTCAAGTTGAAGTGTCTAATCGTGAGATTAAGTCTATACTTGAAAAAACGGTTCGACCTGATAGGAAATACTGGTCTTTGAGATTGCATGATGCTCTTTGGGCATACCGTACCGCGTATAAAACTCTCATTGGGATGTCTCCTTACCGACTTCTTTTTGGTAAGGCTTGTCATTTGCCAGTTGAGTTAGAACACCGTGCTTTTTGGGCTATTAAAGCTTTTAATTTTGATATGAAACAAGCAGGTTCTAACCGTAGGCTTCAATTAAATGAGTTAGAAGAGTTGCGTAATGAAGCCTATGAGAATGCTAAGATTTATAAAGCCAAAACCAAAGCTTTTCATGATAAAACGATTTCTCGTAAATCTTTTGAACCTAATCAGAGGGTTTGGCTTTTTAACTCTAAGCTTAAGCTGTTTCCTGGCAAATTGAGATCTAGATGGGATGGTCCTTTTGTTGTCCACCAAGTGTTTCCCTCTGGGGTAGTCCAAATTTTGGATCCCCAAGATGGTCGGGTTCTCATGGTTAATGGTCAGCATTTAAAACCTGTTGTGACTCATGATTTTGACCCTGGTTTGATTGAATCCATCAACTTGGTTGACCCTGTCTGCTATGATTAGTGGGTAGGACATTGTCTGGCTGAAGACATTAAACTTAGCGCTTGTTGGGAGGCAACCCAATCTTTTTAGGTGATTTTTGAGTCTTGTATAATTTTTTTTTCTCTCTATTTTTCTTTTTGATCAAGGTGTGCTTGTGTTTTTTTGGGTGTGATTCTTCACTTGGTTTTTGGCTTTTGAGGTTGGTGATGGTTGTGAAGGTACTTTGGGAGTTTGATTGTTGAGCTTACATGGAAGCATCTTCCTCATGTTATCAGGTTGTGTTGCTCTTTTCTCCATTTTCCTATATCTTATTTTTTCCAACATTGAGGACAATGTAAGGTTTAGGTGTGGGGGGAAGGCTAAATGACAATGAGAATATTGAGAAGGATTAAACTTGAAAATTGTGGGTGAAGTTGATTTTGGGAAGATTGAGTGTCCTAATTGTGCATGTCTTACTCCTATTATGTGGATTCAATTCATGTGACTCATGCTTACTAGAGATTATTTCTAGTTTTGACTAGTCGAGGGCATAATTTTTGCTGTGCTAATGTCACTATGTAGTCGATTTTGAGTATGAGATGTAACCCCATTTACAATATCGTGATGAGTATTCGATAAGCATTGAGTTTCCCTTTGACTTTTCAAACAAAAAAAAGAAAAAAAATCAAATAAATGAAATTAATTGAGTTCTGATTTCGGTACCAATGTTCAGGTCCTATCTATATTCATATCTTTAATTGCCTGAATATGTACTAAGTGCTTATCTGAGTGTTATCTTTATTCATATATTTATCCACTCAAGAAAGCACATGAAATCAAGTAACTTCTGAAAATAAAAAGCTGAAAGTCTCAAAAAGAGAGGGAAAAAAAATTGCTTTGGCATTGGGGACTCGATTTTAAAAGATGCTCTTGTGATTTTTGTTATGTGGAGTGAAATTTTATGCTTACAATTTACTACATGGTTTCGTTGTGTACTTAATTTGCTTGAATCATGGCCTAGTGACTTAGTCGGAATTGGAAATTTTTGACAATGAGTTGTGAGGCGGTAGTGAATTGATATATGTGATTTGGAGTGGGCATTCATAGTTGGATCACTTGATTTTCTTACCTGATTTTATTCTTATCCTTCTTGATGGTTTGACTGAACATATGCATTGTAGTCATTCTTTGCTCAAGGACTAGCAAAGGTTTGGTGTGGGGGAGTTGATGATTTATATTTTTATATATAATTTTCTCCTTCATTTTACCAACTTTTAAGTCTTTGAAATATATTTTATGAGTAAATAATGTATAATTTATGTGATTTTCAGGTAAAAAAATAAAGTAGAAGAATTTGGATGAAGATGATCAATTCTACTTAGATTTGCAACAAGTGCAAAGCAAGCCCAAAAGAAAAGAAAAAAAAAGAAAAGAAAGAAAGAAGAAACAAAGGTCCTAGTTCAGCCCGGCCCAGCACCAGCTTTCTTCTCCTCATTCCCACACTTCTTCTCTCCCTCCATTTGGGCCTATGCTGCAGCCCAGTCGTGCCTCCTAGCAACTCCAAGCTAACATCAACCCATCTACTCTTCATCTCTATTCTCCACATGATCAATTGTTTACCTAGTCAAAGCAATTAAGCAAATTAATAGTATACTTATGACTAGCTATAACCATGCATGTAACATCCCAAATTAATTGGAATTAATTTCCATTAATTTTGGGGGTATCCTAAAGGGTGGATTTTCCACTATAAAAGGGGTCACAGGTGCACACACACTCATATCCACTCTCATTCTTCCATCCACTCACTCAAGCATCTTCTTGTCCTTTCATCTTTCATTTTTTTTAGAGAAAGTCTTTGTAAGACAAGATCATTTGGGTTGAGGGGTTAAGAAGAAAATAAGCTTTGTTAGCTATTTTTCTCTTGTCTTCTCATCTCATTTGTGAGTCGAATTTGAGAATTTATACTAAGTTTTATAATTTTGTGTAATTGAGTACAAAGTTTGGACATAGGTTGTAAAATATACCAATTTCAATGGTGTTTTCTCTAACTATGGTCGGCTAAACTACTCATTTCTAGGACTATGATGGATCCCTGGTAATAATATTCTTTTGCTAATTTTTTATTAGGTTATTTTTGTCTCTTTTGCATAATCTTGAGTTTATATTTGATCATCATCTACTTATGCATCTTAACACTAATGTTTAATCATGTTGATGACATTAGTTTAATTTGCTATCTCGAAGGAATATTAGACCTTGTAGGCTAATATGATGATTATGCAATTTGGGCTTAAAATTAGAATTGTTTAAATTGAATAATTTATGCTAGAAATTAGATGAGTTATGTCTAAAAAGAATAATTCATGCTAAACCACTAGATAAATTATGTCACTTTATAGTTATAATCACCTTTTTAATTCATGGCCTAATGCTTGTAGCTTAGGTTGAACAAGAGACAAATTGAATCTCCATTCGAATTAGTAAATCAATATTGGCATCAAAGGTGAAATCTAAAGTCCTAGAACTTTCTCCTATTTGATTTCTCTCTACTTTACTACTTATTTGCTCTTCATTTTGTTGGCCAATCTATATTCATAATCCAACTCTAAAATTAAATTATTCTTTATAATCGGAAAGGTAAATTTTAAAAATCGCTATTGTTCCTCGTGGGATCGACACCCTATACTCGCTAGTCTACAATTAACCTTGTGCACTTGCAAGTAAAAAGGGTTTTAAAACTATATATAAAATCCACATCACAACGCTATTGGGGTTTCTTTGATCTTAACCTACTGATCGCTTTATAAGAAGCATAGCCTTGGGCTCTGAAAAACATTAAAACACCACCAAGGACATGAAAAATCTTAATATGATTATCTCAAAGTATCCTACCACCAAGGGTATAAATTTCGATTTGCCTCATGTCATCAAAGATGCACCAACATACAAAGATACTGTACTATCTTTCTTTAAGGGAAAGAAATATATCTCTTACATTTTGAGCCACATCGGTGAGAATTATAACATTGGATTATCAATATAGGAGTGGAGCATATCGGAGGAGACATGTTTGAAAGTGTTCCACAAGGAGATGCTACGTTTATAAAGGTAAGCTTCGTATTTACTCTACTTTGTATCAATTTGCAAAGATGCAACCATTCAGTGACATTGGTTTGAGTTGATCTAGTTTGCGAGTTATTAATTAAGAGTTTATGTGAATTGTAGTGGATATACTATGACTGGAGTGATAAGCATTGCCTTAAGTTACTCAAGAATTGCTATGCCGCCTTATCAGACCACAGAAAGGTGATTATTTGTGACTTTATCCTCCCTAAGACATCAAAAACTAGCTATACTGCAAGGGTGCTTCTCAACTTCGATGTTGTGATGTTGTCAAGCTTCGTAGGTGGGAAGATAAGGATAGAAGAAGAGTTTGAGGCTTTGGCAAAACGTGCTGGATTTGAGGGATTTAAATTGGCTTGTTCATCTTCTCATGCTTATGTAGTTGTGGAGTTCTTGAAGAAAAAATAATTAGCCATTTGTGAATGGTTTTTTTTAATATATGTTTGTCTAGTCTTCAAGAAGATCCCTTATCCAAGCTGTAGTGTGAAATAAGAAATCAAAATGATAGGCTCAAATGTGGGCTAGTGCATACGCTCAAGTTAGCTCACAATAAGACCTGTTGAAAGATGATGGTTATAAGAGCCTTTATGTTGCATTTGTTCCTGCCGTTAGGCAGGAGTAAAGTGTGTATGAATCTTATTGTCTTGGTATAAATAAAACAAAGTGAAGATTATGTTTGATCACTTCACGAGAACATGAGGGTTCCCCCTCCCCCAAACAAAAAAAATGAATTTGTTTCATTTTGTTATTTTGTTGGTCTTTTCTCATTGTTGTGTCCCTTTCACAAATAGATCAAACATCAAGTCTCATCTCTTCCCTCTTGGTTAATTCTCCAAATGTTCTCTCAATTGTTATTAGTAAAGATGAGTGTCGTTAGTTGATTGCTCCTTTACTCCATGAGGTGGACCATGTTTCTTAAATTGAGGGACATGACGGTGAGTTTCTTTTCCTAAGTATGGAGCTAAATATCCAAGTGTATTTGGATATGTTGAGTTAGCCACATAGCATGTTCATAAGCAATTGTGAAAAATGATTAGAATTGTTTTTGATAAATGAAAGTCATCAAAGAAAATGCTAAAAACACATCCTTGTGTACCTAGAGGGATGAGGAAAATTGAACTCAGGTTGAAGCATACAATCTCATAATATTGTTATATCATGTACGCTCCCCTCCCAACCGACTTTTAAATAAGTGTTCATCATGTCAAATGATACTACAATCAAAGTATTCCAAGTGTTTTGAATTGTTCATGATCGATAAGCATCACCCGCATCTTCTCCAAGTATTGCTCTGACATGAGAGTTAGCCAACACTTCATTATCTCCATTTACTTTTTTAATCTCTTTCTTTTAAAAAAAAGTGATAATAAAATTCTCATATTTCAAGAATTTTTTTCCTAATATTTTGAGGGTTCACCTTTAAAATAATTTTGTAATATTCTATCAAGAATATTAATTTAAAATTATTTCATTTAAATATGATTTCATTTTAAGGGTTCAATTCAATTTTATTTAGAAAATTTGTTATTATTTTTAATTTATTTACAGGGAGGTGAAAGTAATGTTAGTATAAAAAACACCTCAAGAATAGAACATATTTAATTTTATAAATTCGTGAACTTGAATTTATTTTATTTTTATTTAATTGAGTTGTTTAAAGCTTTATTTTCTTTAGTTCTGTTATTTCAATATTATTTCTTTTCATAAAAAATGATAACTGTTGAAAAACATAATTTATTTTATTTTTGCAATGTTAAAAAAATAATTTATTTAGTGATGATATAAAATTCATTTGACAAATATCACATAGTTAATTTTCATGAAATAATTATTTTACAAATCATACAAATCTAATGGGTTGTAATGGGAGGCAATACACTTCTCCACAGGATATTCAAGGCAAACTATTTTCGCCAAAAAGCTGTCTTTGTGGGAGCTCATGATTGGGATCTCCGAGCTTTACTTGGAGGCTTATGTGGGGGCTGAAACTTCTACTCTTGGAAGGGTCAGATTAAGAATGGGGAATGAGTTGGATATCAATATCTCTAGTCAGTCCCTTGTTTCACCCAGCTGTCTTCAACAACAACAACAACAACTTTCAGTGTGGGTCCTGCTTTCGCAGGGTCTGGGGAGATCCAGATGTAGGCAGCCTGTCGGTCAGACTGTCTACATCTAGATCTCTCCTAACCCTGCGAAAGCTGGACCCACACTGGGAGTTGTTGGTGTTGAAGACAGCTGGGTGAAACAAGAGACTGACTAGAGAGCGCACTAATGAGTAAGATGCTAAACTCATCTTTAGAGTTCTTAGACCTGACAAATGGGTCATTCGGGTCGGGTACGAGTCGGGTCTTAGTTCGGTTCGGGTCACTTTTGGATCAACTATAATTGGGTCGGGTTCGGGTTCGGTTCGGGTTTGGATCACTTTTCGGGTCAACCATGTCGGGTCGAGTTTGGTTTGGGTCGGGTGAAGTTCGGTTCGGGTCACTTACGGGTTGTGTGCAGTAGCCCGGTTCGGATCGGGTATGACTCAAGTGTAATTGGAGTTGGGTTTGATTCAGTTCAATATTTTGGTCAATATTGGGTCAGGTGTAAATCGAATCGGGTATAAATCAAGTTGGGTTAATTTCGAATCATTGTATACTTTCAATGTAGCCATCTTTAGTTCTTTACTCATCAATTGTATTTAAAAGATAAAAACCGCTTAATTAGACAAACCTATTTATTCTAGATTTCTCTTTTAATTCAAACGTTAATGATAATTGACTATATATATATACACATATGTATGTATGTAAATATATATATATATATATATATATATATATATATATATATATAATAATGAAAAATTATATGGGGTTAGTTCTAAATTTACCAAGTTAGTAAATTACAAATACAAGTATACAACTCATCCCTAATCCTATATCAAATGTGCCGTGCAATTATCCAAAGGATTGTGTGTCGTTAAGCCAAGTCTTAATAATCTCAATTGAGTTCATGCGATGACAAAATAAGTGGACCAACCTAACGCAAATCATTTGTCAATGGTCTCATTTGTGAGCCCCAATACCAAAATATACCTTAAAAAATGAAAAAAAAGAAAGAAAATAATGAAATTTTTATTTAGAACTTGGTGTTTGTTTATAACTTCACGTTTGTCATATTTGGAGTTGGTAAATAGAAACAAATTGGCTCAAGTCGACATTTTTGGTAATCGAATCAATGTTATTGGATAACTTGTTAAGTGATCGTACATCAAAATTCAAAGATTTGCCTTTGTGAGATTAACAACTTGATCTGCATTTGCTCAATGAGTCAAAATGAAAAAGTAACGATAATATATGAGCATGTGTCAATTAGCATTACATTTATGTGATTATTAATGCTCGTTAGCGAAACTCAAGACTTAGAATTTATTGTCCAAAATTCAAATGAGTCACATTTATTATGAGATCATATTCAACGATACATTCTTAAAAATGATTTTGTAAAATTAAACATGTTATGAAGACAATTTAGAATCGTAGATCAGACGTGCAGAATTTTTGATAGTAGTCACAAAATGATATTATAAATTTATAATCATAGAGTGCATTGCATTAAGTTATTAAGTGAATCAAATAGTAAAATAGGATTACTATATCCTAACAAGTTTAATAAATTGTTAATTATACTTATCTTTTCTTAATTCCTATTGTGATAAAATATTTTTTTCTCTTATATTTTTACTACGTATCTATTAAATTAAAAACTTAAAACTATCAACTATTGTGTTTTTTCCTCTTAAGTTTTTAATTGATTTCATTTGTAAAAATTCCCTCTTAAGTTTTTTCTTTTCCAACCTAAACTCAACTAATTGAGTTTGAAATTTTCAAAATTCCCTCCAAAAGAGGAAAGACTAAAACCCCCAAAAAAGTTACTATTTATTCGGGTAAAATTGAGTCGGGTAAGAATCGGATCAGTTTTAAATCGAGGTACAGTTTGGTTCGGATTCGGGTTGTCCTTTTTCGGTTCACTTCGGGTCGGGTCACCATGGATCGGGTTTAAATTGGGTCGGCTCATTTCGGGTATGGGTCATTTCGGGTCATGCTACAATTCGGGTTTCGTTCGGTTATGGATCGGTTTACTTCAGGTGTTCGAGTCCAAATCGGTTCATCCCATTTCGGGCGTCGGTTCGGGTATGGATCCGGGTCGGTCGGTTTGGGTTTCGGATCTCAGGTTAGTTTTGCCAGGTCTAAGAATTTTGATTAGTGGCCTCTTTTCCTCAAACGTGAGGCATTGATGGCTGTGTAAAGATGGGATTTGTTTTGGTCACATTTGCATGCTGGGTTAGTATGGTCGATTAAGCATATTGAACGATGGCTTAATGTGGCAAGTACCTAGGAATGGGCATGGTGGATGCATCTCTAGGGAGTGGATTTACTACAAAAATTCCCTATTCTGACGGAAAAGCAATAAGCGAGAGGGTTCATTGTGGTGTCCAACGGATAATATGACTAAATCCGATGGGGAAAAAAAATTTCCAACAGATATTAAATCAAATGCTGGTGACATTGAAAATTTTGGGGAATTCCGACGGAAGTGACAGAAAATCCCTCGAAATTCTATACAGTAAACTCGACTAGATCTAAATTTTAAAATGTTGTCGCGAAAGGGGGCCAATATCTACGACATAGAGAGGGAGAAAAAAAGGCTAAGCGAGCAAGAGGAGAATGAGCAAGAGAGGCGAGGAAAGGGTGTTGTCGGAGCTTTACCCACTAGAGTTGAACCTCATTGGAGATGCCGAAGTTGCTAGAAGTTAGCGTTTTAATACTTCTTTATTTTTTTAAAAAGTTTCCTAAAGAAAATAATGGTGTTATTGTGGTGAAAGTAGAAGAGAGGGGGGTGGCTGGCGGAGTAGTCACTGGTTTTCGCCACCATTGCTGGAGTTATGAGCGGCTAACTGTCGGTAAATGGTTTGTTTTTGAGTAAAATGTTTATTAATTTTATAAGTTATGAGTTGGTTGGTGATTTTTGTTTGGTGGTGATTGTATGCTGTTTTTCGGCGTGAAGGTGTCGCCGCCGCCGCCCGACCTTTTGTAGGTGCTTGCCACTGATCAAGGGTTACTTGGGGAAATTTTGAGTGCTATGGGAAAGGTTAGTGGCACTAGTTTTATTGTTCAAATTTGTATATCGTAGAATGTGTACATGAAGTATAATTTCGATAAATCGAATAATTTTTTAAGCTTTTTTTTTTAAGTATGTGTGTTTAATTAGTTTGATATGTTTACTTGGATAAATTATGTATATGGAAAATTATTTTTTCGAATCCGTCAACGTAAAATACTAAGTAAATAGTTTTTTTTTTCAATTTGATTTGTTCGTAGTTTAATGCATGAAAGTGTGATTAAGTAGATGTAATATGTAAAACATAGCTCAGTATGTAGCTTTAATTTTTTTTAATATGGTCAAAATATTAAATGAAAGTGGGATATATGAAATGAATTAATTTGATTTAAATTTCATTTAAGTAATTCATTTGATTGATCAAATATAATTAATTGGAAGTATATTTAATTAGCTTTATAAGTAGATTAAATTAAAATAATTTGGTTAGTATAGTTTGTTATGCTTAGTGGGTTAAGTAAATATATTTAGTTGTTAGTTTGATATGTTTAGTGAATATGTGTATTGTGTTAAGTTTATGTATTTAATTAGTTGGAATGAAAGTCTAAATTTTTGTTCATATAATTTAGTTGGAATGTTTTGTGGAAGAATGATGTTAATTCATAAGTAATTTCAAAAATAATGACAAAGTTTTTCTTTTTAAAAAAAATTGATAAGGAAAAGAAAAATAATGATAAAAGTATGTACTAGTGAGAATGTTAGTGGGAAAGAAAATGGAATGAAAAATATTAGTGAGAATGTTGTTGTAAAATGACCAAGTGTTATGTAACTAAATAACATTTTGGTATTATATTCATGAAATGTCACATAATTATAGTATGAAAACTTTTCTTGTGAATAAAAGTGTGAATGCCGCCCCTTATAACGTTTATAATAAACAAATGAGGATCCAACATATTTAAAAGTCAAATTTTGTATTAAAAAATTGTGATTATAGTGGACCTAAATTTTAAGGGAAATGTTTGTTTTTATTAATTGGTATTAAGTTATGGTTGGTTTGTGGTGTGGTTTACATGATGGGCAGCAAAAGAAAAAATATTGAAAGGTTGAAAAACCCACTATGTTCCTATCTCTAGCTAGGCATTGTTTTTCATCGATTGAAATAGGTTTTTTTTATCACTTTTACTTATAAATATTTGTGCATTTGTGCATTTGTGCATTGTGTTAACATTCATAGATATGTTCATTTATTATGTATGAAAATTACATTAGAAGCACGGTTAATGGTTACATTGTTAATAGTTTGCAATATATATAATTTCACATTTGATTATTTTGTAGGGAAACACGTTGGGTAGGAAATCCAAATTTGAAGAGTTATTTAAGGATACCCGCTTAAAGGCCAAAGGTAAAGTAATTGTTGATATGAAATCTCATAAAGAAATTCCAAGTATCAACTTGAAACTCAAACATTATTCATGCATTATTACTTTCGCTTAAGTATGTAATAATTTACATTTTGAGAATGTGCCGGAGGAACATCACAAGAACTGCAAGGATTACACTCAGGTTGCAACCCAAAGGGGTCTCCATTACTACCTATGACTTGAGGATAATAATAGATTCAAGAAAATCTTGATAAAAGGGGTCGCATATGCAGTATTGGCGCTGAAGGGACCAAGTTGAAGAAATTAGCTCAAATTGCGGCAATTCAACACTTCAATCCTGGAGGGCAAGCACAACTCTTCAATCAGAGTACTACCCAACAAGTAAAGGCCATAGCCCAAATTGTCAAGAAATATGGAAAGACTGAGCATGTGGTGAAGAAGGTTTTGAGATTTCTCAAGGGACAAGGTTCAAGTTCTTCCCGACAACAAAACTTAGACTTTGATGAGCAGGACTCCAAAAATAATAATGATGATATCGTGCATCTCTCAAATTCTGATTAGTTTAGTTGATCTAGCTATAGATCGAAAATGTTTGTGGCTTTATATGTACAATTTCAAGTTTAGCTCTTTATGTTTTTAGACATTGCGCCAATGTATTTGCTGGTTGCAACACAAAATGAATATTATATATGCTGTTGGTAGTGCTTCTTTTTTTTTTATAGAAATTATTAATTTTTCCTTTTATGTATATCCATATAGAATTTAACAAAATATATCATTTTATTGATTTTTTAAAAAGTAAATTAAATTTATTACATAGTTAAAAAAATTTCAAAAAAAGTTAGGATAGCAATTAATTTTGCCATTTTAAAAAATAAGTCCGATGGAATTTCCCATGGGATACCCATCGGAAACCTCACAGCCAGGCTTTCCCTTCTTGGCGCGAAATGTAGTTTCCAATGAACGATGCCAAAAATCTGTTGAATAAGACGCCGGAAGAGACATCCCAAAGTTCCTCGTACTGTTCTACGGGAAGTCCAAGGGTGGGGAGTCCATTGGAGCTTTCGTTGGACACTCGTCAGACTCCATCAGAAAATTAATTCTGACGAATGTTTTCCTAACACCTAGTTTCTAGCGGATTTTCTGTTGAAATTTTACTGAAATCTCGTCAAAAATTCCATTGCTATAGACTGTAACACCCACACCCCTAGGGTTAGAAGTGTTAGTGATTACTTAAATTTTGAAATGAAATGGACATAATTTAGTCTAAAAACTTACCATAACCTAGGTTGAATGCCTTACATTAGGTCCCTGCAATAACAAAAACATCAAAGACATATCCAAACTAGCTCGATGGCTACACGCAGGAGACCGCAACTCCATGAGCCACATGCCATTTGTACACCAAGCATATAACTCAATAAAAGAAAGAAAGAAAGAAAGAGACATAAAAGGTACAACTCAACGGATTGCACATTCGGAGCACTGGGTTTACATCCCAAAGGTGCCTAACTCCAACCAAACTAATGACTAACTATTCCGATGGGTAATTGCTATTCAATATTCAATACACGAACCAATGTCTTTCACTTAGGAATCTACGAGTACATCACATTACAGTATTTAATTCACGAATCTGCACATATATACACATAACTCCTTTTTTTAGAGCAAAATGGGAGGTTCCAACTCGGCTCACTTGACCCGACTCTTACCTGTCCATTCAAAAACCTGGGGGGGAAAGGGAAACAGAAGGGGAATGAGCTACCATATGCTCAATGAATAATTCTCAACCCCAAGAAAACAAAACTATTGCATACAATACTTTAAGTACCACTCACAGATAAACTGATATTTAATACTGCATATAAACATAGAGGGCCCCCCATATCCATTAATGTTGTAGTAATCCCCTGAGTTCATAAGGCATCTCTTCCCCTCCTATGTTCAATGAACGAAAGTCTTTGTGTCAACTAACCAACAACCTTTATATCTTCGCAATGACAGTCACACATGGCGCTTACTCGATATCGCATAATAG
The DNA here is from genome assembly GCA_017589665.1 of Selenicereus undatus. Classification (NCBI taxonomy): domain Eukaryota; kingdom Viridiplantae; phylum Streptophyta; class Magnoliopsida; order Caryophyllales; family Cactaceae; genus Selenicereus; species Selenicereus undatus. The sequence continues at coordinate 16,451,981 of JACYFF010031952.1, read as the reverse complement.
GCATACATGGCCCAATAGCAAGCTAACTCATGCTAAGACCTAGGCATTGAGGATAGTAGACAGTTTGGTTCACAGTTAACACTTAACATCAAAAGGATTAATGTAGAGTTAATAACTTGAGTTCTTAGTAAGAAAACGGAATTTAATGCCTAAAGACAAGAACCTTTAGGTGAACCAAATTAGGCACTTATAAAAACAATTCGCAATTTACAAGAAAGTCATTTGAAATTCCACAAAATGCTCTTTTGAAGAGTACAAGCACTTTTCCAAACATTTGCACTAGCATAGTCCTCAAACGAGGAGTTTTCAACTCAGAATAAGTAAGAAATCACTTTCTGGAACTTTCAGCAAAATGAAACTAAAAGGCTTTTTAAAACACTATTTAGGGTTAAAACCCATATAGTTCATAACACATCACTTAATGAATTAAAATTCATTCTCAAGGCATTTTTTAGTTGCTAGCCATTAGTTCTTTCTGAATACTGGTGAGACGCATACCCATTAGACACTTAGGTTTTTGGGACACACTAAATTCTGTAATGCACTTTACCCTTGTTAGGATAATATTAATCTGCATCACAAAAGTTAATCTCTGGAACCTCGGAACGCATCGGGAATCCCTTGACCTGGAATGCATAGGCCGCATAATTCTTTGGAACCTAATGATAGTGCAAGCCCTTTTATTTCTCACAACAAAAAAGTATTTCACATAAACACAACTTTCACAAGCACAATCCCTTTTAATTGTAAACGGATTATTGGCCATGTAAACTTCCAGTTTCACATAAAAGGGTTATTAAAGCTCGTCTTAGAGGCTACTAGTTTGCAACATACACATAAGTAGTTTCACTTAAAAGAACTCTGGTAGTTTGGTTCTGTAAATCAGCCACATGGTCGCATTTGGTAAATTCATTTGCACTAATGATGCATTTAAAACCAACTGGCAATCCTAAAACGACACATCACCCATTTTAAGTTTCCTATTTCAATGATCCAACCTGCTGGAGAATTCAGTTGTATCGTTCCGCTGAATCATTCAGTGGCTTAATTGTTGTCACCAACACAGGTGCTGTAACAACCAAAGCATGGAACACAACCAACAAGCTAGAGAGGTTCATTTAGGGCATATTGGGACAAGTTAAGCGGCCACATAGTTCATGAATTTGTTGCACTATCGAAGCAATTCGTGAGCCATTCAACTAATTCTCATCCTTTTCAATTCACTCTAAAGCTACAAGGCCTGCGTGCATCAGTAGTTAACAATGATAACGATTCTAATGGCCAACACATTACTACAAGTCCCATTAACCAGCAAGATCGATACAGTATTACAATCTAATTAGGTTTCACAAAACCCGAACTCCCTCCTTTCAGTGCCATCCACAAGAAACCTTAAAACCACTCAAATCAGTACAATTAGCCAACAATCTGCCTACTACCTCTAACTCTCACCCGCTCAGATTCATCCCCATGTTCAAATCAACTCAGTAAATGAAATGATAAAACTCTGTGAAGTTAATAGTGGATTAGGAAATCAAGAATCACCCACCTGAATTCCAAGCTTAATCGATCCAATTTAGGGTTTGGTTTGGGTTGACTCGGCATGGATTTGGTTCGTTCCTTTGCTCCCCCACCCGGTACTATTACTCCACTATCGAATCATCACCGGTGAACTGTGGAATAGCCGTCGGGACAACCCTAGTGACCACTCCCTCTTTTTGTGCCTAAAATAAATTAAACAAGAAATTGAACAACAAACTAAATTTTTATATTTATATCAAAGAATGTGTACAATCTCTGTATAATTATTACAAGAACAAGTGTAATAAATCCTCTGATTCAATCTCCTTCAATAGGCTTGAATGAATTTGATCTTGAGAGAGGGCCACGTGGCTTAATCTCAATCAAGATATAAGTTTGATCTCCGCGCATACACGACACTTTTTTAGGGTCCTTGTTGTGTTCTACCAGAGAAAAATTCTCGAGCTCTTGTGAGTTCTTCTGAAATGTCAACCCCTGAATGAGGGGGGTAGCTCCCTTTTTATAGAGAAGTCATAATTAGGGTTTTCCTCCGTATCTCTATTAAAAGAAATAATCATTTATTTTTTATATCATTTATGCCATGTGACGCTTTTTAATTGACCGCAATACATTTCCATTAGATATTTAATTTGACGGATTGCAGTGGTTAATTTAACACATGGCATGCTTTACTTGGCTAAAATAAAAGTATTTATTTCTTTCCATGTGGCAGGTTTTGCTTGGTCCGTAAAAATTTACATTCTACAAATGCCCATTCGAGATTAGGTCACGTACACAACCTTGGTGTTTAAGTGTGACCGAAGTCTCGATTATTATTATTATTATTTTGAGTAGGCCCTGCATCATATTTGGTGTGATTTTGTAGGATGCAATCTTTAAAATATTTATTTCTCTTGCCCAAAATGTAAAGATTTATTAACGAAGATAATACCTCTTTCCTTAATTTAAAGAATACATCATGCATATATTCCTTTTACAAGACTAGAGCCCTTCCTCTCTCTCCCATCTCTCTCTCTCCCGTTCCTACATCTCTCTGTGGCTGTGAGATTTGCGGTAGAACAAAAATTGATGGCAGAAGTGAAACTGCTGCAAACAGTGAAATTGTAACACCTCATTTTTAACAGTTTAACGGAGCAACAGTTGAAGATAATCTTACCCTTAATTCTCCTGCCTGTGCGCCACTTTCTTCTGCCTTTCTTCTTCTGGTTCTTCTTTTTTTTCATTGACTATCTTTTGCATTGCTTACTTTTGCCTTTCTTCTTCTTCTTTTTTTTCTTTTGCTTAGATAATATAAACTTGAATCAAAATTTGCATCTTTCTTGCTTGTTTGCCTCAATCTACCCACTTTTTTTTTTCCGTATGAAGGCCGTTTTGCAAATTTATGAAATATTACTAGTTCTTTGTTTCATGTTGGAATCTGCAATAATCTGTTGTGGTTAACCTTTGAATGTTTAACCATTTTGGGTGCATCAACGGGTTAACTTTAAGTCCTCCTAAGGTGAACTTCCCAAAGTTGAAAATTCTCCACAAGACGAATTTGATTTAATATCGGTTAATCTTTGAATGTATAACCTTTTTGGGTACATCAATGAGTTAACTTTGAATCCTTATAAGGCGAGCTTCCAAAGGTGAAAATTCTCCACAAGGTGAATTTTGACATAATATCAGTTAACCTTTGAGTGTCTAACCCTTTTGGGTACATCCGCGGGTTAACTTTGAGTTCTCCTAAGGCGAACTTCCAAAGACAAAAATTGTCCATAAGGTGAATTTTGACTTAACATTAGTTAACCTTTAAGTGTTTAACCATTTTTGGTACATCAATGGGTCAACTTTGAATCCTCTTAAGGTGAACTTCCAAAGGCAGGAATTCTCCACAAGGTGAATTTTGACTTAGCTTCAGTTAACCTTTGAATGTTTTAACCCTTTTGGGTCCATCAACGGGTTAACTTTGAATTCTGCTAAAGCAAACTTCCAAAGGTAAAAATTCTCCAGAGGAGAATTTGATTTAATTATTGGTTAACCTTTGAATGTATAATCCTTTTGGGTACATCAACGAGTTAACCTTAAATTTCCTCCTAAAGAAAACTTCCAAAGGCGAAAATGCTCAAGAGGCGAATTTGATTTAATTATCGGTTAACCTTTGAATCTATAACCCTTTTGGGTACATCAACGGGTTAACCTTGAATTTCCTCCTAAAGTGAACTTCTAGAGGCGAAAATTCTAGAGGTGAATGTACAACCCTTTTGGGTTCGTCAATAGGTTAAGCTATTTGCTGAAGAGCCCTTCCCTGGATTTGTTCCTGTTATTTTTTTTAGTGCCTCCATGTCCAAGAATTTTTTTTATTTTTTTTATAGTCCCTATTCGATTAGTGAATTACTATGACTACCCAAGTGATGAGTCCTATAACTCAATTTTCTTTATTCCTGCTATTGCTACATGGTCTATTCAAAATGGTTATTTTTATGGACAAGACCACCAGTGGACGACGCTATTTGCACATCAAACCAAGTGAAAATGACGTAGATGGGGAAGAGACAAAGTTGCCCATTTGAAATTCTATAACATCATTCTGCAAGTTTGATTCCGCTGGAGGTCCTCTGAACCTTTCTTGGTTGTCTAAGTAGAATTCGAAAACAAACGAAACATTTTGCTCTCTAGTCACATTAAAGTAAAAGAGAATCTCCCCTCTTACCAATTGTTACGTCATGACATAGGGTCCAGTCACGGGCTAGTTGTTGTTACATGGGGAAATTTCGTACAAGCCGCTTTATTGGAAGTGGTTAGAAGATAGCCTCGTTCGTTGCAAAGATAAACTCACAACCGTTCATCTGTTTGATGCTTTGCTGTTCCTTTATCATAAGTGCTCGAACCTCATCCGAGTAGTGTGTGAGTATTGGTGCCTAGAAATGAATACCTTGCATACTTCTAAAGGCGAGGTATCTCTATCTATCATTGAAATCCACAGTTCCTCGGGCTACCACTTTCAGGACGTCTTTATGATGAAGTTATTACCACCCAACGGGAACTCACAAATAGGCTTCCTCTGAGTTGCACTTATCTTTTCACTACTTACCATAAACTTATGCAAGGTTGTAAGGGCAAGACAACCATAGAGCAATGGATTGCCTTATGGTTTCGGGGGCCCAACAAGTACCATGTTACCAAGAAATCTGATCAGGAAAACTGGAAACCTCACCTAGGAATATTTTCCTCTATCATCGATGCAGGAGCCCGTGGGTGGGGTGATTTTCAGGCCATTTTCAACGAGCTCGGAGTGGCTAAAGGCCAATGTACTGAGCCCTTTTTAGCTGCATTTCTCTCTTGTTGGTTATGCACGTTCATCTTGCCAGTTAGAGATGATGGTTGCATACGCCCTAGCACTTTCAGCATCGCATCGTTCATGGCATCAGGTGTAGGGTATTGCCTCCTTACGACAATCCTTGTGAGTATCTACAAGGGACTCAATGAGATCTCTTGTTCTTCACATCCTTGTGAACTGGGGTCTATTTTCCTGCTCATTTCCTTTATGCTTGGTTAGCCAAAACCTTTGATATGTACGAGTTAGTTAATGAGGCTTCTTACAATCCAGGCATGATGAAGTTTAGTGGCCTTGGTCAAGCCAAGTTGTTTGAGCTCAAAGAGGCCCGACAACTAATTGGTCATAGGAGGGGCTTTCACTGGCATTTATCCATCATCAACCGACTTAAGGAGACTCTCATGGATGACGATAAGCTATTGAGAACTGACTTTGCTTATTTTCTTAGAGCACTACTGCCTTGATCAATTTAGTAGACCATTTGGTTTCCATCAGAATGTTCCTACTAATCTAGACTTCGATAATCTTCCTGATCCGAAAATAATGCTTCGCTATCACCGCATGCTCACGTGCTATGGAACAGGGTCTCAAGTCTTACTTCCTGGGCGATGCAATTTACTCGATAGAGATACCACTTGTGCATTTCGTGAATGGTTTCCAAGATGTTCATTTCCTCACTTGTAGTCCACGTGCTAGTGACTCCAAGAGGAAACAAAGTAATTTATTTGACACGAACATTTCAAAGGAGGAAGGCAAGCTTGGTTCTAAGCCCAAGTTGAAGATTACTCGTTTTGGGAAGCCCTTATAGCCTTTTGTTCCGCCGATGGAGAATGGTTCTTCTCACATCAAGATTCCAGGAATAGACGTTGTCATCCTAGCAACACCCATCCTTATAATCCCTATTGAAAGCATTGCGTTGTTACCATAGGTAACAAATGAGATTAAAGAACATTTCAAAATTTTCATTTGCTGAGATATGTAGACAAAAATCTAAATCTATGATTAATCTTGCTATGAATGGATAGGACAAGCTACCCATCGGAGTTTGTGAGCCCAGTACCGAAGAGGCAATCAAGCTTCTCCTAGAATGTGCTGACAATACTGAATGCAGGGTACTCTCTCCTTCTTCTTCTTTTTTTAAATAGAAACACTCTTTCTTTTCAAATGCGTGTCTCACCTTCTTCATCCCTGCATACATTCTTTTTAAATAGGGAGAAAGTGTTGATGCGAACATCAAGGAGGAATTGGCACACATTCCTTTGTCATCGGGAAGTCGATGCTTTTTGGCGATTGGACGAATACCATCATTTGGTAAGAATTTATTTGTAGAGCCAATGCTCCTTCACTGGTACCCCACCCACAGCGCCCTTTGAGGGCTCCACTAGGGGGATTTCTATCTTCAATGCTCATGCTGTTAAAAAGGGGTAGATAAGAATTTTGCATGAGTGCTTGGTAAAGCCATACTTGACAAGGTGTCTCACACCCCTTTCGATGGACTTCCTTCTCTTAAAGGCAATTTTGACAGCCTTTATGGGACAATCCTTCATAGATGTGTTGACGTCACTTCTTTATAGAGCAAGGTTGAAGGGTTGATTAAGTAAGCATGTGACTTCAAGGATCTACAACAGAGCTCTCTGATCGAACATTTGCTAAAGAACATGATAGTTGTTGCATGTAGGTGCAAGGTAAGCTTGATGAGGTCTACCATTGGCTTAACAAAAAAGGCGCCCATTATGAAGCAAAGGTGGCTGAGTTGAAGCAGGTTGAATTGAGGCGTGAGGAGCTGTTGAAAGAGCTTCAACTTTTGGAAGATAAAAAGAAAGATCTTAGCTCTTAGGTAGCGACCAACGAGCATAAGTTGAGTAGGAAGTTATTGACTTGTAGGGTCAGATTGACATACTTAATGCAACTAAAGTGATGGATGCAGCTACAAAAGCTAATATTGAGAAGGCTGATGCCTACATAAAGAAGTCTTTAGAAGATTTGAAGAATTTTAATGGAATCTATAGTTAACTCCCTTTTTTTTTGAGATGGACTTGTAATCCACTTTGCACTTTTGTGATGTAAGCTTGATATCTATTGAATAAAGCTCAGATGAAAATTTTCTTTTATTCATCGTTGCACATGTGTCTTTGGTTGATTTTCCTTGTGAATTAGATTCCACAATTATCCACTTTATGACAACAGATGAATTTATACCTGGTCAAATCTTTATATTTCTCCTTTAAACTCACAAGTTGTATAAAACCTGCAATTAGATGGACTCTTTTTATTTAGCATCAATAAGCTTCATTTTTTTTTATGGTGATGACTGTACTTAGGTGTAAGCCAAAGTTGCCTACGTACCTGAATGGAACCCTAAAGGATCAAGTCATATGTAGTTCGAATAGCAAACCTTTTTTGGTTTAGCTGTTTATAGTTTATACTCTTGCGGGCCAGGAGTAGTGCAATGGAGTTTAACTTGAAAGAATGAACAGTTTAGGCTTATGTTTAGGAACTTACATGTATTAATACATTAAGGATAGTAAAGCTTTAGGAACTTGCCATTTATCAGTCCAACTCACACTCTGTCAGTACTAATTATCCTATAAGCACCGTTGATGTAGACTTCTCGAATCACGTAAGCCCTATCCCACTTAGAAGTGAACTTGCTTCCAGTCTTGTACAGGATAATGATTGGTCTTTTTACCGTTAGCACTTGGTCTCCAACCTGAAATAAATGTGGTCATACCCTTTTGTTGAATGCTCGTGATAAGTGAGCTTGATAGCTTTCCAACTTTTGTTGAGCTCCAAGTCTTTTTACATCAAGGGCCTCAAGCCCAGCTAAACGGAGCTTGTGATTTTCATCTTTGGCCAAGCCTTCCTGTATGCCAATATGGACTGAAGGGATTTGTAGTTCCAAAAGTAATATTGCTTCAACCCCATATACTAGAGCAAAAGGGGTCAACTAAGTTGGCGTCTTATACGTGGTTTTGTATGCCCAAAGTGCCTTCCCTAGCATTTCATGCCATTCACGTTTTGACTTCGCCACTACTTTGCTTGGTAAGTTGCAAAGCCTCTTATTGAAAGCTTCTGCCAACCCATTTGCTGGTGCATTGTACATTGAAGACTTGTGCTGGGCAAACTTAAACTTTTCGCAGAGGTCAGTCACCAGCTAGTTGATGAATGGCTTGCCATTGTCAGTGATAATGTATCGGGGCACCCTATACTGGTAGATGATATATGTTCAAATGAAATCAACAAAATTCTCCTTCTTAACTTCTCTTAGGGGGATTGCTTCTACCCATTTAGAAAAGTAGTCAGTTGCCGCGAAGATGTACGAGTGGCCAGCGAAATACTTTGGAGTGATGGGTCCCACAACATCGAGCCCCCAAGCTTCAAATGGCCAAGATGCCACAGTTGGATGGAGTGGTTCAAGAGGTTGATGAATAAAATTGGCATGTGTTTGAACTAGAAATGTGCTATTTTTAAGGTACTTTTTCACCGATTTTATGCTCGTTTTAATAATATTTTTTAGGTTTTTAATTGATTTTATTTTATTTTGCAGATTTTTAATAAATGTGAAAAAAGGGCTGAAAATGGCAGAAAATGCGAGAAATGTGGGAAAAATGACGGGAATTCAAAAACCGGTCCAAAATTCCAAGAAAACCGGCCCAGGTAGCAAAGGAAAAAGAAAAAAAAACCAGAGAACCGGTCCAGGAAAAACCAAACCGGTCCAGCCTGAATCGGACCGGCCGGTTCAGCTGAACCGGTTCAACTCTTAAAAAACCCCCTCCCCTTCTTCACGCTTTCTTTGCCCCCTTCTCTTTGGCGTCTGCTTCTATCTCCTCGAAACAGCCTAGACCCCGAGCCCTGTTACCCTCTTTGCCATCACCATCCTTCGACCCAGCCTCTTCTTTCTCTACCCGTTTTCTCTCTCCCTTATCCCTTCCCAAAACCACCCAAACCCACAGGAATACCCCGAAACCCAGAAACCCTACCCACAGTTTCGACTTTGTCCTCTTCTTACCCATCCCACCACCCGTAATTCACGCCCCAAACGCCACGTACACACCCTATGCTGGCTGCATCGTCACCATCCACGACACCAACACCACATTGAAGGGTTGAAGATCGTCGAAGGTTCGGGTATAAGAGAAGGCAGACGCCATTGAAGATTTCAAGTAGGTAATTTAGGAGTAGGTAATTTTAGGTAGTTTTAGGGTTATTCTAGGTTTCAATTCCATTTTAGGTTTAGTTTAATTTCGTTTTTCTTTTCGTTTTCGTACTCGATTTTCAGATTGAGTTTTCGATTTAGGGTTTCGATTTATCAGTTGTTTACAGCCTTTAAATCCGTGTAATTAAGCTTTGATTTGGGATTTTTGTTCATGAATCGCGAAGTTTGGTTGCAATTTTGTCCAATTTCATTCGATTTTACCCTTCCCTTGTTCGAATTCGATTCTGCCCCTCTTCCCTGGTTTCTGTTCTGTTCGAATCTTAAAATGAAGAAATCGCCATCTTTGGAGGAGCTTGAGGCTCATTTTCTGGTCTTCTGGGTCGTGAACCCTCACCTTTTTTGGTTTGGCTTTTCTGCTTTATTTATTTTCTGCTTTGTTCTGCTTTAGACTTAGTTAATCTCGATTATAGACTGATGGTGGTAATGTTTATTTAAGTTCACAACTTATGTGATGTTTTTGAAGATTCTGTTGTCTTCTTTTCTGGTTTGGTTCGAATTTGCCAGTAGCTAGGATAGTTATTGGTTGTTGATGGAGGTCGTTTCAAGCTTACTTAATTCTGCTGCTTCATTATGCGGGTTAATGTTGCTTAATTGATCTGTTGCTGCTGGTTTGATTATTGATACTGCTGAGGTACTGGCTTGATGCATTTATCCTGTTTTAGCTTAGGTTAGATCAATAAATAGTGACCTATTTAGGATAGATTATAATGCTTAGTTTGGTTGCGTGATTACTAATCTGATTTTAAGTTAGCTAAATAAGTAGACGTAGTAGTTTGGTTGAATTAGTTGATTTAGTAGTTTAGGAGATTTAGTTTGGTTGATTTAAGTTCAAATAGTCTTGTTGATTTCTTAGGTTTAGATGGCTTTGATGATTCGAAAGATTTGGCTTGGCTTGGTTGGTTGAATGCTTAGTTGAATAGCGTTGCTTGCATAGGCTTCCCATAATGCTTCGCTTAGTTGAATTAGGATGTTAGATTGCTTTAAATAATTCTACTTAGGTTAGTTAATTAGTTTAATCACTTTAAATGACCATAATCTAAACGTATTTCCTGTGGACCGACCCTCAAAGTACTACGACTGACAATCGAGTATTTGAGGTTTCTTTTCTTTAATTTAATTTTCCACCCCCCTCAAAATCGCATCAACGGCATGAAACTGGGAAGGTCGCACTTCTTCGTGTAGTCCATGTAAACTTGCACCATGGTGGGCCAATAGTAACCCATTCTCTTGATTTGATCATACAATTTGGGCCTTGCCTGGTGTCCAGTGCATATTCCTGAGTGCGCTTCCTCTATTGTTTGTTTTGCCTCTTCGTTACCCAAGCATTGCAACCGAATACCAAGGAAAGAACGCCAATAAAGAGTCCCATTGAAGTAAAGGAATCGAAGAGCACTTTATTGGATTTCTATCTTATGCTTTGGATCATTAGGGAGCTTTCCATGCTACAAATAATCGATGAGCGATTGATGCCAATCTTCTTCATCTACTTCTTAAGCACTTACTACGTTAATGTTTTCCTCAAACTCTTCACCATTGGGTGTAACAACCCACCGGTTACAAACAGGGGCATTCATGCTTTCTTCTGCCCCCAGTACCAAAGAGTTTCAAGGTTTGCGAGTGTGTCAGCCATCTTGTTAGCACTCCTAGAAACATGTTGTAACTTGATGGTTTCAAGCTTATCAAGTAGTCGTAAGGCATATTTATGTTATGCCACAAGGTCGTCCTTTTTAACTTCATATTCCTCAAAAAGTTGCTTGATGACTAATTAAGAATCATCATAGATGTCAAGGTCTTTGATTTCCATTTCAATGGCCATTTGAAGGCCTAAAATCAATGCTTGATATTCAGTCATATTATTGGAACATAACTGAGTTAGCACGAATGAATAAGTGAGGGCATGTTTTCCTGGGGAAACAAAGACTATTCCTGCACCAGTACCATTATGTCTCACGGCTCTATCAAAATACATCTTCTAAGGTGGGAGGATATCAACAAAGAACACATCTTCACCAGGCAAGTCACCATTTAGCTCCCAAGCATTATGGATTGGGCGATCTGCTAAGAAATCCGTCAATGCTTGTCCTTTAACGACCTTTTGTGGCATGCAAACAAGGTCATATTACTTCAGGATTACAACCCGCTTCGCTAATTGCCTGCTTAGAATTGGCCTTGATAAGATATATTTGATAGGGTTAGCTTTAGAAATCACCTGCACTGTATGAGCTTACATGTAATGTCTTAACATTTGAATGGCGAACATGAGAGCCAAACACATCTTTTGAATTGAGTAATTTAGTTCAGCCCGAACCAAAGTGTGACTTAAGTAATACAGAGCTCTTTCGTTGCCTTCCTCATTTCCCTACGTACATAATGCCCCAAAGACTTTTCTTGAGCTGTAATGCATAGTACAAGAGGCTTCGCTGGAATTAGTGCCCCCAGAACTGGTAGATTTGACAAGTACTTCTTGATACTATCGAAAGCTTTTTGGCATGATTGATCCCTTTTGAATTATACACCTTTCTTCATGAGGTGTTGGAATGGGTGGCAACGATCGACTAGGTTGGATATGAACCTTCTAATATAAGCCAAACGACCTTGAAGACCCCATAGTTCTTTGAGATTTTTTAGGGCAGACATCTCTTGGATTACCTTGATTTTGGCTTGGTCAATCTCAGTGCCTCTATGCCGAACTATAAAGCCTAGGAACTTCCCTGAAGTGACACCAAACGCACATTTAAGTGGATTTATCTTTAGTTGACGTCTCCTCAGCCTATCAAAAATTCGATGAAGGTCTTGTATGTGGTCTGATCTCCTTTTCTACTTGACCACCATATCATCAACATAGCACTCCATTGTTTTATTCAACATGTCGTCAAAGACAGTTTGCATTGCTCTTTGGTATGTTGCTTCGGGGTTCTTCAAACCAAAGGGCATTACCTTATAACAAAAGATGCCTTTGGGAGTGCAAAATGTTGTGACTTCTTGGTCCTTTGGCGCCATTTGGAGCTAATTGTATCTCGTAGTGCAATCCATAAAGGACTAGGCTTTGTGTCCCATGGTCAAATCGATCATGAGTTCGGTGACGAACAACGGGAAATCATATTTTGGGCAGGCGTTGTTGATATCCCAAAAGTCCACGCAAATACGAAGTTGCCCGTTCTTTTTCCTAACAAGGACAATGTTTACGATCCATATCGGGTATTTTACCTCATGCATGAATTATGCCTCTATGAGTTTGTTGACCTCTCTTTCAATTTCAAGTATTAACTTTGGGTGAAAACATCGTCGAGGTTGTTTTTTGGGTGGTACATTCTTCTTGAGGGATAAGTGATGGACTGCGACTTTGGGATCAAGCCTTCGCATTTCACTGTAACTCCATTCAAACACGTCCTTATACTCTGAAAAGATATTGAAGTACTTCTTTTCTTCCTTGGGTGTAAGCAATGAACTTACATAGATGGGGTGGGATTTCTCGGCAGTTCTGAGATCCAATTCCTTCAAATTATCAATCGTAGATTGCCCCCGTCTTCAAGAGTTTCAAGAATGTCTGCAAGTTCTATCTCTGAATTTGAGGCTTTACATTCTTGGACTGTGATATGATTAGAAGAGTCACTTCTTCTTGCTTATCTCCTTTATTGATGTTAGAATTTCCTAGCTAACCAGTAAAGACCACAGTGCATCTCTTTATCCTTGAAGAACCATCTTTCGTGACATCAAGGGTTGAAAATCGCTTCATGCAAGAAGGGATAGATCTTGTACTTTGTTTCCATCACCAAGTTGATTGAACACTGAATCCTTTTGTTCTTCGGGTAGTGGGTTCGACGATTCTCTTACTTTTGTGATTTTGTTGAACACCGAAGGTCTTGGTTGCGCACGATTCTTTACTCTCCAGAACGCAGAAGACTTGAGGTTTTGACCTCCACCAATTCTAGCGAAGACGGATGGGCATTTCCTTGACGTGGATGGTTGCAACCTATCAAATACAGAAGACTTTATAGGAGGTTGAGCATTTTCATCCTCACTCTCATCTATTTCTTCAGCAGAGATATATTGAACCATATTCTACTTAGCCTTGCGTCACCCTAATATCCTGATTGGCTGCATTGGTGTATAACCAAGACCCACTTTTGGGACTTCTACTAGCCCTCATTCTTCTTGAATCTTCTTCTGTGTTTTGTGGAGGCCGTAGGTTTCCACCTCTACTACCTTCCCTAACGCAATAGGATTCTTAAAATCATAACCTGCTTTCTTTGTAAGCTTATATGCATTCGGGTCAAATCCTTCCTTTGTTCATGCATTTGGCAAGTTCTCCTCCTTGTCGAACAAGGGCTTAGAGCAAGAGACAAATCTAGGCAAAGGGGGTCTGCTCACCTTCGGTTAGTACATGTTTCGCATTCGCAACGTGACACTTTCTTTAAGGGTGCTCAAGTTGGCCCCACTATCCTTCTTGATAGTCTTGGCCCCAGTATTTCAACTTACGCACCCACTGAAGGTGTTTGTGGAACATATCTTAAGACTGGTGGCATGTGATTTGTGGAAACCACCACTTGCTTAGCAACATGTTTATGCCAGGTGGCACGACCGTGCCACTTTAGTTTCTGCACGATTAAGTTATTTTCGTGGTGTTTTTTGGGGGGTATCATGTATCTTCTTTAGAGCTCTCGAAAAGGGGCAACTTTTAGGTTTTCAATTGTGAATACTTTTACAAAACTTTTAGACATTGGATTAGAGTTTAATTGAGTACGAATTTGTGCGACTGATCTTGGCAATCAATTGAAGTACGTTTTGTTTCTTCCTTCTCTTGCATTATTAATTAAAGTTTGCATCTTTAGTGATGTTTTCTAGATTTTTGTTCATGCTTGTGATTATCAATATGATTACAGGCTAAACTATTAGTCTTGGATTGTGAGCAGCGCCTATTATGCAAAATTGAATCATGCTTTAGGTTTTTATGAATCATGCCCATCATTGCGATTTGAAATCTTGCCTAATGCACCGAGCATTTGTTGGATTTCTTAAGCAAGTTTTATTCACTATTTTTAATTAGGGTTGAGGGGATTAACGAAATTTTTTAATCCTTGATCTATTACGACTTCGTGAGCGATTGATCTTCCTGATGTGAAAATAGTTAGGGTTTCAATTGGGAATATTTGATTACTTAATCTTATAACTTTGATAATCTTAGTTTAATGAAAATAGATAACTAGAATTAATTCAGTCAGTCTATTGACCTTGAAGAGAAGGCTTAGATGTATTTTAAATTGTAATCCTTTCCACTTCGATTATTTTCATGGCTAGGTTTGTATGACCTAGTTTATGATTCATATAGCGTAAAAGTGGTGAATCCCAATCCAAGACCTTTGTCGTTTTTGAATTAGACAATTTATCACTTTTCAGCGAAATAGTACTACAAGTTAGCAGTATTCAACTAAAGTCAACTTTTGCCTAAATTGAGTGTTATAAGTCGAATTTGGTGATTGGAAGCAAGTTCCCTGTGGATACGACCCGTACTTGCCGGTTTCTAGCTATAGCTAAGTCGTACACTTGCGGTAACAATTTAAGACAACAAGTTTTTGGCGCCATTGTCGGGGAACTTGTTTATTTCAACATCGGAAGCAACCAAAACACTCTAGATTAGGCTTTTTTCTTTTTTTTTTTTCAAGTTTGCTCTTTCAGCCTTGCTTGGACTTGTTTACGCTTGGTGTAGTTTGTAGCTTTGTATGCACAGACGTAGTTAGAAGAATCGACACCTCGTTCCTTTTGACAAAGAGATAAAAGCCACTGCACGGAGACAAAGCGGAGAAAGAAGCAACAAGCGCAAATCATCATATCCAAGAGAGATCCTAGGGTGCTGCAGGATTACGTCTTACCGCAGAAAACTGGCATCACCTCCTCTATTGTGAACCCGACTGTAGAAGCAAACAACTTCGAGTTGTTGCCTGCTCTCGTGTCATTTGTGGAGAAGGACCAGTTCGGTGGGCGTCCCACAGAGAACCCCCATATTCATCTTCGCAACTTCCTAGCGAAGTGTGATATGATCAGGCTCAATGGGGTCTTTGTTGATGCAATTAGACTGAGACTCTTCCCTTTCCCGTTTAGAGCCAGTGACTGGCTCCTTAAGGAAGAGCTCAATTCATTCACTAGTTGGGAGGCCCTTTCAAAAGCTTTCCTCAACAAGTACCCCCCGAGCAAGACTGCTAAGTTGAGAGCGGAAATCACTTCTTTCTCTCAATGAGGCAGCGAATATTTGTATAAGGTGTGGGAGAGGTTTAAGCATCTTCAGTGCCAATGCCCCCACCATGGAGTACCTGACTGGCTCCTAACCCAAACCTTCTATAATGGATTGGACCAATCCTTAATGATGTCCATCCACATCGCAGTTGGTAGTGCACTCATGGGGAAGTCAATTGAGGTTGCAAGAGCCTTATTGGAGGAGATGACCTCCAATAACTATTACTTGTCTAGTGAGAGAGTAACCCCGAAGAGGACTACTAAGGTTTACAGAGTTGATGCTGTGGACTTGCTTGCTAGTAAGGTTGATGCTTTAGTGCAGCGATTTGACAGGCTTGGGGCTCCTTCTTCAAGAAGTTTAGCGGGGAGTTCTTCTGGTGCAATATTTGAGGTTGGGGCTTTATGTGAGATATGTGGCATTCAAGGTCATGTTGCTGCTGAGTGCCAATCTACTTTCCAAGGAGTTGAGCATGCCAATGCTATGTAAAACTTTAAGCAAAACCCACAAAACAACCCTTACTCAAACACTTACAAACCCAGTTGGAGAAATCACCCAAATTTCTCCTACCGCAACAACAACCCTATTCCACCCAATGCCACTCAACCTCAACCCCCAGCTTAAAATACAAGGCTCCCTATATCCCACCTCCACAACAACTACCTCCATTACCCAAGTTTAATATGAAGAGTCTTATGAAGTGCTTCATAGCGACCTAAACCAAGAATAATGAGGCACTTAGTGAGTCGATTAGTCAATTGAACTCCAAATTTGAGACTATGACCACCCACTAGAAGATGATGGAGAACCAGATCACCCAAATTGTACAGTAGGTGAGTCATTTTATCTAGGCCCTAAGGGCATCTAATAGGTCAACTTGAGACTAACCCCAAAGGTCAGATGAATGCCATCACATTGCGAATTGGCAAAGAGTTAGAGAATCCTCATATGCCTATGAGGGAACAGGGAGGTTGACAGTGAAGGGGGTGTTGAGAAGAAGATCCCCATTGAGACTCCAAGCGAGAGGGTCCATACTAAGAAGTCCAAGGAGGTTCAAGTTGAGCATGTTTCACCTCCAGTGAAGCCTTACAAGCCTCCCGTTCCATATCCCCAGAGGCTACTAAAGGCTAAGGAGGAGCACAAGTATAGGAAGTTCCTCGAGATGATGAAGAAGTTTCATATCGACATTCCTTTTTTGAAGCCTGTCATTGACATGCCTTTCTACGCTAAATTCTTGAAGTATTTGCTATCCAACAAAGGGAAATTACTTGAAAATGCTACAATGTCTCTTTTTGAGGAGTGCAGTACTATTATTTAGAACAAGCTACCTCCCAAGCTTTCAGACCAAGGAAGCTTCTCCATCCCTTGTTCAGTTAGGGAAGCTACTATTAGAAGGGCACAGTGTGATCTTGGGGCTAGCGTGAGCCTCATGCCCTACTTCATATGTAAGAAGCTGCAAGTGGGAGACCTGAAACCCACTACCATATCTTTGTAGCTAACTGATAGATCCGTCAAGTACAGTATGGGTATTCTTGAGGATATCCCACTGCAGGTGGGAAAGTTCTTCATCCCTTGTGATTTTGTTGTTATGAAGATGGGGAAGACTCCCGCATCCTAATCATCCTCAGGTGACCCTTTTTGGCCACTGTGGGAGCCATGATAGATGTGAAGAATGACAAGCTCTCCCTTGAAGTAGGGAATGAAAAGGTGGAATTTAGCTTACCACAATCCATGGCCTCAATAGACGACTCGTGCTGCAGAGTTGATATGCTAGAGAGAGCACTTAATCAAGAGGCTAAGACATGCCATCATATGGGGGATCCACTAGAGGCCACTTTGATCGACTACCATGTGATTGGCTCTCATTCGGGAGAGAATGAGGAGTATGCTATGCTCTTCAATGAGTCAACTGCCTATACGCATAGGCAGTCCCCCCAAAGTGGTTCTTATTGTGGAGAAGTTCACCTCCACATAGCAGGAGAAGTGCCCATCAAAGGTAGAGTTGAATCCTTTACCTTCTCATATCAAGTATGAGTCTCTTGACTCCGCTCATAAGTTCCCTGTTATTGTTATTGCTAAACTGGATGACCCTCAATTGGAAATTTTGTTGGATGTGCTTAGAAAGTATAGGGGTGGCATTGGTTATACTATTGATGATATTAAGGGACTTAGTCCTTCATTTTGCATGCATCGCATCTTTCTTGATAAAGGTCATCGACCCTCTCGATAACCTCAGTGTCGTTTGAATCCTAATATGCAAGAAGCTGTGAAAAATGAGGTTGTCAAACTGCTTGACACTGGGATCATCTATCCAATCTCAGACAGTGAAAGGGTGAGTCCAGTTCAAGTAGTTCCCAAAAAGGGTGTGATAACCGTCATCAAGAACGAGCATGACGAGCTTATCTCAACTAGGACTATGGTCGGATGGCGAATATACATTGATTATCGTAGATTGAATCAAGCCACCCAAAAGGATCTCTGCTTCATTGGGCAGATGTTGGAAAGACTAGCAAGGCATTCCTTCCTCTGTTATTTGGATGGATATTCTGGTTTCTTTTAGATCCCTATCCATCCTGATGACCAGGAGAAGATGACCTTCACATGCCCTTGTGGTACCTTCGCTTATCGAAGGATGCCTTTCGGGGTTATGCAATGCCCCTACTACTTTCCAGTGGTGTATGACTCCAACATTCTCTGATCTTATTGAGAACATCATAGAGGTATTCATGAATGACTTCTCCGTCTATAAGGGCACCTTTGACTTGTGCTTAAAAAATCTAACCAAGGTGCTCCGCAGATGTAAAGATGTTCATCTCGTGTTCGATTGGGAATAGTGCTACTTCATGGTATAGAAAGGGGTGGTACTGGGTCATATTATCTCTGATAGGGACATCGAGGCGGACAAGGCTAAGGTTGAGGTTATTGAGTGGTTGCCCCCTCTTACTTTCGTCAAAAGGGTGTGGAGTTTCTTTGGTCATGCGGGATTTCATCGTAGCTTTATCAAGGATTTATCCAAAATCGCTAAGCCTCTGACTCAACCATTAGCCGAAGATGCCCCCGTTTATTTTTACTAATGAATGCCATGAAACTTTTTGCAAGATCAAACAGGCACTAATTTCTGCCCTCATCATACAGCCACCAAATTGGAATCTCCCCTTTGAGATCATGTGTGATGCCAGTGATTATGCCATGGGGGCAGTTTCGCGGCTGTGCATGGATAAGAAACTTGTCGTGATCTACTATGCTAGTAGAACACTGAATAAGGCTTAGCAAAATTACACCACTACAAAAAAGGAATCGCTTGCGGTGGTGTATTTAATGGAGAAGTTTCGATCTTATCTCTTATGTTCCAAGGTCATTGTATAAACCAACCATTCTGCTCTCAAGAACCTCCTTAAGAAGGACATGAAACCTCGTCTCATCCGCTGGATATTACTCCTTCAGGAGTTCGATCTAGAGATCAAGGACAAGGCGGGGGTAGAGAACGTCATTGTCGATCATCTCTCCAGGTTCATTGTTCACAGCCACGATGCCGCCCTTGATGATGTTTTTCCTGATGAGCATCTTATGGTCATCTCCGCAGGACAAGCCCCATGGTTCACTAACTTCGCGAACTATTTAGCCTTATGGATTCTACCCTGTGATCTCTCCACTCATCAGAAAAAGAAGTTCTTCCATGATATCAGGACGTAATTTTGGGAGGGCCATTTCTATACAAGCTGTGCAAGGATGGCATATGTTAGCGTTGTCTCCCCGAGGAGGAGATTCAGAGCGTGATCTCTCACTACCATGATTCTTCATGTGTATGGCATGCTAGCACCTCCAAGACTGCCGCCATAGTGCTTCAGGTGGGTTTCTTTTAGTCCCCCCTCTTCAAGGACGTCCACACCTACGTCCGTTCATGTGATCGTTGCCAACAGATGGGCAACTTGTCCCAGAGGAATGAAATGCCCCTCAATTCATCCTTGAAGTCAAGATATTTGATGTTTGGGGCATCGACTTCATGGGACCCTTCCCATCATCGAGAGGCGACAAATATATCTTAGTTGCTGTGGAACACGTCTCCAAGTGGGTGGAGACCATGGTTAGCCCTACTAATGACTCCAGAGCAGTGGCTAAGCTATTCAAGAGGATCATTTTCCCTCATTTCGGGGCCCCGAGGATGCTTATTAGTGACAATGGGATGCATTTCATAGAAAAGAAACTGGAGGATTTATTGAAAAAATATGGAGTGCATCACAAATATGGCTTAGGCTACCACCCTCAGACAAGCGGCCAAGTCGAGATCTCTAAGTGGGAAATTAAGTCAATTTTGGAAAAGATGGTTGCGAGATCCTAAAAAGGCTAGGCGAACAAACTTGATGACACCCTTTGGGCTTACCAGACTACTTTCAAGACTACAATCAAGATTACTTTGTTCCGACTAGTTTACAGTAAGCCATGCCACCTCCTGATGGAACTACAGCACAAGGCCTACTGGGCTGTCAAGCACTTGAATTTTGACTTGAAATCCATGGGGGAGCACAGATTGCTGCAGTTGAATGAACACAAGGAAATTCGTTTGGATACCTATGAAAGTTCTAGGATTTACAAACAGAGAATGAAGCGGTGGCATGATAAGTTCATTAACCGTCCTGAGTTTCGACGAAGGTGACTTAGTCCACCTATTCAATTCCCATTTAAAGCTCTTCCCGAGCAAGTTTTGTTCTAGATGGTCGGGCACTTTCGAGGTGTTGAAAGTTTATCCATACGGAGTCATTGAGATCAGCACGAAGGCTACCGGCTCATTCAAGGTGAACAGGTGTCGGTTGAAGCACTATATAGCCCGTGAGTCACTTGAAGGGAAGGTCACTTGTGCCGTCCTTGATGTTTCTTCTTCTTAGAGGTCCTTCATGGTCAAGCTCGGGACCTAAAAAATGTGCTTCTTGGGAGGTAACACAAGCTTTACAACTTTAAAAAAAAAAGACCAAAAAGAAGACCAAAAAAAAGAAAAGAGAAAAAAAGTGGAGAAGAACAACACGAAAAAAAAGCAAAAAAAAAAGGGAAGCACCACTTTAAAGGCCTGGATTGGGAGGTAGCAAGTTGGCATGGGCACCCCATGCCTGATGGCACGTCCATGCCACCCCCCTAAAACTTCAACAAAAAAGGGAGAGCAAGTAAACTAAGGAGCTGCCAACCAGCAAGCTAGCACAGTGCCACCATGCCTCATGGCACGCTCGTGGCACAACAGCTTGTAGAACCCATAACCAGAGGATTGGCACGAGGTGATCGTGCTGCCCGACACGACCGTACCAGATCTGTTTTTGTGCAAAAAGACCCGATTTCTTCTTCTTTCTTCTTTCTTTCTTCATTCTTCATCCCCTTTTTCTGTCTTTAGCCACGTGATCATCCTCCTCTCTCACCCCCTTCCCACTCAAATCCTCCCCTAAATTCTCTAATTTTCCTTCAAATTCTCAACACTCACTCATAATCTTTCACTTCCCCCTCAAATTTCTCTCCTTTTTACCAAAATTTCACCACCCACACTACCCACTTTCTCTTTCTAACATCCTAACCTCCATTGTTGAGGTTAAAGGTTGTAGAGATAGAAAGCTCATCTCCCCTTCCCAGTTTCATCTTTTTCAACGGTCCTAATGACTAGATCTGCTTCCAAGTGTTCATCATGGGCAAGAAACTAGTCGGGGAAGGTGCTAAGGCTCCTTCATTGCCCAAGAAGTCCTCCAAGGCTACTTCATCTTTTGCTACTCCCTCCACTGCCAAAGGTAACAAGGATGCTTACCCTCTTATTCTTCCTGTTAGCATGGATTTGCACTTTGTTAATGATGAACAAAGAACTCGTTATGAGAATTTGACTACTAAGAAGACTAGTGAACAAAAATTCTTTGATGTGGACTTATTAAGGGTTTGGGATTGCTTGGTGATATGCTGACCCTAATCCGTAATTTGGGATGGATGGAGTACATTGGGATGCAATGCATCTCTTATGACCACCTCATGTGAGAGTTCTTGAGCTCTCCAAACTTTAATTGGGATGGCACCTATAGGGTTCAAGAGATAGAGATTGCATTTTGCATGTTTAACGTTGACCACCAGATGAGTCTACAAATGTTCAATGAGTTATTGAAACTTCTGATGGTCGACGTGGCGTATATGGATATTCCCCCCTTATGGAGACTGGACCCTATTTGGTTGAGCATCACTTGCTCCAAACGGAAGACCTACCTGGATAGATTTGGCAGACCTAAGGCCTTTGATCCCTGCCAAGCCAAAGCCACCGACATTTGTAATATCAATCTCCGTTATTTACAACATTTGACCGCGAATATCATTTTCGTTCGTAATGACAACCAGAATAGGTGTAGGAAAACAAAGTTGTTTATCATTTGGTGTGCACTGTTCGGCACTCGTATAAACACAGGAGCTTTCATCGCCCGTCACTTGGCGGAGGTGGCCAAGACCAACCATAAGAATGTCCTGGGCATTGGTTTTACCGTTACCGCCATCGCCATTACCGTAAACCATAGTGACAAACTGTCCCATCTCAAGCCTCATTTCCTTGAGGGTCACCTTGACATTAGCACCCTCCACCATATGCATATAATCGATAATCAGGGTGACACCATTCGGTATCCCCACCATAGACAGATCCTCTTCACTCTTCCTAATGTTAAGCGCATCACTATGACCAATAAGAGGAATTGGTGCTGTGATAAAGTGATTGTTAGGGCGACCATGCTACCTAGGGAAGGGAAATTAGGTGCTGGTGAGGAGGTCGAGTATGATGAGGATGATGAGGAGGAGGAACAAGCGGGACCCGAGCTCGGGGGCACTCATGATGGGGATGAGCCCATTCCACCCCCGCCACCCCTATTTAACCCCCCATCCACCCTTGAGACCGACAGGTCTTCTTCTTTGACGTATATGTCGTTTGACCTCTCCTTCCTCCAATCCTTCTTCACCCTCCAACTAGAGGTCTTGGGTCTTCGAGAAGGATACATTGGTATGCATGACGACATCCATCGTCTCGCTCGACAAATGCAATCCATTGAGGAGGGAGTTAATAATTTCTAGAGGCTTGTTGACCGCCAAGAGGAGCGAGAGCAGCAGCAAATTCAGCATGAGCAGGAGCGGGCCATGAGGGAAGCCCGAGAGTATGAAGAGATGAGGTGGATGAATGAGTTGATTTGGTGACAATCCGAGTCTATTCGGCAGTTGGAGGAGCCTTTTCGCACCTTCCCAAGTGAGGGCTTGTTGTTATTCCCATTATTCAATATGGGTCATTCATCAACCTTTTCCCCATTTTTTCTGCATCTTTGGCCGCCACTGGGCCCGACGGGACGTAGTAATTATAAGTTGTACCCCCTCCCTTTCACTTCTTATGTCTATTCTTTTCATTAGGGACAATGAATGCGGGACCCACACTGGGAGGTAGTGTTGTTGTTGTTGGAACAATGAACAATTCAAGCAAGGGGTTGAATAGGCCTCCTTCACCCTGAACTCATATAAGATGTTTTCATATTTTTAGGAGTTCTAATTACCAAAAACATGTGAATAAAATGTTTAGCAAAGGAAGTTCCAATTAGCAAAAGAGGAAAAAAAAAGTTTCAACCCTTTTTCCCCTTTGTGCTTAATTATGGGGATGGTGGTAACATTTGTGTGCTGGTGTAGAGATCGTTCTGAGTTCTCTCTACTTAGATAATTAGCTCATTCCATCTAAATCTTAACCTCCCTTACCTTCGGCCCTAACCCCCTAATACAACCTTTGAAAACCCCTTATGATTGCCACATGTGCATTTGCCTCCATTTATGGAGAATTGAGAGTTTTGCCAAGCTTATGGTAGCATGCATGCATTGAGGGTGATTTTTAGTGGTCAATTTTTCCTTAAACACAAGAGAGGAGAGTTTCCATTCTTGCTCCTAAAGTGAGAAGCTACCAGTCTAACTAGCTCACTAACGATTCAAGGGAAAGCATGACACTTCTAAGCAGTTCAATATGGGGTATTTATTCTTGCACCATGGTCGAGTGATTTCAATTTTAAAACATGTGCTTGAAAAGAAGAGTTTACCCTTGTTGAGTTTCTTAGTTGTGAGCTACCATGATTATTGACCTAGCTTTCACCGCTTGCCTATGGAGGTTGGTATATTGAGGTGTGCCTCTCCACATTGATTCTTGATTGAAAATATTCCCTGGGGACAACTAAGGGATAAGCATGGGGAAGTTAATAAACCTCCATTTTCACCCCTTTCGAACCCAATTTTGACACCTTCTCTCAATGATTTTTGTGTTAGACTTCAAAGTGCAGGGGTCAAATAGGCCTCATGTACCCTGAATTTGTTTATATAAAAGATATTTTCATATTTTCAGGAGTTTTGGTTCGAAGAAAAGAAGAAAACCCACCGATATTAGTCGATAGGAGGGCCAAGAAGGTGAATTTCAAGCCAAGGAAGAGGTTGGCTAGGTCCATAGGAATTTCAAGCCCAGTCATGCCATGCCAGATTCCTAACAGCTGTGTTCTAGAGAAGTGGCACGGGGCCACCGTGTCAGGTGGCGCAATTGTGCCACTTGAGTTTCTGCGCGATTAAGTTGTTTTCGTGGCATTTTTTGGGGGGTAGCTTGTATCTCTGTTAGAGCTCTTGAAAATGGGCTACTTTTAGGTTTTCAATTATGAATACTTTCACAAAACTTTTAGACATTGGGTTAGAGTTTAATTGAGTACGAATTTCTGTGACTGATCTTGGCAATCAATTAAAGTACATTTTCTTTCTTCCTTCTCTTGCATTCTTGATTAAAGTTTGCATCTTTAGTGATGTTTTCTAGATTTTTGTTCTTGTTTATGATTATCAATATGATTAGAGGCTAAACTATTAGTCTTGAATTGGGAGTAGCCCCTATTATGCGAAATTGAAGCATGCTTTAGGTTTTTGTGAATCATGTCCATGGTTGTGATTTGAAGTCTTGCCTAGTACGCCAAGTATTTGTTGGATTGCTTGAGAGAGTTTTATTCACTGTTCTTAATTAGGGTTTAGGAGATTAACGAAAGTTTAATTCCTTATACGGTGCGACTTCGTGAGCGATTGATCTTCCTGATGTGAAAACAGTTAGGGTTTCAATTGGGAATATTTGATTACTTAATCATGTGACTTTGACAATCTTAGTTTCATGAAAATAGATAACTAGGATTAATTCAGTCAGTCTATTGACCTTCGACAGAAGACTTAGATGCGCTTTAAATTGTAATCTTTTCCACTTCAATTATTTTCATGGGCAGGTTTGTATGACCTAGTTTATGATTCATATAGTGTAATAGTGTAGTGAATCTCAATGCAGGACCTTTGTCATTATTGAATTAGACAATTCATCAGTTTTCAGCGGAATAGTACTACTAGTTAGTAGCATTCAAGTAAAGTGAATTTTTGCCTAAATTGAGTGATATAAATTTGGTGATTGGAAGCAAGTTCCCTATGGATACGACCTATACTTTTCGGTTTCTAGCTACAGTTACGGCGTGCACTTGCGGTAACAATTTAAGACAACAATGGTGTTTCCTTTTCCTTGCGACAAGCTTTGGGAATGTATCTTAAGACCAATGGCATGTGATTTGTGGAAACCACCACTTGCTTAGCGACATGTTTAGCAAGTTGGGTGATAGTCTCTTGTTCAACATTTCCCTTACAATAGTCATATTATTTCATGCTATCTTACCTCAGTACCACCTTGAAATTATTGGCAGCATTTGGCTCACCCCAACTTGTGGAGGAAATCATGGAGGGCATAGTCTCCTTGGGTACAGTGCCCTCTTCAAAGAATTTAGCAGCAAAATGGCTTGGTAAATGGCTTCACATCACTGTTGATCTTCTTCTCGCCCCCACGGTAATACTTAAGACATTGATGGAGGGTAGAAGCTGCTATTCCATGTTCATAGAGCCACGGGGATCCAAGTAGCAATTTGTAGGACGTTTTGTAGTCAATTACACCGAAGATTGAAGATTTTAGTAGATCTCCCATTGTTATCTCTGGGTGAATCATGCCAATTGCACGCTTACTCTCCAAGCTAGGCCCCTGAATCATTATACGAGTTTGAGAAAGCTCTTCTATTGTAATTCCGAGTTAATTCCTTCTAGACTTAGGCATGATGTTACAAAACCTCCATCTATAAGATACGATTGGCTTTTCGTTCCCTGATATAACTAGTCATAAATAAAGGATGGTTGTGAAGTTTGAAGCCTAACAACAAGTCGTCATCGATGAAAGTGATAGCTGTGTTGCAAGTGGTGTACTAGGCAAGGCCTTTCAAGGATCCTCTACTGTTTTTGACATTGCCAGCATAAAGCTCTGGATGGTGGAGGGTAGTGGCAGTACATTGACACATCTCTTCTGGTAGGCAAAAGATTTGCCTTCAATCCATGCGGGTTGGTAAAGATTTGGCTCCAACCCATGCGTCCTGTTTTTCCTCTTCTCTATCTTTTTCATCTTCTAGCTCAGTACATGAAGTCATGTTAATGGTGACTCTATCAAAAAAGCGCACTGGAAAGAATTCTTCCAATGTGACAGGAATAAGCAACTCTTGCTAAAGTAGGTCTATAAGTTGAATATCCTACTTCTTATTTGTTTTTGAGCTCTTCCTACCTTTTACATGCTGAGCTTTCTTCTTCCTTCGTTATATCTTCCTCTGGCGCAAGGGTAGTGGTTGGTCTCGTTTTTTATTCTTAGGCCATCGCTAAGTAACAAGGGTCCACTCCCCTTCATCATCCTCTGAGATATCGACAATGGGTTTGATTTCTAGAAAAGGAGTTTGCACCATTAGCGGCATAACGACTGGCTCAAAACTTCCGAACTAAATTGTGAATAACTTTATCCTTAGCAACGGATTCAATCATGTTTTTGTTTCAGGTAGAGTTGGGTATGATCCTCCCATCATTGGCCAGTTGTGTGATATGCTCTTTGAGAGTAATGCATTTTTCTAAAAGGTGACTAATGACCCTGTGATAACAACTGTACTTCGAGTCGTTTGTCCTTCCAGCCTCTTCTGGTCACTTAGGTTCAAGGAGTTCAATGATATTATTTTGAAGCAAGTTGTCCAACATTCTCGACAAGTCTGAATCAGGGAATGGGTACGTCCTCTCTTAAAGTTCCTTCAATGTAGGGCGCTTCTTTGTTATCTCTTTAGAGAAGGAAGTCTTCTTCCCCTCTAGCCTAGACTTCCCTGAAATCCTCATCGGCTCTTCAGTGGAAATAGTCATAATTTCCTTTGTTGAGGCCTTTGGAGGATTAGAACTCTTCTTGGAATCACCCTTGTCCTTCTTGAACTCAAATAAAGAAGACCACTTGCTATGACGGTTTGCTATCGTCATTTTCATGTCATGTGCCTTTGTAGCCAGTTCTTGAAATGTCCTAGGCTTGCTCATCTACAAGACATAAAGCAAGTCCTACTCTATGCCTAAGCACACATTTTGACAACAGAGGCCTCGGATAAACAATCTTTGCACTCAAGGGTAAGAGATCTCCAGCAATTAATGTAATCGAGGACTGGTTCATCCTTCCACTGTTTAGTATTTGTCAACTTCATCATACTAACATTACACTGAGCACTGTGGAACCTATTAAGGAATTCTTGTTTCATTTGTTCCCGGCTATTAATAGACTCGGGCTCCAAATCTATCTACCAATTGAAGACGATCCCTTTAAGAGGTCGAACAAACTACATCACCAACATGTCCCCCTCAGTGCCAGCATTACTGCACGTCTCTATGAAGTGAGCAATGTGTTGCTTGGGATTGCCCTTACCATCAAATTGGTTGAATGTAGGGGATTGGTAACCATGGGGAATACGAAGGACATCAATCCTTTTCGTATAAGGCTTTGTGTACAAATGCGTCTTGCGAGGCCCTCTCCCCCAATTGAGCCTTAACAGCATTCACGATTAGGCTTTGAATATGTTCAACAGACATGGAGCCCAATGCGAATTCCTTCTTTTTTATGTGTTCGTCATTAAAGTATTTGTTGCAGTTAGACTCCTTGTCATACTATTCGCCTTCTGAGCCTTTGGTAGAGGATTCGAATAGTCGTTTTTCCAACCTCTTCATCAGAGCAGCAATTTAGTCACTTTGACGCTTGATTTGAGCGTCTTTCTCTATACTCACTTTGGCGAGCCTCTCTAATGTTGCTTTCATATTTGCGAGTTGTTCTTCTACATTGGTCGTCTCCGTCACCATGACTGACATAATGACAGAATTTCAGGATTCAGTCTCCAATTGCACAACTAACTATCTTGGAGATGCCCGCGAGGAGTCACTGCTAGTATAGCCATGATCTTCTACACTGAAAGGTTCGAATGTGGGGTTGGCTTGAGTTTGGAGCTCATCCATCCCTTGAGGAATTGTTT
Source organism: Selenicereus undatus (assembly GCA_017589665.1). NCBI lineage: Eukaryota > Viridiplantae > Streptophyta > Magnoliopsida > Caryophyllales > Cactaceae > Selenicereus > Selenicereus undatus. Next base: position 16,424,295 of record JACYFF010031952.1, on the reverse strand, counting down.
GATGCATTTTGAAGCCAGCAATAGATCTTTACTTCAAAGGATGCAAAGTGATTTTGTTGACTCCTTTAGGCAGGCCGGAGTCAAGGCTTGGAATCTTACTGGACTGCGACGGTACAGTCCCAACTTATTGTTTTACGGCAATCACAGTAGTAGCTTTTGCCATTCTTCTAGTCATGACTCCGCTAGATGTCACGCTAGGGGTTGTCGTTCCCTGAGATGTGGATTGGATAGCTTTCCTTGAAGGATGAGGGATGGTGTTCTTAGGGGCCATGTCGTCTTTGAGGGAATGTGGAGTTTGTGGTTTCGATAAAGAGATGAGAGGTAAAGAATGTCCCAGTGAGCGTGGAAAATCTCACGCCTAAAATAAATTAGACAAGAAATTGAGCAACAAACTAAATTTTTGTATTTATATCAAAGAATATGTACAATCCTTGTATAACTGTTACAAGAATAAGAGTAATAAATCCTCTGATTCAATCTCCATAAATAATCTTGAATGAATTTGATCTTAAGAGAGGGCCACGTGGCTTAATCTCAATCAAGATATGAGTTTGATCTCCGCACATAGACGACACGTTTTGAGAGTGCTTGTTGTTTTTTTCCATGGAAAAATTCTTGAGCTCTTATGAGTTCTTCTGAAATGTTGACCCCTGAATGAGGGGGGTAGCTCCCTTTTTATAGAGAAGTTGGAGTTAGGGTTTCCCCCCTTATCTCTATTAAAAGAAATAATCATTTATTTTCTGCATCATTCATGCCACGTGGTGCTTTTTAATTGGCCGCAATACATTTTCATTAGATATTTAATTTAACGGACTGCAGTAATTAATTTAACACTTGGCATGCTGTACTTGGCTGAAATAAAGCTATTTATTTCTTTCCACGTGGAGGGTCTTGGTTGGTCCGTAAAAATTTATATTGTACACAAGGAATAGGAGCAAGAGCTCCCTTTTCTCACCTGCAGAGCACTACACCCAGCCCTCCTCACCGCCGTGATAGCTTGCCTCCACCACCACCCCTGCTCTCTCTCTCTCTCTGTCTCACTCTCGCTCAGGGGTTGCGGGTGTTGCGAATAAGGAGAAGCAAAACACCCCCTTTCTTCTGTCAGTCGCGAAGAACGGGGGCTCCAGCCCCCTTTTTTATTTTCCTTTTCTTTGTCCCTTTTTTTCTACCCATTAAAGTAAAAACGAGTTTGGGTCTAAATAATCTAACCTCAATTGATCTCGACCACAAATATTCTAATTCAACTTGCCAATCTCGCATAATTATGCCTCGGCCTAATCAGGAACTAAACCCACTAGTTCCAAGAAGTCACGTAATTAATTGAGAAAATTTATGAAATTACTACACATAAATTATTAGTCGAAATAACATAACTCAAAATTACAAACCCCAACTGTTACATAGATGTGCATTTTTGCAGTGATATCGCACCAAAGTTGAAACATTTTATGTGCCATGCTTCTTTTGAGACTGTAGATGTCAATGCTTAACTAAGGAGATGGCATATCAACAAGGCCAATTTGTCCAAGTTGTGCAGAAACATAAATTCAAAAAGACCTCAATGTTTGAACATAACTTTAGTTTAGATTATATTGTGAAAGGACATGAATGTATCAAGTAAAGAGATGCAGGTCAAAAAAGGGAACTTCATGTAAAGCTCAAAAGATTGTTATTTCAACAAATTATCAACATCATAATATGTTTTGAGCTACTTTCAATGTCAAGCTGTAAAAAGGTTCTTAGCTTGCTTTTCAAAAACAATGCCAAATGGCTAACTCATTGAATGCCTGCTACATCTAGCCCAAAATAACAAGAAGAATTAGTTGTGAATAGATGGGTTGTCAGCCAATATTTGGGGGCGGGGGAACCAACTTTGTGAGCAACAATCCGAGACTCTAACAAGCAATCCTGCAGTCAAAGATCAAAGCATCGAATTATCTTTATCTTATCTCAATGGCTAGCAACCATATATTGTGCAATGGTTATATAGGGCTTACTTGTCTTATAAATAGAAATCTAAGCTGAAGAGAGAAGAGTACAACACATAACCAAAATGCTCAAGATTCAGGAGCAAATTTATTGCACTCTTTAAGGTGAGCGGTTTTGAGTACTTGCCCAAAAAATTCTTCCTATGTTTCAGCAACCAGAATTGGAATCAATAAGGCTGTTTCCCAAAGCTGTGAACCAAAACCAGAGTCTAACATGAGTACCGACTGCACCTAAGATTAAAAATTTCCAATTAACTTATTTGAATTTTCTTTTTCTTTGTTTGGGGAGGGGTGGTTAATTGACATGCCTAAGGGTGTGTTTGGCAGGGGAGAAATCATTTTCCCAAAAAATCATTTTCCATGAAAAATATTTTCCTAAGAAAAATGATTTTTCACTTACATTTTTAGCTGTTTGGTAGAATGGAAAATCATTTTCTTTTCACTTTATTTTTTGCTATTTGATAGAATGAACCCCCCGTCCTCATTTCATTTCTTTTTACCATCAACCCCCTTTTCTGCTCACTACTCTGACTCGACCCAACCAACGAATTCTGTTTCTCTCTCCTATTCAAAATCAAACCTAAAACATCAGTAAGAAATATACCCAGTAACAAACCCAACAAAAGAGAGAGTCAACATTAATGAATCTCAATTTTTTCACTATTCCCAAGGATTACCCAGTTGACTTTGAGTGATATTAAATCCAGATTAAAGAAAATGATGAACGGGGAGATGATGGGTGTCTCAGATTGCAAAGTTCTTCAATAGGGTAACTGTAACAAGATCGGAGAAGTCAATAAATAATTACAGACATTAACAATAGAAATCATCGATGAACATGATGAACATGAAGAAGAGAGGAAGAATGAGAGATAAAATGAGAATGAAAATAGAGTGATTCTGGGCACAATTAAAAGAGAATAGAACGAGAGACAAAATTGGGTTTGGAAAATCATTTTCCCTACTTTTTCAAGGGAAAACAATTTCCTTTAAATGGGGTAAAATGATTTTCCCCTGAAAATGATTTTCCCCTCCTTGGTTTACCAAACAACGTAAAATGGGAAAATCATTTTTCGAAAAAATAATTTTCCCCCCTACCAAACACACCGTAAATCTAAACCTTTTGATTGAAAATTAGCGACCATCGATCCTATGCTATTTTACAAGATAAGAGCAATTAAAGAGATTTATTATAAAATTCCTAAGAAAACAAAAAATGGATACTCCTAATAAAGTTAACCACAAGTACAAAAAGTTACAAATTTTTGTTAGTTAACAATCTAATTCACAAATTAAAGTCCAAGAAAACCTCCAAAAAAAGTTCTTAACACTACAAAGAGTCCATGAACAATCTCAAATTATATGCTAAATTAAGTTTACGAGAAAGATCGAGAAAACTTTTATACAATGTCAAAGAGTCAATGAGGGTTCCTATGACGAGTTATCAAATTTGTTAGAGAAACTGGGAAAAGTTTGAGATGTGCTCACATACAGAGCTATAGTGAGGGCTCGACCCTCACATATTGACAAGCAGAGGTAGTGAAAGCTCTTGTTAAGTGTAATCTCAATAGAGATAATGTAAGTGGCTAAAATCCTAGCGGGTTTTGGGGAAAGAGTAATCTTGTTGGACACGGTAAAACACATGTTGTGTTTTGTCTCTCTTTTCTTCTTGCGCTGCTCAAAGTCTTTGAGCTTTGTACTCTCCCCTGTTGGAGTTGTTAATATTTACATGTTGCATTAGATATTCCATATCACAATCAAAGTCTTTGTTTGCTAAAGTTTCTACTTATCACCTTATTCACCCCCCTAATGGTGCTCTACCATGTACTATGTGACTGACGTGCACTATTTAACATTTTTTTCTTTCATTTATGATATGATTCTCCAAATCATCTAATTTGATTATTTTATTTACTTTTTATCAACAAATATGTTTTAATTTGTGCTTACCATATTGTCAATTTGTTTTTTGAAATCTCAGTATAATTTTGCTTTTCACTAGCAATATGAATTTTCTTGTTCTTTTATTTTTATTTTATATAAATTATTCATAAGTTTATTTTCGACCATGTGTTTTCTTTACAATAATGTATTTTTAGAAAAGATCAAAACAAATCTTTGGTACATCTTCACATGATTCATGCTAGAAAAAGCGAGAAAAATGAATAAAAAATAAAAGAGGTTGGGGTAGGTTAGCCTTGGCAAATGACGGGAGAAGTGATGGTAACAAGAAAATAATTGAAATTTTTTAAAAATTAATTTTTTTTTGTTACTCAGCTAAACTTTTAGATAGCTTAGTTAGGGGATCCTAAAGTGTAATTTTTTTTAAAAAAAAGATGTAATGCCTTTGTTTTTTTCCTTGGGTGACCAAATGTGTTCACCTTATGAATGGTTGAATCTAGAATGATAAGCAGTTCATGGTAGGGAGGGGAGAGGATGGATAGTCTAGCAATAGAAACAAGGACAAGCCTTGCAGGGGTGCTCTCTTTTATTTAAGAGGGAGTATTCAGTACTATGTTTAGTAATGTTCCCTTAGAGTTGTTAGCTATCTACAAACCATCATAATTACGTGCAAGATACACCGTAAAATCTTCTCTCTTAAAGTATAAAACAAAAAATCTAGAAGCATTTAAGAAAAAATTACAGTCAGATACCCTGCATTATGTGGAAATCAAAATTATAGTCAGAATATATTTAAAAGGTCCAATATTCTGTGGAGACTATTTTAAGGGGATAGTTTACTGTTTTTATTTTCATCCACCACTTAAACTTTTCATATTTACGAAACTTACCCCGACAAGTACTTTCGAAAATTTTATTTTGTGCATGTGATATTCTTCTCACAAGTAGTACTTGAAGCCTTCTTTCATCTAGTATCAGAGTCATGTGAGCAAAAATAATTAAGATAATTAAGTTAATTAATAGTTAATTAACCTAACTAACTGTGTTTAATGCTTGAATCGTCATCTACTTATTCTGCTCCTAATTATTCACATTATGTGCACTTATCAGAAGGAACCACTTTAGTAGCACCGCAATTAAATTGTATTACTGATGTAGTTTTAGAATTAAAAATCGAATTAGCAAAAAATAGGACTGAAGTTAACAAGAAAAAAATACAATTGTTTGTAATCCATCTTTCTTTAATTTAACAAAATTAGACACAGTGAAAAATCTATTTAAGAACTAGTACTCCATTTCAACATAAATGTCCTTTCCAAAACTTAAAAAAGAAAGATTCATTTCCTTCACAAGATATAGAAATCCAAAAAGTAAGACAAAAATCAACTAAAAAATCATCTAAAAAAGTAGAGAAAGAAGAAGATGATGAAGTATAAGTCGTATGTAATTACAGAATATGTTTGATAAAGAACAAAACCACCCATAAGAGTTAAACAAAATCTTGGGTGCAATAGTTGAAAAGTAAGATGTATTATCTGAAGATATTGAAGAGAAAAATAATGTCTATTTTGAGGAAGAAATATATCAGTAGATGAATTTGATTAAACTAAAGATCTAGATGTTGCTCCATTAGAAGAGATTAATAGAAAGCTTGATCAAAAAATATAGAAAATTAGTTGTTGGAAGTGAAATCAATGAAATTGGTGAAGAGTGTAACATTGACAAATTTGAATCCAACTTAGTTAATATTGAAATTCCGAGACCTGAAGAGTTTAGTGAATCGTCTAGAAGGAATGCCCATTTTATGAGACCTAGTTACGTTCAAGCGGGACATACAACCAATTTTTCCTTTAGGTTCATCCCAAGGAAAACCACGTCATTTTAAATAATTGCCCTTACCCCAATTAGACAAACAAAAGACATCTTAAATATCGATGGAGCTCGTAATAAAGCAGAAATATGTGAGCATTGGAAAAAGAGTATGAATAGTGTCTTAAACTTGAATACCACATGGTCTACTGGAAGTTTCCTAAACTATACATGACATAGTTTTTCTAGTACTATTGATTGATATGACTCATTAGATGAGAAAGGTAAAAATGTATTAAGAATGATCAAAAATAGCTGCTATGTTCAAAAAGTTATCTAAGAAAATCGAAGTGAATTTATCGAAGCCAACATTGATTCCAAAGAAATATTAATAACATAGAGTTAGGCGTTATGAGATATATAGAAAATTTCAATCCTAAATTTAGTCAATATTATTAAAAAATTGGGCATAGTGAAACCAATTTTGGCATGTTTTCTGATAAATTACTACATCTGATAAATTTTATAATTAATGAAGGATACATTACATGGTTTGAAATGGCAAATGTCATTGATATCCTTGGTGCAAGAATCCCTTATTTAAGAAAATGGGTCAATGATCAATGTATTGATCTCCAAAAGCACAAGAAAATGAAGAAACAGTTTCTAGTCCTTTGTGATAATCCTTACCAATGGGAAAATGAACTTGAGAAGAAAAGAAAAGGAAATTTTATAAGAAATCGAGCTTTAATAAGCAATGGGAAGATAAATACAAGAGAAAATATTATAACAAACTAAGTCCTAAAAAATGAAATTCTTTTACAAAAGAAGCTTATTGTCCTATAAGTAAAAACAACTATACATGTTGAGCATGCAGAGAAGTAGAGCATTATGCTACGAATGCAAAAATAGGAAGAAAAATAAGCTTATAGAAACATTAGGAAGCTTAGTCTATTTTGAGCTTAGTGAAGAAGAAGCATTGGAATTAGCCTGAAAAACAATAAGGGAATTGTTAAAATAGTCCTAGAGGATGAATATGAAGATAGTGATTGTGAATAAACTAGTCACATGATGGAAAGTAGTTCAATTAGTCTTGGAGATCTTCAAGAAAAATAATTTATTGTAGATAATAAGAATGAAGATGTCAAAGGAGATTGGGTCCTTCTTGTAATTCAGAAAGACATGATTTATAAAAAAAATCATCTTTCAATTAAAGAGTACGTATGTGTGCGAAATGATGGTAGGAGATCTAGAAATAAAAGACTGCAAATATGATGTAAGAGAAGTTAATCTCATTAATTAAGAAAATATCCTTAAGCATAACAAAGATAAAAAGTGCAAGTATATCTAAGTGTCCAAGTTTAAATTACTCCATTATAGTGTTATGGTAAAGATATTGATATTTAGGCTTTGCTCTATGATTATTAAACATACCAAATTTAATAATCAAACTATCACAGGGATTAAGACCAATGTATGTAATGTATCAGTAGGATTCAATTGTCGACCTCAATATTATGTGAGCCTAAAAGATGAATTTGCCAAAAGTTCCTATCCCTCAAGATAAAAATAGTTGAGATGGATACAAAAAGAGGCGGTTACCCCCTAAGGATATTTTGAAAAATAATACTACAAAAATACACCCAATCTCCGACGGACATACCGACGGAAAAAGGTTTATTTTTCGACGGAAAAAGCAATCTCCGACAGGAATCCCGACGCGGAGTTGGTCGTCGGGATTCAGCTCGTCACATATTATATTCCGACGGAGTCTGACAGCATTTCCGACGGAAAATACCCATCAGACTGCTTCAGAGCAACAGAACCAAGCCAGAAAGGGGGGAATTCCGACGGAATTTCCGTCGGATCCCCCCCCCCCCCCGAAAAAAATTTTTGAAAAAAAAAATTGGTTGTTCGCGAAAGGGCCCAAAAAAAAGAAATTATGAAATGTGATACGTAATAACAACCAACAATGAAGTTTTATATCTCATAACGTACAGTACAGAAGGTGCTAAATTAAATATTAAAAATGACATTGAAGTTATTTTAGATTACCACGCAGATGACATAAACTACACGCAACCATTCGGAAAAATTAATCAGAGTCAGACAAATTTGTGGGACCATCATCATCATTGTCAGTTTGGGAGCCCTCTTCATCATCAGGGTTGAAGTTGTTGTGGCTCGAAGAACCTGTACCTTGACCTTTGAAAAATCTTAAAACTTTTTTCAGCATGCGCTCTATCTTCCCCTGTTTCTTAGCTATTTGAGTTATAGCCTCTGCTTGCCTAGTATGCTCTCATTGAGGAGTTGCGCTTGCTGTCTTGGATCAAAATGCTTAGCTGATGAGTGACGTGCAGCTGCAATAGTAGATGACTTCTTCAACTTGACCCCCTCCGTGCCAAAACCGTATACACGGCCTTTCTTGTCCAGATTGTCTTTAATCTATAACTCTTCTTGGGTCATAGGTGACAGTTGGGAGCCACCTTGAGTTGCAGCTTGAGAGTATTCCTGCCATTTGTTGTGGTGATCCTCCTGAAAATTGTCAGAAATAAAAGTATTTTAATTTGTACTAAACCTACAATTAATTATAACATAAGAACGTATATAATCTCTGAATAGAATGTGCCAAACTTACATATTTTTTTGCAGATTTTTTATCCACAAAACTTTTGTCATTCACCTTGCAGTGAGTGTCCTTAAACAATTCCTCACAGGTGGGTTCCCTACCTAATGCTTTGGCCTAAAGAAAAAATAAGTAAGCAGCAATTAAATATAAGCCATAGAAATCCGCAAAAACCTCAATGCATGCATACCATACATATTATATATATATATATATATATATATATATATATATATATATATATATATATAAGGAATACGCTTATTAATAATCACATTCCTTACCAGACGCCTTTTCCTTTCATTAATTGGAATTGAGCCACATGTATGTAATGAAGGACCAAAACCTTCAGTATCATTCAATCTGTTCTTTTTGTTTTGTTGACTCAATTTCTTAAACTTCTCATCGTCACTCCAATGTTTAAGCATGTCATTCCAAACAGTAGGTGGTAACCACTTCAGCTTTTTATTGTACTTCCTGACACATTCTAGAATGTCCCTAAGTCGAGTTGCACCTCTGAACTCAAAGTTACGTCGTATCTGAGTTTCATTGTCTGGATGCCAGTAGTAGTGTTTATGTGCCAAAGTTCAAGTATGTTAGTAATTAAACATTCCAAACAATCCAATTACGACTTTCAAATTCATTGTACAGATAATTAACCTTAAACTCATTGAACCAAATGTCTCTCTGAGATTGTTGAACTTCCCCTCACCTAGTTCAAGGACGTGGGTACTTACCTATAAAACTTTCAATAATTTTTTGGACTACGCCCTAATATGGAACAAAACTAAGAAGCAGAATTTTTTTTGTTAAAAGTAATTAATTAATTGCTGTAGGCATTAAAAGAATATGACTACTGAAGAAGTTACAAAGTCCATAATGAACTTACGTGTCACCATCGGACTGTAAATATATTTTATTAGTGGTGCTGGTTGTTTCACTTTCAAGTGCAGGACTGTGTCTTTCTCTTCCGACCCCTTCATTTTGGACCCCTTCGTTGTGCACTGAGTGCCTTAGCATTCTGGGTTGCCACATCATCTGATTACCATTGAAATGTGGGCTAACAGTGCCAAACTGCTGATAAAGTAGTGGAGTACTTGAAGCACCACCCATGTAAGGAATATTGGGTTGCATTGGTGTCTGCATACCCACACCAAACAAAGGTTGTTGCATATGAGGGTTCCCATTCATACTGCCAAAATAATTTCCAAACGATTGAGTTGGATCAAGGAAACCCCCAAACATTCCAGTGAAGGTGTTTGTTTCGTAGTTCTGCTCAGCAGGATCGTACTGTGGGGTCGATTGTGGTGCTTCTCTACCTGCATTATTCCAAACGATTTGACCACGACCACGCCCACCATTGTGTCCAGACATATAATAAACAATGACAAAACAAAAAAATAGAATCGCGTAAATATATCTCAAATTGTCTATGAAAAAATTACAGTACATATATACAATTGTTTTTTTTGAGTTTGCAATTAAGAAAAACTACATGCACATGCTTAAATGTGCATACAACGAAAACATTAAATCAATCATTGTGGGACCCGTCATCATCCTCATCATCATCACTTTGCAGTACCATGTTTTCATTATCATCATCATCATCAGTGTCTTCAGCTTCATCCTCCTATTCACCTTCTTCATCCTCTTCATCACCATCATCATGTTCACCATTCCCATCATGATCATCACCCAAATCATGTCCATCAACATCATCAGCTGGTGCAGTTTCATCGAGTAATGTTGTGGCTATTACATTATCCACATTCGTGATTGTCATTCCTAACTGTTGATAGGCAAGCTCTAGATTGTCCTTATCTTTAGGAGCACTGCGAGGTTTGTTTGGCATAGCTACCCACCAATTCGCTTTTCCTGGCACCCCATCGGGGTATTTAAGATATACCACTTGAGTTGCAGTATCGGCAAATATGAATGGGTCAAACTTTCTGTAACGTCTGGTATGATTAACCTCAGGAGATAGGGCAAATTTAGGATAACGTAGTCCCCGAGGAACATCCGGGTCAAACCACTCACAATTAAAAAGCACACATTTTTTAATTGGCTCGCCCGTAAATTCAACACGAATAATTTCGTGAAATATGCCATAATAGTCCCCTGATACTTCATCACCTTTGCTAACTCCTTTGACACATACGCCACAATTATATGTTGTTTTACCTTCATTTCTAGCCTTGGTATGAAACCGATAACCATTAACTTTATACCCAACAAAACACTCCACTACCATAATCGGTCCATGAGATAAGTTCGTCAAGAAATTTTCCCTCTCATCGTTAAACACCAGATAAGAATTGACCTATGAAGAAAAAAAGAAGGAAATACCGGTTATATCGAGTTACAAAAATTTTGTTTAATTAGGAATTAAAGGTTACTTCAGATGAATTACTTACATTACATTCAAACCACTGTGCAAAATTTGCTTCGATGAATAAGTCAACTTGCACATCACTCGCGTTTGGATTATGATCGTAAAATTGATGTCTGAACCAACTATAATGTGTACCAAGTGCAATTAATTAATTATTATTCGACAATTGTGAACTACTCAAATGAAACTTTCAGTAACTGATATACTTACTCCAAATATGGTTGGACTTCATCACAATTTAGTAAAATGTGAAGGCGTGCGACACGGTACTCCGCCTCAGTAAGATATCTTTTTCCACGGTTTCCAAATGGAGTGCCCTTACGGTTGAACACCGATAGAGTTGGCATTTGAGGTTCAAATTTCTACATACCCTCATTACGCCCAAAAGTTGGGCGATGCAAGCTTTGTTGAAAATAATAGTCTGTGAAATGTTTAATCTCAAACGCTAAGTATGCATGAACCATAGATGCCTCTACACGGGCTTTGTTCTTTGCCGTAGGCTTCAACCAGCCAAAGTACCTCTCAAAAGGATACATCCATCGATATTGAACAGGACCACCCAACTAAGATTCTTCAGCTAAATGAATGCGCAAATGTTCCATGACATTCCAAAAACCAGAAGGGAAAACTGTCTCCAATTTACAAAGAATAATGAGAATGTTCTTGTTCATCTCTCCCAACATGCTCACTTTTAACTCACTGGAGCATAGGTTTCTAAAAAATTCACTCAATTCAACCAAGGGTCCCAACACATCTTCCGGAAGAACAGCAAAAGCTACTGGAAGAAGATTTTTCAAAAACACATGATGATCATGACTTTTCATGTTTTGCAACTTTGTGTTAGATGGATCCACCCAATTTCCTATATTAGAACAATAACCATCAGGCACATGAACCTCCCGCAACCATTGACAATCAACCCTTTTTTGAAGTAATGACAGTGCAAACTTAGCTTTTGGCTTACACAATCTATCAGTTGACCCTCTTGTAGCCAAGTTCAACTCTTGCCTACTGCACAGAATAGACATTTCCATTCTTGCTTTGATATCTCCTTTGTTTTTCCAAGAACATCCATCACTGTGTTTATTATATTTTCACTGAAATTTTTCTCAATATGCATAACATCAAGGTTATGCCTCAAAAGTTGATGCTTCCAATATGGCAACTCCCAAAAGATACTTTGCTTTGTCCAATTATGGTCATTTTCCTCAAATCCTGGAATTTGAAAATGGATATCAGTAGTCACTGTAGGCAATGTCGATACCTTATCAGACAACATTTCACCGGAAATCCTCTAGGGAGGGCCAATGTGTATGCTCTTCCCTTTACGAAAAGCAACTTTATTAGCTCTAAAGCAATGATTCTGAGGCAAGAACCAACGATGGCAATCGAACCAAGATGGATTTCGAGCATGTTGTAACTGAAATGCACAATTTTGGTGCATACAAACCGGACATGCTAACAACCCATGAGTACTCCAACCAGATAACATACAATAGGCGGGGAAATCGTTAATTGTGCACATCAACGCAACATGCAATCTAAAAGTTTTCCCGCATGAAACATCAAATGTATCCACCCCAACGTCCCATAACATTTTCAACTCATCAATTACGGGTTGCAAGTACACATCAATCCTGTTCTTCGGATTTGTTGGACCCGGAATAATACAACTTAAGAATATGTACGGAGTGGTCATACACATATCTGGAGGCAAGTTATAAGGTGGAACAACAATTGGCCACACAGAGTACGATCTTCCAGATATGAAAAATGGTGTGAAACCATCAGCACATAGACCTAACCTTCCATTCCGAGGCTCTGCTACAAAATTTGGATACTTTTGGTCGAAATGCTTTCAAGTTAATCCATCCGACGAATGCCGGAGAACACCCGATTCTTGGCGGTACTCATGATGCCATCTCATATGGACGACGGTCCTTTTTGAAGCATACAGTCGTTGCAATCTTAGAATTAAAGGTAGGTAGTGCATTTTTGCATATGAAACATCCTTATCACCTCGTTGGTTGGATTTCTTTGGTAAATGTCTTGCATGTCCACAAAAATTGCATGTGGACAAACTATTAGCCTGTTTATAATAAAGCATGCAACCATTCAGACAACAATCAATTTCCTGGACATCCATTCCTAAATCTCTCACTTTTTTGAGCTGCTGATGATAATTTTTTGGAATGCCACTTTCAGAAGGGCATACATCTTTCATCAAGTCAACAACTTCATTAAAACAACGTTGTGACATATTGTGTTCCGATTTAATACTAAGTAGCCTCATCGATGTTTCAAGTTCAGTTATGTCACACCCTTCATACAACAATTTTTGGGCAGATTCAAGCATAGTGTAAAATGCCTCAGGATTTACGTCATGATGGCTACTCATGTTCATTCATTAGCTTGAAAGGCATCATGAAGCATGTTCTCCATATGATTATGATCGTTGTGATCGTAATAAAAATTCATAGAATGTGAACTACTTGCACCCCTACTTCCGAATTATCTTCTTCCCCATGACTTGTCCAAAACCAATAGTTCTTCACAAAACCCTTTCCATACAAATGAGACTTCACAACGTCAGGTGCAAAATATTACATATTTTTACACTTCACACATGGACATCTATAAACTCCATTAATTCTTAACTCCTCCTGATTTCATGCAAATTCATCAAACAAATTAACTCCCATCAACCACTCATCTCTAAGTCCATGTCTATTAGGATTTCTTCTCCTATACATCCATTGACGATTCAACGCTCCATCCATATGTTGCTAATATATGATTCCCTTAATTGTTATGTAATCTACAATTAATTGCAATAAAAATCTTTTAGAAATTTATTTATTCAGTTCAAAATATATATATTTATTACAAAAAAATATATTTAATGTACCTCAAACAAAAATATTCTTTACATACTTCCTAATGATAAATATACACAACAAATCAAACCAAAAATTAATAAGATATAAATACAACTAACATAATTAATCAAACCAAAAGTTAATATACAAAAAAAATCAAATAGAAAACATACTTAACATTCTTAAACCATTTACCAAAAACAATACATATATTACACGTGCTTACGTACTCACAACTATTTCAATTATTCAAATCAACATACATTACATATTAAATTAGAGTTACATTATACTTGTTTTCTATCAAAATAAATTCTCAAAAAACAAAAAATACAACAATTAACGAAATTAAACATATACGCGAACAAAAATAAATTAAACATAACAATATTATTTATCCACATAAGCCTCAATAAGCATCAATCAACATCAATCTTGAAAATTGAACACCTTATTTCACACTTCATCTAATTAAACAAACCCAACCAAAAATAACAAAATACTATTAACATATTTAACAAACTTAAATTAATATATACTTAACATATCTACATCTTGCAAAAATATAAAAAATATTTCTTAACATATCAAACATATCATAAAAAAATTAAACATACCTCAAAAAACATACATGTCTAACATCTTCAACATTTTACAATAAACAAACTTGTTCCACTTCAATTATTCACTTTAATGAAACATCTTATACATGCTTAACATACTTAACATTTTAAATTAATTAGATAATTATTTCAGATTTACAAAAATGATAAAATGCTATTAACGTGCTTAACAAATTTAAATTACTATATATTTAACATACCTAGATCTTGCAAAAATATATAAAAAACAATTCTTAACATTTCAAACAAATCATAAAAAAATTAAACGTACCTAACAAAACATACATGTCTAACATCTTCAACATTTTACAATAAACAAACTTGTTCCACTTCAATTATTCACTTTAGAAAAAGCATCATATACATGCTTAACATATTTAACATTTTAAATTAATTAGATAATTATTTCAGATTTACAAAAATAATAAAATAGTATTAACATGCTTAACAAACTTAAATTACTATGTACTTAACATACCTAGATCATGCAAAAATATAAAAAACAATTCTTAACATTTCAAACAAATCATAAAAAAATTAAACATACCTAAAAAAACATACATGTCTAACATCTTCAATATTTTATAGTAAACAAACTTGTTTCACTTCAATTATTCACTTTAATAAAACATCTTATACATGCTTAACATATTTAACATTTTAAATTAATTAGATAACTATTTCAGATTTATAAAAATAATAAAATACTATTAACATGCTTAACAAACTTAAATTACTATATACTTAACATACCTAGATCATGCAAAAATATTTAAAAAAATTCTTAACATTTCAAACAAATCATAAAAAAATTAAACATACCTCCAAAAATATACATGTCTAACATCTTCAACATTTTATAATATACAAACTTGTTTCACTTAAATTATTAACTTTAATAAAACATCTTATACATGCTTAACATATATAACATTCTAAAAATATTATTCAAAATAAACAAACATGCTTCAACATTAAAATTCAAACAAATGAACATCACATATCAAATATAAATTAACACACTTTTAAAGTGCAACAATTTTGCTAGCCTTCCAAACCCGAAAAATCAAGCGTTGTACCAGCGACGGAGGCAAGGTGGTGGCGGCGGCGGCGGCGGCGGTAATCAAACTTGAAAAACTAAAACTGTACAAAATATCAATTAACTTGATTATTTCAACTTTAAACAACAAATTAACATAAACAAACACTTACCGTTTACTTTCCGACCACTAAAATCTTCAAACGCCCCATTGTCTCTCTTCCTTCTCCTCCCTCTCATTCTCTTCAAAGCTCCTTCTCTCTCTAACCTTTCAAATAACCCAATAAAACCCCCTCCCCCCAATTTAAACAGCCGAAAATTCCCGTCAGAGATTCCGTCGGAAAATCGGGGTTCCTTCGGGCCCCATCGGACTTCCCGTCGGCCCTTCTGATTTTTCCCGGCGTCCAGTTCCCGCCTCGCTTTTTTCGTCAAAATCCGGCACCGTTTTGTAGTGAATCTACAAATTAGATAATAGTATAGATTTAAAGACTAAGATAACAATGATAAAGGCAGAAAATTTTGAAAGTCATACTCCAAAGTAAAAAAACTCAAAGAATAAAATACATTCCATAGGAGATAAAAATCAATTGCCCTTGGATATCTACCTTTGCCAATTCCATAAAAGTCAACAAGAAAAATGTAATAAAGACTGGTAAGAATGGCAAAATTACCATTAAACTCCAATTGTTAGAAGCATGAGCGTAAGATCAGAATGGGGAAAGGACCATCAATAGCTAAAATAGAGCTTTAGGAAAATGATACAATTAGTATGACCAGTGAGATGAGTAGAATGGGTTTTGAACCTACAATATACAGTGTAGATCGAAGTATGAGTCTAAATAGAAAAGTCATTAGGTACAAAACAAGAACTATTAGTGAGCCAATCTGTGAGGATGAATTAGTGAAAAATATAACTATGAAAATATGCTATGAAGTCACCAGCATCGACATCCCAATAAATGTATGCTTAGAGGGAAATAATAAATATGAATTGTGTGTCTATATTTATAGTGGTTGTTCAGTCTGTTTTAGAAAATTATCTTTATTTTCATATTTTATTTGAAAAAAATTCAAGAATCTTTTACAAATAAGGAGAGCTAACAATAGAATTATGGGTCAATGATAAAGTCATAGAAGGGGTATCCATAGAGATAGGAGAAGTCCAATGCATTATACTAGTTCTATGAGCTACTGATTAACCCTCTCATAATATAATTATTGGAAATAATTTTCAGAGGCTATATTCTCCATCTACATAGGCTATAAACCAAATCATATTCATAATAAATGGACATTCAGTTCCTATTGATAAATTAAATAGGACTTACACTTATCAGAAGATTGAGTTTACACCCAACCAATGTGATGAGAAGGTAAGACCTACATAACATGAGATAGCACTAGCAATTTTACTACTTGAGTTATCTATTAAAGAACACATCGTTGAACAACAAGAGCAACTATGCAAAGAGCTTTACTATGATAATCCTCTAAAATTTTGGGTCAAAAATAAGATATTTGCAAAAATCAGTTTGTTAAATCCTAACACTATAATATGAGTCAAACAAAGGGTGTATACATTCCAGCATATCCAAACATTTAATAAGCAAATGAAGGAACATTTGGATAAAGGATTAGTCAAAAATAGTAAGAGTCCTCATACCAGTTCCGCTTTCAAGGTAAGAAATCATGCTGAAGAAAAAAGACGAAAAGTTAAAATGTTAATCAACTAGAAAAAGCTTAATGACAATACTGTCTTTGATGGTTATTAAATTCCAAACGAAATCGTTATTTCCAATAGAATTCAAGGAGCCTCTTGGTTCTCGAAAATAGATTTACAAAAGCACTGGCAGATAAACATAGACGAAGAAACCATTCCCTTAACTGCTTTTAGTCCCCCTCAAGGACATTATAAATGGATAGTGATGTCATTTGGTCTTAAAAATGCATCTCAAATACTCCAAAGAAGAATAGATAACATCTTTAAAGATCTTAATCACTGTTGTCTAGTTTACATCGAAGATATTCTTGTCTTTTCTGAGGCCATAGAACAATAGAAAGTTGATGTTTTTACTATCATCCAAGGATGCATTGATCATGGTATTGTCCCTGGTACGAACAAATGCATTTACGTTGAACAAGAAATTGAGTTGTTAGGTCTAGAAATAAAGGTTGGACAAATCATTTTACAAAAGCGTATTTTAGAAAAAATATAAACTTTCCCTGAAAAAATTGAAGATATGAAGCGATTAGAAAGATTTCTTAGATGTCTTACTTGTGCTTCAAATTTCATTAAAGATCTAGCTAAATTGAAAAAGCCATTGTAGCTCAAACTCAAGAAAGAAGTAAGTTGGACATAGACCCCTAATGATTCAAAGATTGCTCAAAACTTCAAAAAATGTATAAAAATCTTCCTATTCTTAATTTTCCTAATGAAGGGGATGATTTAATTCTTGAGATAGATACCAGCAATGAGCATTGGAGTGGAGTACTCAAAATCAAAGTAGGAGAAAAACTTTGCAAATATTACAATTGAATTTTACCAAAGTAGAATGCAACTATCGAACGATGGAAAAAGAAACCCTTGTAGTAACAAGGGAAATTGAAATGTTCTTAATTTTTTATCCTCAAAACCTTTTCTTATTCGAACTAATTACTAAAAGATACTTGGTTTTGTGAAAAATAATTTATCGAATATGCAAGCACAAGGGCGACTCATGCATTGACAATTACAATTTAACCAGTTTTCTTTTTCTATTGAACATATATAGGGACAAAAAAACTCTCTGGCAAGTAGTTTAACTCCTGAGCTTGCCAATAGTGATCATCAGAACAGATTCCTATCGGAAAAGGGTGAAATCCAAAATAAAATACCATTAGTGCTAGAACGGGTTTCTCCTTCTAGGAGAGTCATAATGCACATTATGGAGTTTCATACAAAAAGTAGACTATGGTTTGGTATGCTATCCTTTGCCTATCTAATAGGACAAATGTCCAACCTTTTAGAGTTACAAATGCATTACTTAAGGTGTCCTTATGATATTCAAGAAAAAATAAGTTCCCATGTTGAAAAAAAAAATGATTCAACGATTGGTATGCAACCTACATCGACTACTATCATAATTATTCTTATGATATTTAGGAGTCATGGAGTATTACAATATTTTTTCCTCATATAATTGGGGTTGGTGGTGTTGGATTCCTAACAAATTTCATCTCTCCAGCTTACACTATTATGAAAGCCTTGGTATATGAGATGGTAGCTTACCTCATGGAAATCCCAGATCCAAAGTATCCATTCTTCTCTAGACTAACTAAGTCTCAATAGCGTATGTTTAAAAGGATCCATTAGATTCTCACATCTCCTGATGGTTCAACAAAAATTCCATACAATAGAAGTCTGTATGTTGAGGTTCATTGCAAAGTAATTGAGTATGAAAATGAAAAGGCCAAACCAGCCCATTATCTTATTCAATTAGTTGATTTAGATGATCCCAATAATCAAAGACAACATGGTTTCCAAAACGGCAAGAGGTGATTCGTGATCCTACTTTAGCAAGAGTCATTAATTTTTACATTTATCGTCAAATGTTGGCATTAATCGAACAGGAAAAAGGACTAATGCATTATGGGAACGCTACTTTTGTCTATCATAATTATTTCAGCAAATATTTAAAGGTAGAAGGAGCTACTTCAGAAGATGTCTTTGATTATTTCTTTGGCGTTGAACGTGAAAAATTCCTATTAAAAAAAGGAAAGAAATATATTCATGAATTATTTGAAACATGGGATCCACATCATCTTTAACTTGATGAAGACTTTGATGATTATCTAGATAATGATGAACTGGAAGATATTATTAGAGATGAAGGCATCTATAATCTTAATATAGATGACCAGTCTTGTCAGCGTTATGTGCTCTAAAAAGCTGTTGCACTATTATTGTATTACTTTGTCAAGTATCAAGTCACTAAAATAATGCAGTCAACTACACCCATATGAGAGTAGTTGTAGTTGTGTGAAAATTCAGTATATGTATTGTACCTTATGTCTTAAATATTATGTTTTCGTGATTAATGTTTCATTATCCTTGAAAATATAAAAACTTGATTAGTGACTATGGTCCGAAGTAGGAAACGAAACGAATTTGTTTATACCTGGTCTAAAGAATGTGTGGTTGAAATTGGCAATCTCCGTAACTGGAAGCTAGAGAAACACTAGGGTCCAATGCCGATAAATTCAGGAAATGGTCGAAACTCTCTAATTAAACTTTAATTATTTTTTCTAAGCACAGTAGGCCTCTAATCTCAGAAAACACAACATATATGATATAAGTAGTAAATTGTGATAATACCAGTGAAATCATTATAATGAGTCCAAACATTAATATGAGTTTGGTTTTCTAAAAAAGCCCAAAAAATTGAGTATTTGTACTTTAAACCCCATTGGGGTTAGAAAAAGAAATTTCAGAAAGTTGTGGATGACATTCCAAAGAAAAAACTTACTAAGAATTATTGTTTCGTAAAATATTGATCTTTGTTAATAGTTTACCTAAAATAGTATACACATGGAAATACTTTCTGAAAAGTGTCCTGTAAATATTATTTCCATAAAATATAGGGTACCTCTAGACCTGGCAAAGCTGACCCGAAACTCGAACCAAAAGATCTGGACCCATACCCGACCCGACACCCGAAATATGCTTACCTAAAAGTGGACTCGAAACCCGAATTGACCCGAACCGAACCATACCCGATTCGAAATTTTCTACAAAGTTGCTTGTTTTGTCATGACAAAATTGATTGACTTGAAATTGACCCGAACCGAACCATACCCGACCCAAACTAAAACGACCTAAAATCTCATTTAATCCGAACATGACCCGACCCGAACTTGACCTAACCCATACCTTAACCGAATGATCCATTTGCCCGGTCTAGGTACCTCATAGTTGCAAATTGACAAAAAAATCCAAAGAGAATCTTTTTTTAAGAATATCAGGACTAAAACATCATCTCATACGGGGTCGATCTGAGATCAACCGTGATTTATTTGATGGACAATCATTTATAACCGATGATCTTCAAACAATAACAACAACTCCTATTGTGGATCCCTCTTGTATGGGGTCTAGGAAAATCCCGATGTTAGTGGTCTTACCCATACGGATATTGCCCCCATAGAAGCCGATTCCAATATACCCACTAAAAAATTTGACACTACATTTTAAGAGTTGAAAATGTTTTAATACAAAAGGAAGCAAGAACAGCAAAAACTAACAAATCCTAACAATATATAAATAATAGAGATAAGCCAGGCCTAATAAATAAAGAACACTAAGTTATATACTAGCAAGTCTAAATAAGATTGGAAATACTACTAGCATACACAAGGACTAGAAACGCAAGATAAGAATGGCTAGAACCACACATAAACATTTCATATGTCGTTAAGATCTATAGGACTGACGAGGACAAAGCTACCTGAGATCTGCAACATTAATTCTGGACCTCCATGACCTCTTATTCTAGATCATGTCCTCCGTTAATTCTAAATTATTTAAATGCCGACTGATTACTTTGTTTGCCCACATATTTACACTCCCAGAGAGTAGTCCTTTCACATTCCTTCACTGGAGCGTCTACAGTTATTGTCCTTACATGACCAAACCAGCTAAGTCCAGTGTTAAGTAAAAATTACCGCAAGTGTACGGTGCCAATGTAGGTAGCAACGGCAAGTATGGGTCGTGTCCACAGAGAACTTGATTTCACCTACCAAAACTAATTAATCTACTCAATCTAGGCAAATCAGATTTAGGGATTCAACTAATAACTAAGAAAATCAGTAATAACTAAGAATGAGATTAAGAAATCGAAGGATTAAAACACTTAGGTTGGAATTAACAACACAACTCTGCTAGGGAATCAATTATTAACTCCATCAAACTTGCCCAAGTTACAACGTGAATGGATAGATTTCCAATTCAGCCCATCTCCTCCCTCTTTCAAGGGTCAAAGACTAATTCTACAATTATAGTCGCTTATTTTTATGGGACCAAAAGTCGAAAGATTACAAGATCTATAATCTCAACTCCCAATTAGAATTTCAACTATTTTCATGTTGAAATCCTAACCGTCTACTAGCTCACTCTAGATAAAGGTTTCGTCTTTTGACGTTCCTCTAAATCCTTCTAGCGAATCATGAATCCTCTTTCAAGCAATTCATCGAACACATGGTGAACAAAGTAGAAATCATAAACACATACATGGGGCAAGTAATGATTTAAGGATAAACCATGATTCAACTAACACAATTGACGTTAATCCCAACCTAATTAGGAGATTAGCTGTGAATCATAGCAAGAACAATCAAGTCAATCACCAAAATAGCAAATATGATTTTTGCAAAAACCTTGGGAAACAATGCTAAGGGATAGAGATAATTGAGAAGAAAACTTGAATTAATCGTAGCGGAGGTAGCAAGATAGCCTTCAATGATAACAAATTCAATCAACAAGGAACTCTAAAAGTCTTCTACGAAACCCTAAAAATGGCCCTCAGAAAGTGCTCTCAATGAAAAGACAAGATGTCCCCTCAAAATGGCTCGAAAACCAATTTAATGTTGCGCAGTCTGGGGAGGCGCACGGTTGTGCCACTATGCACAGCTAACTGTGCTGATGAGTTAAAAATTATCGTAAGTGCACAGATAAGTTGTAGGTAGCGATCGGGAAGTACCAGTCGTATTGCACAGGGAGTTATGTTTTCAAGTACCAAAGCTAACTCAAGTGTATCAATCTCGGCAAGATAGAGGGGTGAAGGGAAGAAGAACTGAACTACTAAAGTGAGCAAACAAAAAGGGACCTAGGTTGTGATTAAACCTAAGACAAACCAATTAATCAAGTCAAAACTTCAGATTCCCAAGTTATACTAGTATACAAAACTGATCGATTGCACCATTAAGGACCACCCAAGCCCTCTCTCAAGGGTCAATAGGCTAGTCTAATTGTTCTAACCGCCTATTTTTATGAGATTAGCTCAATTAAACTACAAGATTAGCAACCTTTGACCTAGCCAAGATTTAAACTATTTTCATGTACAAATGTTAGCTATCCTCTTTACCCACATTAGACAATCAACCTCACCTTTCAGCATAAGTCAATTACCCCAAAACACAGATGAAAGCTCTTTTAGGCATTTCATCAAACACATGGTGGGCGTGAGAGAATGATGCTAAATTCTAGCCTAAACAAGATCAATTAGCCATCAAGAGGCTAATCCCTGTCACAGATCACAAATTCAATCACAATAAACATCAAAATATAAGCAAAACAAAGAACTAATAAACCAGCAAAGAAACTAAAAGCGTAAAACTAAAGAGAGAAAGAGAAGAGGAACATATGCATGAATCTTGAAATCAATCAATTTTGTACAACCTTGATAGGAAGAATTCGAGTTTTAATATTTATAACCACAAGTGCATGGTTTTATAATCGGGCACTCGGGGTGTCATCCACAAGAAGTTGGATTTCAAATACTGGGATTAGTTCAAGTGGTTCAAGCTAAGCTAAATGAAAGCAAAAGAAAGACACCCTAAAGTAAACTAACAAACATACAAAAAGAGGCTTGTAATTGTAATCGAACCAATTGATGAACCAAGTAATCAAGGTAAGTCGTAACCTACCCAACCTCTACTAAAAACAAGAGATGGTCGGTTGCACCATTGAAGACCACCTAAGCCCTTTCTCAAGGGTCATAAGCTAGTCTAATTAGTTTAACCACTTATTTTCGTGGGTTTAACCCAATTAGACCACAAAATTAGCAACCTTCGAACTTAGCTAAGATTGGGACTATTTTCATGTCTTGAACACAACTATCCCCTCTCCTACACTAGCGAATTGACCTCACCTCTTGGCATAAGTCAATCACGCAAAAATATAGATGAAAGCTCTCTCAAGCATTTCATCGAACTCTTAGCGGGTATGAGAGAAAACTCTAAGTTCTAGCCATAAATTAGGTGTGGTTAGGCCTAAACCAAAACTAATTAGCCATCAAAAAGCTAATCACAATCCAAGCCAACCAAAATTAACAACTAATCATCAACAAAACACAAAAACCCCAAATTAAACCTCAGCTAACAAATATGAAAGAAAACATGAACTAGAGAGGAAAAAGAATGAAACTAATCTAATCTAATCAATCTAACTAAACATGGATTAACAATAAAAACTAAACATTTAAACTAAACAATTCAAATACAAGAATTAAACTAACAAAACCTAAACAAGAACAAAAACATGAAATAAGGAGAGAGAGAGAGAAGAAGAGAAACTTATGTTTGATTGAATGAATAAACTTGAAATCCACAAGCTTGAATCCAAAATACAATCTCATCTCCTAATCTAATCCTGCCATTGAGGTGTTTTTTAGCTAAAACCTAACCTAAAACTAGCCTAAAAGTCCCCCCAAATAGTCCCAAAAGAAAGCTTTAAAGTCGGGCCAAAAAGGGGCGCGCCAAGCCAAAGGGACGACGACCGTCACCATCCGTGATAGTCCGTCGAGATCAAGACACCCGGTCGTCGCCACCCTGTGGGTGCTAGTACTACAGGGTGGCAACAGTTGTCGGCTCCCTCCAGTTGCCCGTCGCCTGCTGCTTGTTTCTTCTTTTGTTCCTTCTTTACTTCTTTTCGCGGCACTTGCTTGGTTGATCTTATTACGTACAAAAGCAAATAAAACAAGTAAAAATTCTAAAGATTATATTATTATATGAGCTAAAATTAGCTGAGAAATGCATATAAAATGCGACAAATTAGCGCCTAACAAACATACACCTAAACTAAACCTAAATTATTCTCCCCCTAATGGGGTTTGGGAATGGGAGGAGGAAGCCTAAAGTGCACCCCAAAGAAACCTAGCCAAAGCCTTCCCTAAACATATGCTCGAAAACAACTTTTATTACGAAATTTGGGAAGAGCACGACTGTGCTATATCTTTGGCAACGATCTGCTGAAGTCTTACAGTGGTATGGTCGTGCCACTTGGCCCGGGGTACTCATGCCAAATCTCTGGAATCCCCTTGAAACTTCGATCGACCTCTCCTTAGCCCTTCTTTCTGCCAAAATTAGCAGATTTTTTCATTTTCTCGACATAAACTCTTGAAAATTCAAAGCACCACTATATGAGCACAATTTAGACCAAAGAAGGCTAACTTCTTATCAAGATTCGGCATAAAAATAATGGGAGAAAAGGATTAAATATGGGCTAAAATGAAGTCAAAATAGAGGTTCATCATGTGCACTTCTCTTGGACCTTCCGGTCTTGCTTTTCTAGGCCTCGAAACTTCATTAGACCACCTTTCTTCTTTGAAACTCCTCCCAAGGCCTTCCTTTCCATCAAATTCAACAATTTTCTCATCTTCTTGGCACTAATTTTTGAAAATAAGGAAAACCACTAAATAAGCACAGTGTGGTCTGAATGAGGCAAATTTGACCCCCTTTTCATCAAGATTTAACATAAAAACAATGAGAACAAGGGATCAAATAGGGCTAAAATGAGGTCAAAATAGAGGTTTATCAACTCCGCCATGCTTATCTCCTGCTTATTCCCAAGTAAGACTGATTCTTAAATTATCAATAGGGAAGATGAACCCCTAAACACACCCTCCTTTGGCAAAGGAATAAAAGTCAATTGATCACACATAATCATGCATAAGAGGCAGGCAATTCACGATGTTGAAGGCATTTTTAATAAAACACCCACACCACCATCTATAGATCACACCACCTACATGCAACACACCAATCACCTCATATTAGATCACATGGTAAAACAAAGCATCCCTTAAAAAGTGGTATGCATGTGTGATTGGTAGAACCTCATTTTTGGGATAAAGTGGAGCACTCTCCACAATGTGTTTAGAATATGTAACACAAATGCTCTCAAAAATTAATCCAATCAAGCAAGGTACTATAAACTTTGTAAAGTTCTCAATTCTCCACCACTTGATGCACATTGAGAAATATCAAACCTGCAGACTTGTGCAGAGAATGTAATAGGGCCAACATTTAAGGGTAAGAAGTGGAGTAATTTGGGAGAAGTGGAGCTCTTACGCAAAAGACTAGGGAGCAAAAAATACTTCCACAAAGTAATACCATGACACTAAATTTCATACCCTTAATTGATCCAAATAAGCACAAACCCACAAAAGACCTCAAGGGAGGAGTTGAACAAACTTATTAAAACAATCACCATACCAAACACTTTATTCATAATTCTTTTTTTTTCATTCTTCTTGTTTTTTCTTATCCTTTCTTTTTTCCATTTTTGTCATCTTTTTTTCCAGAAGAAAAATCAACAAATATGTGAATGGCATGGAAAACACAAAATCTTAACTCATCAAGAAAGTGTTGTTCTACTAGACTTTGCCAAAGGTATGGAGGTTATGCAAAGGCCAAATAGTGCAGTGAGTATGGGTGCAACAACAAACATAGAAAAGCACAAAGGGCTAACAAAGGGGATATCATACATCAATGGGTAGCTTTTTGGCTCATGTGGCTACATAAAACAAAGAGTGCCTCAATCATATTAACGTATGCACGGGCTAATTGTGATTTCAAAGACAACTAGACTAAGTTTTAAAGATGCAATCATGGAGGGCTCCCACATGGAAGGAGCAATGGGAATATAAATAATGAATAGTCATTAGGCTATCATAATCAATACACTCACTCCAAGATAGGTCACCTATCAAGGTCAACTAAATCAAACCACATGAATCTTCAAGGGTAATTGGCATACACACAAGATACAACATATGCAGTGATGGTGATACAGTTTTCACAAAATCTACACCAAGACAAACCACACCTCAGTATATAATTGTGCCAAATAATCAACTATTACTTCTTGCATCATCATCATCATAAGGGGGTTTTCCAAAACTCTTTTTTTTCTTTTTCTTTTTCTTTTTTGCAAAAGCAATAAATCTAACTAAGAAAGTAATAAAACACATGGAGAATAATGAAGAGAAGGGTAAACAAGAGTACCTGTGAAGCTTATGAATGCCCAACTTGATGACTTTTCTCTTGTGATGCAACATCGAGCCTATATGCTCTAAACTGCATGCTCAACTAAACAAAAAATGCAAAAATTACCTAGTAAAACTATATGATGTCCTATCTATATGACGCAAGTGCAAGAGATGTAATTCCAAGCACACCACAAAATTCACACTTTTACCCAAAGAGCTACAAGCTCACCCCTCCCACCATCCCCCATGTTAAGATTTTCATTGTCCACAATGAAAATGATATGCGAGTGAACAAGGGAGTAAAACACTAGTAATGAAAAAGGGAAATGGTGGAGGAGGGAAGTGGAGGAATGACAACCTATTTTTGAGAGAAGCAAATAAATGCTAAGGTTGCCTCCCAAGAAGCGCTTGTTTTGGATTCCCAGCTTGACCTTTACCTTAGGTGACAAATGGCGGTGATGGGGGGATGGACCCATTAAGACATGGAATGGTAGTGAATTATCTACCATCTTCTCGGGACGAACAGAAGTAGCTTTAAGGCACTCTAAGATCCGTGGAGGAGACTCAAAAGGGGCACACAACCTTACATGGGTTGCTGTATCCCCATTAAAAGCCTCTATCATATGACTGACTGCAGGAACAACAGGAACTGGGGGTGCAGGAACAGTAGGAGCTGTGGAAGGAGGAAAATAGAAATCAATCTTTTCTCCTCACAACTAGAAAGAGATCTTATATGCAGCCACATCAATCACAGTTTCTACAGTGGCTAAAAACGGTCGTCCCAAGATGTAAGAACGTGGGAGCTCTCATCAATATCCATGTCTATGAAATCACACGGGATAACGAACTTACCCACCTGAATTGGGACATCGTTAAGAATACCCACATGATGCTTGATCAAACAATCTGCCAATTAAATAGTTAGATTGGTGGGATGCAGATCCTATAACTGAAGCTTCCAGTAGAGAGAGAAAGGCATCAAGCTCACACTAGCCCCTAAGTCACAAATAGCTCTCTTAATTTCTAGATTCCCTATAGAATAAGGGATGGAGAAACTCCCGAATCCTGCAACTCAGATGGTGAATTGGTCTATAGAACCACACTGCATATCTCTCTAGTAGGAACCACTATGATGTCCTCAAGCTTGCCTTTCTTAGAAAGAAGTTCTCTCAAAACTTTTAAATAGGAAGGTGCTTCTTTGAGAGCTTCCAAGAAAGTGATATTAACACGAACCTTTCGTAGGAATTCCAGGAATCTTGTAAACCTGGGCTCAAGCTTGGATAGCTTAGACCATGCCACCCTCTAAGGGAATGGTAGAGGTGGCTGGTAAGGGCGAACTAGAGGTGAACTCTCTCTTTCCTTCTTCCCCTCCATTCTTACAAGAGTAGGGACTGGAGGTGTCTCCTAATTAGCTACCACAGTGCTCTCCACTAATTCCTCACCATGCATAGATACTACATTGATATGACCCCTGGGATTGGATTCAAGTTGGCCCAGGAGATGCCTCTGAGTTCGGGATAGGTGGCTAACCTGTTGAGCTATCTAGGTAATCTGGGTGTCCATTGCCTTTTGGTGGGAGGTCATAGGTTCAAACTTGGAAGTTAGCTAGTCGATTGACTCGCCAAAAGCTTCATTAGCCTTGGGTTGAGTCTAAATAAAGTGCTCCATAAGACTCTGCAAGTTGGATTTAGGTTGTGGGGTTGAGAATGCAGGTTATAAAAGGCTCTATATTAGAACCCAGTGCCTACATAAAACTCTGAGGTTGAAGCGTGTGGTTCCTATAGAGAGGGTTAGAGTGGATCTTCCATCCAGAATTGTAAGTATTGGAGTAAAAATTATTCTATGGTAGGTTGAAGTTATGCATGACATTAGCATGCTAATGGTAGAAGGACCATTATAACACTGAGCAGATGTATGCCCTTGCACATCATAGGTCTCAATAATAGCACATACCCCCAACAAGTGATCCTAAAGAACTGCTTGAAACAGTTGGAGTACCAACCCCATCAAGTCTCTATTCCAGTGCATCTACTTTGCTAGCTGGTAGTGTCATAGCATCGACCTCATACTTGCTACTACTTCTCTTTGGAATAGCCCTCTAGCTAGACCAGTTATAATTGTTGGAAGCCATCTATTTCAAAAGGGCCTTTGTTGCTTCTATGGACTTCCCTATAAAAGCGCCTCCAGTGGCAGCATTGATAGAGATCTTCACTAACTCCTCTAACCCATTAGGGAATGTTTGGACTAAGAGCTAGTTAGGAACACCATGATAAGGACATTGTCGCTGAAGGTCTTTGAACCTCTCCCAAGCTTCATGCAGGGACCCCCCATCTTGTTGAGCAAAGGAAGTAATGTCTGCTCTTAACTTTGCAGTTTTGCTCGAGGGACAGTACTTGCTGAGGAAAGCCTTTGAGAGGGTTTCCATGTGGAGAAGGAGTTGCGTGCTTCATTCTGTAACCAATCACTGGCCTTATCCTTCAATGAGAACGGGAAGAGGCTCAGCCGAATAGTATCAGTGGACACCCTATTCAGCTTAATTATGTCGCATCTCAACAGGAAGTCACAGAGATACATATTGGGGTTCTCTGAGGGGTGTCCACCAAATGAACGCCCCTCCATAAATGTGATAAGAACTGGCTTGACCTCAAAGTTGTGTGCCTCAACTGTAGGCCTCACAGTAGAGGAGTCAACCTTGGCAACTTTGTGCATAGCATAGTCGTGCAACACCATATGTTCCTCTCCACTAGCCCTCTTTGCATCTTTCTTCTTCTTTCTCACTTCTCCACCTTACTTCCTTGTGGTTACTTTGATCTCAGGATCTAGGGGGTAAGGATCTGATTGCCCTTACTTCTCCTATGCATACAAAGCGAATACTATTCCAAGTGTAAATAGTGTCAAAAAAGAATAAAGAAGAACTGAGAACTACCAAAAGAAAAATAAAAACCTAGTCTAGAATATTATAGTTAGTTTTTGATATTAAAAGGAACCAGTTCCTTGGGCAACAGTGCCATAAAACTTGTTGAGTAAAAATTACACAAGTGCACGGTGCTAATGTAGTTAGCAACGACAAGTACGGGTCGTGTCCACAAATAACTTGCTTTTAACTACCAAAACTAATTAATCTACTCAATCTAGGTGACTCGGATTTGGGATTCAACTAACAACTAGGAAAAGCAGCAACAACTAAGAATGAAATAAAGAAATCAAAGGATTAAAGCACTTAGGTTGAAATTAATAGCACAACTACTCTAGTGAATCAATTATTGACTCCACCAAACTTGCCCAAGCTTGCAACATGAATTAATAGATTACCAATTTAGCCCATCTCCTCCCTCTTTCAAGAGTCGAAGACTAATCCTATAACTGTAGTCGCCTATTTTCATGGGACTAAAAGTCAAATGATTACAAGATCTACAATCTCGAATCCCAATTAGAACTTCAATTATTTTCTTGTCGAAATCCTAACTGTCTACTAAGTCATTCTAGATAAAGGTTTCATCTTTCAGCATTTCCCTAAATCCTACTAGCAAATGATGAATCCTCTTTCAAACAATTCATCAAACATGTGGTGAGCAAAGTAGAAATTATAAACATATACATGGGGCAAGTAAGGGTTTGAGGCTAAATCATTATTCAACTAGCATATGGCGTTAATTCTAACCTAAGTTTGGAGATTAGCCACGAATCATATCAAGAACAATCAAATCAATCACTAGAATAGCAAACATGATTTTTATAAAAACCCTAGAAAACAATGCTAAGAGATAGAAAGAATTGAGAAGCAAACTTGAATTAATTGTAGCAAAAGTGGCAAGATAGCCTTCAATGATAATAAATTCAATCTGCAAGGAACTCTAAAAGTCTTCTACCAAACCCTAACAATCTCCCTTAGAAAGTGTTCTCATTGATAATAAATTCAAAATGGCCCAAAAACCAATTTAATGTTGCGCAGTTTGGGGAGAAGCACAGTCGTGCCACTATACATGATTAACCGTGCACTTCTCTTGGGCCCTCCAGTGTTGCTTTTTTGGGCTTTGGAACAACATTGGACCTCCTTTCTTCTTTGAAACTCATCCCCAAAGGCCTTCCTTTCCATCGAATTCAACAATTTTCTCATCTTCTAGGCAATAATTTTTGAAATGAGGAAAACCACTAAATAAGCACAGTATGGTCTGAAAGAGGCACACCCCTTCTCATCAATATTTAACATAAAAACAATAAGAATAAGTGATCAAATAGGGCTAAAATGAGGTCAAAATAGAGGTTTACCATCTAGCCTCTCTCATCTTATTCTCAATGGATACCACTCATATTTTGTCTCTTATCATTATATTTCTGATCCTATCCAATCTTGTTTGCCCACATATCCAACGCATCATCATCGTCTCAATGACCATTATCATCTAGACGGTCTTCTTGATTGACCAACACTCTACTTCTAGTAAAGCTAGTCTAACAGTGATACCTAAACTCTCCCTTTCAACCTTAGTGGGATCTTCTTGTCGCACAAAGCCTTGAAGCATTCTTCTATTTTTTGCCATTCTATGTGTATTCGTTGGTTAATGTCCTCTTCAATCTCTCTTTCTTCTTGAATGATCAAGGCTAGACATCTAAACTTTTCAACTTTTAGTATGGCCACACCCTCAATGGACTTCTCGTCTTCAATACCACCTCCCTCTTTGTTGAATAGACACTTTTTAAGTATTCAATCTGTGATCTACTCACCTTCAAATCTTTAGCCTGGAGGGTATCTCCCTATTGCTCCAACTTGTTGTGAGCTCCATCTTTAGTCTCATCAATAAGAACTACATCATCAATAAAAAGCATGCACTATGGTACCTTGTCTTGAATCCCTTTATTGAGCTCATCCATAATAATAGTAAAAACAAAAGGCTCAATGCTGATTCTTGATAGAGCCCAATATATATAAGGAAGTCATCTATATTCCCTCCTAAGGCCCTACATCTCATTCTTACCACTCTGTACATGTCTTTAATAATTTGAATATAAGTAGCTGAAACATCTTTGTTCTCCAAGTACCCCCATAACACTCCCCTAGGCACTCAGCCATAAGTTTTCTTTAAGTCAATGAATATCCTATAGAGATAATTTTCTTTACCCAAGCACTTTCGAATTTCTATAAGGATACTATTTGGGCCGACTGCCTTTCCATCCTTCATCTTCCTTAATGTCTCTTTAATTTCCTTTTCTGTGATATGATGGTAGGAGCTAGAGTTATGTTGCCTCTCCTAACACCTTTGCTCATTATGGTAGGAATTCTCAAACTTCTCCACATTAAATAGCCTATAGAAATGTCTTTGTTCTCATTCCTTTATTTCAGTATCCTCAATGAGGACCTTATTTTCTGCATCTTTAATGCACCTTACACAACCAAGGTATCTTGTTCTTATTTTGCTAGACCCTGCTAGCTTAAACTCATCCTTATCTCCTTCCTTAGCCTCTAGTCTCTGATATAACCTTTTGTAAGCGCTATTCTTCGCTACCATGACTGCTTTCTTTGCTTCTCTTTTCGCTATCCTGCACCTCACTTGATTAACCTCTTTTTCTTCCTTCTTTCCACTGGTTGCTATAGCATTATATGCCTCTTATTTCACCTTGACTTTCTCCTTCACCTCTTGATTCCATCACCACTTCCTTTGCAGACTTTACTCCACTACTTACCAATTATCTTCC
This sequence comes from Selenicereus undatus, assembly GCA_017589665.1. Lineage (NCBI taxonomy): Eukaryota > Viridiplantae > Streptophyta > Magnoliopsida > Caryophyllales > Cactaceae > Selenicereus > Selenicereus undatus. Next base: position 16,392,316 of record JACYFF010031952.1, on the reverse strand, counting down.
ACCCCCCCCCCCAAAAACAAAACCAATGATATAAGGTGTAACGCCCCTAAATTGCTAATTACTTTATTCATAGATAATCGCAACAGAAGACTTAATGATAGAAGGCGTTACCGCCTTCCTGACAAGAACAAGGCTCACTGAAACTATTCAATCTTGCAACTCATGTTCACAATCACAATATCTATTAAACTGAAACACTCCAAGTCCAAAGTCCATAATTGTTCAACTTCAGTGCAATCGACTTAGTCGTACCATGTGCTAACTAGCACTCCACACTACACAAGTATATTGAATATAGACCCAACTTGACCTTGATGTCGATCCTAACATTCATGTTATGCATAATCCACTATGACCATCTGATGACTTTAAAAAGGGCTTGCTACATGGAGAAACATGTGATACTTCATCACCTAAAACGGAAAGCATGAAAACAATTCGAAAATGTGAGCTAAAACTCAGTACATGCATTCCTGTGTTGTAAAATGAGCGTAGAAACACTATTGATGGGTACCTGTCTTTGCAATTCATTTAGTTCGCAATAGCAATCGAAATGTAAGTAACATAAAGCTGAATTGCTCATTATTATCGGCAAGCCCTTGATAGATATGACGATCCATTAATAGGTGCACACTTGCCAGGTCAATCGGCAACCCTGGCCTGACATCAGGATGTATCACTAATTGAAGGGCCATCGCTCTACCAATGACGAGGTCACTAGTTATGTGGTAAATCTCTGATTAAACTGATTCATTAGTATACTTACCAAATGATATTATAACTTGATAAAATATTGCTGAATCTTAAAGATACAGGTAATGAACATACCTTGAGTCTTTAAAATGGATTCAAACTTGATAAATATGTTCTGAATTGATAAAATTTATGCATAATGGGGAACGACAAACTAGGCCTCGACTCTGTTTCACAAATGTAATTGTAGAAATGTATAGTCGGTAAATGATACTCACATAACTTGCAACTTTGATAGAAAGTCAGTAAGTAACTCACATAACTTGTAAGATAGGTTATGCTAAGATAACCCCAAAACTGGATAATTTAAAGTAATTAATCTAATATAAAGTTAAATGAAAGTAAAATAAACCACAATAAGATAGATGAGATTCAAATGGAAAAGGCCTTGATGGTTATAAATGGATTGACAATAAGAGTAAATGATTCTTGGCAACAGGCCTTCATGATGGTTATAATGAAAGATTGATTTTTCTTTTTTTGATACCTTTGAAACGAACTGATAATACAGATTTAAGGCCAAGAGAGATGTATCTTAGTTCAAAATGGCATATATAACACTAACTTGATCTGATAAACATTGTTTTTCAAATCATTACTCTCCCCATTTCTCATATTTCATTCATAAGCCCTATAAATGTAGTTTTCCCTCCCAAATGAGTCATTGAAAACCATAGAAGCTATTAAACTCATTAAACTTGGTATTTTCCTTCGTAAAGCCTATAACTCATAAATATACTCTCACAATACATACTTGTCTTCCTTTCTCTCCATAATTGAGGTAAATGCTCTATTAAACCCCATAAACATTTATTTCCCCCTTTAAATGACCTTACTTGGCCCAAAATACATAGAATGAGTGCATGATCAATCTCACTCAATCTTTATTATTGCTCTTTACACAATAACTCAAAATGCTTTCAAAAATCACCAAACTCAAAGTACTCAACCAAAATTCATGAAGTCTTATAGCAAATTGGAAAATAATATGGGAAATCTACAGTAAAATTTTCAAAATTTTTGTCCAAGTATACGCTGCACAGAAATTGCAATAACAACCTAATTTGCACTAAAGCAGGTCAGTTCACTTCAAAAATTCATAAATTTCACCCTTGACCTCAAATGGACACCTAAAAACCTAATATAGAAAGATTAAGAAGTCCCGAAAAAGTTTTATTTACAACACAAAACATGATTCCCACAATAAGGTTCTCAAAATGGGGCTAGAATACAAGTATGTCAGTTTTGGTCGAACCTACACAGTTCTAACAAAATAGCCATAATGTTTTCCACAGAACTCGAATTAAGGCAATTCAAAAGACATTTGAAAGCTAACTCACTGATCTATCTACCTATCAAAAATCATAATTATTAGCTCAGCGGATCATTACCAGTTTATTGGCAAAATGTCCCATGTTTTCTGTCAGTTCACAACCACACTGTCACTATTTTCTCTTTTCTTTTCATATAAATCCCCATCTAAAATCACTCCTTAAAATCATGTAAAAAAGCTTTAGTCCTTCCCATCACCATACTAAGCCACAATACTCAATTTCACTTAATAATCATATGCATCAAAGATTCATTTCTCAATCAAATATACACAAATAACGTGCTTGCCATTAAAGGATAGCTAAACCATGCAATATCATTCGAGCCCTAGTTTATGGCCAACTTGAACTCATCTTCAACTCATTCCAAATCACCAAAAACACCATCATAATCATCAATAAGACTAAAGATTACGAAATCATATACAAAACAATCCAAATCCATCACTTGACTTAAGCTAACATGATCATGGCAAACCCCTAAACCCTGGCATGCTTCAAGCTCAAACCACAGTTAAAAACATCAAAATAACTCTTGTTTTCTTCTAAAGAACATGATCAAAATCCAAATCACAAAAACAAAAATCAAAATGAAAAGAATCCAAGTTGAGATCACTTACTTGGAGCTTAAAAAGAGAGAGATGGGGATGATGTTTGGTGGTTTTGAGGATTGAGGATGGTGGCTAGTGGTACTAAGGTGTCAAGGTGGTCGGAGGCAGCCAAGGGGAGGTGGCAGGTTGGCCGGAAATCACCAGAAAACAGTAGCAGCTGTGAGGGGGAGGGGGGCCGAATAGAGAGAGAAAGAGGAGAGAAGATGAGTGTGTGTGGGTTTTACCTGGTTAGAAATGAATCAACATAACTTGGATAGTATTTAACCTCCCATAAAGGAGCTTTTTGGCTAACCATGGTTAAGTTTAAGGTTAGATTTAAATCATGGTTAACAATACAAGCTTCTTGGGCTATGATTGGCCTATATGGTTTGGGCCCGAGAATGGAAGTAAACCGTATGCGATTGAATTTTCGTAGCTCGAAATTAAATTTTTGCGAGGTTATAATAATAATAATAATAATAATAATAATAATAATAATAATAATAATAATAAT
>JACYFF010031952.1:16368884-16389118 GCA_017589665.1 Selenicereus undatus | reverse complement strand
ATAATAATAATAATAATAATAATAATAATAATAATAATAATAATAATTTCTTAAACCATAATTATCGATGTCTACTATCGATTCACCTGATATTTAATCAATCAATTAAACTTGAATTAACAATCAATGAAACTTGAATTGCAAAATAGGACTCAAATGAAATATCCCCCAATTGGGATGATTAAATACGATAAATGAAAGCGGAAAATTTAAATGACATAAGCTTATTCGGTAAATATATAAATTAAGTGTAATTGAATTAATAAACATGATTTGGTTAAACAAATAACCATGAGTGATTAAATCAATAAATATGATTAATTAAATAAATAAATATGATTTAAGTAAATAAATATGAGTTAGCGTTAGGTTATTACATAAGGGATGCGTGATACAAGTCTTCATATGCATGCACTAGCACTCCCAACTAAAGTCACATACTACTTTAATTTGTTTCCCAGTTTTACTTTCCTGACTTGAAAGTGAACCAAATCTGAAAATGGAGCCTGAGAGAAATGGTATAGGGAAGAAGAAGCTTGCTCTGTCGCCTTGGCTATGGTGATAGGGTTGGTCCCCGCTATAGTGCTAACGCTTGTAGTCAAGCTCAATGTTTTCGAGATCATGAAGCGTGCTGGCCCGGGTCTCTGAGCCGCTGTGATTGCAGGCCAATTGTCCACCAAGAACGCCAATGTTGGTGCAATGTTAGAGCAGATGCTTTGGGTCTTACCCTCCTACGAGGTCCCCTGTTGCTCAAATCGGAGCCCCCCTGACGACACGTCAAGCAGCTACATGGGCTCGAACTAGTTTGTCAATTTTTCACCAAAAGCGGGGATAGTGCATCCTTGGTTGAACTCTCTCTTATACTCCAGGATAGAGTTGGGACCTGGCCAGTTCAACCCAAGCTCACCCATGCTCCCGTCGCGTCAAACCCGATTCAAGCCTGCAACCAGGTTGCAAGCAGGTCGATTTGTTTTGCAGTGCGAGGTCGGTTTCAACATAAACAAATTTTAATAATGTTGTAGTATAGTTATAATGGTTAAACCATTCAAGCTGGAACCTAGCCCGCATCACCCTCTACTAAAACAGGTGGTGCGGTTTAAAGAGGTTCGACCCGTCAACCCGCTGTTTAGCGGGGCAGGTTGTCTCAGCTCGCCTATATCACACCTCCACTTCAGGACAAGGTTTTCATAGAGCCTTATTAACTCTCTTATTCATTTGTCGGACTTGGCCTTCTCTCATTTATCTGATTTGGGAGTTCTTAGCTTATATTGGAATACCACTATGTTTTTGTAACTTCCCAAGCTTTTAGGTAGGTTACTAAAAGGAGGCTCTTAAATGTCAGTAATCACACTTTTGGATATCTTCAATGAGAAAACTTCAACCTTTAATTTGGTGGTTAATATTTCAACCTTTATGGTAATTTATTTTTAATGTACAACAACCATTTCAACCACTATTTGACTTCCAAATTTCATGATGTATTAAGTACGTATTTATAACTGTTTTTTTGTCTTTGATCTTTGATCATCTATTTCACTGTAGTCAAGTTACTATTGGCCTAATAAGTGGTAAACTCTCCCATCATTGTTTTTCTCTATTCAGAAGACTTGAATCCAAAATGTTGCTTAAGGAGAATAATTGATCAACTAGTTGAACCAACTTGTGTTATTCATTGATCAGGTATTGATAGTACATATTCCTTCACATTTTCCAACACCAACATTCAAGTCTGATAAGTAAGGTAGCACCTTATTAACTTCTAAATTTCAACCCTTTTGGGTGTAGTCTATTAGTAGGATGACTGGTGTCTACAAGGATGATCAGGCTTCGGTTCTTTGTTGGTTGTGTGTGTGTTAAACTACCCATTCACCAAGAAAAAAAATCTTAAATTTTACGTTATTTATTTTATGTGCAGGACCATCAGTCAAATAAACTTTTACTTACCGATGTCAAAGTGAGAAATTATTTATCTTACATGGATAGTGTATTTTTGTCCACTTTTCCATTACCAGCATGAACATATGATAAGTAAACAACCATATGATTAAATTGGTCAATCAAAGTGTTGTTTTTTGGGGGGTGGGGGACTAAAGAGTGTTGCTAACTTTGTTGACCAATTTTGGCTAACTAGAATCATCCTAGCGGAAGGTGAATGGAATGATTAACAAACAATGCAAATTAAACAAGAAATGCGATACAGAAATTACAGTTGGGACACCACGCACAATTTGTTGACACGATTCAGCAATTAATTAGACGTTGACTAGAGAGTTGAGTAGTGAGCCTGCCTTGGCTTCAAGATTTGAAATGAAATTGTAAGCTCAATTTGATTCATTGCAAGTGAATGGCTCTTTCGAGATGTCCCTCTGTTCTGTCGGCTGATCCAACTAAATGAAGACTTGATACGTTATTTTATAGAGCAAAGCACCAACTAGTTGTTGAAACCGCACAAGGCAAGAGCAATTTTAGAGCATTCGATGATTTTCCGAAATCCAATTAAATGTTGCTCTTCCGCTGCCTCGCAAATTCTTCTCGCATAGGCAACTATATTGTGCAACCTTCCTCGACTCGCTGAGTAAGGTCATAATTGGTCCGGATAGGAGGCTCATTCCACTATAAAATTAATTAGTACTGGATAAGGTTCGTGCATTGTTTCAGAGTTTACTATTTGAATAAATTTGATACTTTGAAAGTGTTCTAACCGTAAAATATTTAAATTAAAATGTATTACAGTTCCAGTTGCACTAGGTATAACTTTTCAAAGCGTAAAATGTTCAAAATTTTAAACTTCTCATTGTTCCCCTCATGCTCTACGTGAGAAATGCAATACTTATGTGGGAAAGGAAGATGACTATTTTACACCCGAGGTAACTATAATACCTTGGTAAATTGGAGAAATAGAAAGTTATGCATTAGTTAAAGACTTGGCTTATTATATAACATATAGTTTAAGAATCTATAAATTGAGTTCAAAATTGGACCCAAATTGATATTCACAATCCCTTGTGTGAAGTTTGCTTATAGATTATAATCATATGAAAATATCTAATGAATGCTTATAAAAAGAAAAGCTTATGAAATGATTTATCTAAGACCATAATTTTATTGCTGCACACGTAATCAGTGACCTTTCATCTGCTATTCTTTGTCTTTTCTAAAAAAGACAATCTCTCACAATCCTGTAATTCTACAAATATTTTCTATTCATCTTTTGAAATCAATTTTTCCATTTTTAAGGAAATAAGAACTCATATTTAGATTACTCAAAGATCATGTTTGGACAACCGTGTTTCAAGTAATGTCAACTTCTAATTTTGATTAAGTCAAAATACTAATCAATTAAATATAAATATTAACTCGATAAATCAGCGTTGGGACTAACATTTTAAATAAAGCTCAGCATTTAAAGTACCATTTTTTATAAGCTAATTTTATTAGTATTTGACCTCATAAAAGTAGTGTTTCATGTTTTTTCTGCTTAAAGTACCCCTTATTGATTTTATATTTGGTAAATTATCTATATCCTTTTTGATCTTTTAAATTAATTAGCTAACATAAGATTATAGCTGAGACTCGTGCCTAGCTTAGGAATTAAGTTTTCAAATAAGCAAATAGTACTGCGAAAGTATCGTTGAATGTTGTTAGGTCAACGTCAGTACATTAATATAAACAAATAATGAAGATTTCAGTCCAACTTAAAAGAATTAGGGTAAGCAAATAAAACATGTTGAAAGTATAAGATTTATAGACAATAATTATTTGGTGCATAACAAAAAAGAAACCCCTTGAATACAAAATATTTGACCGAATAAAATACATGTTCAAGGGTACATGATAGTGAAGATAAGAATAAACCATACGCATACGGCACGGCAATTGGGTAGGTGACATGCTACAACAATTCGTCAACATTGTCCAACTTTATAGAAAATAATTATCTGGTTCATAATAGAGTTATCCAAAGAGCCAAAATAGAGTTATCCAAAGAGCCAAAAACGTATGATGTTGTTGCGTGCATCTACAACTGACCCAAAAATAAAATCAATGGTCATTTCAAATTTATATAGCATTGAATCCATATACGTTCAACCCGAAATTATATCAATTTATATCCTTTTATTATCTAATATTTGTCAAAATAAATTATTTAATTAGAATTTTAATATATGTTTTGTTTATTTTGTAGGAACGGAGAAAATTCGAAAGCATAAATGCAAATACTCAAGCTATTTGCAAAGAGGGATGGTGTTGGATCAAATGAAAAGCGGAAAAAAGAGAAGAAGAAGAGCAGGCCCAGCTTGCAGCTAGCTGCGAGCCCAATGGCCCAGGCGAAAAAGCATAGCTTGGACAGCCCTCCGCCGCCTGCCCAACACTCAACTCTCCTTTCCTCCTCCGCGGCCCAGATGGCAGCTCAGAGGCGGCTTCTCTCGCCCTTATTCTTTCTTCCTTGTTAGCGAGCCTATTGTTCACAAGGCCCAGACAACCATGCCCACTCCCCCTCCTTGGGCTTGTTTTCTTATTCTGCTCCGTGGCCCAGCAGACGATACACCCAATCTCAACTTCCTTCCCCCTTCCCCATTCCCATTCTTTCTCCAGTGTGGGCTTGTTTTTGCTTTTGCAGTTTCCACAGTCCAAGTCCAAGTCCAGCCCCCAAACCCCCCCCCCCCCCCCGACACGTCCTTTTTCTCTCCTCTTCTTTTCTCTGCTTCTTGAGCCCCTGAACCCCCTTTCCTTCTCACTTTCAGTCTCTTCTTTAATGCCTAGTAACCCCTGATCTATCCATCTCCATCATTACTGTTACCATCATCATCATCATTTCTCTCTATCATCAAGTTTTGACAACTAATGGGACATTGAAGTCAAGCAATAACAAGGTCGGTTACAAGGGGTGTTCATTCGAGATTAATTGGAGCATTGAAGAGATGGGAGTGGCATTTTTGGGTTACAAATTGGATTTAAGGTCGAACGCTAGAGGTAGAAGACAGTATAGTAGGAATTCTTTTCGTTTTTCTTAGTTCTTCTCGCCTTTTTTTTTTTTGGGATTTTAGATCCAGTAGTTTACACTCTTAAATCGTAAAATCAAGTTGATTGTATTGAATTCAAGTGGAGAATAAGATCAAGGCAATAGTGCAATAGTGCAAATCTTTCTAACTTTCACGAATTAAAGCGCATCAAAGCTCAAAGAAAGCATCAAAGAAGATCCCACAACTAAAATTGAACTTAAACCCAAGAAAAAAGTGATAACGTGGACCTTGATTATGAGCATACACAAGGAATTGGAGCTACATGTGTGAAAAGGCAGGAATTAAATCACGAAAACTGGACAACAATCAAAAAGAAATTGACAAAATGCCAAAGATAAAGATTAAAATAGCTAATAGGTGCAGAAGTAATCGTATTCATCCCAATCTCTGCTCTTTAGGCCTTGTTTGGACCTAAGAAAATGAGGTGAAAAGAAAGTTGAAAGGAAAAAAAATGAGGAGGAAAGTCATTTTCTTTTTCTAGTTTGGATTAGAGAAAAATACAAGGAAAAAAAAGTAATTTTTCACTTAACGTTTTTCCCTGTGTTGGGAAAAGAGAAAATAAACGAAGCAAAAAAAAATATATCTTTTTTTTGGATAGAAAGGGAGTTATATTATATTCGATTCCAAGAAGGAATACATGTCATGCGATCCTCTAGATACAATGTCATCCGGAACATCCAATTCTCATACTCTTTGACCTTGACTAAAGGGTTGCCAATGAACTAACTCATGGCCAACTTTATTCCCCACCCTCTTAACAAAGGAAAAAGCTATAAAATCAAATGACTTAGCTAACTCTAAAACATCACTAACAATGAGGCCCAAGAAATTGTCTTCAATTATCCGCCGTTGTAATTTATGGATCAAGGGAAGACAATCACCTTCTGCTTCGACCTGCGCCCAACCCGATTCCTTCATCCTTTGCATGCACCATAGACACGCCATTGCTTCCACAATGATAGGCTCTTGGACACCCACTCCCTGCTGTGTTCCTACCAAACAAATGTTCCCGTCTGAGTTCCTTGCCATTAACCCCATTCCCCACCCAACATCTTGCACTCTCCCTCCATCAAAGTTGACCTTCACGACCCCTATCTGTGGCATCCTCCAGGAGGATGGGTGATGGTGTTGTTCCTCCTTCTCAGTGCTTCTAGTAGCCCTGTAATGGGCTACAAAGTCCAACGCCCGGCTACTCAGTGTACTGAGATTGTGATCCAGTTTTTGGAAAATAAACCGGTTCCGGGCATTCCAGATCTCCCACAAAATGGCGACAAAATTCCTCATCTCTTCCTTGTCCATATGCCTTGCCACCTCTTCGACACAGTCACGCATCGTACGGACAGAAACATCCCAGGAGCTTCGCCGTATATGACCCCCCCCCACACACACACTTGTATGACAAGTGGACATTGAAACAGCTCATGCACATCTGTTTCTAGGATATGTCCACAAATGTCACACTTCGTGTCCAACTCAGGGACCCTCCTTGCAATGTTGTATAAGGTTGGCAGTACACCCTGATAAAGCCTCCACACGAACACCCTGATTCTAGGAGGATGGGTGATGGTTTCGTTCCTCCTTCTCGGTCCTTCTAGCAGCCCTGTAATGGGCTACGAAGTCCAACGCCCGACTACTCAGTGTGCTCAGATTGTGATCCGATTTTTGGAAAACAAGCTGGTTCCGGGCATTCCAGATCTCCCACAAAATGACAACAAAATTCCCCATCTCTTCCGTGTCCATATGCCTTGCCACCTCTTCGACACAGTCATGCATCGTATAGACAGAAACATCCCAGGAGCTTCGCCGTGTATGACTCCCCTCCCACACTTGTATGACAAGTGGGCATTGAAGCAGCGCATGCACATCCGTTTCTAGGATATGTCCACATATGTTGCACTTCATGTCCAACTCAGGGACCCTCCTTGCAATGTTGTATCGAGTTGGCAGTACACCCTGACAAAGCCTCCACACTAACACCCTAATTCTAGGAGGAATGTCGAGCGACTAGACCTTCTTCCATAGTGGCACTGAGTTACCTGATGACCCCGCTGAAGCCGAGAATTTTTGATGAAGTTTCAAATGGTAAGCAGAGTGAACCGAGAACATGCTTGTTTGGGCATAGTTCCAAATCAACTTGTCTCGTGGCCATGAGGTACATAATGGGATACTCAAGATTATCTCCACATCACATGGCAAGAATAGTTGTCTCACCCTGTCTTCCATCCACCAGCTCATTTCCTGGTTAATAAGCTCACTCACAGTGGCCACTGTATCCCTTTTCGATTTTGGTGTAATGGGCTTAAAGGAGTTCGGTCGCGGCAACCACCTACTCCCCCACACATCCAACGCTACCGTCCCCTACCAGCCATCGAGACCCGCTTATCACCAATTCCCAGACACTCCAGATGCTACGCCACGTAGCTAGGTCTTGAACCCAAAGACGCCCCAAAGATGTCACCATTTGAAAAGTATCTTGCCTTAGGAATCCTGGCGGGCAAGGATGAGTGATCTTTATAAATCCTCCAGAATTGTTTTACAAGCAATGCTTGGTTAAAAGCCTTCATTTCTCTAAACCCAAGTCCCCCATCTTCCTTGTGCCTACACAGCACATCTCCTTTAATCCAATGAATTTTTTTGCGTCCTGATTATGGCCCCACCAAAAATGGTTAAAAGTGGACTGAATCGTTTGGCATAACTCGACGGGCATTCGGAACACGTTCATTGCATAGATTGGGATGGCTTAAGCAACAATATTTATTAGCACTTCCCTTCCCGCCCAAGAGTCCAATTGATCCATCCAGTTTGCTAACTTTTTTTTGGTGCGATCCACTAGGAAAAGAAAAGGATTTTTTCGAGACTTCCCGACAAAAGTCGGAAGGCCCAGGTATTTATCATACGATAGCACCTCTCGAATATCTAGAGACTGTGTAATGCGCGATCATTTGTCAGCTTTCACTCCCTTACTAAAGGCCACACTTGTTCTGGTGAGGTTTATAGCTTGGCCTGACGCTGTGGCATAAGACCCCAACATCTCTTTTACCCTATCTGCTTGGGCCATGTCTGCCCCACATAAAATAATTGTGTCGTCTATAAATAGGAGGTGTGAGACTTGAGGCACATCATGATAGACTCTATATCCGTGAATGGCTCACTCCTTTGACGCCCTTCTCAAGAGACCAGACAAACCTTTCGACCAAAACAAATAGAGATACGGCGATATCGGGTCACCTTGCCGAAGACCTCTACTAGGGATAATATGTCTAGTGGGAACTCCATTAACCAAAAACGCAAAGGATGCCGTTCCGACACATCTCATAACCACATGAACCCAGCATTGTCGGAATCCTACTCGAGGCATAACCTTTTCTAAATAGGGCCACTCGACTTTGTTGTATGCTTTCGAGATGTCAAGCTTAATAGCCATTGCACCACCCATACTGTCATCACCACGCATCGCATGGAATATCTCGTAAGCTACAATGATGTTATCTGTTATCAGTCTCCCCAGTGTAAATTCGCTTTGGGACTTAGATACGATGGTTGCCAATAGCGGCTTCAATCTATTGGATAGGACCTTCGTCACTAACTTGTAAATGACATTGCAGAGACTGATCAGTATAAAATACCCCATGGTCGAGGGGTTTGGCTTCTTTGGAATTAAGGCGACATGCGTGTGATTTAAACCTAGAAGAATTGCATGGCCTTGAAGAATGGACAACACAACAGCCGTTACCTCGTCCCCAACTGCACTCCAATAGTTTTGGTAGAAGAGAGCATTGAACCCATCCAGTCCTGGCACTTTGTGTGGGTTCATCTGAGTCAGGGCCTTCTCTATTTCTTCGTGTTGGGAGCACAAAGGCTGTCATTCATCTCTATGGTTACTCTCGGCTAGATACACTCAATAATAGCGTCCATGTCCAGGTTATAGCTTTTTGTAAATAGCTTGGAAAAATAGTTAATTACAATGTCGCTAATTTTCCTGGGATCAGTGTGCTCCACGCCATCACTGTCGATAAGCTTTGAGGTATGGTTCCTCGCCTTGGTCATGCTAGCCTTTGAGTGAAACTATTTTGTGTTGGAATCGCCATATTTTACATAGTATACTCTAGACCGCTACCACCATATCACTTCCTCGCTACGTCTCCACTCCCAAATGTTGGCCAAGGTTTCCAGTCGCTTTGATGCATCTTTCTGTATCCTCAGTTCCCCTTCAAGTTGTCTAAGCCTCGACCCCACATACCCAAAATATTCAGTGTTACACTTTCTTAGCGCTTAGGAGCATTGCTCCGCTTTGGCCATATAATTCTTCACAACATCCACCTCCCCACCCCTACTCCACGCGTCCTTGATTATGTCCATGCAAGATGGATACGCACACCACATATTCTCAAATCGAAAGCATCTACCTCGTTGCTTCGTAAGGGTCCGCCGGGAATAACATTTCAGTAGTATTGGTAGATGGTCTGAAAGGTCCGAATCTATGTGGTGGACAGCCGCTTCTAGGTAAGATAGCTACCAATCTATCGAGGCGCAAAACCTATCCAACCTTTCTTCAACCACAACCTGGCTTCCCACGGTTCGATGCCACATAAGTTCATAGCCATTGTAGCCCAGATCAAATAGTCCATTGTCAACAAAGGCATCTCTGAATGAATCAATCTGGGCTTGGGATTTCGGTTGCCCCCTGCACTTGTCCGAGTGATAAAAAAATCTCATTCAAATCCCCTCCAATTAGCCAAGGCAAGTTAGAGTGAGACTTAAGGTCCGAGATCATGTCACCTGTTCTCCACTGGTGTTGGGTTTCAGCCCATCCATAGATGTCGATAAAGCGCCACTCAAGATGTTCTCCTTCAAACTTCACTAGGGCATCCATGTGATGTACTGAATACGATAGTAGAGTCACACCCACGTTAGCCTCCCATAATAGCCCTAATCCTCCCGTTCTACCCCTCGCTTCAACGAACACTCCTTTTTACCCATTCATAGGTCTCATGGTTACCTCCATCTCCGCTCGACTCATCTTAGTCTTCGATAGGAAGACCACCCTGGGTGAATACCTTTGAATAAGTCTACGAAGGTCACGAACTGCCCGGGCTTCACCCAAACCCCAACAGTTAAGGCATAGTACACTCATTAATCTAGGCAGGACTGCTTTGCAGTCTCCACCTATCCCATAAAGTTTTGGTTGTCTCGGTTTGCCTTCTCCATCACATGGACCTTCTTGCTACTTTTCCCAGATTTGCCCCTATCTGATCTACGCTTGAGGGCCTTATTGTTAGGAGTAATAGCTATACGTTCATCTATCACCATGTTGGCTAGACTATTCTGATTGTCCTCCCCCCGTTGCATCTCCTTATCTCTCCTGGTTGTGGACTCCTTAAAAGTGAACCTCAATTTGACCCGTTGTCCTTCTTTGTTCCGATATGCCAGGACTAGTTGTTTCTCGTCCTGAAGGGTTGCCTCGACATTCCTCCATTGTGATTTTAATAGCGAGGCTCAAAGCATGGGACCATATTGGAGTTCCTCTTTAGTGCCCTCACATAATGTAACGTCGCAATCTTTGAGGACATGACCTAGCGGCCCACACCCATAACAAAATTCCTGCACCTTCACGTACTTTATCTTAATCCACATAGGTTTCCCATCCATCTTAACACTGACTCCTCAATGTAGTGGCCGCTACACATCAATATCCACTCGAAAGCAAAGGGATTTGTTTGCCTTGAACATCGTAGAGTCGTCGCAATCCACAAAAGTCCCAATCTGTGATCTAAGGAATTCCACAACTTCTTGGTTTGTCTTATTCCTGGTACATCATAAGCTTTAACGCAGAATCTGACCGTAATAAATTGAATTTCTGAAGGTTGCTAAAGGCCTATCCACTCTTTTATCAGCAGTATCTTCCCATCAAACGGCCAAGGTCCTTCATCAAGAATATACGTCCTGTCTGTTGCTTAGAAGAACCAAAACAGGAATAGGTTATCGTCCAAGTCCCTTACTACCAACCCTTTTGAGGGTTTCCAAATACTTTTTAACACAGTCTTCATAACCCGAGCATTAAAGCTGTTATCCATTAATAATCTCCCCAGAAGACTTAGCGCTATCTCTTCCTTCTTTTCCACCGGCGTTTCCTCCTCAAACTCTACTATTGTCGCTTCCTCTTTGGTCAGGCCTAGCCTATTCCATGCCTTGTCCAGATTGCCAGCCATGGGTAACACTACCTTCGGTTCAGCAACGAATACATGGGATAACTGTAATTAGAACACACCACCACAAGGAAAGGGTAGCAACACCCTGCAACTAATTGACAAATGAATTCCCAAACATCGACCTACAGAGAGGCCACTACCGTCATGACTACCGCCCCACCAACTGAAGGGCAAAGACTCTCATAACCAGAATTAGGGTTCTAGTCGGAGAGAGATCATAATTAACTCTATTTTAATAATGAACGATCAGAAAAAATATATCTTGTTAAGACCAAAATGTAATCTCCAAGTCACCCTTTGACTCGCCAATACTAATTAAACTCCCCAAAAAAAGAACATCAAAAGTGGGAGAGATATACAACTGAGTGAACCTTCAAATTTTCCCAAAGTTTCCATTCAAACACAAAATTCTACTTCAAACTCTTTGATTTTGTTATAGTTCCAAATTTTACGAGAATCCATAAAGCGTTACAACAACAAATCAAATTATTCATTAAAAGTGGGCCCCAAAATGCCAAACTCCCTCGCTACTACAAGAACTCATTGCCGAATTTAAATTTTAATCAAAACTCACGACGAGCAACTGGGCAGGCAAGAAACGCTATACTTGAGTTAGGGTCCGCTAAAAGAGCTTGATATTATTTCAGGAATCTAGTTTTTCAAGAAACACTCTAGCTGAGTTAGGTTTCGTTTTAGTCCTTGTGATTATATCTAAAACTAAGCATGTCAGATCTCCAAGTCACCCTCTTGAGCCCACTGAAAGAGCCTTGATGATTTCAAACCTTCAAGGATGAAAAAAAGGTTTAGTTTAGGAAATAATAGGTATTACCAAATAATTAAGCGTGTCAGATCTCTCAATAATCTCACGAATCTAGTTTTTTCCTCTTTTAAAAAGAGAAAATAAATAGTACCATCAAGACTATTGGTATTATTTAACATGATTGTCAGATTCTATAGTCCCAATATAGTTTTCCTTGGGTTCCGTTTTGGTCCTTAAAAAATTTGATGGAAAGAAAAGTTGAAGGAAAAAAAAATTAGGAAGAAAATGAGTTTGCTTCTCTTGTTTGGATTGAGTAAAATGTAAGAATTTGGACGAGAAGTTTGAATGTTGATGAATTATTTGAATCATGTTGATGTCATCTAAGTAATGTGAGGTTAGAGGAGGTTGGAAATTTTCCTCAAACTTTCCTTACAATTTTATGAGGAAAATTTTATTACTTATTTCTAATAAATTTTCCACCTAACTTTACTCCCTATTTTTTTTCTTTGTGATTTTCTTTAAACCACACACAAGAAACGAAAATAACTTTCCCCATTCGTTGTCTCTCCATTAAATTTTTCAAGACCCAAACAAAGCCTTAAGGAACTAACTTAAGGCTCAAACCTTTGCTATTGGCAAAAATGATGCTGCAATTGTTGGGGATACTAATGGCATGAAAATAATATACTGAAGCAAGGCGCAGGGCAGGAGAATAGACGATTGATTAAGGAGAGAAATCGTCAAATTTTTGAAAACCCATAACCCAAAATCATAAAAAGTAAGGTAATCACATTACATTCATGACAAACTCCATCTTGGAAGCTATTGGGTTCTTGGGCTTCGTGGCCCAAAATCAAAGGTGGCTAGGGTTTCTCTTGAAGTGCAGTTTCTCCTGGTAGTTAGGGTTTGTCTCTAAGGGTAAAACCCTGGTTTTCTAGACCCTATAAAAGGGGGTCATACCTAGGATCTAAAATAACTCCAGAATCATCCCTGAATCCCTAAACACATTGAGAGGTAGAGAATTGTGAGAGAGATTACAAGAGAGGTTGTAATTATGTTGTTAGATCAAATCACTTGTTGTGATTGTGATCGTTTGTATTCTCCCTACTCATATAATGGATTGATTGTGCTCGTCGCCATTCGTGGTTTTTTCCCGCGCGGGTTTCCACGTAAATCTTGTGTGTCGTTGTTTTGTTCTTGTTATCTTTCTTTAAGTTTCTGAATATCTGTTTCATCCTATTGCTTCCGCTATTAGTTTGCTCTAATTTCCTAACAAGTGGTATCAGAGCTTTGGTTTAGGATGTCTTTAATTATGAAGGTTGATATTCAGAAATTTGATGGGGAGATTAGTTTTAATCTCTGGAAGGTGTAGATGAGAGCAGTTCTCATCCAGCATGGGTTGTGGAAGGTTTTGCAAGGACCTCACGTGAAACCCGAGAAGATGACTGACGAACAATGGGCAACAAACCAAAAGAAGAGGAGTGGATCACTGACAAACGAGGAATGGGAAGAATTGGAGTTAAAGGCGGTTTCAACCATTCAGCTGTGCCTGGCACCACATATCCTGCGAGAGGTGCTCGATAAGGCAACTGCAGTGGATCTGTGGACTCGGCTGAGGAACTCAACATGACGAAGAGTCTCGCCAACAAGATCCGTTTGAAGGAAAGGTTGTACACCTTTCGTATGACTGAAGGTACCCTTGTTCAAAAGCATTTGAATGAATTTAATTCTACTCTAGTTGATTTGGAGAGTCTGGATGTAAAGATTGAGGATGAGGATAAAGTTATTCTACTTGTTGTGTCTCTACCCCCTTCTTATAAGCACTTTAAGGAGATTATGCTATATAGTAATTTTGATACTATATCTTTTGAGGATGTCAAGTCTAATCTGCTATCTAAGTAGAAATTTGACCATGATATCCATGCTGATCCGGCTGAGGGATTAGTTGTTAGGGGTAGAACTGAGCAAAAGGGGAGCGGTAATAAGAAAAAGAACCGATCTAGGTTTAAGAATCCTCATTCCAATAAGACCTGCAATTACTGTGGTAAATTGGGTCATATTCAGGCTAACTGCTGGAAACTAAAGAAAAAGAAAGGGAAAGAGGAAAAGGAGAAAACTGCTACAGCTGATTGTGTAGTAGAGTCAGAGTTTGATGGTGATGTATTGCTTGCTACCATGTCTTTGGCCACCACCTTTGAAAAGGAGTTAGGTGATGATTGGGTTTTAGATTCTAGTTGTACGTATCACATGTGTCCTCGTAGGGACTGGTTTGTCACTTATGAGCCTGTTGATACTGGGGTTGTACTTATGGACAACGATGCTAAGTGCAAAGTTGCAGGAATATGTATTGTATAGGTTAAAACCCATGATGGTATAGCTAGAACTTTGTTTAAGGTTCGTCACATACTTGATATGACTCGTTGTTAGATCTCCTTGGGTACTCTTGAGCCTAGTCGTTGTAGGATTTTTCTGGAGAATGGTGTCTTAAAAGTGACAAAGAGAGCCATGGTGGTAATGAAGGGACTGCGGCGGGGCAGTCTCTATATCCTACAAGGAACTACATTACAGGAGTAACTGCAGTTAGTACAGCATCAAAAGATGCTAATGATACAAGGTTATGGCACATGAGATTGGGCCATATGAGTGAGAAAGGGATGACCATTCTAAGTAAGAAAGGAGCTCTGGTACGGGCAAGCTTGATTTTTGTGATCACTGTGTTTTTGGGAAATAGAAGAGGGTGAGTTTCTCTGAAGCAAAGCATCGTACTCAGGGGATCCTTGACTACATTTATTCTGATCTGTAGGGTCCTTCGAAGGTTCTTTCTCTTGGAGGTAAGCGCTACATGTTAACTTTTGTTGATGATTTCTCACGCAAAGTTTGGGTTTATGTATTGAGACAGAAAAATGAGACATTTTCTATGTTCAAGAAGTTCAAGGCTTTGGTTGAGAACCAGACTGGGAGAAAGATAAAGAATCTTAGGACTGATAATGGTCTTGAGTTTGTTGAGTCAGAGTTTGAAGAGTTTAGCACGATGAATGGCATAACTAGGCACAAGACTTTAGTTGGTAAATCACAGCAAAATGGGGTTGCAGAACGAATCAACAGGACTCTACTGGAGAAAGATTGATGTATGCTTTCAAATGCCGGGCTTTGGGATCGCAAAGCTTTTTGGGCAGAGGCTATTTCTACAGCCTGCTACTTGGTGAATCGTTCACCACACAACTCCATTGATTTTCAGATTCTAGAAGAAGTTTGGTTAGGTAATCCTATTGATTATTCTAGTTTGAGAATATTTGGATGTCCTGTGTATGCCCATGTGAATAATGGGAAGTTAGCCCTTAGGGTTGTCAAATGTATGTTTCTTGGATGTGCATCTGAGTCTAAAGGATACCGCATATGGTGTCCTGAGTCTAAGAAAATCATTCAGAGTAGGGATCTCACTTTCAATGAGACTACTATGTTATCTTCTGGGAAGGATTCTGTTGTTTCTTCTACTGGTACAGATGATCAGGAGGATACCAATATGGAGATAGAAGTGGAGACCATTGCAGTTCAAGGTGGAGCTGCTAATCACCCTAACATGGAGGCCCAGGGTACTGAACCTGAGACTACCAATTCTGATCAGCCTTAGGTGGAGGTTCTTCACTCTATAGCTCGTGATCGTCCTCAAAGGGAGATTAGGAGACTTGCCCACTACAATGATGATGAGGGATTGACAGCATATGCACTTTCAGTTGCAAAGGAGGTGCCTGAAGGTGTGGAACCTTGTACCTATACTGAAGCAATCTCCTACCCAAATTCATCTAATTGGCTCTTAGCTATGCAAGAGGAAATGGAGAGTTTGCAAAAGAATCAGACTTGGGAATTATGTGAGCTACCTAAAGGCCGGAGAGCCTTAACTGCCAATGGATCTACAAGAAAAAGGAAGGTATTCCTGGAGTTGAAGATGCAAGGTGGAAAACACGTCTAGTTGTTCGTGGTTGCAATCAGAAAGAAGGTATTGAGTATAATGAGATATTTTCACCTGTTGTTAGACATACCTCCATTAGAGTGCTTCTTGCATTTGTTGCATTGTTTGATCTGGAGTTGGAGCAACTTGATGTAAAGACTGCATTCCTTCATGGGGAGTTGGAGGAGGAAATCTACATGAGGCAACCAGAAGTTTTTGTTGTTCTTGGGAAAGAACAACTGGTATGTAGATTGAAAAAGTCCTTGTACGGACTTAAGCAGGCTCCTAGGCAGTGGCACAAAAGGTTTGACACCTTCATGACTGCACAAGGATACACACGCAGTCAATATGATAATTGTGTGTATTTTAGATAATATTCTGATGGTTCTTTTATTTACTTGCTATTGTATGTTGACGATATGCTGATTGCCTCTAAGGATAAACCCTAGATTAGCAAGTTGAAATCTCAACTCAGTCAGGAGTTTGAGATGAAGGACTTGGGTGTAGCAAACAAGATTTTAGGCATGGAGATTCAGATGGATCGAAAGGCTGGTAATATGTACTTATCTCAAGGACACTACCTTGAAAAAGTAGTAAGCAAATTTAGTATGGATAACTGTAAGGCAGTTTCCACACCCCTTACTGCACATTTCAGATTGTCTGCTAAGTGTTGTCCACAATCTGATGAGGACATAGATAGAATGTCTAATGTCCCTTATTCTAGTGTTGTTGGTAGTTTGATGTATGCCATGGTATGCACTAGGCTAGACTTGTCACATGGTGTGAGTATGGTAAGTAGGTATATGCATAATCCTAGAAAGGATCATAAGGAAGCTGTGAAGTGGATCCTTCGCTATGTGAAGGGTACTGTTAAAAGGGGGTTGGTATTTGATAGGAACAAAGCTGCTACATATGATGTTACAGGTTTTGTTGATTCTGACTATGTTGGTGATCTTGATAGGAGAAGCTCTATATCTGGGTATATCTTCACTATGTGTACAGGTGCTATCTCTTGGAAAGCATCGCTTCAGTCAATTACAGGTCTATCTACTACAGAGGCTGAGTATGTTGCTGTTACTAAAGGAGTGAAGGAGGCTACTTGGTTAAGGGGCCTCATTACTGAGCTTGGAGTTCCGCAGGCTACCACTGTGGTGTTTTCTGATAGTCAGAGTGCTATCCACCTGACTAAGAATGTTGCCTACCATTCGAAGACCAAGCACATCAGTGTCAAGTGTCACTATGGTAGAGATATAGTTGCTGAAGGGGAAATAGTGGTAAGGAAGGTTCATACTTCAGAAAATCCTGCAGATATGTTAACCAAGCCTTTACCTATAGCTAAGTTCGAGCATTGCTTGGACTTAGTCAGCATTTATAGTATCTAAGCACCCTTGGGTGGGGGGCATCACCCTTCGGGGTGCTATGACGGTGTTATAGAGTTGGTGATTAAAGATTTCGGTCCAAGGTGGAGATTGTTGGGTTGTTGGGCTTCGTGGCCCAAAATCAAAGGTGGCTAGGGTTTCTCTTGAAGCACAGTTTCTATTGGCGTTTAGGGTTTGTCTCTAAGGGTAAAACCCTGGTTTTCTAGACCCTATAAAAGGGGGTCATACCTAGGATCTAAAATAACTCCAAAATCATCCTTGAATCCCTGAACACATTGAGAGGTAGAGAATTGTGAGAGAGATTACAAGAGAAGTTGTAATTCTGCTGTTGGATCAAATCACTTGTTGTGATTGTAATCGCTTTGTATTCTCCCTACTCATATAGGGGATTGATTGTGCTCGTCGCCGTCCGTGGTTTTTTCCGGCATTGGGTTTCCACGTAAATCTTGTGTATCGTTGTTTTGTTCTTGTTATCTTTCTTTAAGTTTCTGAATTTCTGTTTCATCCTATTGCTTCCGCTATTAGTTTGCTCTAATTTCCTAACAGAAGCATCCTAATGCCTTAATAGAAACCCACTTATCCATTGAATCGTATGCCAACATGGTGCCCTAAATCCTAGTCCATAATTGAAAGATTCATTCATGGTAATTTTTAGTTATCCATAGTCTTATAATGAGTCCTACTCATTTGACCACATTTCCTCTCAAAATAACCTGTCTCATACGAACAGTGACATTCATTGAATTGTAGATATGTTCGGACATCAAGCATTCAAAAAGTGACTCTATAACCATGTCATCACATTAAAAAATTAAGAATGTATGAGAATGCAAGACCAGATCAAGAAGTAAAAAGAAAATATTCTATGTAGGAGAATGGAACACAACTTAAAATATGTCCGTAAAGTAAGGAATATAACAACTGAGTTTACCTTGTCAATTATTTATCTCTTTCAAATGCCAAAGCATCCAACAGCAAAAAGTTTATTAGTGTTCTTATCTATCACAATATTCGTAATTCTAAAATTCGAGGGCCTGACTCCTTCATTGGTGCATCCTCTATGCCATTTTTTGCAAATCCTGCACCTCCCAAATTATGAACCAAAAAATTCAATTTTTAATCAATCGCCCGTCGTTAAATTTTGAATCGACACAAATTGGAGAAAATTAGCATTTTTAGGGAGGCAGTTGTGATATGTGGGATGCTGAGTGATTAACAACTTTTATAGAGCTTTTTCAAAGTTCTTGTACTAGCTATAACAAACCCACACTGAGAATCAGAGAGATAAATTGACCTCCTTAGACTCATAAATTAAGGTACTTCTTCCCTTGCTATTTGATTTACTCCATTTCTTTTGTAAACCCAAAATCAAAGAATGAAATTAACTTCGGTAGTTCTTTTGATCCCTTGTGATTGGTAGAAAAGACATTATAATATAGATATCAATATCCATATACCAAAAAAGGAAAAAAGGTTGTAATTTTTGCAATATAAAAAGTTAAAAATAAAATTCCGCTTCTGGAGTAATTCATAACTGCGAATTGTAGTTAGGAACAATGCTTTAATGGAAGGGATAGCAACAGGCTCCAAATTTACTTATTCACTCGAAAAGAGCAGTGGCTGCAATGGGTGGGGTGAGGGAATCATTGATCTCTCTATCAAACGGATCAACGAAGCGACAAAGACTAACATCATTAGAATAAGTTGAAGCCCCCTAAAAAAATCATACCAATTCATAATCTAATGTAAGCCAATTCTGCTCCAGCGTGGACCAGTTGCATCCTTCCCCTAAATACTAGAGTGAAATTCATCTCAAGTACAACCCAATTAGAAATATACATTAGAATGAACATGTATTAACACCTACGGACCCTATATCGGCAATTAGAGATGGTCGGTTGCAATGTTGCACTCTCGAAGATTTAGTGTTGATAGTTCGAATAAAATTCAAAATGTACAAGTTTGAATCAAAATCAACATAAATAAAATTAATTTACCTAGTTTATTACCCCACAATGAAGTTTTTAGTGGCTAACTGTAAACTAAAACTAGCACTAAAACCTAACCAAAAAAAAAGTGGGGTGACATGGGCAATGTCATATAAACAGGCATCCTCGTGTCAAGACACGCTTTGCCCCCCAGCATTGCCATGACACAGCCATACCACCTATGACATGATATGGGTTGGCGGAGCCTGACCTTGTCAAGACATGGTTTGCCCGTGTCATGGCCTAGCAGCCAAGAAAGGGAGGTCAACCTGGGCTGACAACATTCATTAACGTGGGTTATTCTTGCACTGAACTCAGGCTGGCAGCCACACACGAGTAAAGCAGCAATATGAATGTTTCGCAGGAGTTTCGGGAGGTGCATGAACAGATATAGAAGGTGTGGCTTGAGGTTAGGACATGTGCTGAGGCTTATCCTGGACTTCTATGGGACCTGCAGATGCTTCAAGGGATTTGCGGCAACTTCGACAAATGTCACGGCAAGTTCACGCTTGGATGTTTGAAGGGTCTTGGCTTGAACATCCAAAGGGCTCCGCTTGCCAACTGTCGTCGTTTTTGCTCCACTTTTCTGCTAATTGCTCGGTTTAAGTTATTACCTACAAAATGAAATAAAGCCAATAAAATCCTTAAATTGCATTATTAGACAAGCTAAAGTTAGGTATTAAGGGCCTACAAAATCCAATATTTTCTTACCGAACAAGAACGTACAAATCAATTTAGTCAAAGGGTATTCAATGTAGACATGATTATTCTCTTTTTTTTAATGCTTCTTCAGGCTCCTTTTTTTGAAAAATATTACCTTACAAACGTATGTACCTTATTAGGTACATATGCTGCACGTACAGTGCATAGCCTCAGACCTATATCAATTAAAAACAATTTAATTTTGCTTGTTGGCACAAAAGAT
>JACYFF010031952.1:16345683-16368484 GCA_017589665.1 Selenicereus undatus | reverse complement strand
AATAGCTATTATCAAATAAGGGTCAAAAATAAGGGTCTTTGACCCTTATTTGATAATAGCTATTACTTTTGGGTCTGCCCACCTCTTTTTTTGATTTATTGTTATTTGTGCAAAGTAAGTATTGTGCATTTTTTTTCCCTGCAGTTGGCCGGAAAAGATTCACTGCGTTGTATAAAAAATTCATTGGATCAAAATTAAGATGTAAAACTGTGGAGTAAATTTTGGTGCTACGTTGTCCATATTTCATCATTGCCATCGTCGCACCACAATCGCAATGTGGCTTACATATGCTTATATAGCTTAATGGTGTACATATGCTTATATAGTTGTGTTGATATGTAGATATTCTTTCAAGTGTTTCAGAATGGATATTACTTTGTTGTGTGATTCAATTTCTTGGCAAAGAAGGTGGAGATTATCCATTCTGTTAGTCAGAACAATGTGTATAAAGGTGATATTCTTGTTTGTGTCAGCGTCTTGGTAATTTTCTATATTACCTTTTCGTCCTTTTGATATTCTAATATTCTAATATTTGAAGTTACCTATTATAAATGTATACTACTTTTTTTCCCTAGGTTCGGTGCTTCTCAAAGTATTTTCCTGATAAAATCCCCAAATCAGCCAGGGGTAAAGCTATTTCTATGAAGAGTTTGCAATTGGAGCAACTGAAACTACCTTGGATGGAAGTTTCAAGAAAGGCTTATCCTGAGTCAGGGGTGTATGCAATGTGACACTTGGAGATGTACATTGGAGATGCTGAAAAATGGAATGCCGGGTTTAAGAAGTTCAATGTCAATTCACTTTTTTTTTACCTTGTTATAATTAAGTGAATTATACCATCAAAAGTTTTGACAAGTTTTTTATTCTCAACAGGCACCCTTGTTGAAGAAGCCCATCTATCTTGTCTACTTACCAAGGGCCACGTCCAGATGGATTAAGAGTATAATTACATGTAGTAAAGGTCCATATGTCTAGTTACATAGATCAGCTATGTATTGAACAAAAAGAAATATGGGTTGAGACTTGAAATCCTTAGGGTCCTCCTTGGAGAACTCCTTATAGTTCTACAATGCCTTATCTTCCAGCAATTCTCAAAGTTATCATAGCAATCACAACATTCTCAGACAATGCCTCAAAAGAGAGGAGATTAATGGGCAATCTGTCTTAAAAAAGGACTTAAATGTGCTTCTTGGCCCAAAAGGTTCACTGCAATTGGGGGAAAGGTTCCCTATAGTTCGGAAACGATTCACTAAATTGCATAAAACATCTCAATTTTGCTTCTTGTTACAAAAAGTTCATTGCAATTGAGGAAAAATTCCCTACAGTTGGGAAAAGATTCACTACATTGCATAAAAGATTCATTCAATCAAAATTAAGATGTATAATTACAAACAATACCCTGTCACTAAATAAGAATCAATAGTAGCATGCACATCTACAACCACCAAAACCGCTCTAACATAGACAAATTCAATCAGCTCTAATATCCACAAAATATTAAATTGTGTAAAAAGAAATGATTGTGTCCTCATGCTATCAATTTTGACATTCATAGCGTCACCAAATATTTTCAAGTGCACCACCTCCATCAGACGCAATGGTACATGCCACCTACATCAACAAATATTTTGTCCTTTAATTATAAAATTTTTCTAACTATATTTGCTAAAATATAGAGTGATCTTGTAGTTTATTAGCTCAATAGTTGTAGCTCCAACATTAGTGTTGGACACGCTGGGATCGTCTGGAGGGCGCAGACCACGTGTTGCCTTCAAAAATCACATAAGTTACTCCTTTAATTACAAAGTGAAAATGAAACTTTTCCATTATTTCTTTAATTAAATGTTGAGAATTTGAGTACAGTGATACCTCAGTAATTTTGATAATTTGAGTACAGAATTTGAGACTATTAACCATTCTTATTTTTTAGTGTATCTTTTCAAAAATGCAGTGAAACCTTTGTACGCTGCAGTGAACCTTTTGACTAAATCAGTGTACCTTTTTGTCAGCTTATGTGCAACGATTTTTGCTATTACAATCATGCCTTTGGGGAATTTTGTCGAACACCTTATGTACAAAGAATGTTGACTTTAAAAGTTGCACTCAGTAAACATACTTTGCATTAAAGATTGATATATAATTATTTGTTTGAGGAATTTTATCAAACATGCCTGCAACATGAACTCCTAACAGTTGCAACTCTTCAATAAGCAAATTTTCTGCCTTGGCTATAATTTGTTCCTCAAAATCCATTGATTTAAGTATGTATTCTTGATAATTTTCAAAGAGAGTTTTCTGCCTCAGCTATAATTGTTTGTTTGAGGAACCATGTATCTGGTGCATCGTATTGTTGAATCATCCTGAACGTTTGTATGGTGGGCCGCCCAAATTCAAAGAGACAATGTCCAATTACAACATGGGCAAGGGTAGTGGAATTAGGTTTGTTGGGCCCAATTAAGTTAACCTTCAGCCTGGTCAAATTCTAATTAGGTTTGTTGGGCTCAAAAATTTAGGGTTTGTTGGGCAATGTAGTTAAAGGTCTTCTTATATAGGTGTGTATATTAACATGGTCCATGGGTATGTACCATAGACTCATTGCCTTTTTACTATCTTAGTATATGTGGATGACACGCTCATCAGTGGCAATGGCACAGTTGGCTTGCTAGTCCCAAGGAATTTATTGATTCCACCAAAACTGTTTGTCACACAACATTGTGACACTAAGGTTGTGCAACATATTGCTAAGAGCCCAACCTTCGACTTAGAACCAAACATATTGACATGACTGTCATTAACTCAATATGTAAGGGATAATCATTAAGACTATTTTCTTCAAACTAGCCATATTACATTGAAGTTACAAATTGTTGATATCATGACCAAGGCTCTTTGGAGCTCACAACTTGCCCTCTTATCTTACGTGTGTATCATTCAAAAGATCTATACAAACAAATTTTCTTAAGTTTTGTTGTCTCTCTAAAATTTCTCTTAGTTTGTACTAGATTCAGCTTTTTAAGTTATCCGAAAAACTCACTAGGGACTCTATTAATTAAAAGTCATTATTTTTCTTATTTTTTATTAGTTTTTTTTTGGGGGATTGGCATAGAATAGCTAGGCTTAGATGACTGTTGTTGCCTCGATATCCTGACAATAATACTATCTGGACCAAACACAAGGCTCAACTCGAGTTCCTAGATCAGGTCTGGCGCCTATGCTCTCGACCCTTATTCGTGTTACTACCTGGATCTAGAAACCCTACGTACTTCTTAGAATAAGACTAAGGTCTGGCTCTCTAGGCCAGGCAATCTATTTGTTTGCAGTCCTAATCCATTTTATGCTAAAATTTAAAAAATAAATTCAAAAGCACACCTAGCAAGCGGGTCCGATCATTGCGGGGGATAGGACTCAAAGTTTTGGTTCGTAGTCCTCACACTCGCTAATCATCATCCTATGCAAACTTGATCCAAATTGCGTATTTTTAAAACAAAAAACATTCTTTCTTTAAGTACATTGCATGTGGATGGTGAGCCCACTTGTTTTTCTCATGCTATTAAACAGTCACACGGGCGTCAAGTCATGCTTGAGGAGTTTAGTGCTTTTCTGAAAATGATACTTGGGAGCTTCAACCTCATACTCCAGTTATGAATGTGGTAGGGTGTAAGTATATCTACAACACTAATTTAAGTCTGATGGGTCTATTAAGCGTCATAAAGCTCGTCTTGTGGCCCTTGGCAATCATTAGTAGGCAGGTATTGATTACAACAAAACCTTTTGTCCTGTTGTTAAGTCCTCTACTATTCGTCTTTTGCTTTCCATTAACATCTCCAGTCTACGGGTCATTTATTAGTTGGATGTTAATAATGCCTTTGATGAAGAAATCTACATGAAACAACCTCATGGTTTTATTCATTCATATTTTCCTTATCATGTCTGTTGTGCAAAAACTGGCAGTGTCTTTTATAGCAAAAACTGGCAGGTGCACGGCCATACGATGCATGGTTGCCTGTGCGTCCCACACACTGGCAAACGCACTGTTTGCAGAGTTGCCACTGCAATCTTGTCGCGCTGCTATGCCTCCAACCGTACACTTGTCTCGACTCTTCGGACTTGATTTTTCTAGCCTCGGAAGATCGTTGAACCTTCTCTCTTCCTTGAAAATCATCCCCAATGCCTCCATTTCGATCAAAATTAGCAATTTTCTCATCTTCATGGTAATAATTCCTAGAAATAAGGAAAACCACTAAATAAGCACAATATGAACCGAATAAGGCAAATCTAACCATTTCTCCCCAAATTTTAACAGGCAAAACAATGAGAAAAATGGATTAAAAAGGGGATAAAATAAGGTCAAAATAGAGGTTCATCAAATTCAAATCCTCCATTCTGGTCAGTGGGAACATGAGGAGGAGATTTTTGCCAATGACATTGAGACTCTCACACCTTAATCCTATCTTGAGGTTATCCTTCCTTCCTGGATATAGCGGTTTAAAGCATATTCTAAGGAGATTAAGGGCAAGCTTACTTGTTTGCAGGTTAGTTAGGCAGAGATCCAAAAGACATTGGCTTATCTCAAAAGGGTGCGTGAGAATTTGGGTCAATGTGCTACCAAGTTAAACAACATTATCTCGGATGTGAAGGTCAAGGAAGGGACCTTAAAGGTGATAAGTGATGAGTTTGGGGAAAATGTAACAAGGTTGGAAATAGCATTGAAGACGACCCAGGTTGACGTGGGTCATGAGGTGAATATTGGGGAAGAGATTGGAATGGTGGAGGTTGTTGGAGAACCAAAGTCTAATGATCCGACTCCATGTCCAGAGGATCAAGTATGATGCTCTCTCTCTTTATGCTCTGAAAGACAATTTCCTATTTTTATGTTTCTAAACAATTTGGATATTTTTGAGAAATGCTTTGCCAAACGTTTTTGTCAATATGCCTTTTGATGAAATAAAAAATGGGGAGAAAAAGTGTGCACTCAAGGATATTCATGTTGAATTATCAAAGCCTGAAGGGCTTAGAAAGCTTCTAGCATCACAACTAGGTGACTACCGGCATCCTTTTGTCTTGACTATGCTATATTTTGCTATCCTTGTTTAATATGCTCGCATGCCTAATATGCTTATATAATTTTCAAATTGGAGTTTTGTCCTTCATCAAAAAGGAGGAGATTGAAAACTTCCTATGTGTTAGTGGAAAAGTTATTTATTGTTTGAATTTTATAGCTCAAGGACACTGGGTGTTTCGATTGAAAGACAAAAGCTCAATTTGAGCATATTGAGTTATATTATACTAACCCCTTGTCTCTACAGGAATCCAATGTTAAAGTTAAAATCTCTGGCTCTGGTATTAGCATAACTGTTGTTGGAAAAAAAACGACATATATGTCATCTTATTTTGTTTTTGAGATATATTTCTTTTAATCTTCGAAAACAATCCCTTATTCACGTCAGAGTGAATTATATTTTTGTAATGCAATATATCCTTGCTTATCATCCAAGATCTCGTAAAAATTTTATTTGATCCAATTTAGAAAAGTTGTATTAAGTCAATCTTAAGTTAATTTGTAAAATATTTTGATTAATTTCGGTGAGATCCTTGGAGATTAAATCAAGCTCTTCTCTTGGAAATCAATATCCATTATTATCGTCAATTAGGAACCAGTTTTGGAAACACCAAGGTTCGAATCAGTGACATTAGATTCTGGACAGAATACATTGAAGAAATGGAAAGCATTGATATAGCGATACTCATTGTTCATTTGAATATTAGTAAGGGGGAATTATATCAAGTTGTGGAACTTGGGTAGCTAGGTAATGAGAGGTCAATACTTAGTGAGTGTACTAGTTGAGGGTCCTTAGCCAACTGAGAATCGAATGATAGACAGTATGTCAAGCCAAGGTCATTGGTATATATATCTTAAGTAAGCAAGAAGTAGAGGTGATTAAATCCTAAGGGAAGAAGTGCCCTACGCTGTGACTAGCCCTGTTTGGAAAGGAGAACGTCGTAAATAGATCTTATGTTTTGTTCGATTTTATTTCTGCACTTTAATTTTGTTTATTACTAACATTGGTGACTAACATTCAAGGTTTTTTTTCTCTAAAATTGGCAATGCATGATCAAAGTGCATTGAATTTTTATAAAGTCTTATTTTTTAATATCTCACTTTCTTCACCCCCTCTAGGGTGATCTAACATTATCTTTAAGGACCTTCATATATCTTTAATCTTTAATACCCCATTTCACTGGTGTCAAGTTATTGTTGTCCCAATAGATAGTAGAGTTATCCAATCATAGATTTTCCCTATTTATAAGACTTGAACCTAAGACATTGCTTAAGAAAAACAAGTGGTGATCCAATCGAACAAACTTGTGTTGGTTATTTATCATCTGTTGATAGTACACATTCCCTTGCTTTTTCCAACACCACCATTCAAGTGTGATAAGGAAGATAACACCTTATTAACTTATAAATTTCAAGGATCCCTTCGGGAGTAGTCTATTAATACAATGATTGGTTTCCACAAGGATGACTAGGGTTTGAGGATATTTATTTACCCATACACCAAACACAAAAATTCTTAATTTTGAGGATATTTATTTTATTTGTAGCACCATCAGTCACATAAACTTTTGCTTACAAATTTCAAAGATGATAAGTTATTTAGCTTACATGGATAGTGTATTTTGTTCACTCTTTTATTACCATCATTAGCATATGATAAGTAAACTATCATATAATCAAATTAAATTCGACAATCAAAGTGTTTTTTCTTTTTTGAGCAGTGTCTAAAAAGCGTTTTTAACTTTGTTGGCTCATTTGGCTAGTTAGATTCGTCGTAATGGAGGGTGAATAGATTGATTAACAAATAATGAAAATTAAACAACAAATACAACGCAAAAAATAAACTTAGGACAATGTTCATGATTTGCAAACGAGGTTTAGCCCTTTTATACTAGTCCACATATAAGGCCCCTACCTTAAGATTTAATCCATTTCTTTTTATATTACGGTTAGTTGATTACGAATGACTCCATAATCTTATATATACAAGCTGGCGCTATAACTTTGGGTGTCCTATGATCCAAGTTACTACAACTTGATTCAGGCAGTAAACCTATTGGAAACTAATTAATAATCTAGAAACATCTTGATGTCATATGTTAAGGTTTTAGAATTTCTAAATTTTTCCGACATCTTCTAAATTATTAGGAAACCTTTTGGAATATTCTAGAACATTCTAAAATATTTCAAGATCATTTTGATAGTCGTAGAAGCTTCCGGATTACTTAAGTCTTTTAGATCCTTCTAGAATTTTCTAGAAATATTCTCTAGAATGATCCATAATATCTACACTTATAAATATCCAGAACATCTAAACACTCCTAGGAAAATATCCTAGATACTTGTAGTATGATATAACATCTACATATTTAAGAAGATATTAAGCTAGAAGGTTATAGAAACTTAACAATAACCGCTGGATCAAATCGATTTCCACCATTCATTGAGGTGGTGAATGGATGTAAATACTTTCAAGGAGGGCTCATTTGTATCAAGCAAAAAAGAAACCATGCATTAAATAACACAAATCATCCATTTCAAATACTCCTATCTCTCCTTTCTTCTAATCTTAGTTCACATATTCTATTCTCCCACCATAACCCCAAACCAATTCTATCTTTTACACATCTTCAAAAATGTCCAACAGTAGTATCAGAGCCATTAGCCATCTTAGCCTAAGTCCAAAATTAATCCAAGCAACCACAAGGCATCTTTGGCTAACACAGTTCATTCAGAGCAATCTGCTACAGGTAGATCAATTATCAATTTCGTCAATGTATGATGTTTGCACGACAACGAGAAAACAATGAGGGTAAAATCCTAGCATACTCAAGTTTCACAAGTAAATTGCAGGGAGAGATTAGGAGGTAAGTTATTTGCACGAATGACATGTTCGATTGAAGATTAAGTTAACTTTTCAAAACTACATGTTTTCAAAAGTTAATACACATACAATTCTAAAGGCATGCATTTTACTTGATGTGCTTGATGATGAGAAACATTTTTTTAAAAAAAAAACATAAAAAGTAAAAAAAATGATGAATGAGAAAATATACTAAATTTTACAAAGGTCGATTCATGTAGAAGTGTAGGAGCATGTTAAACACGTCAAGTCACCACCTGAGATTTGGGAAGAAATAGAGCAGATATAGTAGGTATGTTCCACATATAAAAATAGAAAGTTGAATGGTGAATTCTGATATATTATCCCTTCGGGAGAAGCAGAAGATTTGAGACACAGAATGCATAAAGTTACAGAAAGTAGTCAATAAGGAGAAGTGATTAACCAAGGTACGAACAACGTCAGAATGAAAATGACTCCAATTACGAAGATGCCTAAAGAGTGGGTGTAAACATGGTTGGCAAAGAAGAAACAGGTGGGTCAACTGACATCACTTTAAGTACTGAAAAATTAGATTATGTTGAAAAATTAGAAAATATTCAAGTTTCTATTCAAGTAGAAAGTCATTCACGGGGAGAAGAAGGCCTTCATATCATTAGTCAGTTGTCAGAATTTCTATTACTTCAAAAAGATATCCAAGATTCCTCCACGAATATACAAAAAGCAACTTCCCTGGTTGAAGAAAAAAATTTCCAAAGATAATCTCAAACCTTTGCATCGACTTGAAGAGGATATTCTAGCAAAGTTTGAGAAGTCACAAATAGGTTGCATAGTGACACATGGAAACCAGATCAAGAGACACGGGAAATCTTAGAACTAAAAGCTTGAAAAGACGTCCAAGTTCAAGTTGATGAATGAATTAATATAAAATATCTTCTTGATCCACCTAAGAAAATTCAAATCAAGCAAGAAACGGTTTATCTCATCAAAGAAGAATGGATAGGCATGGAGTAACTTCTTGATCCAACAGAATTAAATCAAGCACAGTATGATAAATATATTCGAGGCCACAAAAAGAAGAAGAAGAAAACGAGGCAAGATTAGAAGTCATTCGATGCACGTATGTTTGTCAAGATCATGGCTATTTCGAAGAGGTATGGTGCTTTGCGACACCAAGCAACAATGGTTTAAGACATAGTCAAGATGATCATGGTCTATAACAGCATTGTAGATTTTATTCGAAGTACAAGTTATTTCTAGATTAAGGGGGAGCGTTAGAAACTAATAATCTAGAAACATCTTGATGTCATAGGTTAAGGTTCTAAAATCTTCTAGAGTATTCTAGCATCTTCTAGATTATCGTGAAACCTTTTGAAATGTTCTAGAATCTTTTATAATATTCTAGGACCATCCCAATCATTGTAGAAGGTTTCCGATTATTCTAGAGTCTTTTAAATCCTTGTAGAACTTTCTACAAGCATTCTGTAGAATGATTCATAATATCTGCACTTATAAATATTTGCAACATCTAGATACTTCTAGGAAAATATTATAGATGCTTGAAATATAATTAATATGTAGATATTTAGGAATATATTAAGATGGAAGGTCATAGAAGTTTAATAATAATTGTAGGATCAAATCAATCTTTGCCGTCCACTGAGGAGATGGGTGGGTACATATATCGTTAAGGAGGGTTCACTTGTGTCAAGCAAAAAAGAAACCAAGCAATAAGTAATACAAGGCATCCATTTCAAGTACTCCTATCTCTCCGTACTTCCAATCTTAGTTCCCATATTCTATTCTCGTACCTGTAGACGGTAAAAAAATAATGAAAGTGTCATATCAGAATATTAATATAAATTCATTATTTTGGGTTAACCCATTTAATTAATTTAATTTATTTAGAAGTCATGACCCAAACAACTACCAAGTCATAACCCAAATGACTACCAATTCAATAGTCAAATTTACTCTTAAATTGCCAGTCAAAAAGGACTAACAAGTCAAAGGAGCAATCAACGACCTAAGAAGGAAAATAAGTCGCAAACCCTAGTTAGGGATGGGAGATTCTTTCCCTATAAATAGAGCTCTACTCTCTTCTACTTAGAGACGGAAGATTCTTCACTCCGAAGGAATTCTAAATAGTCAAACAGCTAATTTCTCTAAAGGAAGACAACAAGCACAACCAAATAAAGCACGTGTCGTCTCTGATCGAAGGTCAAAGAAAACTCATCTTGATTGAGATCAAGCCTCTTAGGCCCGCTCTCAAGATCAAATTCATTAAAATTCATTCAAAGGAAGTCAAATCAATCAACTTGATCGAGATTTAAGTCGAGCGATCCTCTCTCAAGTACAAATTGGAGATTGAATCAGAGGAATTATTTATTTGTTTACTTGTAACACTTATACAGAGATTGTACCTATATATACAATATCAATACAAAAAATCAATTGGTTCCTCAATTTCTTGTCTAATTTATTTTAGGCTCGAAATTTGTGCTTACAAATTTGGCATGCCTGGCGGGACATCTCTACCTCTTATCTCTTTCTCCAAGTGAACAAGTTCTAAACTCCTATAAAGAAGAAATGGCTCCCAAGAACGCCATTCTTCAATCTTTGAAGAAGGAGAATATCGGATCTGTATCTGAAGGATCCGCAAATGCTAGTATTGCATCTGGCTATCGAAGCACCAGGTTGATGACTAGGAGCACGACCAACGTCGCTACCTTTATCACCTTAAAGGAACAAGTCGTGGCTCCAACTTTGCAGTCATGCAAAACTCAAAAATTTGGCTCCAACTTGTCTTCTGATGGAGTCAATCAAATTCCTTGTCTTCCTAATTTACAGCTAAAGCCTCTTACTGCCTTCAGTATTAGGAAGACATTACTTCGTGGAATGGATGAATTCCAAATCTACATCAATCCTGACCTTCAGCCTTTTCGTGCAGAGGATGACAACTATGATAGTAGTGACTTTTCATGAACATCTCAAAGGGATTTACATTTCTCCCAATCAAAAACTAAGTCTTCTAACACAGTCATCACGCCGGTCATGGAGATAGAGGCTATCAACGTAGAGGAACAACTAGCAAACATGAAGGCCAAGCTCCATAAGCTCTCAAAGGAAAGCGCAGAAAAGGATGCCCAAATTAAGCGTTAAAACAAGCAGATTGCTAAGCTGGTAAAGACGCTGGAAAAGAAATCCTTTGAAGCTTCCAACAAAGGTTTAGGCACCGAAGATTCAGATAAAGTGTCTAATCACAGCGTAGAATCTGACGATGAGAGCAAGGCAAAGAAGGATCGCTCTTTAGGCTTGATGTATGTTGAGCAGATTCAAAACTTAATAGCAAATGCAATCAAGGCTCAGTTGAGAGGAGGGTCTCATAAGACTCACTTGTATACAAAGCCTTATACAAAGAGGATTGATGCACTTTGAATGCCTCACGGCTATCAGCCACCTAAGTTCCAATAATTTGACGGCAAGGGTAACCCTAAGCAGGACATCGCCTATTTCATTGAAACCTGCGGTAATGCTGGCACTGAAGGCGACCGATTGGTGAAATAGTTCGTGCGATCCCTTAAAGGAATTGCATTTGACTAGTATATAGACCTAGCCTCTGAGTCCATTGATAGCTAGGGGAAAATGAAAAGTGAGTTCTTGAATAGATTCTATAGCACCCGCCGTGTAGTCAGCATAACAGAGTTGACTAACACAAGGTAATGGAACAACGAGTTATTCATCGATTACATTAACCGTTGGCGTGCTCTCTCCCTGGAGTGCAAGGACCGTCTATCAAAAGCTTCAGCCGTTGAGATGTGTGTCCAAGGAATGGATTGGGATATACTTTATGTCTTGCAAGTAAACAAGCCCAAAACATTCCAAGAATTAGCAACACGAGCTTGTAATAGGGAGCTTACAATTGCCTACTACAGGAGACGACTCAATGATGATGAATAAGTGGCGTTGTCAAGAAGTAGAAGCTCCATGCATAGAGACTCTGAAGAAGAAGAATGCCCTTATTTTGAGTCTGATGCACCAAAAATTCGTGACAAACTTCTTGAGAAAGGACTTATAAAACTCCCAAGTCATCATGTTAGACTCCTAAGTCATCAAAGAACTTATAGACTTTCAAGTCATTTCTTACACAGACTCGAAGACTTTCAAGTCACTCATGTTAGACTTTCAAGTCGCCCAAAATTTGAGACTTCTAAGTCAGCCTCTACAAACACCAATGTCATCAAACTCTCTGACTCTGAAGACAACTATGCAAGACTCTAAAGTCAATCCTACCAAACTTTGAAGTCAGGCTTGATAGACTCAGAAGTCGCCAAATCTCAAGGACTTCCGAGTCAAACTTTTTAAACTCTTAAGTCATCAAATTTTATAGACTCCCAAGTTGTCAAACTCTCACAGACTGCCAAGTCGTCAAAGTTTCAGACTCCTAAGTCAATAAAGTAAAAGACTATCAAGTCATTCAAATTTGAGACTCCTAAGTCGTCAAATTTTGTAACCCCCAAATGGTCATATTAAAAGATTTTCAAGTTACTTATATTAAACTTTTAAGTCAACAAACTCCAATTCAACGTAACTATATACGTAATGAAGACCTTCAAGTCACTTCTAAAGACTCCCAAGTCACAATTCTGACTTTCAAGTCACCCTTAAGACTTCCAAGTCCAAGCTTTTAGGCTCTCAAGTCAGCACAAACTCTCAAGTCACCCACATGATTATCAAGTGATTAAAATCAAAGACTTCCAAGTTGCCTAAAAACTATCAAGTCAACAAAATTACGAACTTTAAAGTCAACTCAATGACTCACAAGTCATCGAAGATAAAAACTCTCGAGTCATTACAATCAAGGACTCACAAGTCTCCTAAGTTCAAGACTCATAAGTCATCAATGGTAAAGACTCTCAAGTCTTGAAAGCTTAAGACTCTCAAGTCTTGAAAGCTTAAGACTCTCAAGTCAACAAAATTAAAGATAACTAAATCATTTAAGTTCAAGGCTCTCAAGCCATCAAAATTAAAGACTCCTAAGTCCTTACAGATTTTTAGGGTTCCTTCAAGTTAGGGGCAATGGACATGAGCATCGTCCTTCAAATTTGCAATTGTGGCAATGGAGTCTTCTACTTCTATTCTTAAGCCTCCTTCTTCAAGTCAGCATCAACGGTGATGTAAGCCTCCTCCTTCAAGTAGGTGGTATGCCCTTAAAAGATGGGAATGACAAGATGGCCTCGTTATCCGATCCGTGTTGGCAATGTAGGCATCCTCCTGCGAGATGGAAATGATAAGATTACCTCGTCCTCCTTGTTGGATCCTCATTCGTGCCAGTGGCAGCATACTAGTCTTCTTTAAGTCGACAACCTTCACCTTCAAATAACATGACTTTCTAGTCAAGTTGCTGACCACGATGATGTGGGCTTCATATTCATGTTCAAGAAAGTCGCCCAAGTCGAACCCATGTGGGCAAGCTTTTCAAAGGTGAGAACATTCGAGAAAGTTACCCAAGATGGACTCATGTGGGCAAGCCATCTAAAGGTGAGAACATTAGATGGAGTCATACGAATGTCGGAAAATAATATAGGCGACCAATGGTGGGCCCTTGCGGGCAAGCCATTCAAAGGTCGAAAATGATAGACGCTACCTATGGTGGAACCGTGCGTACAAGTCATCCAAAGTTGAAAATAATCAATGTGACCTATGGTGGACCCTTACGGGCAAGCCATCCAAAGGCCGAAAGTAATCAAGGCAACCTATGGTGGACCCTTGCGGGTAAGCCATCCAAAGATCGAAAATTAATAAAGGCGACCTATGGTGAATTCTTACGGACAAGTCATCCAAAGGTCGAAAATTGATGAAAGCAAGTCATTCAAAGGATTAGGTGATAATCAAGTCAAAGTCACCTTTAGAAAGTATCGGCTTAGAAGCATTATTAATCAAAGGATTGGAATCTTTGGATAACCCAAAGCGTAGACCTGCATCCCCCTCCCCCCCTCCCCCCAAAAAAGGAGGAAACTGAAAAGAAAAAGAGCACCACAAAATCACAAAAAAAGGAAATACAAGGGCATTATTAGAAAAGTACGCTCTATGAGAAACAACACCAATGGGCTTTGCTTGGGAGCAAATTTCCCCAAGGTGTCGACAACGAACTATTTACAACCAGGTGCTCTCTGTTCTTCGGCATTGTCAGCGCTGATGTTGGTTTCGTTTACTTGCAAATTGGCCATGGCTGCCATTCTTTTGAAGCTTCTTGTGCCATTGATGCTTGAGTCTAATGCTTCTCAATTTTCATTAGCAACGATCAAGCGTGTGATTGTAAAAGAGGGGCCGAAAGATGTAATCGGGAATGATTAGTCATGTCGTAAAATTCGAGGTTAATCATACAACCAAAAAGAAGAAAGGATTTTTCTTCCAAATAAAAAAAATCCAGAAAAAAGGGAGAAAGAAACAAAAAAAAGTGGGCCAAAAAAAGGGGGGCATTTTCATGCGATGGCACAAAGGAAGCCATAGCAAACAAGATGATGTTTTGGGGTTGATGGCTACTAGAAGTTCAAGAAACGAAATTGCTACAGGCCGCCCTTCCAATATGACATTCATAGTTGTGCGTGCCCTGGCATTGAAATGGCCTGGCAAGGTGCTAGATGTTGACTGGTGTTTGCTTGGTATGTAGTCTTCGCTCTCTGAGATAGCAATTGCCGACATTTATGTTCATGAGGCTGATTTACGGCTAATGAAAGAAATGATTTTCTTTTCTCTTTCAACCATTTCATTCACCGCTAGTGTGAGGGGTTTAGGTTTAACCTAGTTTCCTAATATATAAGTTCAACGATGGATGTATTCACCAAAGTGTTTCTTGCGCCCATCGAGGAGGCCCATCCAAAAATGATCTCACTATAGACTCTCAAAATCTACAAAGGTCCTCGTATTAATTTACAAAGTTTCAAGATTCAACCTCCGCAAGCACACCAAGATCGTGGACGAGGTCGACTCTCGAGGGGACAATTTATAGACACTAAAAGAATAATGAAAAGTGCCATATCAGAATATTAATATAAATTAATTATTTTGGGTTAACTGTAACACCCCCAGCCCCTAGGGCCGAAAGCGTTACGTTTTCTTAACGTTTTACTTAAATTCTGGGACGAAACGGACAGAGTTATCCCTAAAAACTGACCGTTTTCAGGCTAAATGCCTTACAATAAATCCCTGCAAATCAACGCAAGCGTAAACATTTAAAAGAAGCTCAACGGCTACACGCTGGAGTTCATAACTCAACGAGCCACTCGCTTGGAGTACACCAACCAGAATAGTTCATTAATACAGGAAAAGTAAAAGATACAACTCAATGGTTCACACAACTGAAGTATTGGGGTTTACATCCCAAAACATAACTAACTTTGACCAAGAAGACATATAACTAATTAGATGGTTGGCTTATATGGTCATACAGAGCGACTGATAACTAATATTCATTACATGAATTAGAATACTTGTTTACAAACAAGTATAAACTAAGAATACATAACATGACTTCACTAAACACGTAAGATCCCTTCCAATGGGCACAAATGACACCTTGCAAGCAAGAATAGATTCCAACTGATTCAACTTCTTCCTGTTAAAAATAAACCTGGGGAAAAGGGGAAAGAGTAGTGGGATGAGCAACCACCGCTCAGTGAGTGTCCCCCGACCCCCTTAAAAACAAAACCGTTGCAGGCAGTAATATCTTAATAGTCACATACCACGTATTCATACTTTACTATCATATTAGGCATTCATAAATCCTTATGAAAGGATCACTAAACATGAAATTCATTTTAACCCCTCGACCATATTTCTAGGCTCCTAAATGATTAAGTTCCTTGACTAACAAGCAGTTAAGTAATACTAACAAGGTAGTAAGCTACATATCACAGATCGAAAGCTCTTGGCTAGACATTCAAGCATGATAGATTCTTAGTTTCGAATAACATTGGCATGCTAGGAACTTGCTTACTCATCATGTGTTTCTAAAACATAAACATTGGATGCAGTATCACTTACATACTCAATATGCACTTTTAATCAGACAGGTTTGGTATGGAAAAGGATGAGGCCACATGATATTAGTATCCACATTCAAACATGCATAAGAATCATTTCATAAAGCATTCATTGAGTACTTTCTTTCTTTCGTTGAAAGCATTTTCTTATCCTCTTGAGGCTCTTGTCCTTTTAAAAGAGATTTCATTTTGTATTGGTCGTACAACGACCCTTATAAGCTTTTCATACTTCATTCCATATGGCCTCTTAGGGCCCATAAAGACTTTCTTTCCTTTTAAAATACTTAAAATGGCAAAGTGCCCATTGCTTTTCTTTACTTATTAGAAAAATACATCCAGCATAAGATCATTACAGGTGCTGATTGGGTGAGATCTATTCTCAACCTCACAGTGAGACCTAACGCTCACACTTAAGCTCTTACTCCCGGGATGACTACATATAACATATCGGACCATTACATCAACCCTCGTCAGCGCCTCTAGGGTTTTCGGACCCTCCCCTAGGTTAACATCGTTCTTTTCATATTGTCCGAAGCACATTATCTTAGCCACTTTAAAGCGTATGGGCCATAACGGCTAATAATTTTGCTGCCTCTCACAGCGAAATCCTTTTTGTCATAGGACTCATGCCTTTGTAAAACTCTTTAGGGATTCCCCCGTTCGAGCGAGTTCACTCCCAAAATTGTTTTCCTTTAATTAAAATAGGCCCTCATGCACTAATAGTTATGGCTACTATTATTTCAAAACATGAAATCCTTCTTTAAAAAAACTCAACTTTATGCACACAATGCAATTTGAGGACATCGAAGGCAAAAGGGTTCACCGATATCACATTAAAGCACTTCATAATCAATTCAACACAATGACCCACACATGACCTCGCAATCCACACGATTGTGGTCAATTCAACACCCGAACTCCCTCTTCACAAGCACTGTACCACAAAAACCTCGAACCACTCATAGTTCTTCCTCAAGCCATCCAACTACCATCTCAGTTTAAATTTCATAAATCGCAACATATTATCATGCTAGCTTATATAAAAGGGAGTGAGGTTTAGGCTCTTACCTGAGCAAACAGTATCATTCAGCGGTACGTTACAACAAGCGTACATATGGCCACATTTATTCATAATCGACAACACTTTATTCAGTAAATCAAACATAATTTGATTCTAAACATATACGATGCATTTCGAAGTAAATTTCCTAAGCATGAATGTACTAAAAAGGGGTTCGAATGAAAGCTAAACATATTTCAGTAGCTTCGAATTTAATTCGTTTACATGCATTAGCTAGTTTAACTCGAATCGAAGCTAAACACGTTTATATAACTTCGAAATTAATTCTTTTAACAGGCATTAGCTAATGTACTCGATTCGATGCTAAACACATTTCATTAACTTCGAAATTAGTTCGTTTGCATGCATTGGTTAATTAACTCGAATGGAAGCTAAACACGTTAAAAGGACTTCGATTTTAATTCTCTTTCATATATTAGCTAATTAACTTGAGTCGAAGCTAAGCACGTTAATATAACTTTGATTTTAATTCCTTTTCACGCATTAACTCATTAACTATCGATGCTAAAGACGTTAAACTAAATTTGTTTTTAATTCTTTTTCATACATCAACTACTTAACTTGAATCGATGCTAAACATATATAATTCACTTCGAATTAACATCTCAGGCATGAATTAACTGAATATATTCAAATCGATTCCAAACATGCATAATTCATTTTGAAGCTATTTTTCGGGCGTTTAGTTAACTAAACCAATATACAACACAACTTAAAAGTCAAAACAATTTTGAAACTACTAATATTAAGGAGGTGAGAAACGCCCACAACAATCCAAGCTAAGGGTTCGTTCGAAGGGCTTTAGGCTCGACTTTGAGTGCTGGAAAAGCTCGATTTCCTAACCCTTGCTTACCGACGCACAAACAGACCCAACCCATGCTTGACCCACGCAAAAACGGACTCAATTCGACCCTAAACCCAGACACGAATCAACCCGCTTTTACTATTGTCGTTGCTGCTACTTGTGGTCGCCGGCGTGGGCTCACCTGCCGACGGTGATGGTCGTGGTGGCGTGGGGTGGAGGACTTCGAAAC
The DNA here is from genome assembly GCA_017589665.1 of Selenicereus undatus. Lineage (NCBI taxonomy): Eukaryota > Viridiplantae > Streptophyta > Magnoliopsida > Caryophyllales > Cactaceae > Selenicereus > Selenicereus undatus. The sequence goes on along the minus strand of JACYFF010031952.1, from coordinate 16,350,423 downwards.
CCTAGCCTTTGGACCGAGCACCTAGCTCTGACTCTCGCTCGATCCCTTTCTCTCTCTCTCTTCACCAGTCCACGGTCGTGGCTGGCTGCACAACGCAGCACTATTGTTAAGTTATTATATTTAAGTTTTGATGATAACAAATCCAAGTGTAAATCTGAATCTCAACCTGACCTTGACTCACGTGGATCCCTATCAGCATTCATTTCGTTGTTTTGTCAATATGGTCACTTGGTTTGTCATCATCAAAAAGAGGGAATTTTTGTTGAGTTATTATATTTAAGTTTTGATGATAACAAATCCAAGTGTAAAAATTTGTCCAAGTAATGTTGCTCCAAACACGATCTCCAAACAGGCCTAATTGATGTTTGTAATCCTTATTATATTAACTGGTTTGCTACATGTGAGAACAAGTCCTTAAAACAGGTTTCACGTGGTGATTCTATATTAGGTCAAGAACGCCATCTCGACAGTTGATTGTAAGGCATGTTCCTGAACTCTAACAATGCAAAGAACAACCCCAGCAAACAAGATGGCCTTGGTGTTCTCAGCAGCTGCCTTGGTGTTCTCAGCAGCTCTACAAATCTTGGACAAGATGAATGATTCAAAACAAGAAGTCTGGGGTATATAGGTTTTATTTATTTAGACTCTTGTTAATATGCCAATATTGAAAATGCTCTTTAAACACCTCTTGAATCGGTATTTGCACTAAGTACTTCAGAACACCAGTTGCGAACAACCCTGCAAACAGGGTGCCTAGGGTGTTTCTGAACTGAAGTGGCCATACCTGGTTATCTTTGAAAATTCATTTTGGTTGGCCAAGATCTCCATAATACTTTCCTTAAACTTCAAGACTGCTATTTTTCTGGAAAGTATGTTTCTTGAAAATATTATGGGAGATTTGCAAAAATAGGTTTTTGGAAATTTGCCCATATTTTCGGATAAGATAAAAATTCCAAAACTGAAGATTTCTGGTTGATTTTTGAATCCTCTTCACGGCTATGGGAAGATGAGGGTTATCTCTTAAGATAACAAATCCCTTATACTTTGGGAAAAACTTGTCACTAGCCATTGGGGAGTATTTTTCTTGAAAAATCATCTTCCATACTTAGCTGATTCTCTTGGTTTTGACCGTTGGAAATCTTGTTTAAATACAACATTTTACTCCCATTGAATGACACACATACACAGAGAGAATAGAAAAAAAAAGGAAAGCAAGAGAAAATCTAGAAACACAACACACGCAAAAAAGCAAAATTCCAAAAGTGGTTTTTCTAGTGGAAAATTTTTTTCGAGCTACACTTGAGAAAAGAAAAACCGATACAAGTTGTGTTTAAACCAAGCTTTCAATATATTGGCATACTAGGACTTCATTGTACCTTACATCTGCTTAAGACAGAAACACCCAGTAAGGTGTTTTGTAACCCTGATCTTGAATCAGAAAAGTGAGTGAGTGGTCCTCAGTCGTGTGGGCTTTGGACGTGTCCAATCTAGTGAGATTTGGACGTGGTGTAATCTGCCTTAGAGAAGGAGGTTACGTGGTTGCAAGTTGTAACAAGGTGTGTTACATTTGTAACGAGTTAAGCCCGGTTTAGTGAAGTGGTTAAATCCTACACGAGGTAGGTCGTGGTTTTTCACACCTCAGTTGGGCTAGAGGTGTTTTCCACGTAAAAATTGTGTGTGCTTTATTTTCCGCATTTATCTTGGTGATTTTCGCATTTGCAATATTTGAGAACACCCTCTGCAAACAAGTCACATGGGTGTTTGTTATTTACAACGTGAAAATCAGACACCATAATTCACCCCCCCTCTTGTGGTAGAATACTCACGATCTTAACAAGTGGTATCAGAATCGGTTCTCTCACAAAAGGCTAACACCTTGAGAGATTCTGAAGATGAGTACACCACAAGGAATTCTTGAAGGGCAATCCATTACTCGTCCACCCTATTTCAACGGCCAACATTATAGTTGGTGGAAGAATATGATAAAAAACTATATTCAGGCAGAAGATTATGAGTTATGGATGCTCATCAAGAATGGGGCCCTTGTTCCCACCAAGGTGCTTGAAGATGGTAAGACGGTTTCCGAGGAACCTAAAGAGTTTGATGCCGAAGATTATAAGAAAATGGAGAAAAATGCCAAGGCCAAGAAACTACTATATTTTGGCCTAGGACCCGATGAATACACTCGCATCTCTGAGTGTGAATCAGCCCAAGTTATCTGGAACGCCCTGCAAGTTGTTCATGAAGGTACGAGTCAAGTTAAACAATCTAGAATTGAGCTACTTATGCGACAGTATGAGTTGTTTGATATGGGTGATCGTGAGACTGTGATGGATATGTATACACGGTTTACCCACATCACGAACGAGTTAAAATCTCTGGGAAAGTCTTTCACCACTGAAGAGTTGGTGAGGAAAATTCTCAGAATTCTACCTCGTACGTGGGAGGCCAAAGTAACAGCCATCCAAGAGGCTAAAGACATGAACAAGATCACCCTTGACGAGTTGATTGGTAATCTCCAAACCTATGAACTCCGAAAAAACTCACAACAAAAAGAGGAGCGAAAGAAGGATCGTGGGCTTGCCTTCAAAGCACATGAGGACACTAACTCTGACCTTGAAAATGAAGATATGGCCCTAATGACCAGAAAATTCAAGAAATTCTTCAAAAAGGTCAAGGAAAACAACAAAAGAAAATATGTCAGTAAGTCCAAAAACACCCCCAAAGAACAGCTCACAGGGTGTTTCAAGTGCGGCAAACCAGATCACTTAGTCAAAAATTGTCCTCTGCTTCGAGAAGATCAGATGCCCGAACATCCTCGAAAACAGGGTCGAAAACATCCTGTAAACAATCTGGGCAAGCGATTCTCGAAAGTTATGCTGGCTGCTTGGGGAGATTCCTCTGAGGATGAAGGAGAATCTGAAGCTGAACAAGGGGTCGTAGCACTGATAGCACAAAGTGATTCAGATTCAGATGATGAATCAACAATCAGCCTCTCAGATCTCAAGAACAAGGTACATGGTCTTAACAAAGCTACTTTAGAAGAACTTCTATATAATTTGATAGACACCTGTGCTGATCTAAAAAAAGAACTTCGTGACCTAGAGCTTGAAAATGAAATTCTTAAAAATGAAAAACTTGGTTTACATGAGAGTATTAACGTGCCTAGAGAAGATCTCTTTCTAAAAGAAGGCGATTACACTCAAGTAAAGGAAAAACTCTTTAAAGTGGAAGAAACAGTTGAATCCCTGCTAAATGAAAGGCAGAGCTTGAATGCTACCATAGAAAAATTGGAAACTGATCTTGCCACAAACAACCGCTGGAACAAATCCTCACAAGCCCTTGATTGGTTAAACACTCACCACAATCGAAACAAAAAGGGACTTGGATATAAGCCTAAACGGACCGTTTACCCAATACATAGGAAGTATGTGGGATTACCTGAAAACATCGTTTGCTTTCATTGTGGTAAAACGGGTCATTATAGATACACTTGCCCTTTAAGAAAACATGCAAATGAAAAGAATGAAAGGTATGTGAAACAAATCTGGATTAGAAAAGATGAGCTTTATATGTCTAAAAGAATGGGACGCAAGTGGATCTGGGTTCCCAAAACTAACCCGTGATTTGTTTTGCAGGCTGAAGTGAGAGAGAACAACCCCACGAACACCCTTGAAAACAGGCAGTTGTGGTTTGTTGATAGTGGGTGTTCACGGCACATGACTGGTGAAAGATCAAATTTTCTCTCACTTACAGCTTTGAATGGTGGGAGTGTAGCATTTGGAAACGGCAAGTCTGGGACAATTGTCGGTATAGGTAATATTGGTAAAACTCTCTCCCACTCAATTGATAATGTGCACTTAGTTGATGGGTTAAAACACAATTTGCTAAGTGTGTCCCAACTGTGTAACAAGAACAACCTAGTACTGTTTTCCAAAACACGTTGCTTGGTTGTGAGTGACGACACAGGAAATGTTGTGTTGAGGGGGAAGCGATGTCAAAATGTTTATAAAGTTTGTATTTCCACTCTTCCCCAAAATAATCTGACTTTTTTAAATGCATTAAATGATGATATAATGTTATGGCACAAGAGACTAGGTCATGCAAGCCTGTCCTTGTTAAACAAACGTGTTTCCAAAGATTTGGTTGTTGGACTACCTTCCATCAAGTATAATGATGATAAGGTATGTGAAGTTTGTGCAAAAGGAAAACAAGTCAGATCTTCTTTAAAATCTAAATAGTGTGTAAGCACTACCCGACCTCTTGAGTTATTGCATATTGATCTATGTGGTCCCATGAGGATAACTAGTAGAGGAGGGAAAAGGTATGTGCTTGTAATAGTGGATGATTACTCTCGATTTACTTGGACCATGTTCTTGGCCTCCAAGGATGAAAATTTTGAGAATTTCATTGCCCTTCTCAAAAAGATTGAAAAGAGAGTAGGACACTCATTGGTTAGCTTGAGGTCTGATTATGGTACTGAATTTGAAAATGCAAGCTTTAAAAAATTTTGTAATGAACATGGTGTTGATCAAAACTTCTCAGCCCCGAGAACACCCCAGCAGAATGGGGTGGTTGAACGAAAAAATCGTACCCTAGAAGACATGACTAGAACAATGCTTATTGCTAGTGGTCTTCCTAAGAACTTTTGGGCAGAAGCTTTGAACACATCATGTTACATTATAAATAGATGCATGATTAGACCCATTTTGAACAAAACTCCTTATGAACTTCTTAAAG
>JACYFF010031952.1:16312857-16334126 GCA_017589665.1 Selenicereus undatus | reverse complement strand
GTTGATGGGTTAAAACACAATTTGCTAAGTGTGTCCCAACTGTGTAACAAGAACAACCTAGTACTGTTTTCCAAAACACGTTGCTTGGTTGTGAGTGACGACACAGGAAATGTTGTGTTGAGGGGGAAGCGATGTCAAAATGTTTATAAAGTTTGTATTTCCACTCTTCCCCAAAATAATCTGACTTTTTTAAATGCATTAAATGATGATATAATGTTATGGCACAAGAGACTAGGTCATGCAAGCCTGTCCTTGTTAAACAAACGTGTTTCCAAAGATTTGGTTGTTGGACTACCTTCCATCAAGTATAATGATGATAAGGTATGTGAAGTTTGTGCAAAAGGAAAACAAGTCAGATCTTCTTTAAAATCTAAATAGTGTGTAAGCACTACCCGACCTCTTGAGTTATTGCATATTGATCTATGTGGTCCCATGAGGATAACTAGTAGAGGAGGGAAAAGGTATGTGCTTGTAATAGTGGATGATTACTCTCGATTTACTTGGACCATGTTCTTGGCCTCCAAGGATGAAAATTTTGAGAATTTCATTGCCCTTCTCAAAAAGATTGAAAAGAGAGTAGGACACTCATTGGTTAGCTTGAGGTCTGATTATGGTACTGAATTTGAAAATGCAAGCTTTAAAAAATTTTGTAATGAACATGGTGTTGATCAAAACTTCTCAGCCCCGAGAACACCCCAGCAGAATGGGGTGGTTGAACGAAAAAATCGTACCCTAGAAGACATGACTAGAACAATGCTTATTGCTAGTGGTCTTCCTAAGAACTTTTGGGCAGAAGCTTTGAACACATCATGTTACATTATAAATAGATGCATGATTAGACCCATTTTGAACAAAACTCCTTATGAACTTCTTAAAGGTAGAAAACCCAACATTATGCATCTAAGAACATTTGGTTGTAGATGTTTCGTGCATAACAACGGGAAAGATGCCTTAGGAAAGTTTGATTCAAGGAGTGATGAGGCAATATTTCTTGGTTATTCCTCTCACAGTAAGGCATACAAAGTCTTTAACAAAAGAACCTTGTGTGTTGAGGAAAGTGTGCATGTGTTTTTTGATGAATCTAACTCTTTGAATGAGAGTAATGCACAGGATGAAGAGTTTGAATTAGGTCTTGTCCAAAAGGAGTTGTTGAACCAAGAAAAACAAGGTGAGAACACCCTGAAGAAAACAGGTACAGAAGTTGTTCCTCAAAGTGACAGGCAAGGTGAACTCCAAATAGGGGGAAACACCGTTGAACCCTGTTCGGAACCATGTTCTTCAGGAACTAGCTTGCAAACAGCTGCAGAAATAGGATCAGAAGGTGTTCTTGAGCCTGATCTTACACACACTTCAGTTAGAATAGAACATGTGTCTGTGGATCCAATTAATCCAAGACCATGGAAGCACCATAGTTCGCACCCTCTTGATCAAATCTTGTCAGATATTAATACTGGAGTGCAAACTAGATCTAAACTTAAGAATTTTTGTGCTTTCTGTGCTTTCCTTTCTAACATTGAGCCAAAAAGTGTGAATGAAGCTCTTGCAGATTCAGATTGGATCGCGGCTATGTAAGAAGAACTTCATCAATTTGAAAGAAACAAAGTGTGGCACCTTGTTCCTAAACCTGTAGAGAGAACAATCATTGGAACCAAGTGGGTGTTCCGAAATAAGCTAGATGAGTCAGGAACAGTCACTAGGAACAAGGCAAGGCTGGTGGTTCAAGGGTACAATCAAGAAGAAGGGATTGACTATGAAGAAACCTTTGCACCAGTTGCTAGAATTGAGGCTATTCGAATCTTAATAGCCTTTGCAGCACATATGGAAATCAAGCTATATCAAATGGATGTGAAAAGTGCATTACTAAATGGATACCTTAAAGAAGAGGTGTATGTCAAACAACCCCCTGGTTTTGAAAATGGTGATTTTCCAAATCATGTTTTTAAACTTGACAAAGCACTTTATGGTTTAAAACAAGCTCCAAGAGCTTGGTATGAACGGTTGTTAAGCTTTTTACTTGAAAATGATTTTAGAAGAGGCAAGGTAGACAATACCTTGTTTCTAAAATCTAAGGGGGAACATTTATTGATTGTCCGAATATATGGAGATGACATTATATTTGGTGCAACTCATCATGATTTATGCGATGATTTTTCAAATATGATGAGGAGTGAGTTTGAGATGAGCATGATGGGTGAGCTTAACTTCTTCTTAGGCTTACAAATCAAGCAAACTTCAAACGGCACTATGATCCATCAACAAAAGTATATCAAGGAGCTACTTAAGCGTTTTGGGATGGAGTCGGCCAAACCCATAGACACTCCTATTTCTCCTTCAACCAAGTTGGTTATGGATGATGAGAGTCCCTCAGTTGAGGAAAAACTCTATAGGGGCATGATTGGGTCACTCCTATACCTAACCGCTAGTAGACCGGATATTATTTTTAGTGTTGGTTTATGTGCCCGTTTTCATTCTAGTCCTAAAGAGACTCATCTTAAGGCTGTTAAACGGATACTAAGATATTCAAAGCATACACCTGATTTAGCTCTATGGTATCCTAGAGGTTGCAATCTTGATCTTGTTGGATATGCTGATGCTGACTATGCAGGTTTCCTAGTTGATAGAAAGAGTACCTCAGATATGGCTCATTTTCTTGGACCTTGTTTGGTATCTTGGGCTACCAAGAAGCAACATTCAATTGCCATGTCCACGGCAGAAGCTGAATATGTTGTAGCAGCTTCATGTTGTGCTCAACTGTTGTGGATAAGACAACAGCTTAAGGATTTTTGTGTTGACACTGGATGCATTCCTATTTTTTGTGATAATACTAGCGCTATTAACATTGCCAAAAACCCTTGTCAACACAAAAGGACAAAACATATTGACATTCGACGTCATTTCTTGAGAGATAATGTTGAAAAGGGTTTAATTTCTATGAATTTTTGCTCAACGGAAAATTAAATTGCTGATAAATTCACTAAGGCACTAGCTAGAGATCAGTTTGAAAGAAACAGACTGGAATTGGGGTTGGTGAAAACACCCTGAGAACACCTGTTTTCAGAGATAGATCAAGCTGATAAAAACACCTTATAATACCTGTTCTATTCCCGTGTTTGCAATTCTTGTTATTAAAACAGTGGTCTATGCTTAACGAATATGTGTAGTCTTGTGTGCTATTATGATTATATACTGCTGTCTTGGGAGATAGAGAAAGAGTATTCATGACGGACCTTGGAATGAGAGAAGCATGTTCAAGAACAGGCGGCTCGAACAGGTATGCCTTAATTGCCATTAATGTATGCTGCCTGCTTAAATTCTAGGTGTTCCCTAGGTGGCCCTTCATAACAGGTGGGGAGTTTAAAAACCGCCTTGCGTGTGTCTGTCTTCTTCGTCTTGCTCTCTCTCTCTCTCCTCTGTTCTTGCTTTCAAACCCTAGCAAAACCCTCAAAACTCGAAATTCTTCCTTGCATTAATGGCTTCCAAAACCAATTTTTCATCAATCTCTGAGAGTAACAACATGATTACACTCTCAATTCCGGCTCCTCCTCGCCCAATTATCCACAAAACCTTCGGGTATCTCACTCGGCTAAACCTCAAAAGTGTTGGACTTGAGTTGAATGATATTCCCTACCCCTTTGGTTGGGAATTAATGGTATATGTGGGAACAATCCCTTGTCCCATTTCTTCTGCAGCAGGTGCTGGTTCTTTGGGCTTCCAAGAACAATTCTTGGAGAACTCAGAAACCATTGTTGGGGAGTTCGAACCCTGTTCTTCTGCATCACTCCCGGAAACAACTCAAAGAACAGGGGATGTGTTCTTCGATTCTGGTGAGAAAACAGGAGAAAGTCCTGTTCAAGGGGATGACTTTGTTCCTCTAGTCTCTCAAACTGGAGAGAAGAGAAAAAGGGTAAAGATGGTGGCTAGGCGCACCCGAACGCCAAGAACACGACCACAACCAAGGTCTCGCCCCTCTCAAACTCCCTCTTCTCCTCCTTCTCAACCTTCTCGCAAGTCTGCAAGAATTGTCTTCAGATCAACCCCCAGATCCTCTAAACCCTCTGCACCTATCATCGAGGAGATTTCCTCTTCTTTTGAAGGGTTCTCGAGTTCTGACTCTGAGGACACCACCTTCAAACAGGGGACACCGGTGTTTTCTAAGTCCTCTGAAGATCCCCCCCCCCCAAAATCAGCCACTAAACCTGCTGTGAAACCCTCTCCTGCAGAAACACCCCTCAAACGAAAACCCAGAACAACCCCCCTACCAAAAGCTACCACCTCTGTTCCTGCCCCCAAACGCCCAAAGCAGTTCACTCCCTCTTCTATGGCTGACAAACATGCGCAGTTGCTTAAGCGCAATGTCGTCAGGGGGAAGGTAGTGTCTGTTAGGTTTTTTGAGGAACAGGGTCTGGGGGTGTTCTTGACTAAGCTTCAAGCCCAAGGCTAGCTTGAGTTGTTTGCAACCACTCAGTTGGGGTGTTCTGTGCCTGAGTTGGCTGAATTTTATGCCAACTGTGAGGTCACCGAAGGGGTGGTGATAAGTTCTGTGAATGGGCAAGACATCAGGGTTGATGCGCCCAAACTTGGGAAAATTCTGGGAGTGCCCTCACAAGGCTTTGTTGTGTATGTGAGGGAAGACAAAGCAGCCCTGGAACCAGCCAGGCTCCTGGAGGTGTCCAAACGCCTCAGTTAGAAACAGGGTCTGAGAACACCCTCCTCTGTCAAAAAGGGTGATCTAATTCCTCCCCACCAACTCCTTTTCATGTTCGTCATTAAGAACGTGATTCCAAGGGGTCAAGGGAGAAACTCAACAGACCTTTTTGATCAGTGCCTGGTCGACTTATTGGATAGGGAGGAACCCATCAATCTTCCGGCTATCATGATTCGTCACATTGGGCGAATTGCGAACACCACCCCGGCTCATGATCTCGGGTATGGGTTTCTGCTGACCAAGGTGTTTGAGCACTTTGGCATAGTGCTCACACGGCGAGTGGAGGCCCAAGTCATTGATGCAATTGGGATTGACACTCTGCTAGGGTGTGGTTATGAGATTGGCGAAGGGTCTGCTTCCAAACAGGGTCGTCGACCACCTCGACCACCTGTTTCTGAGCAACCGTCCACCAAGGTTGAGGTTGTTCTTGAGGACAATGCTCGCCTCAAGGATGAGCTATCAGCTGTCAAGGTTGCTCTTGCTGAGGAACAAGCCCTCTCTGCCAAACGCCATGCAGACCTGCTTGCTATTCTCTCCACTCTTGCCCCTAGCATTCCTCCTCTGCAGACGAAACCACCTCCTGCTCCCTGATCATCTAGGCTGTTTTTGTTGGCTTTTTTGTTTCTGTTTTTTACTGCTTGTTATTTTGTTGCAATTGTACTGCCTTGCTTATTAATGAAATATCTAATTGCAATCTCTCTTTCCTGTTGTTCCTTCTCCTTTCTACTTGTTTGTTATTGCTTTTCAATGATGCCAAAAGGGGAAAGAAGAACCTACCTATTGACAATATATGACAATATATGAATCTCAACCTGACCTTGACTCACGTGGATCCCTATCAGCATTCATTTCGTTGTTTTGTCAATATGGTCACTTGGTTTGTCATCATCAAAAAGGGAGAATTTGTTGAGTTATTATATTTAAGTTTTGATGATAACAAATCCAAGTGTAAATCTGAATCTCAACCTGACCTTGACTCACGTGGATCCCTATCAGCATTCATTTCGTTGTTTTGTCAATATGGTCACTTGGTTTGTCATCATCAAAAAGGGGGAATTTGTTGAGTTATTATATTTAAGTTTTGATGATAACAAATCCAAGTGTAAAAATTTGTCCAAGTAATGTTGCTCCAAACACGATCTCCGAACAGGCCTAATTGATGTTTGTAATCCTTATTGTATTAACTGGTTTGCTACATGTGATAACAAGTCCTTAAAACAGGTTTCACGTGGTGATTCTATATTAAGTCAAGAACGTCATCTCGACAGTTGATTGTAAGGTATGTTCCTGAACTCTAGCAATGCAAAGAACAACCCCAGCAAACAAGATGGCCTTGGTGTTCTCAGCAGCTGCCTTGGTGTTCTCAGCAGCTCTACAAATCTTGGACAAGATGACTGATTCAAAACAAGAAGTCTGGGGTATATAGGTTTTATTTATTTAGACTCTTGTTAATATGCCAATATTGAAAATGCTCTTTAAACACCTCTTGAATCGGTATTTGCACTAAGTACTTCAGAACACCAGTTGCGAACAACCCTGCAAACAGGGTGCTCTAACTCTCGCTCGATCCCTTTCTCTCTCTCTCTTCACCAGTCCACGGTCGTGGCTGGCTGCACACCGCAGCACTGGTGTTAAGTTATTATATTTAAGTTTTGATGATAACAAATCCAAGTGTAAATCTGAATCTCAACCTGACCTTGACTCACGTGGATCCCTATCAACATTCATTTCGTTGTTTTGTCAATATGGTCACTTGGTTTGTCATCATCAAAAAGGGGGAATTTGTTGAGTTATTATATTTAAGTTTTGATGATAACAAATCCAAGTGTAAAAATTTGTCCAAGTAATGTTGCTCCAAACACGATCTCCGAACAGGCCTAACTGATGTTTGTAATCCTTATTGTATTAACTGGTTTGCTACATGTGAGAACAAGTCCTTAAAACAGGTTTCACGTGGTGATTCTATATTAAGTCAAGAACGCCATCAGACACCACAATTCACCCCCCTCTTGTGGTAGAATATTCACGATCTTAACAACTGGCGCTGTCACCTGACGGCGCCCGCTCCTTTTCTGTCCATCGCTCAGCCTCTCTCTCTCTCTCTCTCTCTCTCTCTCTCTCTCTCTCGTGGTGTGGTGGTCAGGGTTGGGATTCAGAACCCCCCTGGTCGCGCCCTTCTCAGAAAATTTAAGGGGCTTCGGCCCCTTATGTTCTTTTTTTTTTGGTGCTGGATTTAAAAGCTCAATCAACTAAAATTGTCAGTCCAATCTCGAACCGCTTATTCTAAACAATCGCTCATCGATCATTCGTTTCCAAATACGTCAAGGTTCGATTTAATAGCATCGAACTACTTCTAATGTTGACAACCTAATAGCATTCGGGAATGACTAAATAAATCGAATAACGACTAAATTAAACTATCGATATAATTTAAGGGCACAAATAGCACGAACTGACTTTAAAATCAATAATAGCAATAATAATTCTTTTTAATAAAATTATCATTCACATAAGCACATCTGACAATAATTTAACTCGTAATGTTAATAAAAATACGAATTTATAACATAAAAAGTAGGACAATCCGCTTAACGCAAAATAAAGAACGCCGGTCTTGCACTCTTCCCCCTCAAAAGAATTTCATCCTCGAAATTCTAAACCTAAGTTTGGTCTTTTCCAGAATGTACGTACACAACTATGATCTATGCGGTAGGTTTTCAAAAAGGTTTCATTTTGAAAACACTACTTTTAATTCGAAAGAAAATGGCTTATGGTTTCCTGTCTCTTCCTCGCCAATCCTCTTCAAGCGTCTACTCACTCTATTTAGGAGCCGAGGGCAAATCGCATCGAAGAGGGGCAAATGAGTTGGCGTGAAAAACCATATTGAACTTATTTTCGAAAGGGACAAGGACTTTGAATCACCTACGCACTACTCATGTCATGACAAGGAGCTCTATGCATCTCCATCGCTACGGGTTGGCATCCAAGGGTATGACTTCAGGTCGCAACAAACAAGGGTCATAACAGTTAACCCTGAGACCCCTATGACACTCTAGAGTGATAAGAACAATTTAAAGCATCAGGTCGGATCACCTTAGCATAATGACATTACATGAAATCGCTAACTCAACGTTTTCAAGTCAAGAATCACATGCAACATGAATCAATCCATCACATGGTACACAACTTACAAGAGGATAAATATGCAACCCATTAGTCACACAAGGAAACAATTGGGAAGCTACAAAACAGGAATTGCGTCGATGTGTAATAATAGGCCGGTTTAGGTCCACTGATTAATCGCATAAGGCAATAAATACATGGTTCCTTGGTTGTGTGGGTTTTGGCACAAGGTTCTTACACCTAGTGTTGCCTTTATACGATGCATGCATCATTCTGGTTAATTACATTGACAACTAAGCTTCACAACTCGATAGAAGGCTACGGTAAGGACTCCCAGACGACCCTAAGCCCAACCAACACCTTTGAGGTGTTCACAGGTGAGTACGTGCATATATAGGTATACCTTGAGGAACATCAATGGTAATATGCAAAACGATACCATGCCTAGGTACCAGATAACTAGTTTGGAGAAATAGCCTCACATAATAGCCAAGATATGGTGAGATAGCATTAGCAGCACGCATTAAGTTTTAGCAAAGCATCATCTGAGTTTTTCCATGAGATATATCATGTATCACATAAAGCTCACCATGCATAACACAACGCAGGCTAACTCAATCATATTAATCCAGGACACTCGGTTGAACCCTGCCAGGGGTTGTTTTTCACATATCCATCCATATGTCTTAAGCTCGGGCATCCAGTTAGAGTCACGGGTATACTAGCATGTTGTAGGGTCATAGCATAGAATGTACAAGGTAATTAGATGCGAGTGTAAATTCCTAAGATCACAACGTCCTCATACTAGACATATAAGCAACATTTCACTCAATTAATCATAAAAGACATAAGCATGTAGACGATGAGCAACTCCACTACAACTACGGGTATTCTAGCGTACCAAGCGATGATGCACACAGAGGTTAATATTCGAATGCAAAAGCCATAGTCGCGCAGTCATGACATGAAATATTGCATAGCTGGCCAGTTAACTACAAGTCTCTGACATAAAGGACCAATTGCTATGTAATGATTAGTTAGGTACGATTATATGAAGCAACAACTCACGTAGTTTGAATTATTTGGCCAATTCAGTGACGCGCTCAACCTGAATCAGGTCAAGCAAATACCACGTAGTTTATGTGCTAAACCATTCACTCATAAAACGTGCAAATGCCCATGCATATCATTCTAAGTGACTATATACACTCCCAAAGTCTTACATTGTGCAAAATGTCATGATTATCCTTTGAAACACACACATGTTCACAATCATACCACACACAAAGGCCACCTAGGCGAGCATACATGGCTGCAACTCTTATTTGCAACCAAGGCAAGGTATGTCTTGGGGCTTGTCAAACCATTAAGAATTAGCCAATAGTCAGCTAACGAGGGCAAAAATGATGTCATCAATGGTCTTACGAATATATGTTGAAGCTTTGCAACACATTTGTCTCTTAAGGTAATCGTAGAGGTCTAAGGAACTCCTAGAAAGGGGAGAACGGTTTCACCTTCTACTTTGGGGCACTCTGGCTTCTGCACTTGGTGTTAATACCTAAGAAAATGCTAGAAGGTGTAAATTGTTGCCTCAAAAGGTAACGAGGTGATACATGTGATATAACAATTCCAAAGTCCGTCAGGTCATTCCTTACATTGCCACTCTAGATGTGTTAGAGTTGATAAGGCTAAGACACAATCAAGCCTAGAATAAAATAGCATTTCATGCCACTATGAACATAATGCTTAGCTGACTCGAGGGTAACAGTAGTCACATGTAGGGGTACGAAAAATACTCCACATGTAAATAGCAATCTAGATTGTGGCCACATCTAAGTGTCAATAACATATATGGGATAACACCTTGGCAACACGTTCAGACCATATCACATCCATCATATTGACACGTGCATAAGTAAGGTTCTCGCTTAGTTCCTTTAGCGACTGAGAATTCACATAAATGGGGTATTGTCAAAAAGAAGCTTTTAGTCAAGAGGGGTAATTCTTAGTCGCTTATAACTTGTCATTTACACATCAAGCAACATATGCATCTTGGCAGATAGGCATCCAAAACATTTAGTTGCACATAGAAACTTATAATAGTAGCAGAGACTCGAGTGTGATTATAAAGCAAATGCAAGCTTTCAAATGCGGCATGAAAGCCTAACCACATAATTGGAAGGGTCTTTTAATGCGAAGCAAACATCTTCACTCACTATTTAGAAAGGTCTCAGCTTCCAAACCTTTAGGTTTTCAATCGAGAAATACTCCAACTGCCTCTAGCCTATCCCTACCAACCATTAAGTACGTCTACTCACTCCATTACGGAGCCCGAGGAGCAAATCGTACCTTAGGGGCAAGAATGTGCTTAGAGTTCAGACATTTTCAACCGTTTGAGTTCAACCCAAGTACACTTCAAACCTTTGATTTAAATCATCAAGGCGCATTTATAAAATAATCATTGTTAGGCTAACACGCAGCTCTCTCACGAATACCCAACTCATCAGTCGATACTCTAGTAAGTGGTTCTTAAGCAATCAATCAGCGCGCTCCAATCACACACAGCTGACTAGATGCACCGACTTTCACTCTAGAAGCGCATGTGTATACAAAAGCACAACATATAGCACTTCATCATAGATGTATTCCTAGTTGACTATATGAAATGCAAGACTCAGATCGCGGCCTATGGTCACAGGACCTTACTCTGATACCATCAATGTAACACCCCCAGCCCCTAGGGCCGAAATCGTTACGTTTTCTTAACGTTTTACTTAAATTCTGGGACAAAACGGACAGAGTTATCCCTAAAAACTGACCGTTTTCAGGCTAAATACCTTACAATAAATCCCTGCAAATCAACTCAAGCGTAAACATTTAAAAGAAGCTCAACGGCTACACGCTGGAGTTCATAACTCAACGAGCCACTCGCTTGGAGTACACCAACCAGAATAGTTCATTAATACAGGAAAAGTAAAAGATACAACTCAATGGTTCACACAACCGAAGTATTGGGGTTTACATCCCAAAACATAACTAACTTTGACCAAGAAGACATATAACTAATTAGATGGTTGGCTTATATGGTCATACAGAGCGACTGATAACTAATATTCATTACATGAATTAGAATACTTGTTTACAAACAAGTATAAACTAAGAATACATAACATGACTTCACTAAACACGTAAGATCCCTTCCAATGGGCACAAATGACACCTTGCAAGCAAGAATAGATTCCAACTGATTCAACTTCTTCCTGTTAAAAAGAAACCTGGGGAAAAGGGGAAAGAGTAGTGGGATGAGCAACCACACACTCAGTGAGTGTCCCCCGACCCCCTTAAAAACAAAACCATTGCAGGCAGTAATATCTTAATAGTCACATACCATGTATTCATACTTTACTATCATATTAGGCATTCATAAATCCTTATGAAAGGATCACTAAACATGAAATTCATTTTAACCCCTCGACCATATTTCTAGGCTCCTAAATGATTAAGTTCCTTGACTAACAAGCAGTTAAGTAATACTAACAAGGTAGTATGCTACATATCACAGATCGAAAGCTCTTGGCTAGACATTCAAGCATGATAGATTCTTAGTTTCGAATAACGTTGGCATGCTAGGAACTTGCTTACTCATCATGTGTTTCTAAAACATAAACATTGGATGCAGTATCACTTACATACTCAATATGCACTTTTAATCAGACAGGTTTGGTATGGAAAAGGATGAGGCCACATGATATTAGTATCCACATTCAAACGTGCATAAGAATCATTTCATAAAGCATTCATTGAGTACTTTCTTTCTTTCATTGAAAGCATTTTCTTATCCTCTTGAGGCTCTTGTCCTTTTAAAAGAGATTTCATTTCGTATTGGTCGTACAACGACCCTTATAAGCTTTTCATACTTCATTCCATATGGCCTCTTAGGGCCCATAAAGACTTTGTTTCCTTTTAAAATACTTAAAATGGCAAAGTGCCCATTGCTTTTCTTTACTTATTAGAAAAATACATCCAGCATAAGATCATTACAGGTGCTGATTGGGTGAGATCTATTCTCAACTCCACAGTGAGACCTAACGCTCACACTTAAGCTCTTACTCCCGGGATGACTACATATAACATATCGGACCATTACATCAACCCTCGTCAGGGCCTCTAGGGTTTTCGGACCCTCCCCTAGGTTAACATCGTTCTTTTCATATTGTCCGAAGCACATTATCTTAGCCACTTTAAAGCGTATGGGCCATAACGGCTAATAATTTTGCTGCCTCTCACAGCGAAATCCTTTTTTTCATAGAACTCACGCCTTTGTAAAACTCTTTAGGGATTCCCCCGTTCGAGCGAGTTCACTCCCAAAATTGTTTTCCTTTAATTAAAATAGGCCCTCATGCACTAATAGTTATGGCTACTATCATTTCAAAACATGAAATCCTTCTTTGAAAAAACTCACCTTTATGCACATAATGCAATTTAAGGACATCGAAGGGAAAAGGGTTCGTAGATATCACATTAAAGCACTTCATAATCAATTCAACACAATGAGCCACACATGGCCTCGCAATCCACACGATTGTGGTCAATTCAACACCCGAACTCCCTCCTCACAAGCACCGTACCACAAAAAGCTCGAACCACTCATAGTTCTTCCTCAAGCCATCCAACTACCATCTTGGTTTCAATTTCATAAATCGCAACATATTATCATGCTAGCTTATATATAAGGGAGTGAGGTGTAGGCTCTTACCTGAGCAAATAGTATCATTCAGCGGTACGTTACAACAAGCGTACATATGGCCACATTTATTCATAATCGACAACACTTTATTCAGTAAATCAAACATAATTTGATTCTAAACATATATGATGCATTTCCAAGTAAATTTCCTAAGCATGAATGTACTAAAAAGGGGTTCGAATGAAAGCTAAACATATTTCAGTAGCTTCGAATTTAATTCGTTTACATGCATTAGCTAGTTTAACTCGAATCGAAGCTAAACACGTTTATATAACTTTGAAATTAATTCTTTTAACAGGCATTAGCTAATGTACTCGATTCGATGCTAAACACATTTCATTAACTTCGAAATTAGTTCGTTTGCAAGCATTGGTTAATTAACTCGAATGGAAGCTAAACAAGCTAAAAGGACTTCGATTTTAATTCTCTTTCATATATTAGCTAATTAACTTGAGTCGAAGCTAAGCACGTTAACATAACTTTGATTTTAATTCCTTTTCACGCATTAACTCATTAACTTGAATCGATGCTAAACACGTTAAACTAACTTTGTTTTTAATTCTTTTTCATGCATCAACAACTTAACTTGAATCGATGCTAAACATATATAATTCACTTCAAATTAACATCTCAGGCATGAATTAACTAAATATATTCGAATCGATTCTAAACATACATAATTCATTTCGAAGCTACTTTTCAGGCGTTAGTTAACTAAACTAACATACAACGCAACTTAAAAGCTAAAACGATTTCGAAACTACTAATACTTAGGAGGTGAGAAACACCCACCGCAATCCAAGCTAAGGGTTCGTTCAAAGGGATTTAGGCTCAACTTTGAGTGCTGGAAAAGCTCGATTTCCTGACCCTTGCTTATTAACGCACGAATAGATCCAACCCATGCTTGACCCACACAAAAACGGACTCAATTCGACCCCAAACCCAGACACGAATCAACCCCCTTTTACTGTTGTCGTTGCTGCTACTGGTGGTCGCCGGCATGGGCTGACCCGCCGATGGTGACGATTGTGGTGGCGTCGGGTTGAAGGCTTCGAAACCCTAGCCTTTGGACCGAGCACCTCGTTGTGACTCCCGCTCGATCCCTCTCTCTCTCTGTCTCTTCACCGGTCCACGGTCGTGGCTGGCTGCGCACTGCGGCACTGGCGTCGTCCCCGGTCGGCGCCCCCTCCTTCTCTGTCCATCGCTCAGCCTCTCTCTCTGTCCAGTGGTGTGGTGGTTGGGGTTGGGATTCAGAACCGCCCCCCCCCCCCATCGTACCTTTCTCAGAAAATGTAAGGGGCTTCGGCCCCTTATGTTCTTTTTTTTTGTTGGGTTTAAAAGCTCAGTCAACTAAAATTGTCCGTCCAATCTCGGACCTCTTATTCTAAACAATCGCTCATCGATCTTTTGTTCCCAAATACGTCAAGGTTCGATTTAATAGCATCGAACTACTTCTAATGTTGACAACCTAATAGCATTCAGGAACGACTAAATAAATTGAATAACGACTAAATTAAACTATCGATATAATTTAAGGGCACAAATAGCACGAACTGACTTTAAAATCAATAATAGCAATAATAATTCTTTTTAATAAAATTATTGTTCACATAAGCACATCTGACAATAATTTAACTTGTAAAGTTAATAAAAATACGAATTTATAACGTAAAAAGCAGGACAATCCGCTTAACGCAAAATAAAGAACGCGGGTCTTACATTAACCCATTTAATTAATTTAATTTATTTAGAAGTCATGACCCAAACAACTACCAAATTATGACCCAAATTACTACCGAGTCAATAGTCAAATTGACTATTAAGTTGTCAGTCAAAAGGACTAACAAGTCAAAGGTCCAATCAATGGCCCAAGAAGGCAAATAAGTCGCAAACCCTAATTAGAGGTAGGAGATTCTTTCCGTATAAATAGAGCACTACTTCTTCCGACTTATAGACGGAAGATTCATTCACTTCGAAGGCATTCTAAAGACTCAAAAAGCTAATTTCTCTAAAGGAAGACAACAAGCACTATCAAAGCACATGTCGTCTCCTATCGAAAGTCAAAGAAAACTCATCTTGGTTGAGATCAAGCCTCCTAGACCTTCTCTTAAGATCAAATTCATTGAAATATATTCAAAGGAAGTCAAATCAATCAACTTGATCGATATTCAAGTCAACGGACCCTCTTTCAAGTATAAATTGGAGATTGAATTAGAGAAATTATTTATTTGCAATTGTACAGAGATGGTACCCATATATACGTACAATATCAATACAAAAATTCAATTTGTTCCTCAATTTCTTGTCTAATTTATTTTAGACTTGAAATTTGTATTTACAAATTTGGCACCCCCGGTAGGACGTCTCTGCCTCCCATCTTTTTCTCCAAGCGAACAAGTTCTAAACTCCTTTAAAGAAGAAATGGCTCCCAAGAACGCCATTCTTCAATGTTCGAAGAAGGAGAATATCATATCTACATCTAAGGGATCCACAAAGGCTAGTATTGCATTTGGATGTTCGAAGCACTAGGGTGATGACTAGGAGCATGACCAAAGTCGCTACCTTCATCACCTTAAATGAACAAGTCATGGCTCCAACTTTGCAGTCACGCAAAGCTCAAAAATTTGACTCCAACTTGCCTTCTGATGGAGTCAACCAAGTTGCTTGTCTCCCTAATTTGAAGTTAAAGCCTCTTACTACCTTCAGTATTAGGAAGACTTTAGTTCATGGAATCGATGAATTCCAAATCTACATCAATCCTGCCTTTCAGCCTTTCCGTGCAAAGGATGACAACTATGACGATAGTGATTCTTCACCAATATCTTCAAGGGATTTGCATTTCTCCCAATCAAAAACTGAGTCCTCCAACACAGTCGTCATGCCAGTCATGGTGATACAGGCTATCAACATAGAGGATCAACTGGCAGACATGAAGGCCAAGCTCGATAAGCTCTCAAAGGAAAGCATAGAAAAGGATGCCCAAATGAAGCGTCAAAACGAGCAAATTGCTAAGCTAGAAAAGAAATCCTTTGAAGCTTCTAACAAAGGTTTATGGGTCAATGATTCTAATAAAGTGTCTAATCACAGTAAAGAATCTGACGATGAGCGCAATGCAGAGAAGGATCGCTCTTTAGACTCGATGTCTCTTGAGCAGATTCAAAACTTAATAGCAAATGTAGTCAAGGCTCAGTTGGGAGAAGGGTCTCACAAGACTCACTTGTATACAAAGTCTTATACAAAGAGGATTGATGTACTTTGCATGCCTTATGACTATCAGCCACCTAAGTTCTAGCAATTTGACGGCAAGGGTAACCCCAAGCAGCACATCACCCATTTCATTGAAACCTATAGTAATGATGGCACACAAGGAAACCGATTGGTGAAACAGCTCATGCGATCTCTTAAAGGAATTGCATTTGATTGGTATACAGACCTAGCCTCTGAGTACATTGATAGCTAGGGGCAAATGGAAAGTGAGTTCTTGAATCGCTTCTATAGCACCCGTCGTGTAGCCAGTATAATGAAGTCAACTAGCACAAGGCAATGGAACAATGACTCAGTCATCGATTACATTAACTGTTGGCGTTATCTCTCTCTGGAGTGTAAGTGTCGTTTATCAGAAGCTTCAGGCGTTGAGATGTGTGCCCAAGGGATGGATTGGGATATACTTTCTGCCTTACGAGTAAACAAGCCCAAAACATTCCAAGAATTAGCAACATGAGCTCCTGATATGGAGCTTACAATTGCCTACTACGAAAGACAGCTCAATGATGATGAATCAGCGACGTTGTCAAGAAGTAGAAGCTCCATGCATAAAGACTCCAAGGAGAAAGAATGCCCTTATTTTGAGTCTGATGCACTAAAAATGCTTGGCAAACTTCTTGAGAAAGCACTTATAGAACTCCCAGAGTCAAACCGTCCTGAAAAAATTAAAAGAATTAATGTTCCGAAATGTTGCAAGTCTTACAGGATCATCAGTCATCCTGTAGAGAAGTGCAAAGCATTCAGAAGACAAGTTCTACAACTTGTAAAAGAAGGAAAAATCACATTAGACAAAGAAGACAATGAAGAATCTGATTGATTGTCCATTAAGATCATATTGGAGAGTCCTCTGAAAAAGAGCGACCCAAACTTGGCATTTAGGAGACAGACTTCCAAGTCGACCTCCATAGACTCCTAAATCATCAAAGAACTTACAAACTTTCAAGTCACTTTTTGCACAGACTCGAAGACTTTCAAGTCACTCATGTTAGACTTTCAAGTCACTCATGTTAGACTTTCAAGTCGCCCAAACTCTGGGACTTCTAATTCAGCGTCTATAAACACCTATGTCGTCGAACTCTCTGACTCTAAAGTCAACTATGCAAGACTCTGAAGTTAATCCTACCAAACTTCGAAGTCAAGCTTGATAGACTCTGAATTCACCAAATCTCGTGGACTTCCGAGTCAAACTTTTAAGACTCTTAAGTCATCAAATTTTATAGACTTCCAAGTCGTCAAACTCTGAGAGACTGTCAAGTCATCAAAGTTTCAGACTCCTATGTCAACAAAGTAAGAGACTATCAAGTCATTCAATT
This sequence comes from Selenicereus undatus, assembly GCA_017589665.1. NCBI lineage: Eukaryota > Viridiplantae > Streptophyta > Magnoliopsida > Caryophyllales > Cactaceae > Selenicereus > Selenicereus undatus. The sequence continues at coordinate 16,316,974 of JACYFF010031952.1, read as the reverse complement.
TCGAGACCCCTAAATTGTCAAATTTTGTAAACCCCTAAATTGTCATATTAAAAGATTTTCAAGTTACTTATATTAAACTTTTAAGTCAACAAACTCCAATTCAACATAACTATATACGTAATGAAGACTTTTAAGTCACTCCTAAAGACTCCCAAGTCACAATTCTAACTTTCAAGTCACCCTTAAGACTTCCAAGTCCGAGCTTTTAGACTCTTAAATCAGCACAAATTGTCAAGTCACCAACATGATTCTCAAGTGATCAAAATCAAAGACTTCCAAGTTACCTAAAAACTATCAAGTCAACAAAATTATAAACTTTAAAGTCAACTCAATGACTCACAAGTCATCGAAGATAAAAACTCTCGAGTCATTAGAATCAAGGACTCACAAGTCTCCTAAGTTCAAGACTCACAAGTCATAGATGGTAAAGGCTCTCAAGTCTTGAAAGTTTAAGACTCTCAAGTCATCGAAGATAAGATTCTTAAGTCAACAAAATTAAAGACAACTAAATCTTTTAAGTTTAAAACTCTCAACTCATCGAAATTAAAGACCCCCAAGTCCTCAAAGATTTTTAGGGTTCCTTCAAGTTGGGGGCAATGGACATAAGCATCATCTTGCAAACTTGCAATTGTGGCAATGGAGTCTTCCACTTCTAGTCGTGAACCTCCTCCTTCAAGTCTGCATCAACGGTGATGTATGCCTCCTCCTTCAAGTAGGCGGTATCCCCCTACAAGATGGGAGCGATAAGATGGTATCGTTATCCAATCCGTGTTGGCGACGTAGGCATCCTCCTGCAAGATGGGAACGATAAGATTACCTCGTCCTCCTTGTTGAATCCTCATTCGTGCTAGCAGTAGCATACTAGTCTTCTTTAAGTCGACAGCCTTTACCTTCAAATCACATGACATTCTTGTCAAGTTGGTGACGACGATGATGTGGTCTCCATATTCATATTCAAGAAAATCACCCAAGTCGGACACATGTGGGCAAGCTGTCCAAAGGTGAGAACATTCGAGAAATTCACCTAAGATGGACCCATGTGGGCAGACCATCTAAGGATGAGAACGTTAGAGTGAGTCATACGAATGTCGAGAAATAATAAAGGCGACCTATGGTGGACCCTAGTGTGCAAGCCATCCAAATGTCGAAAATAACAGAGGCAACCTATGGTAGACCCTTATGGGGAAGCCATCCAAAAGCCGAAAATAATAGAGGCGACGTGTGGTGGACCCTTGAACGCAAGTCATCCGAAGGTCAAAAATAATCAAGGTAACCTATGGTGGACCCTTGAAAGCAAGCCATCCAAAGCCAAAAATAATCAAGGTAACCGATGGTGGACCCTTGCGGCAGGCGATCCAAAGATCGAAAATTAATGAAGGCGATATATGGTAGACCTTTACAGGCAAGCTATTCAAAGGTTGAAAATTGTTGAAAGCAAGTCGTTCAAAGAATTAGGCGATAATCAAGTTAAAGTCGCCTTTGGAAATGATCGCCTTAGAAGCATTATTAATCCAAAGATTGGAATCTTCCATAATCCGAAGCGTAGGCATGCATCAAAAAAGAAAAGAAATGAGGAAAACGAAAAGAAAAAGAACACCACAAAACGACAAAAAAAGGAAATACAAGGTCTTTACTAGAAAATAATGGCGATGAGAAACAGCGCCGTTGGGCCCGTTTGAGAACAATTTCTCCAAGGTGTCCATGCAATGAACTATTTGCAACCGGAGGCTCCATATTCTGCAGCATTCTAAACGCGGATGTCGGCTTCGTTTGCTTGGAAATTGGCCATGGCTGCCATTCTCGTGAAGCTTCTTGTGCCATTGATGTTTGGGTCTAATGCTTCTCAATTTTCATTGGCAAGGATCAAGAGTGTGATCATAAAAGAGGAGCCAAAAGATGTGATCGGGAATGATTAGTGATGTTGCAAAATTCGAGGTTAATCATATAACAAAAGAAAAAAGGATTTTTCTTCCGAATAAAAAACTCCAAGAGACAGAAACAAAAAAAAGTGGGCCAAAAAGGGTGGGGGGCATTTTCACGTGATGCCACAAAGGAAGCCAAAGCAGAGAAGATGACGATTTGGGGTTGATGCCTTGGCAAGGTGCTCGATGCTGATTGCTCCAGGCCACCCTTGCAATAGGACATTCACAGCTGTGCATCCCCTTGCACTGAAATGGCTTGGCAAGGTGCTGGATGCTGATTGGTCTTTGCTTGGTATATAGCCTTCTTTGTCTGAGATAGCGACTGCCCACATTTAAGTTCATGAGGCTGATTTACGGCTAATGAAAGAAATGATTTTCTTTTCTTTTTCTAACATTTTATTCACCGCTAGCGTGAGAGGGTTAGGTTTAACTTAGTTTCCTATTATAAGATCAATGATGGATGTGTTCACTAAGTGTTTCTTGCTCCCATTAATGAGGTCCATTCAAAAATATCTCATTATAGCCTCTCAAAATCTACGAAGGTCCTCGTATTAATTTACGAGCTTTGAGATTCGACCTTCTCAAGCACTCCAAGATCGTAGATGAGGTCAACTCTCAAGAGGGCAATTTGCAGACACTAAAAAAATAATAAAAAGTGTCATATCAGAATATTAATATAAATTAATTATTTTGGGTTAACTCAATTAATTAATTTAATTTATTTAGAAGTCATGACCCAAACGACTACCAAGTTATGACCCAAATGACTACTAAGTTAATAGTCAAATTGATTATTAAATTGCCAGTCAAAAGGATTAACAAGTCAACGACCCTATTAATGACCCGATAAGTCGCAAACCCTGGTTAGGGGTGGGAGATTCTTTCCCTACAAATAAAGCACTACTCCCTCCCACTCAAAGGCAGAAGATTCATTCACTCCGAATGAATGCTAAAGGCTCAAAAAACTAATTTCTCTAAAAAAAAGACAACAAGTACAATCAAAACACGTGCCCTCTCCTATCGAAGGTCGAAGAAAACTCGTCTTGATTGAGATCAAGCCTCTTAAGCCATCTCTCAAGATTAAATTCATTGAAGTTCATTCAAAGGAAGTCAAATCAATCTACCTCATCAAGATTCAATTGAGCCGACCCTCTTTTAAGTACAAATTGAATATTGAATTAGATGAATTATTTATTTGTTTACTTGTAACAATTATACAGATATTGTACCCATATGTACAATATCAATACAAAAATTCAATTTGCTCCTCAATTTTTTGTCTAATTTATTTGAGGTTCGAAATTTGTGTTTACAGTACCATAATCACAAACCATGTCTATCTTCTATATATCTCAAAAAACCTCCAACACAACCTCCTTCAATAATCACTTAGACCCAATACGAACAAAAATTACAAGCACCTCAATACTAACAAGTATGCAACTAATAAATAAAATGCAAGTCTTTTATCAATAGTAGTCAAAATAATAGGTACAAAGTTGAGTAGTGAGCCCGACTTCTCTTCAAGATGTAAAATGCAAGTGTAAGCACAATTTGATTAATGGCAATTGAATAGCTCTTTCAAGATGTCCCCTTTTTTCCCTCGCCTGATCCCACTAAATGAAGACCTGATATTGTTGAATTAGTGAGTATTCTACCACAAGACGGGGGGTGAATTGTGGTGTCTGATTTTCGCGTTGTAAATAACAAACACCCCTATGACTTGTTTGCAGAGGGTGTTCTCAGATATACCAAATGCGAAAATCACCAAGATAAATGCGGAAAAATAAGGCACACACAATTTTTACGTGGAAAACACCTCTAGCCCAACTGAGGTGTGAAAAACCACGACCTACCTCGTGTAGGACTTAACCACTTCACTAAACCGGGCTTAACTCGTTACAATTGTAACACAACTTGTTACAACCTTGCAACCACATAATCTCCTTCTCTAAGGCAGATTACACCACGTCCAAATCTCACCAGAGAGGACACGTCCAAAGTCCACACGACTAGGACACACTCTTTCACTATTGACTGATCTGAGATCAAGGTCAACAAACACCTTACTGGGGTGCTTCTTACTAAGAAGATGTAAGGTACAATGAAGATCCTATTATGCCAATATATCGAAAGCTTGGTTTAAATACAACTTGAGTTGGTTTTTCTTTTCTCAAGAATACTTCAAAAACTCT
>JACYFF010031952.1:16276527-16297857 GCA_017589665.1 Selenicereus undatus | reverse complement strand
AATATAGCCCAACGCACTAAATATATGTCGTAGCTCACTAAATATAAGTCATAACTCACTAAAAGACGATTATATCATACCTTAGAATTTGAACAAAAAGGCATATGTGCTAACTAAAATTGTGTACTACGTAATTTGTTCACTCATTTTTTATTATGAATGATTAGTATTCCACGCTAAATCATATTGGTCACAAAATACATTTTATAGCTCACCAAATATTTATCATAACTCACTAAATAAATAGGAAAGCTCACTAAAAAGAATAGTATAGATGGCCAGCAAATAATATTGTCAAGTTCTTGTGTTATGTTACGGCTCAATCATTTTTTACTATGACATAAGGGTGTTTGTATTATATTTTGTGAGTATAATAGAAATGTAGTGAATTAATTAAATATAGTCCAACTCACTAAATATATGTCATAACTCGCTAAAAAAATAGACAACTAGAATAAAGTTTAAAGAGTTTCAGATGCACAATAATATTTTTTTTAGTACAATAGCACATTTTAATAAGTTATATAGTATTTTTACTAAGTGAAATCTAGGGTACATAAGATGCATTGGTTTGATCTATCCGCTCACTAAAAGTATGTATTAACTCACTCAAATTGTGTGACAGCTCACTAAGTATTGTAGTGAGCTATACATTTTTAGTGAACTGAAATTCGATTGTACAATTACTTCTGTACAATCGATTGTATGATTTAAGAACTCAGTAAATAAATATCATAGCTCACTAAAAAGATATAGACAACTAGAATATAGTTTAGTGAGTTTCAGATTCGCAATAACATTTTTTTTAGTACAATAGCACATTTAATAAGTTATATAGTATTTTACTAAGTGAAACTTGGGTACAGAAACTTGGGTACATAAAATACATTAGTTTCGGTATGTCTGATTACTAAAAGTACATATTAGCTCACTGAAACTGTGTCTCAGCTCACTAAAATATTTAGTGAGATGTACATTTTTTTTAGTGAGCAAAACTAGATGTATAGCAGCATATTTTAGTGAGCTATATGGTATTTTTTGTGAGCCAAAATCCAACGATTTGCTTTGTTTTTTTGTACGTGGCACGCAGATGGGCAATTTGTGGACCCGTTTGTACAATTGCATTTGTACAACTGAATAGACCATATTCCAACTGGATAAAATTAGGTCACAATTAATTTACTCTAACAGAAATGAAACTAAAGAACAAGAAAATGAAAACTGCTAACTAAATGAAATAAACTTATATGATCAACTATTCATTGAGGGCTCCCCAAATTAGAAACCAAACAATAGTAACTGATGAAGCCAAACATGACCATACTGTACACAATAGTCCATTGATAGTACTAATTAAATCAAACAATTAACAATTAACAACAAGAAAATACAATCATATGGTTGCTGATAGTAGTTCAGCCAATTAACAATACCTGCACGCCATCAACCAAAACTATCAAATAAGATCCCAACTAAGGGCTTGTTCTTTTCATATGAATGGAACCGGTAAGGAATTAGAATGAATGAAATGCAGTGACAAGGAATGGAATCTAGTTGAAATGAATATATTTTTTTCCCATGAGTGACAAGGAATGAGAGAAATGGAATGGAGTGGGAAGGTGTGAAATTTCTTAGTTTTGATCATTGAACAAATGTGAGAAGGAATGGAATTAGAGAAGTGGGAAAGAGTGGTATCTATCTTTTCGAAATGGGAAGGAATGAGAAAGAGTAAGAAGGAACGGAAAGGGGTTGAAAGGAGTTGAAGGAAATGAAATGGGACAAAAGTCAACAGATACCCACGAAAAGAAATAGGCTTTAGGCCCTGTTTGGCAAACAGTTTTTTGAACAGCTTTTTGACCAAAAAAAGCTTTTTTGATCAAAATTAGTTTTTTGATCAAGTAAACAAGTTAATTTAGGTGTTTGATAAAAGTACTTTTTAAAAGAGTTTTTTGGGTCCAAAAAGTTAATTTAAAAAAGCTAATTTTATGAGTTTTTCAAAAGAGCTTTTTGTTTCACAACTTTGTTAGAAACAGCTAATTTTATCAAATAGTTTTTCAACAAATAGCTAATTTAAACAGCTAATATAAACAGCTAACGGTTGTTTGCCAAACAGGACCTTAATCAGTTACAAGCCAAACTAAAATCCTGGCACTTTCAATTGCAGTATAGAAAAGTGTTCCTCGGTGCATTTAAATATGTCACTTAATCCATTACAAGCGAAACTCAAATTCTGCTCCTTTCAATTGGAGTACAGAAACAGGCCTTAATCCATTACAAGAAATAGGCCTTAATCCATTACAAACACCCTCAAATTCTGGCCAAGTGAGATCTCATCTCTGATCCTCTACTATTTATGTTTAATATGAGAAGACATCTTACTTTTGGGGGGGGGGGGGGACAATTAGCGAAGTAATTGAATGAGGCTCCCATCTCCTTCGCCGCTTGTTTGCCTTCTAATGTTTTAGGGTATGTTCTTTTCAACTTACGATAAAGAGGTTCAGAGACTTTTATAATTTGCATATGAAAAGCAAAGAACTACTGATTGCTGACAATGATAACCCTCCAATCGTATCTAATATAACAAATATTAATCTTACGTGAAACATTTCATTGACTATTCTTATTTGTTGTAGGTACCACTTAAAAGACGCAGTCCTTGCCGGTGGGATTGCATTTAACAGGGCTCACAATTTACCTGTATATGATTATCCAAGAATAGAAGATAGATTTAATAAATTAATTAATGATGGAGTATCAGGTTACTCTATCATTATTATGAAAAAAATGCTCGAGAACTATAAGGGATTTGAGGGTGTCTCCACTTTGGTCGACGTAGCAGGAAATATTGGCATAAATCTTAGCATGATTATCTCAATGTATCCTACCATCAAGGGTATAAATTTCGATTTGCCACATGTCATCAAAGATGCACCAACATACAAAGGTACCACACTATCTTTCTTTAAGGAAAAAAAAAAATATATGTCTCTTACATTTTGATCAACATCGGGAATTAATTGAGAATGACAAAATTGGATTACCAATACAGGAGTGAAGCATGTTGAAGGAGACATGTTTGTAAGTGTTCCACAAGGAGATGCTATGTTTGTGAAGGTAAGCTTTGTATTTACTTGACTTTGTATCAGTTTGCAAAGATGCAACCATTTAGTAACATTGGTTTGAGTTGATCTAATATGCTAGTGATTAATTAAGATTTTATGTGAATTATAGTGGATATGCTGCGACTGGAGTGATAAGCATTGCCTTAAGTTGCTGAAGAATTGCTATGCCGCCTTACCGGACGATGGAAAGGTGATTATTTGTGACTTTATCCTCCCTAAGACATCAAAAACTAGCTATGCTGCAAATGCGCTCCTCAACCTCGATGCTCTGACGTTGTCGAGCGTAGTAGGTGGGAAGATAAGGACAGAAGAAGAGTTTGAGGCCCTGGCAAAAGGTGCTGGATTTGAGGGATTCAAAATGGCTTGTTCATCTGATGCTTTTGCAGTTATGGAGTTCTTGAAGAAAAAATAATTAGCCATTTGTTAATGGTTTTTCTATATATGTTTGTCTAGTCTTGAAGAAGATATCCCTTATTCAAGGTGTAGTGTGAAATAAGAAATTAAAATGATAGGCTCACATGTGGGGTAATACATAGACGCAATTTAGCTCACAATCAGACATGTTGAAAGATGATGGTTATATGAGCCTTTGTGTTATATTTGCTCCTGCCATTAGGTAGGAGTAAAGTTTGTATGAATCTTGTTGTCTTGGTATAAACAAAACAAAGCGAAGGTGATGTTTGGTCACTTCACGAGAACATGAGCGCCCCCATCCCCCCAAACAAAGACTTTTTGCATGACGATTTTTCACCTACTTGTTCTCTTGCTGCAAATGCTACCATATTTTTGGATCTATGGTCTTGTGCTAACATAACCTTTTTATAGTTTTCTTTTTGACCGATCATGTTCAAGATGACATCAATGGGGGGCAATGGGTCAAGTGCAGGCACTTAACTACGAATCGTTGAGAAAGTCTCATCATTTAATCCCATCAAAAATTGATGGGTTTTCTCTTCATTCGTCATCTTTGCGACCTTATTTCTAATTCCACATTCACGCTTTCCACACGTACATTTTGATATTTTTACATGATTTTCTAATACACTCCACATTTCCATTAATTTTGAATAAAATTCTACCGGTTCAAGACCACCTAGCTTACATGAAGCAAGATCCGTCTTTAGCTGGTAAATTTTAGGAGTGTAAGCTACGTGTCACGGATAAGAGCCCCACATTAAATAAGTAATGGGAGTGCACTCGGTTTATAAGTGGTGGCGCTGCACATCCCATCAGACCGGCCTCTGGGGAAAGAGTAATAGCCTCGTGCCAAGTGGTATCAAAGCTAACCCAAACCTGACTCCAATGTCTCACCAAATGCTTTGACGGTATGAGGTAGGCAGGGGGTCCCATCTGTGACGAGAGCATCACAGGATTAGGTGGGGGAGAATGTGGAGGATAAGAGTCCCACATCGGATAAGTGATGGGAGAGTCTTGGGCTTATAAGCGGTGGCACTGCACACCCCATCAGACCTACCTTTTGGATAAAAAGTAATGGCCCTGTGACTTACACTGTACCGCTTTCGTAGATTCTCCCACATCTCATAAGTCGTCTCAGCGTAGGACACGTTGGTATGGAGCTTTGAATCAACGACAATTATGATCCAAGAGCATACCATTGAGTTGCTCATCTCCCATGCGTTCAACTCGGTTGAATCTTCCCCTTTCTTTGGTGTTGGTTTTGTTAGAGTCCTTTCTATGAACCCCAATTTGTTTTTGGATCTTAAAACTGTAGTAAGGGCTTTTTCCCATAAGTTATAATTTTCGCCTACTGCAAGACCTTCTGAGTGATGACGGTAGTAAGGTGCTAGGGAAGTTTTAATATTTATAAACCCCAAGTGCAAGGTGGATTGTTAAGTACTCAGGGTGTCGTCTGCAGGGAATTGTGTTTCCAAGTACTAGAACTAACGAAAGCATTTCAAGCTAGGCAAAACAAACAGGGATGGAAAATAGAACTACTAAAACAGAAACAATGAATTCGATTATGATTAAACCTGAGATAAACCAACAAATCAAGTCGAACCCCAACCTCCCCAAGTTACGCTAGGATTCGAAGTTGACCAGTTACACCATCAAAGCTCACTCAAGTGCTCTCTCAATGGTCGAAGGCTAGTTTAATTGTTCTAACCACCTATTTTCATGGGGTTAGCCTTGCAAAAGTAGCAACCTTGGATCTAACTAGAAGTTGGACTATTTTCATGTCCAAATGCTAGTCATTCTTCCTATCCGCACTAGACAATTGACCTCAACTTTCAGCACAAGCCAATTGCCCTAAAATACAAGTGAAAGCTCTTTCAAGCATTTTATTGAACACTTGGTGGGCGTGAGAGGAAATCCTAAATTCTAGCATAAACAAGTTAGGTTAAGGCCTAAACAAGAATCAATTAGCCATCTACGGGACTAATCACAACCAAAGATTAAGACTTTAATTCACAAACAAACATTAAAACCAAAGCAAAATAATAATCTATTGAGCTAGCAAATAAGCTAAAAAGCACGAAAATAAAGAGAGAGGGAGAAGAAGAAATTAGTCTTCAATTGTCAATCCAGAATCTTCTACAATGTATAGAAGAACTCCCTAATCTAATATCCCCTTAGAGGGGTTTATTTGAGGCTAAGCTAAACCCTAATTGGCCCTCAAAATAACCCAGCAAAAAGGCCTCTCCAAGAAAAAAGAGTTGCACTACTTATAAAGGCTGAAGGAAATTAGGTCGCATGGGAGGAGTGACTCACGGTTGACTGTGCGCCCAAAACTGTGGTGGGATGGCCGTGCCGTGTGACACTGGCACCCCGTGCCACCTTTCTGGCACAGCAGCATGGCCATGCTTCCTGCAGTATGACCGTACGCACCGCTATTTCTCTTAGGTTTGCTTCCCTTGATGCTCTGGGCTTCATTGGACCTCTATTCTTCATTCAATTCATTCCCAAAGCCTTCTCTTCTATCAAAACCCAAGGATTTCTCTTGAAAGTAAAGCAAAACACATCATAAGCACAATATAAATCAAAGGAAGTTAGTTTGACCCTTTCTTATTTAGGGTTGACATAAAACAGTGAGAAAAAGGGATCAAATAAGAGCCAAAATCAAGTCAAATAAGGATCTAACAAATACCCCCACACCTACCTTTTGCTCATCCTCGAACAAAACAAAATAAAAACTAAACTACAAACCCAACTCATTTTCGCAGGAAGCACGGTTGTATTTAGCATATTCAACAAGCCCTTTAAACCCCTTGGTTCTCTCAAGTGGACGAGTGAGGTATCGTGAGGATTTGCAGAAGATATACCGACAAAATTTCTAAAACAAAAATAAAAAGAGAAACAAAAATCAAAAAATAAAATGAACAAAACATGGTATATATACAACAGGGTAAACTATACACAATTGAATTAACCATATCACCCTTGTAACTCTAGTATCAGTCTATACACAGGTATCATATGCATTTTAAGACTCTTCATCCCCTCGAATGACATGCAAACACAAACTTTCACCCCACAATGCATTAAAACGTTGAATCCATCCTAGTGCTCAATGTGCAAGTATATCATCATCCTAGAGGTTAGACTTACCAGAATACAACTTATCCCACTTGACTGGCATCAACTATATTATTGACTTATTAACATGGGAGACATGTATTCCCAGTAGTAGTATTGCCTCAACGGGTGACACTTAGTAGCACATGCCTTAAAGGGATACTTGTCATTCCCGACTCTCAAACTCTTTTTGACTTTTTTTTTTCTTTTTTTTTTCTTTTTTTTCATTCATTTTTTTAAAGCGAAAACAGAAGTAGCTATGCATAAAGGCAAGTGGGAGAGTCAAACGTGGAATACTAAGACCCTAAGATAATGATGATGTACAAATCAGGATTGGATTGCAAAGCTACAATGGATAGCTGGGGTTAGAATTGGGGTATGAAAAAAAAAACACACTTGGGACAAGGATCTATCATTCACACCATACTTATATACAATCTAATAGTCAAGATGTGAGAGATCAAGGCCAACAAAAATAGTGCACAAAGTCCCCTAAAATCACAAAAAAAACATTTTTTTTTTCGAAAGCTGGCAACATTGCTTCTCCTCCCCCACACCTAGATCCCACAATGTTCTCACTAGGAGCCAAAGAGTCACCACACCAACAGAAAAACATATATACAAAGAAAAACCTATAAAAATAATTATACGCAAACAAAAGATGAATAAGTAAAAGGAAAAGCTATATACACAAAACAAAAATAAAGAAAAAGAAAAGAGGGAACGAATGTACCAGGTTAGGTGCTAGGTACACCTAGACTACCACCTCCTCAAGATGACTCTATAGGAGGCTGGATGGTCATCAGCCACTCCTCCTCATCTTAAGATCCAAGCTACTAATTCAGATACCGTCAAAGCTTGGAGAAGCTTGTCGAACACCTGAGCATACAACTCAGATGAATGCGAATAAGAGCACTTAAATATGAATCTTGAAATTATGGTAAGTGCTCTCCTAAATTTATCAAATGCCCTTGAAAAATCCTTGGAGTGATCAAATGCAAAGGTCAACATGATTTTCACAGGCATTCTGCCTAGGTGCAAGCTATAAGGATTAAGGGAGGGGTCATAACCTCTGAAGGTACCTAGGGGTTCCACATAGTCAACCACATTCCTCTTAAGCACATTATGATGATTAACAAGTGACATATTACGACACTCAGGGGAAGGAGAGGGTAGTGAACGTGAAGAGAAAACATGGAATGTATCAAGGGGGTCGGGGGATATATCATCAACAAGATCGGGACTAGTCGGAACAGTAGCTGTAGCATCCACATATGACCCTCCTATTACAGTCGCATCAAGATCACGATCCTTAATAAACGCATTGCCTAACTCATAACAAGTGTTATACTCATCAACTAGTGCTAATACCAAAGGTCTCACCTACCTCAAACTCCGTCGACTGAGCTAAAGAGGAATGTGTACTAGAAAAGGTCATGATAAATGCAGTGTGGTTCCTAAAGGTGCTAGGTGAGGATGGGGCAACAATGGGTAAAGTGGTTAGGGGAGGGTGAAGTACTTCCTTTAGTCCGGACGCTAGATGAGGGAAATACGCACCATCATCATACAGATTAACATCACTAGGAGAACTAAAGCTAAGGTCGGTCTCATGCGATAGGTCTGCTTCCACATTTTATTAGCAAACTCAATTTGTTGTTCATGTCTCTCTCATACTGCTAAGTCTAGCAAAACCCACATTAGAAATATGACAGGGACAAGAATTATTGTTATGATTAGAACAATGGCAAATTTCACACATATAAGGAGCATAATCAAGGATGCAAGGGTATGGGATGTATGTATTAGCACAACTAATCTCAAATTCATAAGTAAGCCGAGCCAACCGATCAAGAAAATCTCATGCTACATCAACATTTTTAGCACAAAAATCCCAATACTCTAAAAGAGCACGAGTCTCACAATTCTCACCCTCATAAACTGTATTCAAAATTTGCCACTTTTCCAAATAATAATCACAATGATTAAGAAAAGCATGTAATCTATCATAGTATCTCCAAAACAATTCATGCTCATATTGAGGAACGTGGGAAAAAGACATTTTTTTATTCTTTATTTGTTTATAAAAACCTAGTCTTGAATGCCCAAGTAGCCTCCGATATTGAAAAGTGTGAACTCCCCGGCAATGACACTAAAAGCTTGTTAGGAAAGTTTTAATATTTATAATCCCCAAGTACAAGGTGCAACATTTAGTACTTGGAGTATCGTCCGCAGGGAGTTGTGTTTCCAAGTACCAGAACTAACTAAAGCATCTCAAGTTAGGCAAACAAACAAGGACAGAAAATAGAACTACTAAAAAAAAAAAAACAAAGACTTCGATTATGATCAAGTATGAGATAAACCAACAAATCAAGTCAAACCCCAACCTTCCCAAGTTATGCTAGGATTTGGAGTTGACCGGTTGCACCATCGAAGCTCTATTAGGCCCTTTCTTAAGGGTCGAAGACTAGTTTAATTATTCTAACCACCTATTTTCATGGGGTTGGCCTGATTAAACTACAGAGGCAGCAACCCTGGATCTAATTAGGACTCGAACTATTTTCATGTTCAAATGTTGTTCATTCTCCCTACCCGCACTAGACAATTGACCTCACCTTTCAGCACAAGTCAATTGCCCTAAAATACAGATGAAAGCTCTTTTAAGCACTTCATCGAACACTTAGTGGGCGTGAGAAAAAATCCTAACTTCTAGCATAAACAAGTTAGGTTAAGGCCTAAACAAGAATCAATTAGCCATCTACGGGACTAATCACAACCAAAGATTAAGACTTTAATTCACAAACAAACATTAAAACCAATGCAAAACAATAATCTATTGAACTGGCAAATAAGTTAAAAAGCATGAAAATAAAGAGAGAAAGAGAAGAAGAGCTTAGTCTTCAATTGCGAATCCAAAATCTTCTACAATGTATACAAGAGCTCCCTAATCCAATCTCCCCTTAGAGGGGTTTATTCGACGCTAAGCTAAACCCTAATTAGCCCTGAAAATAACCCAACAAAAAGACCTCTCTAAGAAAAAAGAGCGCGCCGCTTACAAAGGCTAAAAGAAATTAGGTCGTGCAGGAGGAAGGATGCACGGCCGACTGTGCGCCCAAAAATGTGGTGGCACGGTCGTGCCGTGTGGCACTGGCACCCCATGCCACCTTTCAAGCACTGTAACACAATCATGCTTCCTACAGTACAGTCGTGCGCACTGCTGCTTCTCTCAACCTTGCTTCTCTTGATACTCGAGGTTTCTTTGGACCTGTATTCTTCCTTCAATTCATTCCCAAACCCTTCCTTTCTATCAAACTCCAGGATTTCTCTTGAAAGTAAAGCAAAACACATTATAAGCACAATATAAATCAAATGAAGTTTATTTGACCCTTTTTTATTTAGGTTTGACATAAAATAGTGAAAAAAAGGGATCAAATAAGAGCCAAAATCACATCAAATAAGCACAATATAAATCAAAGGAAGTTAATCGAAAGCATTTTCTTTTTTTCTTTTTCTTTTTCCATTTTCTCTTTTGCTCTTTAAGCGTTGCTTGGACTTGCTTACGATTGATGTAGTTTTTGGCTTTGTATGCACAGGCATAGTAGAGGGATCGACAACTCATTCCTTTTGACCCTGAGATAGAAGCTACTACACGGAGGCAAAGCGGTGCAAGAAAGGGGCAACAAGCGCAAATCGACTTAGCCGGGAGAGATCCTCGGGTGCTACGGGACTATGTCTTACCATAGCCAACCAACATCGCCTCATCCATTATGAACCCGGCCATCGAAGCAAACAACTTTGAGCTGCGGCTTGTTCTCGTGCTCTCCGTGGAGAAGGACTAATTCAGTGGGTATCCCACGGAGAACCCCCATATTCACCTTCGCAACTTCATAACAAAGTGTGACACAATCAAGTACAACAGGGTCTTTGCTAATGCAATTAGGCTAAGGCTCTTCCCTTTCTCGCTGACGGACAAAGCCAGCTATTAGCTCCTTAATGAAGAGCCTAATTCATTCATCACCTGGGAGGCCCTATCAAGAGCATTCCTCAACAAGTGGTTTCCCCTGGAAAAGACCGGTAAGTTGAGAGCAGCAATCACCACCATCTCTCAACAAGACGATGAGTCACTGTATGAGGTGTTGGAAATGTTTAAGGACATTCAACATCAGTGCCCCCACCATGGAGTACCCGACTGACTCATAATCCAAACCTTCTACAATGGATTGGACCAGTTCATGAAGATGTCCGCTGATGCTACAGCTGGTGGCACACTCACGGGGAAATCGATTGAGGCCGCGAGAGCCTTATTGGAGGAGATGGCCTCCAATAATCACCATTGGTCCAGCGAGAGAGCGATCCCAAAGAGGACCGATGGGGTTTATGGAGTTGACGCGGTCAACTTACTTGCCAGCAAGGTCGATGCTCTAGCGCAACAGTTTGGCAGGCTTGGAACTCCTTCTTCTAGGAGTTTAGTAGGGAGTTTTTCAGGCACAATGTTTGAGGTTGGGGCTCTTTGTGAGATTTATGGCATTCAAGGCCATGTTGCTGTTTAGTGCCAGTCCACTTTTCAGGGTGTTAAGCATGCCAATGCGATGCAAAACTACAACCAACGCCCACAAAATAATTCCTATTCAAACACTTACAACCCTGGTTGGAGAAATCACCTAAATTTTTCCTACCGCAACAACAACCCTATTCCACCCAATGCCACTCAACCCCAACCCCCTGACTTCTAATACAGGGCTCCATATGCCCCACCTCCATAACAACAACCACCACCTCAGCCCAAGTCCAATATGGAGAGTCTTATGGAGCGCTTCATAGGGACCCAAACCAAGACCAACGAGACACTTGGGGAGTCGGTCATTCAATTTCTAAATTTGAGACTATGATCACTTACCAGAGGATGATGGAGAACCAAATCACACAGATTGCACAACAAGTGAGCCATCTATCTCAGCCCAAGGGCATCTGCTAGGTCAACCTGAGACCAACTCTAAGGGTCAGATGAATGGCATCACATTGCAGAGGGGTAGAGAGTTAGAGAGTCCACAAATGCCTATGAAGGAGGATAGGAGGGAGATTGACAATGAGGAAGATGTTGAGAAGGAAGTCCCTATTGAGACTCCAAGTGAAAGGGTCCACACTAAAGGGACCAAGCGGTTCAAGTTGAGCATATTTCACCTCCAGTGAAGCCTTACAAGCCTCCCGTTTCATTTCCCCAGAGGGTATTGAAAGCTAAGGATGAGCATAAGTATGGGAAGTTCCTCGAGATATTGAAGAAGTTTCACATCAACATTCCCTTTTTGGAGTCTATCACTGACATGCCCTCCTATGCTAAATTCTTGAAGGATTTGCTGTCCAATAAAGGAAAACTACTTAAGAATGCTACAGTGGCTCTCACTAAGGAGTGCAGTGCTATCATTCTGAACAAGCTGCCTCCTAAGCTTTTAGATCCAAGTAGCTTTTCCATCCCTTGCTCAGTTGGGGATGTTACTATCAGCAGGGCGCTATGTGATCTTGGGGCTAGCGTGAGCCTCATGCCCTATTCTATATGTAAGAAGCTGTAATTGAAGGATCTAAAGCCAACTAGTATTTCTTTACAGCTAGCTGATAGATTCGGTAAGTACCTTATGGGTATTCTTGGGGATGTCTCACCGCAAGTGGGCGAGTTCTTCATCCCATAAGATTTTGTGTTTATAGGGATAGAGGAAGACTCCCGCATCCCAATCATTCTAGGATGACCCTTTTAGCTACTGCGGGAGCGATGACAAATGTAAAGAATGGCAAGCTCTTCCTTCAAGTGGGGGATGAAAAGATGGAATTCAGGTTACTACAATCCATGGCCTCTCCCACTCTAAGCGACTCGTGCTATAGAGTCGGCATGCTAGAAATAGCATATAACCAAGAGGCCAAGACTTGCCATTATGTGGGGTATCCACTAGAGGCCGCTCTGATCCGCTGCTATGTAACTGACTCTCATTTCAGAGAGAATGAGGAGTATACTAGGCTCCTCAATGAGTGAACTACCTATAACGCATAGGTAGTCCCCCAAGGAAGTTCTTAGCGAGGGGGAACCCGCCTCCAAGAGCAGAAGAAGTGTCTATCAAAGGTAGAGTTGAAGACTATACCTTCCCATCTCAGGTATGAGTTTTTTGATTTTGCTAATCAACTCCCTGTTATTGTTAGTGCTAAGCTGGATGGCCCCTGGTTAGAAAAATTATTGGATGTGCTTTAGAAGCATAGGGGTGTCATTGGCTATAGTATTGATGATATTAAGAGACTTAGTCCTTCATTATGCGTGCATCACATCTTTCTTGATGAAGGTCATCACCCCTCCCGGCAACCTTAGCGCCACTTAAATCCTAACATATAATAGGTTGTGAATAAGGAGGTTGTGAAACTACTTGACGGTGGGATCATCTATCCTATTTCAGAAAGTGAGTAGGTAAGTCCAGTCCAGGTAGTTCCCAAAAGGGTGGGATGACTGTCATTAAGAATAAGCGAGACGAGCTCATCTCGACTAGGAGTGTGACTGGGTGGCGAATGTGCATTGATTATAGTCAATTAAATCAAGCCACCTAGAAATCTCCTCTTCATTGATCAAATGTTGGAATGGCTGGTAAGACATTCCTTCTTCTATTATTTGGATGGAGATTTGGGTTTCTTTTAGATCCCTATTCATTCCGATGACCTGGAGAAGTCGACCTTCACATGCCCTTGTAGTACCTTTGCTTATCGAAAGATGCCTTTCGAGATGTGTAATGCCCCTATCACTTTTCAGCGGTGCATGACTGCTATATTTTCTTATCTGATTCAGAACATCATGGAGGTTTTCATGGATGACTTCTCTGTCTATGAGGATACATTTGACATGTGCTTAGAAAATCTAACCAGGGTACTCCGTAGATGCGAGGAAGTCAACCTAGTGTTGAATTGAAAAAAGTGTCATTTCATGGTACAGGAGGGTGTCGTACTGGGTCATGTCATATCTGCTAGGGGCATCGAAGTGGGTAAAACTAAGGTTGAGGTTATTGAGCGGTTGCCCCTTTCTACTTTAATAAAAAGGGACACGGAGTTTCCTTCGTCATGCAGGATTATATCACTGCTTTATCAAGGACTTCTCTAAGATCGCAAAACCTCTAACCCAGATTTTAGCCAATGATGCCCTGTTTATTTTTAGTGATGAGTTCCATGAAATGTTTTACAAGATTAAGCAGGCACTGGTTTCTGCCTCCATTATACAACCACTAGATTGGGATCTCTCCTTTGAGATCATGTGTGATGCCAGCGACCATGTGGTGGGGGCAGTCTTGGGACAGAGAAGAGACAAGAAGTTAATAGTGATCTGCTATACTAGTAGAATGCTAGTTGAGGCACAACAACATTGTACAAGAACTAAAGAGGAGTTGCCTACGGTCGTGTACGCAATGGAGAAGTTTCAACCTTATCTCCCATGGTCCAAGGTTATTGTGTACACTGACCATTCTACACTCAAGCATCTCCTCAACAAGAAGGATGTGAAGCCTCGCCTCATCCAACGGATACTACTACTCCAGGAGTTTGATATGGAGATCAAGGACAAGGCGAGGGCAGAGAATGTCGTTGCTAATCATCTCTTCAGGCTTATTGTTGAGAGCCACGATGCCCCCATCGATGTTGCTTTCCCTGATGAGCATCTCATGGCTATATCCATGGGACAAGTCCCATGGTTCGCCAACTTTGCGAACTACTTAGCGTTAGGGATTTTCCTCCATGATATCAAGATGTACTTTTGGGGGGAACTTTTTCTTTACAAGCTGTGTAAGGATAGGATTTACCGGCGCTGCCTCCCTGAGGAGGAGATTCAGAGCGTGATTTCTTTCCGTCACGACTTTCCATGTGGAGGACATGTTGTTCAGAGATGTCCACCGTTATGTTCAATTATGTGATCGCTGCTAGAGGATGGGAAATCTCTCGTAGAAGAATGAGATGTCCCTCAACTTCATCCTAGAAGTTAACATATTCAATGTTTGGGGCATCGACTTCATGGGACATTTCCCATCCTCAAGGGGCAACTGATTCATCTTAGTTGCTGTGGATTATGTCTCCAAATGGGCGGAGGCAGTGCCTAGCCCTACCAATGACTCCAGGGTAGTGGCTAAGTTATTCCAAAAGGTCATATTTTCCTGCTTCGAGGTTCCGAGGGTGCTCATTAGCGACAACGGGCCACACTTCATAAAGAAGAAACTGGAAGCCCTATTGAAGAAATATGGAGTGCGTCATAAGCATGGACTTGGCTACCACCCTTAAACCAGTGGTCAAGTAGAGATCTCCAACCGGGAAATCAAGTCAATTTTAGAGAAGAGGGTTGTGCGATCTCGTAAAGATTGGGCGGACAAGCTGGATATTTCCCTGTGGGCTTACTGGACCACCTTCAAGACTCCAATCAGAACCACTTCATTCCAGTTAGTTTATGGTAAGCCATGCCACCTCCCCGTGGAACTAGAACACAAGGCCTACTAGGCCATCAAGCATTTGAACTTCAATTTGAAGTCTACGGGGGGAGAAAAGATTGTTACAATTGAACTAACTTGAGGAGATCCGGTTGGATGCCTATGAAAGTTCAAAGATATATAAGGAGTGAGTAAAGAGGTGGCATGATAAGTTTATCCACAGGAGAGAGTTTAGGGATGGTGACACGGTTCTCCTATTCAATTCCATATTGAAGCTTTTCCCTGTAAAACTCCGCTCCCGATGGTCGGATCCTTTCACAATGCTTAAGGTATACCCTTATGGAGCTATTAAGATAGGCACAGAGGCCACTGGTTTGTTTAAGGTGAACAGGTCTCGATTGAAACATGTAGCCAGTGAGTCCCTTGAAGGGAAAATCACTTGTGCCCTCTCTGATGCCTCTTCTTTTTTGAGATTTTTCATGGTCAAGCTCGGGACCTACAATAAGTGCTTCTTGGGAGGCAACCCAAGCTTTACAGCTTTCGAGAAAAAAAAATATTAGAAGAAAAAACAGAAAAAAAGAAGAAAAAGAAAAGCGAGAGGAAAAGAACAAAGCGAAAAAAAAATGAGTGAGAGAAAAAGAGAAGGAAGCATCGCTCCAAAGGGGCCGAATTGGAAGGCAGCAGGTTGGCATGGGCATCCCACGCCTAATGGCACGAGCATGCCACCCCCTCTAAAACTAAAAAAAAAAAAGGGGGCGAAGAAAACCAAGACCTAGAAAACAGCAAAATGGCACGGTGGCCTCATGCCTAGCAGCACGACCGTACCGTTTTAGGATTTTGGGCATGCAGGTAGGGCGGAGGCACGATGGCACTGTGCCCCCCCCCCCCCCCCAATTTTTGGGCTAAAAGCCCAAAATCTTCTTCTTCCTCCTTTCTTTCTTCACTCAACCTGACATTTTCTCTCTCTAAACCACGACACCCTCCCTTCCCTCACGGCACTCTCCACTTAAATCTCACCCCATCCTCTCAATTTTTCTTCCAATTCCTTTAATTCCACCCATAATCTTCCACTTTCCTCTCAAATTTCCCCTTTTTAACCCAATTCACCCCTCTCACATTACCCACTTTCTCTCTCTAAAACTCTAACTTGCATTATTAAGGTTGAAGGTTGTAGAAACAGAAACTTCCCCTCTTTGTTCCATTCTCAACTTCTACCATCACTTCATAGCCCGATCTGCTCTTAATTGCTACTCATGGGGAAAAAAACAAGTTGGAGAAGGTTCAAAGGCTCCCTCCATGCCCAAGAAGTCCTCCAAGGCCACTTCATCCTCATCTGCACCTTCCATTGCTAAAGGTACAAAGGATGCTTACCTATTGATTTTGCTTGGTAGTACTAGGGGTTTGCATTTTGGTTAGTGAGGAACAAAAGACTCAGTATGAGATTTTAGCCACTAGGAGGACTAGTGAGCAAAAGTATTTCCATGTGGATTCATTGAGGACTTTGAGCATGCTTGATGACATGTTGCATTTAGGCCCTGTTCTTTTCGTAGGTCTTTTTAGATTTATCAACTTTAACCCACTTTAACCAACTTCAACCCACCTGAAAAAAAAAACCAACCTCAACTTAATTCAACCCACTGCAACCAACCTCAATCTACCTCAACCAACTTCAATCCACCCCTTCATAAATTTAATAATTTATAACCCAAATCGTTAAAAGCATTTGACAAGTTGCACCAGCCTCCAACTTTCAGAAAAATAGTTACAAAATTGTGAAATTATCATTCAGCGAAAAAATGCACTAAAAATTACAATAATAATAAATTATCACTCATTCTCATTATTTTAACCCACTTCAATCCACCACAAAAAAAATATATACCAACTTCAACCCACTTCAACCCACTTCAACTTACCTAAAAAAAAAATACCAACTTCAATCCACCTCAACCCACCTCAACCAACCTCAACCCACTTCAACCTTTTACGCACCCCCATTTACCCACGAAAAGAACAGACCCTTAATGTGTAAATTGGAATGGATGGAGTACATTGGCATGCAATGTACCTCTAATGACCGACTTATGATAGAGTTTTTAAGCTCCTTGACTGTGAAGTGGGATGAACCTTTAGGGGCCAAGAGGTAGAAATTTCATTCAGCATGTTTAATGTGGACCACCGGTTGAGCTAAAGAATGTTCAATGAGTTATTAAAATTCTCGGTGGCTGACGGGCGTATAGAGATATTCCCCCCTTGTTGAGACTGGATCCCCTTTGGTTGAGTTTTACTTGCTCCAAATGGAAGACATACACGAACCGATTTGGGAGACCTAGAGCCTTTGACCCCCGACAGACTAAGGCCACTGATATTTGCAATATCAACCTTTGTTACCTTCAATGCCTGGCCGCAAATATTATTTTCGGTCTCAACGACAACCAAAATGGTTGTCAGAAGGCGGAGTTATTCATTATTTGTTGTGCGTTTTCAGGTACCCCCATAGACATTGGGAAGTTCATAATCTGTCACTTGGCGGAAGTGGCTAAGACGACCAATACAAATGTTATAAGCATTGGGGACACTGTTATCGCCATTGCCATTGCTTTAGGCCACAGTGCTAGGTTCTCCCATCTCAAACCCTATTTCCTTAGGGGTCACCTTGATGTCAGCACCATTCACCACATGCATATCATTGATACCCAGGGTGACACCATTCATTAGCCTCACCACAAACAGATCCTTTGCTATTCCTAATGTTGAGGGCACCCCAGTCACCAATAAGAGAAATTGGAATTGTGACATAGTGATTAGTAGGGGTGACTGTGTCACCTAGGGAGGAGCTGCTAACTGCCAATGAGGAGGTGGGGTATGATAAGGAGGGGGACTATGAAGATGGTGATGATGATGAGGATCATGTTGATGAGGGCCAAGAAGGGCCTGAACCTGAGGGCACTCGTGCTGAGGAGGAGCCCACTCCACCACCACCACCATTTCACTTAACATTCATCCATGAGACTGGCAGGTCTTCTTCTTCTTGGGCATACATGCCGCTTGATCCCGTCTTCCTCTAATCCTTATTCGCTTTTCTAAGTAGAGGTTTCGGGTCTGCGAGAAGGATATATGGGTATGCGTGATGACCTCCATAATCTCTCTAGACGCATGGACTCAATTGAGGATGGAGTTATCTATTTTCGGGGATATGTCGACCGCCAAGAGGAGTGAGAGTAGCAGGGGATTCAGTGTGAGGAGGAACAGGCAATGAGGGAAGCCCGGGGGTATGAAGAGCGAAGGAGGACAAACGAATTGATCTGGCGACAATCGGAGTCCATTAGACAGTTGGATGAGCCTTTTCGCACCTTCTCAGGTGATCAAGGGGGCTCATTGTCATTTCCATCATATGATCCGGGCCATTCATCCACCTTCTACCCATTTCCTCCACATTTTTTGTCGCCGTCTCCTGAGCCTAATGGGACTGAGTGACTCGAAGTTGTACACCTTTCCCTATCACTTCTTGTTTATACTCTTTTCATTGGGGACCATGAACGGTTCAAGCATGCAGGTGTGAGCTCGGGATCTTTATTGTTGCGTGCTTAGTGAGTTTGGGTGTGATTATTCAGGGGTTGTAGTGTATATATGTTTCCTTGTATTTAGAACTTTAGGTTTCATTCTAGCTTAAAGGCATTCTTAGGTCGTAATTTCATTTCGTGCATTAGGTAGGCATGTAGGACATTGCATTTAGGTAGATGATGCATTGTATATATCTTTCCTAACCATTGATCCGAAGTGAAGATGTGTTGAGTAGGGTTGTGGAAGAACAAGAGGTAATTCTCTTTATTTATCTACTTATGGATTTTTTAGTTAGTTTTATAACTTTAGAAAAAAAAAAAGAAAAAAAACGAAAAAGAGTTGATGTCCTTTTTGAAAACCCCTCTAATGATGACATACAAGTGGTGATGATTTGGATGGATGATTGGGCTAGTTTCTGGTAAAGAGGCTCAATTGGGGCCAACATTTTGTGAAAATGGTTGTGAAAATGTTTTCATTTACTGGGCTATGTATGCTTGCATAGTTGCCCTTGAGCGTTGCTGCTATGTGAACCAGTTGAATCCTGATTGTTGGCCAACCTTTTGAGCTAGTTTTTGATTTTAGTAGAAGCTCTAGTGAGATTTTTGAGCCTTAATGACCATTCACTCTACATGGTCTTTAGCATATTTTCATGAGTGTTCAACCCTCTTGCATATGCATATCTAGAACTTGGCTTAAGTCTCTTCGAAATCACATTTGGCATGTGCATGGTGTTAATATGATTGAGACATTCATTTGTTTTTAAGCCACATGAGCCAAAAAGCCACCCAGCTTTATCATGACCTGTTTGCTACCTCATTTAGGCTTTTCCCTTGTCATTTGATTGACCCATATCTATTTGACTCATGGCCTGAAATGAATAATCCTACCCTATACCAAGTTAGTAGAGCAATATCGTGGGTTATCTTTGGTTGGGGAATATGCTTGTTGGTGCACCTCGGTGGTTGGCTCTGATTAGTTGTTAGCCTTGCATGATTGGGAGTTGAACAACCCTTGGACCTTTGCCATTCTTTTCCTTTCTTCAAAAAAAGGAGAAAAGAAAAAAAAAGAAAACAAAGGCATACAAAGAAGAAGAAAGTGTGTGAATAAGATGTTTGGCCAAGGGAGTTCCATTTGGCAAAAAAAGCAAAAATTTCAACCCCTTTTCTTTGTGTTTAAATTGTGGGATAGTGGTGATGATTGCGTTTTGGTGTGGGGATGGTTGTGATTGCTCTCTAATTGAATAATTAGCTCCTCCCACCTGAATTTTATAGCCCTGACCCTAATACAACCTTTGTAAAGTCCTTATGATTGACACCTGCACATTAGCCTCTATTGCTAGAGAATTGAGAGTCCTGTCAAGCTTATGGTAGCAGGCATGCATTGAGGGTGATTTTCAGTGATCGATTTATGCCCTAAACATATGAGAGGAGAGTTCCCATTCTTACTCCTAAAGTGAGAATCTACCAGTCTGACTAGCTCCCCAACGATTCAGGGGGATATAGGACACTTCTAAGCAGTTCAAAATGGGGTATTTATTCTTGCACCATAGTCTAGTGATAAACCTCCATTTTCACCTCTTTTGAACTTAGTTTTGACCTCTCCTTTCAATAATTTTTGGGTTGAACCTCAAAGCAAAGGGATCGAAAAGGCCTCATTTACCCTGAATTTGCTCATGTAAGATGTTTTTATGTTTTTAGGAATTCCGGTTGAAGGAAAGAGTAATGTCACGTGAAAGGAAAGCCAAGAAGGTGGATTTTAAGCTAATAAAGAGGTTGTCGAGGCCTAAAGGACTAGCATGGGGTCCCCATGCTAGGCAACTAGGTCGTGCCAAGGAAATATTGCAGGACCAGCTGACCAGGGAAGTGGCACGGTGGCACTGTGCCGTGTGGCACAACTGCACCACTTTAGTCATCTGGTAATTTTTGGCGGTAATTCTCAAATAGAGGCGATTTTCTAGGTTTTTCTATCCTTCATACTTTCAAAAACTTTAGACATTAGATTGAAGTTGAATTGATGCGAATTTGTACTACTGCTTTCGGAATCAATTGAAGTACGTTTCCTTCCTTCTTTCCTTTGCGTTCTCAGTCAAAGTTTTCATCTTTTGTGATGTTTTCACATTTCTTGTTCTTGATTGCGTTTGCCAATATGATTAGAGGCTAAACTATTAGTCTTGGATTGGGAGTAGCCCCTATAATGCGAAATCGAATCATACTTTAGGTTTTCGTGAATCTTGCCTGTGATTGTGAATTGGAGCCTTGCTTAGTATACCGATTAATGGTTGGATTGCTTGAGAGAGTTTAATTCATTGTTCTTAATTAGGATTTAGAATATCAACGAAAGTTGAATCCCTTATCTAGTGCGACTTTGTGAGTGATTTGTCTTCTTGACGTGAAAACAATTAGGCTTTCAATTGGGAATAATCGATTGCTTAATCTTGTGATCTTGATGACCTTAGTTTCATGAAAATAGGTAACTAAAGTTAGCTTAGTCAGTCTATTGACCTTCAACAGAAGGCGATTGACCTTTGAGAGAAGGCTTAGATGCGCTCTAAACTGTAATCCTTTCCACTTCGATTATTTTTATGGGCATGATTTGTATGATCTAGTTAGAAATCATTCAACCCTATATTATGCTATAATAATAATAATAATAATAATAATAATAATAATAATAATAATAAT
>JACYFF010031952.1:16261806-16276517 GCA_017589665.1 Selenicereus undatus | reverse complement strand
ATAATAATAATAATAATAATAATAATAATAATAATAATAATAATAATAATAATAATAATCCACCCCTAAAATGTAACCAAAGATTAACCATTGCAATAGGGATAAAATTAGGTCACGATTAATTTACTCTAACACAAATGAAACTAAAGAAAAAGCAAACCAAAACTGCTAACCATTAAATGAAATATGATCAACTGTTCATCGAAGGATTCGCCAATCTTTATATTATAAGTAGCAAAATAATGAGAGCTTAACAAGCCTTACCACCTTCACTCTAAACTCATCATTTACTCCCACCAAAATGATCAGGTGGTTACAATTTCAGCCTAATTTGAATTTAAAATTTCACATAAATCCGTTAGAAGATATGTCAATTATCTCAAAATCTTTATTTGATAAAGTTTTAAAAAGATATTCTTTCTGGATAATATCAAGCATTTATCAATTTTTTTAATAAAAAATATCCCCTCTCAGTCATTAACTACCTCCCCTTACGTCACGTTTAATTAAAAATAGGTCAATTATTCACACATTGTATCAGATAAATCCCACTAATTGTGTTAATTGTCATAAACTCAAATTTTCCAACCACTCAAAAACTTTATAAGATAAATCCCATTAATTGTGTTAACTTTAACTACAACTTGGAAACTACCAAATCCTCTCTCTCTCCATAAGTTGACCAAACCATCCATAATAATATAAACTTTGCGGCTTGGTACGTGACTCTGTTAATTCATTCGACATGCATGTATTATTAAGGATTGAGGATAAATAAAGAAGCCACCGACACCCAAAGCTAAGTTCGTAGATCCAATGCTCCCTATTCTCATTACTTCACTAATTTATTTATTTTTTTATTTTAGTTTTTGGGTTAGTTTCTGATCAACATCAGCTATTATATATAGATGATGAGAAGCAGCGAAAGGTACTGTTTTGGTTCATGATATGAGTTTTGGTGTGATTTCTCCATTCTTATATAATAATCACATTATATTTTAGTTTGCTGATACTAATTACATAAATTTGCAATTGCAGATAATATTATAGGGCCGCTTTTTTCCCTAGATTCGTATAGAGGAGCCAAGGATGACTTTTAGTAAGGTATATATCTAATGTACCTGCTAAAGTTTATTTGGTTTCTATAACAATATTTGATCCATCATTGTACGGTACAGTTAATTGGTTATTTGCTACTAAATTATGCAATACATATTAATTATTTTTAAGATATCTTACTAAAAATTGTATTTTATTCTCTGTTTAAAATCAGATTATGAATTTTCACAGGTATTGTGTTATCATAAAATTCTATATTTGACTCTCAGTTATAGTACTATAAAATTATATTAACAAGCCTTTGTACTTTTCACTCTTGATTTGTTTAATTAATTTTTTTCGTTGGGCATTGTAGATTACTATCGTTGTTAGTCATTTAACTTTGACACGTTTGATAGTTTGACTTTTTTGTACACTTTTTGTTAAGTTATTGATGATTATTTCTATCAAGGTTCTTAGTATTTTTAAACAAATCAGATGTTCAATAAGTCGATTTCCTACAACTTTTTGAACTTATTCTCCATTCATTTGGAAGAGTATGATAATCAATTATTGACCATTGTCTACTTTTCAGGAAGATGTGAGGATTACTTGAAAGTTTTGTAATCCTTGGTGTGCATTGAAGACAATAATGTGATCCATTAGCCTAGTGGTAAGCTAAGGAATGAATTATATTTTTAACATAAATGTAATCGTATTGCTTATGGCATTTTTGCACTTATTCAAATTGGGCATGGATGTATTTCTAATTAGCCTAAGCTATGACTTACGAGATTGTGTACCGTATACAATATTTTGTATTATATAAACCATGAAAAATAATATCAAAACTCATATAAATAACTCTAACAATTCAAGCAACATACTCCTTCAAAAAAAATTAAGCTACATAGAATTTTTGTGATTTTCTTATGTCATATATAATATTCTATTAAATTTTAAAATCTATATACAATTTGAACCCAAATCAATTAGATTAAAAAGAAAGGGATAAGCAAAATAAATTTAGCTTTTTTATTATGAATTTTTTAATATTATTTTTAGCCTGTATATATTTTTATATAATATTGAATAATCTAAATTGCTTTTAAATTTCCCATGTAAAAGTACGGGCAAAAACTAGTTAGAAACCAAACAACAGTAGCTGATGAACCCAAACATGGCCATGCTGCGCAAAATTGTGCGTTGATAGTGCTAAATGAAACGATCATCAACCTATGAGGTGAACTAACCACAACTTTTTTGATTATTAGTTGGCAATAAGTAAGAAAGTACAATTATAAGGTTGCTGACAGTATTGCAGCCAATTAGCAATACCCGCAAGGCATAAAGCAAATACCTGATGAGATACCATCATACCAACTAAGGTACGTTTCTTTTCGTACGACTGGAACGAGTATGGAATTAGGACTGAAATGTGATGGGCAAGTAGGGGAATGCAATGAGAATGAATAGTATTTTTTTGTCGGAGTAGGAAGGAATGGGAAGTAATGTAATGAAGTGGAAATGAATGAATTTTCTTAATTTTCATCATTTAACAAATGTGGGAAGGAGTGAGAAGAAGTGAAAAGTTATGGTATTTATCTTTGAGGAGTGGAACGAAATAGAAAGGAGTGGAATGAGTTGAAGCGAATGGAATGGGACAGAAGCCAACATATACCCATGAAAAGAAATAGGCCCTCATCCATTACAAGCCAAAATGAAATTATACTACTTTCAGTTGGACTATAGAAACGTGTTCCTCAGTAGGTTTCAAAACTTATAACTCCCCCTAAGGGCATTAGAACTGTTGATTAGTTTTGTTCAACAGCCACAACCACTTCACATATCCCATATCAAGCTTTTGGTTCACTGACAAACTCGTAACTTAAAGATTGAAACAAACATCTCAAATTCAGGCCAAGTGATATCTCATCTCTTAAACTCTAGTATTTATGTTTAATAAGCTTGATATTCCACATTTTCAGAGTTGTTGCTCAAAAATACCAATTATAATACATTCAAATATGCCACTTAACTTTTTTCTAGTCATAAATATTACTAAGTCGTTCAAACTATTATTACAACGACATGTACAGTACTTGTGAAATATTAAGGTGTATTTTTAATATTTTAAGGAACTTCAATAGCATTTTTTTTTTTTAGGAAAATGATGATTTTCAATATTTTACGTAATTTAGTGGCATTATTTGCAAGATCTTCACTTTTTCACTACCGGCCGATATCATAAAACGGAATTGATGACAGCCCATGTGAAAGGAAAGAGCCACGGCATGCGGCTATACGCAAAAGGCTCCAGCATTTAATTTGGCCGTCCAAGCTAGAGAGGAAATAAAGGAACGGCCAAATGTACCATCCCACTTTCTTCCAAACTTTCTCGGGACAAATTCACAGCCAGCCAACTCTTCAAAAGATTAGTGAAACCATTTGATGATAATTGATATGACATCTTAAATTTTGAGCAACATTGGGAATTAATTAAGAATAATAAAATTGTATTACTAATATAAGAGTGCATCATATTAGAGGAGACATGTTTGTAAGTGCCCCACGTTGAGATGCTATATTTATAAAGATAAGCTTCGTATTTAGTTAACTTTGTATCAGTTTGCAAAGATGCATGCACCCATTTAGTGACGTTGGTATGAGTTAACCTAGTATGCGAGTAATTAAGAGTTTATGTGAATTCTAGTGGATATGCGACAACCGGAGTGTCAAGCATTGCCTTAAGTTATTGAAGAATTCCTATGCCCCCTTGATGCTTGTAGTGAGTCCTACTCAGTTGAGCACATCTCCTCTCAAAACTACCTGTCTCATTCGTATAGTGGAATTCATTGGATTGTAGATATGTTCAGGCATCAAGCATTCAAAAATTCACTCTAACCACGTCATCACATTAACAAAGAATATATGAGAATGCAAGACCCAATCAGGAAGTAAAAAGAATATATTCTATTCAAAGCTTAAAATATGTATATAAGAACTGAGTTCACCTTGTCAACTATTTGTCTCTTTCAAACGCCAAAGCTAGCATCTAAAAGCAAAAAGCTTATTAATCTTCTTATCTATCACAACATCCGCAATTCTAAAATTCCAGGGCCCGACTCCTTCATTGGTGTATCCTATATGCCATTTTTTGCAAATCCTGCACCCCCCAAACCAGGAAAAAAAAAAAGAACTCTAATTTTTAATCAATCCCGGCCCCTCTCCTAGTTAAATTCCATAACGACACAAATTGGGTGAAAATTAGCATTTTTTATGGAGGCAGTTGTGATATGTGGGAAACAATTAAGGAAACTAAATCTTTAGATAATTTATTTAGTGATTGTATTTGACTTACCTTCCAACTCTTGGTTACCAAGTTATACTGTGATTAGGATACTTGTGTATAAATTAAGCAGAACGTTTTGCAATTGGCAAGGCAGAGAAGAAATCAAATATATGGCTAAGCTTGTGCCGGTTATGCTCAAAATTGTCTCTATTCAAACTCTTCCATGCACTTATTTTTCTATATAGTATCAGGGCCATGAATGGAGGAAAAGGGCTTGTATTCGAAAATCAAACCCCATATTGCCTTCACCCTTCAGATGGCCCTGAAGTGGTAATGACTTAGGTGATCTTCAACGGTAAAAATTACGATTTGTGGCAAAAAGCTGTTTGAACAGTTTTATGATCCAAAAATAAATTAGGGTTCATAGAAGGAACCCTAACGAAACCAACACCAAAGAAAGGTGAAGATCTTAGCAAGTTAAATGCCTGAGAGATGGTCAACTCGATGATATGTTCTTAGATCATAAATGTAATTCATCCGAAACTCCACACCAGTGTGGCCTATGTCGAAACAGCTTACGAGATGTGGGAAAATCTGTGAAAGCGATACGTCGTAGCTAATGCCCCAAAAATTCACCAACTAAAGACAAATCTCGCTTCTTGTAAGCAAGGTGGCCTTGAGGTGGTGGATTTATATTAAAAATTGATGGGGATGTGGAGTGAATTAGAAAATCATGTAAAGATACCACAGTGTACGTGTGAAAAGTGTGAGTGCGGAATAAGCAACAAAGTAATCAAGATGATGAATGAAGAAAAGACCCATCTGTAGAAGGCAAAAATTATGCAACCAATCAAATAATGCCACGTGTAAAAAATGGACCAACCATAAAGTGCCATGTGTCACGTTGACTTTGGTGGACCCGCTTGGTCAAAATTAAGTGCAACCAATCAAAAGCCGCCACGTGTCGTTGATGATGCAGAAATTAGTAATTATTTTCTTTATTAAAAAATAAGAAAACAATTACTGGGCCTAGGCCCAAAATATGGCTCTAACCCTAGCTGACAGAGCCTATAAATAGGGGTTCTCTCCTTTCATTTAGGGCATTCAGCATTTGCAGAATTCAGAACTCAGACGGAAAAAAGCATCCAGCTACCAAGCGAGAAGGATCAAGACTTGCAGAGTTTCAGAAACCATAATTAGCCAC
Source organism: Selenicereus undatus (assembly GCA_017589665.1). NCBI lineage: Eukaryota > Viridiplantae > Streptophyta > Magnoliopsida > Caryophyllales > Cactaceae > Selenicereus > Selenicereus undatus. Next base: position 16,270,983 of record JACYFF010031952.1, on the reverse strand, counting down.
TTGCAGATCAAAATCAAGAACAACCTTCAGAGTTCTTCAGCTGATTTGCATCAACCGAGATCAAGCATCAAGCCCTCGGAATACTCAAGTCATTAGGAGATCGAATCAGAGGATACTTTTTATTGTATTAAATTCAGATATTGTACCTACACACTACATCAATACAAAATTAAATTTGTTTCTGAATTTCTTGTCTTAGACTCGAAATTTGTGTTTACAAATTTTTGGCACGCCCGGTGGGACGACTCTGCCTCTCATCTCTTTCTCCTAACAGCAAACAATACATCCCTTTGAAGATAACATGGCCCCTAAGAACGCTATTAATCAATCTTCAAGGAAAGCTATCCAATCTGCATCGCAAGGATCAACAACTGCTAGTGCTGCATCTGGTGGTGTCATGACCAGAAGTATGATAAAAGCTGCTACCACTATCATCGGAGAGCAATCAATTGTGGCTGCACCATCACAGTCACATAAGATCCAAAACCTCGGCTCCAAGGTATCTGATGGAGTCAATCAAATCGCTTCAAATGTTCTGAAGCAAAAATCTGTTGCTGGCTTCATCATGCCACAAACAATTCCGCGTGGGATGGATGAACTCCAAACCCACACCAACCCTGCATTCCAACCCTTCAATTCTGAAGATGATGATTATTCGAGCAGTGATTCCTCTTTGGCGTCCTCAAAGGGGTCACTTTCCTCGCATACTGAAGCTGAATCATCCGACACCGTCGTCATGCCAGTTATGGTGATAGGGGCTACTAACTTTGAGGAACAACTGGCGAGCATGAAGGCTACCTTGGATAGGCTCTCCAAAGATAGTGCAGAAAAGGACGCCCAAATCAAATGCCAGAATGATCAGATTGCTGAGCTGATGAAGAAGTTGGAAAAGAAGTCCTCTGAAGCTTCCAACAAAGGTTCAGGTACCGAAGACTCTGATAAAGAGTCCAGCCACAGCGAAGAATCTAAGGACGAGCGCAAGGGAAGAAAGGACCGCTCTTTAGGCTCAATGTCTGTTGAGCAAATTCAGAGCTTAATAGCAAATGCGGTCAAGGCTCAGTTAGAGGAGGATCTCACAAGACCCACCTGTATACAAAGCCTTATACGAAGAGGATTGATGCTCTTCGCATGCCACATGGCTATCAGCCTCCCAAGTTCAACCAGTTCGATGGCAAGGGCAACCCCAAACAGCATATTGCCCACTTCATTGAGACATGCAGTAATGCTGGCACAGAGGGGGACCGGCTGGTGAAACAGTTTGTTCGTACTCTAAAAGGGATCGCGTTCGATTGGTACACAGACTTGGAGCCAGAGTCCATTGACAACTGGGAACAAATGGAACAGGAATTCCTGAATCGGTTCTACAGCACTCAACGTGTTGTTAGCATGACAGAGCTAACAAACACCAGACAGTGGAAGGACGAGCCGGTCCTTGATTACATTAATCGCTGGAGGTCCCTAAGTCTTGAGTGCAAGGATCGTTTATCAGAAGCTTCAGCCGTTGAAATGTGTGCTCAGGGTATGGAGTGGGATTTACTATACGTCTTGCAGATGAGTAAGCCAAGGACCTTCCAGGAATTGGCAACAAAAGCTCATGATATGGAGATAACGATCGCAAGTCGCCGTGGCAAGTCTTCTTCCTCGTCTGACACTAGAAAGGACAAGGGTGAATTCAAGAAAAATCTCAAGTCCACTAAGTCCTCAAACAAAGAAGCCATGACTGTTTCAACTGGGGAGCCGGTTCGAATCTCCGGAAAGCCCAAGTATGAAAACAAGAAGGGTGGATTCTCCAAGGATTCTGGAAAGAAGCGTCCTACATTGAAGGAACTGCAGGAGAAGAAATACCCATTCCCTGACTCAGACTTGTCAGGAATGCTTGATGATCTCCTTGAAAACGGGGTTATCCAACTTCCAGAACCAAAACGGCCCGAAGAAGCTGGAAGGGTTACCGACCCAAAATATTGTCGGTATCATAGGGTGGTTAGTCACCCTCTTGAGAAATGTATTACACTTAAAGAGCGTATTATGCAACTTGCCAGGGAGGGGAAGATAATATTGGATTTGGACGACACTGTTGAGACAAATCATATCTCCACTCAGCTAGAGTGTTCCTCATCGCCCTGGAAGCCAAAGCATACTCAACCTCGTGGTAGAGTAAACACTGAATTGATTTCCTCAATTGGAGAGAAATTAATTACAATTCAATTTGGAAGTTTGGAGCCTGTGGTAGTTCCAATTCAATCCAAAGGACCCTTAACAGAGACTGACCCTTTTGTAGATGTCTCTGATAAAGCTGATGTTGATGAAGAGGGATGGACTCTTGTCACTCGTCGGAGGCCAAGGAAACAAAGCCAAGTGCAATCACCGCCTCTCCGCCGCAAGAAGAAACAAGGAAGAAAGAAGAACCCTCGTCATTCAAAAGGAAAGAAGAAGACCAAGGACGTCAAAAGGCACGGAATTCTGCCTATTGACCTACTTGAGCAGGAGCCGCTTGTCCCTATCACACTCGAAGAGTTTTTCCCAATAGACTTCTTTGAGAAAGTCACAGTCAACATGACTTCATGTTCTGAGCTTGAAGAAGAGGAAGACGAAGGAAGTGACGGACAAGAGGAGTCTCCTAAAGTAGCTGATAAGACCTTAACTGTCTTGGAGGCTTTGCCAGCTCGCATGAGCTGGGAGCAAATATTTTGTCTGCCTGATGAGATGCGCCAGCATGTTGTTACTGCCTTACGACATCCAGAACTTTATGCTGATAAAATCAAGGATGCAGGAGCATCCACAAAAGACCCTGTTCAGTGTGCCTATTGCAGCACCGCAATCACTTTCACTGACGATGATTTGTTGTTGGGACCTAAGCCCCATAATCGTCCTTTGTTTGTGACTGGTTACATTAAGGAGCAGAAAGTCATACGCATTCTCGTGGATGGAGGGTCAGCTGTCAACATCATGCCCAAGTCTACAATGAACGACTTAGGCATCACAGTGGAAGAACTGTCTGAGAGTCGAACGATGATTCAAGGCTTTAACCTTGAAGGTCAACGTGCAATCGGCATGATTCGTGTTGAACTGATAATGGGAGATTTGACGACGTCCTCCATCTTCCATATAATCGATGCTAAGACTTCCTACAGGTTATTACTTGGGCGACCGTGGCTTCATGAGCATGGGATAGTGGCTTCCACTTTACACCAATGCCTTAAGTACTACCGTGATGGGGAGAAGAAAATAAGCGGGGATGTCAAGCCATTCACTAAGGCTGAGTCTCATTTTGCAGATGCAAGGTTCTTTGAAGAAGGTGCTGCACCTAAAGAGACCATGCCGTCAACCATTTCTTCCACAAGCAAAGGTGTCGCAAAGAAGGCCCCTCGAGTAACAAAAGATGGTGCTCCTAAGTAGCAGCTCGAGAAAGAAGCAGGCAAGCAAGGTATCACCACTTCTTATATTGAGCAAGTTGCTAAACAAGCTGCCGCGTCAACAGGATCAATGCCACCAGTTTTAAGGTACATACCTAGGTCTCGCCATAAGGAGGGCGAATCACCCTTTAGCGAGTGCACAAGCAGAAGCATTGAGAGTAAAGCTACTAAAAGGGATGACGGAGCTAGCATAATCACCTTAAAAGGAAGTGCAACAGTTCCAACGCTAAAAATGTGGCAGGCTAAGGTGAGTAGGCCCCCTATTTTCGGGTTTGTCGTTTCTTCTAAAGAAAGCGATGACTTGCCAAATGCACGGACTAGGGAGGGATTTGATCCTAATGCATACAGGCTTATGGAGAGGGCTGGCTACGACTTTCAAAATCCAACTGCCTTAGGAAAGATAGCCGAAGCCAAGCCTCATGGCCTTACCGAAACTCAAAGAAAGATTCAAGAACAGGGAGGCTCAGTAGGCGTCTCTAAAGTTGGACTGGGTTTTACGCCACCGCAGCCAGTCAGAATCTCTGGTCGACGAAAAGACAAGAAGTTGGCAATTCAACACATCTCAGCTGAAGAAGTAGATATGAGTGAAGATGAAAGTGCTTCACCCAACCCAAAGTCCTCTGTGTTTGATAGGCTACAATCATCAACTTCTAAAAAACGTCCGTCAGTATTTGCCCGTATAGGGAAAGGGAAATATCACAGAAGCTCTGTTTTTAACAGAATCAAAGATCATCCCCAGCCAAAGCCTTCAGTTTTTGCTAGAATAGGAGCTGGTGAAAAGCCCTCGAACTCACGACTTCAACACGAGAGAAGTTCTGCATTTAGTCGCTTGGGAGTAGTAAATGAAGTTCAAAGCTCTATCCCGTCTCGCATGAAGCGCTTCTCTAGTCTGGATGTTAAAACAGATGGTTCATTAAGAGTAAAGAGGCGTACTGTGATCTTCACAGGTTAGCAAAAAAACTCTGACTCTAACAAGGAAGCGAAGGAAGAAGAAGTTGTTTCTTCCAACCATATCACAATCCACGAATGTGATGACTCAGACTCAGAGATAGAGTTGGCAGAAACTCCTAAGACTTTCGAAGATGGAGGACAGGCTACAGTTGATGATTTGAAAGAGTTGAATCTTGGAACCAATGAAGAGCCTCGTCCTATCTACGTAAGCTCATCACTCACACTCGAAGAGGAAAAGCAATACTTGGAACTCCTATCAGAGTACAAGGACGTATTTGCCTGGAGCTATAAAGAAATGCCCGGGTTAGATCCAAAGGTCGCAGTCCACCGTCTATCTATCAAAAGGGGTATTCCGCCTAAGAAGCAGCCTCAACGACGTTTTCGCCCAGAGTTGGTACCGGAAATTGAAAAGGAAGTCAACAAACTCATAGAGGCAGGATTCATTCGCGATGTCAAGTACCCAACATGGATTGCAAACATCGTGCCTGTCAGGAAGAAAAATGGGCAACTTCGTATTTGTGTAGACTTTCGGGATCTTAACGACGCTTGTCCAAAGGACGATTTCCCGTTGCCTGTCACAGAGCTTATGATCGACTCAACCACAGGGCATGAAGCATTGTCATTCATGGATTGTACCGCAGGATACAATCAGATTCTGATGGCACCCGAAGATCAAGAGGCCACGGCTTTCCGCACACCTAAAGGAATTTTTTGCTATAAGGTGATGCCCTTCGGACTTAAGAATGCAGGGGCAACATACCAAAGGGCAATGCAAACAATTTTTGACGATATGCTCCATAAGAAAGTCGAGTGCTATGTCGATGATTTGGTGGTGAAGTCCAAAAAGAGGCAGGACCACATACAAGATCTTCGTTCGATCTTCGAACAATTACGAAGATGTCAATTGAAGATGAATCCACTCAAGTGCGCATTTGGCGTCACCTCCGGAAAGTTCTTGGGTTTTATCGTTCATCACAGAGGGATTGAGATCGACCAATCAAAGATCAAGGCAATCCAGGAGATGCCTGAGCCTAAGAATCTCAGGGAGCTTCGCGGACTTCAAGGTCGCTTGGCATATATCCGAAGATTCATCTCAAATCTTGCAGGACGCTGCCATCCCTTTAGCCACCTTATGAAAAAGGGTGCACCGTTTGAGTGGGACGAATCGTGTCGTAGGGCATTCGAGAAAATAAAGGAATACTTGACCCATCCTCCTGTGTTGGGGGCACCCATCCCTGGTAAGCCTCTTCGACTGTACATTGCAGCTCAGGAAAAGTCCTTAGGGGCACTGTGTGTACAAGAAGACGAGGAAGGGAAAGAAGTTGCCCTGTACTACTTAAGTCGTACATTGGTCGACGCTGAACTGAAGTATTCCCCTATTGAAAAGATGTGTTTGTCGCTCATCTTTGCCATCCAGAAACTCAAGCATTACATGCAGGCCTATACAGTGCAAGTGATCTCCAAAGCTGATCCCATCAAGTACATCTTGTCCAGGCCAATCTTAAATGGGCGACTGGCAAAATGGGCGGTCATCTTAAAACAGTACGATCTCGTCTATGTACCCCAAAGAGCGATCAAGGGGCAAGCGTTGGCAGATTTCTTAGCAGATCATCCCATTCCCGATGATTAGGAGCTAAATGATGATTTGTCAGGAGAAGGCGTGTTTTACATCGATATCCTCCCTCCCTGGGAAATGTATTTCGATGGTGCAGCCAGGCGTGATGGTGCTGGTGCAGGAGTCGTCTTCGTTTCCCCCGAAAAGCACATTCTTCCGTATTCATTTGGGCTCACTCAGTTATGCTCTAACAATGTGGCGGAATACCAAGTGCTTAACTTGGGCCTTGAAATGACTATTGAAATGGGGGTCACCGATCTCAACATATATGGTGACTCGCAGTTGGTCATCAATCAACTACTTAACGAATACGAGGTTAAGAAAGAGGACCTTGTCCCGTATTACAGGCACGCATTACGCCTGCTAAATAAGTTGGACATGGTCAAATTAGAGCACGTGCCAAGGAGTGCCAACAAGATGGCTGACGCACTAACAAGTCTTGCGGCCACTTTGGCACTGGGGGCAGAAGGAGAAATGACTATTCCAGTATGTAACCGTTGGGTTGTTCCGCTGGATGATGAAGACTCAGAGGAAGACGTCAACATGATATGTGTTCTTGAAACAGATGCAGAAGACTGGCGTCAACCAATAATTGAGTACTTGGAGCATGGAAAACTTCCAAGTGACCCAAGGTGTAAGACCGAAATACAGCGGAGGGCTTCAAGCTTCCTTTACTACAACGGGACGCTCTACCGACGCTCCTTTCTCGGTCTTTGGTTACGATGCTTGGACACGGAATAAGCAAAGCAAGCAATGGCGGAGGCTCATTCAGGTGTGTGTGGAGCACACCAATCAGGGCCTAGGCTACATGATCGCATTAAAAGGATGGGCTACTACTGGCCCACTATGGTGCAGGATTGCATAAATTATGCAAAAAGGTGCGATGCTTGCCAGTTCCATGCTAACTTCATACGTCAACCTCCCGAACCTCTCCACCCAACAGTTGCATCTTGGCCATTTGAGGCATGGGGGCTTGATGTCGTTGGACCAATCACGCCTAAATCATCCGCTGGTCACTCCTACATCCTAGCTGCCACTGACTACTTCTCTAAATGGGCGGAAGCAATCCCGCTAAGAGAGGTTAAAAAAGAAAATGTGGTCGACTTCATAAGGACACACATTATCTATCGGTATGGTGTGCCGAGGTACATTATCATCGATAATGGAAAGCCCTTCTTCAACAGCCTGATGACTAGCCTCTGCGAGAAGTTCAAGTTTGCTCAACATAAGTCTTCCATGTACAACGCCCCTGCAAACGGCCTGGCAGAAGCCTTTAACAAAACACTTTGCAACTTACTCAAAAAGGTTGTCGCAAAGTCTAAACGGGATTGGCATGAAAGATTAGGGGAAGCTCTTTGGGCATATCGAACAACGTACAAGACACCAACACAGTCGACCCCATTCGCTTTGGTCTATGGAGTGGAAGCCGTTCTACCGTTAGAGCTTCAAATCCCATCACTTCGCATCGCCATACAGGAAGGTTTGACGGAAGACGAAAATCACAAGCTTCGCTTAGCTGAACTGGAGGCCCTTGATGAGAGAAGACTTCTGGCACAACAAAAGCTAGAATGCTACCAAGCCCGTCTATCAAGAGCGTTCAACAAAAAGGTTCGACCGCGATCTTTCCAAGTCGGAGACCAGGTGTTGGCAGTAAGAAGACCGATTATTGTCTCCCACAAATCTGGAAGCAAATTCACCTCCAAGTGGGATGGTCCATATGTGGTCAGAGAAGTTTACACAAATGGAGCCTACAAGATAGTTGGTGCTGATGGAGTGCGCATAGGACCCATAAACGGCAAGTTCTTGAAGCGCTATTATCCTTGAAATAGAATGTTGTAAAGCTCCTAAGTAAGAGCCTAAACTGCTTGTTCTTTCAAGTTAAATTCATTTGTAATACTCCTGGCCCGCAAGAGTCTAAATTGTGAACGGTAAAACAAAACAAATAAAGAATGTTATGTTTTTGAACTACGTATGGCTTGATCCTTTTACTTCCAACTTATTCAGGCTTCGAGCCGTAGAAATCCTATGCAGACCCCGATAAATGCTAGCCAAAGCAGGAATTGAGAGGTTTAGACATTCCCCGTGAGCCAGCTTGCTTGCAGCTACAAACACAGCTGGGCGAATAAGGCACACTGCTTCAGTTGGTAGCACAAAGGAGCACAGCCAACAGGAAATGAGGGCAGCAAGGTAAGTCTCTTCAATTAGGGTCTCAGGAATGTTAAGCATCACAAAGGGCTCCTTCTCTCTCTTCGTTCGCCCTGTTCGAGGAGCAATCATGCCAGACGGACATGATGTGTTTGTTGGAGCTTTAACTCGCTTTCTGTTGTCGTGACCGGGGGAAGGTGTGTAAATCTGCCGCCCTCGAAACCAGAAGCGTATCCATTCGGAAGCTGTAAGTTGAACGATGCCATGAACATCCTGGCATAGTCTGTGGAATGCAGAGAAGAGGAACGTACAAGTCGCTGGAATACCACTGTCTCCACGTCCTGCAGAAAGGAGTTCTCTGGCGGATGGAATGACTTCTTCATAGTAAGCACCGTCAGCGGGAAGTCCACCTATAGTCCGTAAATCCCATAAGGAGATTGACATATCGCCACTCTCTGTGCAAAAGGTGTTGGTAGTATGGCACCACAGTTCGCAGAATGCTTTGAAGACGGTAAGACTCATGTCATAGGAGAATAAGGATGCATACAGTCCGTCGTAAAGCCTCCATCCCTTAAGTCTGTCTTTGTTGCGACCAAGAACGTCTTCAAGCCATTCCCAATAGCACGGTATGAAGAAGTTGTCGGAGAAACAAGGTGAAAAACTGCCCCAGGATAGTGTGTCATCCATGATACGATGTCGAAGTAAGGGTATTGCTCCTTGAGAAGGGGTTGAAGATGCAAATAATGGCGAGCTAAGCTTCAAGACTCTCAAAGTCGAGATGACTCCGTCTGATCTTTGTATTTCGCGGGTAGATTCCACACTCCAGCATGAATTTGCAAGGTAGTTATGGAGTAAAGAGCGTCTGGACGGTAGCGGTGTTGGCACATCTACATGGAGAGTCACGCCTTCTTCAATTGGATCGTCTTCTTTGTCCAGGATGGTAAGAGTTGGCTTCTTGGGATCGGATGACGAGTCCAGGAAATGCACCATGGTGAAGGAAGAGATTCAAGTCGACCCCAATTAGATTAAGTGAGGGAGTCGCCTGCGAAGAAT
>JACYFF010031952.1:16249025-16261796 GCA_017589665.1 Selenicereus undatus | reverse complement strand
CAAGTCGACCCCAATTAGATTAAGTGAGGGAGTCGCCTGCGAAGAATCGAATCTGCGGGGAGAAACGATTCCTCGTCTTAGAAGTCGACCTCACTTCCCGATCTAATTAGAGGAGTCGTGGCTGGCAGAAAGAAGTTTAAGTTGATTAAGCAGCTTCCTGAAAAAAAAAAAAAATAAGTTCTCCAATAAAAAGCCAAAAAAAAGGGTAAAAAAAAATTCACCCAAAAAGGGGTGAAAAAAAAAATCACTAAAAAAAAAAGAGAAGGGGGGCAGTAGTAAAAAAAAAAAAGAAAAAAAAAGAAAAGAAGCGAAATTACGATTAGTACTGGGGAAAAAATGCGAAATTACGATGAGGTGTTAGTCTCATTCGGACCAACACTCTAAAGTAATTTTACATCAAATTGTTAAAAGCTGCTGACGACGCTGCTTTCCTTTCTCCCTCTTCTCCATCTCCCATGGCTGCCCCTCTTCTCTCTCTATCTCTAGAGTCGACTGTGGAGGTTCTGAAAGGAAGAGCAAACTGAGTTTCAATTCAAGCAAGCAGAAGCGAAAGAGAAAAAAAAAAAAAGAAAAGGGAAGAAGAGACGATGAATTGACAGCAGTGAGAAAGGCCAATTTATAGCAATTGTCAGAAAAATTGTTGATAGAATTTTATCCAAATTTGTTGATAGAATTTTATCCAAATTTGTTGATAAAATTCTATCCTTTTGGATTGTTGATGGAATTTTATCCAAATTGTTGATAGAATTTTATCCAAATTTGTTGATGAAATTCTATCCTTTTGGATTGTTGATAGATTTTTATCATTTAAATTACTGATAAAATTTATCACAAGTTTTTGATAGAATTCTATCCCTGAAATTATTGGTAGATTTTATCACAAGTTGTTGATAAAATTTTATCACAAATTTACAAGCAGAATTATCTTCAAAAAAAAAAATCAGCATGGATTATCTACCAAGTCGGCAAGTTATTTGTCTAAAAAAGGGGAAGCGGCCAAAAAAAAAAAAAAACTCCAATTTTCAGCATCTTTCAATTTTTCGAGACTCAACCGCTTCAAACACTCAAAAATTCGTGTACGCGGCTGACTCTCGAGGGGGCATTTGTAGAAGGCAAAAATTATGCAACTAATCAAATAATGTCACGTGTAAAAAATGGACCAACCATAAAGTGCCATGTGTCACATTGACTTTGGTGGACTCGCTTGGTCAAAATTAAGTGCAACCAATCAAAAGCCGCCACGTGTCGTTGATGATGCAGAAATTAGTACTTATTTTCTTTATTAAAAAATAAGAAAACAATTACTGGGCCTAACCCTAGCCGACAGAGCCTATAAATAGGGGTTCTCTCCTTTCATTTAGGGCATTCAACATTTGCAGAATTCAGAGCTCAGACGGCAAAAAGCATCCAGCTACCAAGCGAGAAGGATCAAGACTTGCAGAGTTTCAGAAACCATAATTAGCCACTTGCAGATCAAAATCAAGAACAACCTTCAGAGTTCTTCAGTTGATTTGCATCAACCGAGATCAAGCATCAAGCCCTCGGAATACTCAAATCATTAGGAGATCGAATCAGATGATACTTTTTATTGTATTAAATTCAGATATTGTACCTACACACTACATCAATACAAAATTAAATTTGTTTCTGAATTTCTTGTCTTAGACTCGAAATTTGTGTTTACACCATCAATTTATGATGGGATTAAATGATGATACTTTCTCCACAATTCGTTGTCAAGTACTTGCGTTAGACCTGTTGCCTTCCGTTGATGTTATTTTCAATATGATTACGCAAGAAGAAAATCACAAGAATGTAATATTAGCCCGAGACCAACGATCCGAAACTATGGTAGCATTCGCGACATGGGAGGGATTCGGTGCGAGACCATCATGCAAACATTGTGGTCATCTTGGACGTGAAGAAGCAAATTGTTACGAAATCATATAGCGGTTAAATAACAATAAATTTTCTATGTATGATTACAATTTCTAAAGTGATGAGGTTAAATAATAATTTCAAAAAAAAGAATTACAAATAATATTTATTTAATATGAAGAGGGATATATAATAATTTAGGGGCAACGGTGATAATTCATTTAAGCGACAGGGCATCTCTAAAGGCATTCGCAGCCTACAACACGCGTGTAAGGGCCTGGGCCCGTGTGTGACACACGTGGCGTAGACCAGGGGCCAGAGTTCCGTCCCGCCAGTAATTTTGTTTGCCTTTTTCTAGGGCTAAAACGCAGCGTTTAATACAATCATTACACATGAGGTGATGTGTTTTGATGAGGGGGTAGCAAAAAAAAAAAGGTAAAAGCTGGACATAGCCGTTGCAATTGGAACTTGGGGCATTTTTTGGGTTGTGTTGTCTAGCCGTTGCTTTCAACGGTTAGTTTGAGGCTTTTTTATGTTGTATTTTTTTTTTTGTTGGATTGTTAATTGTGTATATAAATATGAAGGTAGATGTGTGAAAAATGAAATTCAAATTTTCTCCCATTCTCTCAATATGAAAATCAAATTATCCATTTTCATGTCAACAAAATAAATATTCCTTAATTTCGAAAAATAAAAAACATTCACACATGTTACAAAAGTTAAAACACGAACACAAAATAAAAAATAATAAGTAATAAATTATGTTTAATTGTGGGCTCCATGATAAACATTTAATTTAATTGCCTTGAAATGAGTTCTAGTAGCTAGAAAACTGAATGGAATACAAGTGAAACTTTTGTTGACGCAACATATCTAGGTTTCAAAAACTACTGGTTGGAAATGCTCTAAAACCAACTATTTGTGAATTAAATGTCAGCAATTGAAAACATATCTTTTAACTAGTGCGCGGCCCTTCACGGTACAAAAAGATAAGAATGTAAGGGTCGCCATAAGAAATGGCCATTTTAATTTGACAGTTTCTAAATCACTTCTTTTATATCAAAGTTTTTAAATCACTTTATGAAGTGATTTAAATACTTTAAGAAATATATTTTTAACAGATAAAATTTAATACGTTTTTTCAATTATATAATGTCGCAAGCTATTGCATTTAGCAATCCGTAACCATGCCAAACCGATCTGGAATATCGTTGACCCAAAACATGACCCGACCCAAACTTAACCTGACCCGTACCCGAACCCGAACCGAATGACCCGCTTGCCAAATCTACTTATAATTGTATAATTTTATAATTTTTATTTAGATATATTTTGATATTTTTATTTTTATTATCATCAATAACCATTATACGACCAAGGAGCTTGTGAATTAACATCAACAAAGATTTTCTTTCCTTTTTGTTTTTGCTTGTGATGCATAATTCAAATGTGCCTTTATCAAAAACATTAAAATCTATAAATAAAGATGAGGAGAAAGAGGAATTGATCCTACTGTTGAAAGGGTACAAAATAGCTTCTGCCTTCTCTATGTTATCTCCACAGGCGAATCAGCAATGGTGGAGGTCACGTTGGCAAGCCACCAACATGGTAATAGTCACAATAAACGTAAAGAGCTTCCTCAATAAAACACAAGCTGGCCTTGTTGCTTTACTAGAAGCTAACGTCAATCATCAAATATTTTGGCCATATACAATAAAGAGTTTGTTTTTTTTTTTTTAAATAATGACTAGTTACGTTAACAATGATTAACATCCCAGTGAGAGAAATTGGATTTTGTGAAAGCATCGAGTTTATGAGGCAGATATTTTACAATTCGGAGGTGTCAACGTAGCATGTACATTGCAAGGTATTGCAGCACTCTTTTATGATATCTTTCTTTAATTTGTCACTTTCACCTATAGTTTTAATAAGGAAAATAATAAACATTTTGTCATAAGCGTCTTGTTTGGATTTAAAAGTCATATTATTATATATTAAATTTATTAAAAATAATATGGTTGAATAGTGGAACAGTATTATTACTTATAAATTGTGAAAAATTATCTGTTTTATTTATTTTTTTCATAATTAGAAAAACACGCATGTGATATGCATTTGCTAATGGTGTTGATCCAATTAGGGTGTCATTGTATATCAATGGACATAGCTAGACAAATGTTAGAACTTTACTATTCATAGTTGATTCTAATAATTGAAAAAATTGGTGATATTAAAATATTTAACATGTTATTTTTTATTAAGACAAAACACTCAAATGGTGTCTTACTACAAGACATATGTTATTATCAATAAGCCAAAAAGGAGATTGAGAGGCTTCCTTTAATTGTGAGGAAAGTTGACATCTCTTAGTCACAATATGAATGATGATTGGTATGTCTAGGGAATTTAACAATGTTCTAGCTCTTGATGAGATATTAGAGTTGGGAAAAGCTAACCCGATATGATTACTAGCTTGAACCCGACATGAAGTTAAGTGGGTTTGGGTATGAAATTTGAACCCGTTTAATTAAATGGGTTAACACGGTAAACTCGTTTAATTAATTGGGTTAGGTTCAGGTTGAAAATCTCGACACGAAAAAAAACCTATTTAACCTGCTTAAATTAAACAGGCTAAATAGGTCACTGTGTTCACCGTTTATATTTTTGGTGGGAATTTTAAATTGGGCTTTGGGCAATTGGGCTAGCTTTTGGGGGCAGAATTTAAAATTTTTGAGTTCAAAAACCAATTGGCCTGCTAAGCTTCAAAACAAAGAAAAAAGAAAATATTAACTCACTAAATCTAAAAACCCTAATGCCCCTACCTATATAAACTCTCTTAATTCTAGAACTCTCTCTCAACCCTAAACCTAACTCAGTCTCATGCCCTCAACCCTTATTTCCTTGGTCTTGCTAGTCGCCCCTCACCTCACCTCACCTCTCATTTCTCTCAGTCTCGCCCTCTCGACCCTCCCCTCTTCCTCAGCTCCTCTCATTTCTCTCAGTCTCGCCCATCATCTCTTTCTCTCAGTTCACCTCTGCAACGAATTTCATCTCTTTTTCTCAGTTCGCCGAGCGCATCGTTGTCATCTCTACCGCCGGTGAGCTATTCTTCTCAGATCTCTACGAATTTGAGAGTTCTTTTCAAGATTTTGAACAAGATCTAAACTTAACACTAATTTTTTTCTTTGGTTGTCAGTATTGAAGGTTGAATTCGTCGAGTTCTTCTTCTCATAACAAGATCAAAACTTAAGAAGATCTAAACTTTCAATTTCAATTGCCGAGTATAGGTATGTCCCTATCTTTTTCTTTTCTCTCTTAATCTCATGGTTATGTGAACTTTTGAGATTTTTTTTGTGCGGTTTTTAACTAAATCAGTACATAACTCGACTTCCCTCTTGAACTTTCAATTTTTTGCGGTTGATCTATCTGCTATTCTCATATTTGAATGAGTTTTTGAGTTCGTTTTATGATTTTGAACTAGATCTAATATGAATTCTGAACCCTAGTTGCATCATAAAACTAGTCTTTTGTTTGTTATTAGCAAAATTGAAGTGATGGCTCATCTTGTTGCTGCATATGTCCAATGATATTTAGAGCAGTGGAGTTGATCTATGTTTTTGATATGTTTTTACGGTTTTTGAAACAAATCTGTGGAGTGTAGGACTAATTAACTATAGCTAGTTGTACGATTAATCTATGGAGTTCATCTATTTGGAGGATGATATGTCCAGTGATTTTTTGAGTCGATTAGTTTCTTTTCAGTTAGCACTTCTATTGAGTTTCATGATTTTGGGGTTTACTTTGTTTCTATTCAGGTTTTATGATTTTAGGGTTTGCTTTGTTTCTATTTAGTTAGCACACCTATTCAGTTAGTACTTTTTGGATCATTCATTAGTTTATTTTGTAATCCAATGTGTACTGATTTCAGAAATGGCTACAATGGAGGATGATTTTGTCCCTATTGAGGTGGACTCAAATGGGGATGAAGAGGTGGCTGAGATTGATAGCATGCATGTTGAGAAGAATACTACTGCTCAGGGTACTTATAAGCCAGTGGTTGATGGTAAGCCCCTTAAGCTCAAAAGGAGGCTCGCCTCCAATGTTTGGGAACATTATGAATTTCTTCAACCTTCTAAAGATGGTAACTTGTTTTGTAAGTGTAAGAAATATGGGTAAGTTTACCCTAGGGCGAGCAAAAATGGGACTGGGAAAAGGCATTTAAATATTTGTAGGAAAAGGAACTTTAGAGATATTGGTCAACTTCTTTTGGAAAGTAGGTCTGGTTCTTTAGGGAATAGGCGTCCTAAGTTTGATCCAAAGGAATTTCGTAAACTGACAGTTGCATGCATTTTTAAACATGATTTAGTTCTTCAATTTTGCGAATATGAGGGTGTGAAGGCCTTATTTTCTTACTTAAATCCTAATGTTAAAGTATTTACAAGGAGAACAACTAAAAGTGATGTGCTTAAGTTGTTTTCACATGAAACAGAAAGGTTGAAACAATACTTTTACTCCTTCTCTGGAAGAGTTTTCTTTACTTCTAATTGTTGGACTTCAATCTATACAGATGGGTTTATTTCACTTACCGCCCATTGTGTTGATCGTAGTTGGACTTGGCATAAGAGAATTTTGAATTTTTCGTTATTGCCTCCTCCTCATAATGGTGTATCTATAGCTGAAAAAATTCTCCTTCTGTTGAAAGATTGGGGGATTGATAAGAAAGTTACGTTCTTGACTGTCGATAATGCTTCATCAAATGATGTTTGTGTTGATATGTTGAAATGCCAGGTTAGGCATTTGTGTGATGGTAATTATTTTCATATGTGTTGCTGTGCTCATATTCTGAATTTAATTGTGAAGGAGGGTTTAAAAGATATGGATGATGCTTTTTATAAAATTAGAGAGTGTGTTAAGTATTGTAAAGGTTCTCAAGCAAGGAAATAGAGATTTCTTGAATCATTAAGGATGTGTGATCTTGTGTATACTAAAGGTTTGCATTAGGATGTTCCAACTAGATGGAATTCTATGTTTCTAATGCTTGAAAGTGCTCTATATTATAAGAAGGTGTTTAATCGTTTGGAGGTTGTTGATGGAAAGTTTGTTCATTGCCCAAGGCATGATGAATGGTCTAAGATTGAAAAACTTTGTAAATTTTTTGATGTTTTTTATGAAGTGACATGTGCATTTTCTGGGTCAAAGGATCCTACCTCGAATCTCTCTTTTCCTAACATTGTGAGAGTGAAAATCTTGTTGAAGGAGGAGATAGAAAAGGGAGATGGTTTTATGAAGAGCATGGCAACCAGAATGCTTACTAAGTTTGAGAAATATTGGGTTGAATTTAGCACTATTATTGCTATTGCCACCATTTTAGATCCTCAATATAAATTTCAGTTTGCTGAGTGGGTCTTTAAGAAGATCTATGGGGCTGATCATGTGATCGAGTTGTCTTTGTTGAAAGACAAGTTGTTTTGTTTGTTTGATGAGTATTTGAAAGGGGCGAAGGGGTCTTGTTCATCTACCAACTTATCTTCTAGCATTGGCAAAGCTTCTAATGTTCAAGATTCTTCCAATCCATGAATGGAGGTATAATTTTCTTTTATTAAAGGAAGCTATTGATTATGTGAACTTATTGCATTTGTTTTTACTTTTAGTTTTGAAATTTACTTATTGTCATCTTTTAGGACTTTCATCAATATTCAAATGATGTGCCTAAAAATGTGGCTAAATATGAGTTGGAGGTGTATTTAGAGGACAACAAATTGCCCCGTGTTGAGAATTATGATGTTCTTGGCTTTTGGAAAGAGAATAAGTCCGGATTTCCCGTGCTTTCTCAAATGACAAGAGATGTGTTGGCTATTCCTTTATCGACTGTTGCATCTGAATCTACATTTAGTATTGGGGGGAGAGTGTTTGATGCATATCGTAGTTCACTTAAGCCAGAAACAGTTGAATCCATGATGATTTGCCTAAGGGATTCAAAAGAAAGTGATGTTTTTTTCTAATTTTTAGTCATTTCATTGTGTTTCTGGTTTTGTATGTTTGGTTCATTGGTTGATTGTATAACTAATTTTGTTTTTTTCCCCTTGTTGTCTTTTCTCTTTTGAATCAACACTTGTGTCGGTAGAACTCAATTTGGATGATTTATGTGGGGATGTGATGAGCATGAACCTACGTGATGATGAAGGAACTTCTCTTGCATCGAAGAGTGAGGCTGGCAATGGAGTTGGGTAAAAATCTAGGTTGGATAATTATGTTCTGTTCTGTTTAATAGACTTGGTTGTGACTTGTTGCTAGCTGTTGCTCATAATTTCAGACAATTTAGCCAGTCCTGGGTTTGTAATAGAAGTAGTTTGTTTATGACTTTTAGTTGTTGCTTGTTATTTGGAGTTTCTGGTCTGTAAAAACTAAGTTGGTGTTGATTGTTGAGTCTGTTCAGCTAGTTCTACATTTGTGCTGCACCCTGGTGGTTCAGTTTGGTGCAAGTTTACTGTTATTTTGCAGCTGAAAAATGTATAATATTGTGTGGGAAAGTTCTTTTGTGGTTTGGAAACTATGCTGCACTAAAACAGGTTGGTGGTTAGATGGGTAACTCAAACCTAACCCGTTTTATCCATTTACTTAAACGTGTTAAGTTCAGGTCAACCCGCTTAGTTATTAAATGGTTCAGGTTGGGATTTTCTAACCCGTTTATCAAATGAATCAGGTTCACCCGCTTAGTTATTAAACGGTTCAGGTTAGGGTTTTCTAACCCGTTTATTAAAAGAGTCGGGTTCAGATTGGAGGGTTTTCAACCAGTTTAAGTTCGACACGAATACGAATTCGATCCCACACAACACATTACCCAGCTTTAGGAGAGCTTAGATGGTGCTGAAGTTGATGCTAATCGGATAGCTTACTTTTTTCCAATAATTAGTTGACAAATTAGTTATCTCAAGCATAAAAAGAACCTAACAACAAGTCCTGCCAACTGATGACAATAACGAGATAGCTTACTTTAAGCAATGTATTGATTAATGTGAATTGAATTGAATTAGCCGATATGTCTACATGCCGATGCTTGTTATACTTAGTCATATCCTTCCATGATTTAAAGACCAAGGGAGGATCTTTTAGGCTTTGTGCATGATGCTTTGACGAAGTCTATTTTAGCTTGTGACATGTATCAGTTAGTCAGTATCTAAGCTAAAGGCTATGGACGGTCACTTAAATCACCGCACAAAGGTTCTTTCAACAATTCATCAACAGAGAAGAAATATAGGGGGTCAGTTTAGAGGAAATTCAGAGGAAGTTGCTGCAAAAGTCCACAGACTATCAACTTTAACATGCAAAGCATGAGACTCCGCCAAGATATATTGAAGGTCTAACCTCTTCGGTTAGTATGATAAACTAGCAAACAAAAAAGGACCAGACTACTTCTGGTGACTCTAGATCTAGAATATTCTCTTCTACCATTAAACAGATAAAGCAAAGGACTTTTGTCAACAACCTCTATGAAATGGTTGCAGAATTGAAGGCATGGATGACATTAGTTCTCATACGGTATCTTATTTTCATAGTATGCTTGGTATTTCCAAGGGAAATAGGGAGACCTATCCCACTGAAAGTTTTTTCTTATGGTCTTGTGTTGTCTTCGAATGAAAGTTGAATTATGCAAACATTTTTCTGTCACAAGAAGTGAAAGAGGTATTATATGAAATCCATGACACTAAATCACCTGGATTGTCAAGCATAAGATTAAAGCGAATGCTTTTAAATTCCATGCAAGATGAATAGCGTTGAAATCGTGTCAGTTATCTTTGTCAATGATCTACTTTTATTTCATAGAGCTAATGAAAATTGTGTGTAATGTTTGCTATAACCATTTCGGATCTCCTCTAAGTATGTAAGTCTTTATATCAACTTGATCAAGTTTCAAGTGTTAGTTTTTGGTGTTGAGAATACCATAAAGTAGAAAATACTTCAATTAACTAGTTTTGCTAAGGGAAAAATCACATTTCAAGTTTTTAGTGGTGCCAATTTCTACATCCAAATTGTATTCCTCTCATTGCTAGTTGTTGACGAGCAAAATGACATTTAATGGGTTCAACAAATTTATCGTATGCAGCTAGAATCAATGATTAACAGTGTTCTAGTAGGAATTTATGACTTTTGGGTAACATCATTTACCCCCAAGAGGTCATCAAAAAGGTAAATGCTATTTGCAAGAATTTCCGATGCGGTTTATTTGATTCATATAACAGAAGGCCCCTAATAGCTTGGTAGGAGGTTAGGAGCTGTGTAGACCTAGGAGATATAGTCCCCATTCTTTTCGTGGATTTATCACATGTGTGGAATGGAAAAAATAGGGAAGAAGTGGTGGGAGTAGGTAGTAGTGGAAAGAAGTAGGTAGCACTGGGTAGGATTGATTTGTTGTATGTGAGAGTGGATAGAAGTAGAATAGAGTGAAAGTATTGATATTAGTTATGTTAATGATTTCTGTAACATAACGATAATTATTAACAATTACTATAACAATAATTAATTAACAATAAAAATAATAACCAATCATAACAATAATAATTATTAGTGTCAATAATAATAATGACTAAAAATAATTATAACAATAATTCTTATCAATAATAATAATAATAATAATAATAATAATAATAATAATAATAATAATTGTTATTAATATTAACAACAACAATTAAATTAATAATAATAATAATAATAATAATAATTGTTATTAATATTAACAACAAAAATAAAATTAATAATAAAAATAATATTAATATTAATAACAATTATTAATTATAAATATCGAATGTAATAATTATTATTAAAATTAATAATAATTAATATTAACATTGACAAAAATAAAATTTATTGATTACTAATCATAAAAATTGAGAATAAAAATAATAATTAACAATATTAACAATAATACCTATTATTAATTTTATTAATAATAATAATTAATATTAATAAGTATAAACATTAATAATTTTATTTTATCAATTAAATCACTAAATAATTAATTATTAATATTGATAATGATTTTAATTTTTAATATTAAAATAATTAATACAAATATTATTTAATTAATAATAATAATAATAATAATAATAATTATTATTATTATTATTATTATTATTATTTTATAATTATAAATAATTATATTTTTAATAATTTTTAATTAATAAAAAAATAAAAAAAATTAATAATAAATATTTAATTAGAAATTTTTTTATTATTAATACTAATGTTAATAAACATTTTTTATAGTAATAATAATCATTATAATTCTTAATATAAATATTAATTTTTATTGTAATTATTGCTAATTTTTAGTGATAATAATTATTGTTTTTATTAATTATTATTAACTATTATTATTAGTATTAATATTAATATTAATATTAAAAATTATTATGAATTTAAATAATTACTAACATTACTATGATTAACATTAATAAGAATTACCATTGCAATTATCATTGTTAATTATTGTTAATACAAATAATTATTTTGTGATTTGTTATAATTTTTAATATTAACTAGTAATGACCATTATTATATTTTTTAATTACTATTAATAGCAATAATTTGTAATTTTTTAATTATTAATATTAGAAAAATTAATATTAATAATATTGATGACTATAATAATATAAATTTTATTATTAATAACAATAATTTTTAATATTAACAACAATATATATTAATATTATCATTTTTCATAATAATTATTATTAATATTAGCAATTGTTGCGATTGTTATTATTACTGTAATTATTATGGTTTATTATTACAAAAATTAATGTTAACAATTAGTATCATAATTAGTATTTATTGTTAGCTATAGATTATTATTAATTATTAATTACTTATGAGATTATTAGCAATTATTTTTAATATTAAAAAAACCATTATTATTAATTATTAGTATTAATTAATTTTTGAATAGTAGTTATTACAAAGAATATTAATACAAATTTTTATTATTAATATTAATAATAATTATTGTTATTATTATTAAAAGTAATGATGGTGAGTAATATTTAAAATAATTATTTTAGCATTTATTACTAATATTATTAATAATCATTAGATTAATTTTTATATTAATAATAATTATTAATATTAATAATTAATAATAATTATTACTAGTAATTTTAATCTTAATATTGAAAATCATTATGGATATTAAAAATAATTATGATTATTATGAATATTAATGGGAATTATTGTTGTAGTTAGTAGTGTTATCTAATAATATTAATAATATTAAATATTTAAAATATAGCAATTAGTAATATTAGGAATAAAAATCATTGTTTATAAAAATAAACATAAAAATTATTATTATTAATTAATAAAAATCATTATTAAAATTAATAACTATTATTTAATCATCAAATACCTGTTTAATTAACATTAGTAATTAATAATTATTTTTACTAGTATTGAAATTATTTACTATTGATATTATCATTAATCATTGATCATAATTAATAATTACAAAATTTATTGGTTAATTAGAGAAATAATAATTAATCATAATCATTAATAATAATATTTTTAATAGTAATAGTAATGGCAATTAACAATAATCATTATAATACTTATAATATTAATAATAAAAATAATAAGAAAAATGGGTGGGAATGGATAGGTGTAGAAAGGAGTGCTATTTATTTTAAGGAGTTGGAAGGAGTGGGAAGAAGTGGTAGAAGTGGAAAAGAGTGGGAAGGAGTGGAGTAGAAAAACTTACCTATGAAAAGAACATAGTTGTAGTGGATTACGCTGCAAAAGCATGAAGGAATGGAATAAGGCCCCAGTAGCAATATGCATTTACATATACATACATACATACATACAAACATAAATATATATATATATATATATATATAT
>JACYFF010031952.1:16221895-16244025 GCA_017589665.1 Selenicereus undatus | reverse complement strand
GATGATGATGATGATGATGATGATGATGATGATAATGATAATAATAACAACAACAATATGCAATGCCCTAACTGAGACTACCCCTTGTCCTTAACAACTCAAATCTAGAACTTAGACTCTCGAATGTACCCTCCCCAACTCAGATCTGGCCACACCCCAGTATCCATAGACCCAGAACACACACAAAAAAAGGGCTAAAGCATACTTGAAACCCTTCAGTGTCATTGAAGGGGTGGCGCGTGTCGGTCACATGCCGCCTACGAAGACGGCCTTGGTCGTTTTCTTCCTCATAAATCCCACAATAATCGCCGATCTATGAATTCCTGGCACAAAACCATGCAAAACAGTGATGTGGCTGCAAGTGTACTTCATGCACTGCTACCCACATGGCGCGTTGCACGAGTGGATGGCGTTAGTCAACTTGTCAGCGACCGATCTACTCGCTAGCTTGGTGTTTTGGTCGGATTGGTTGGTCGTCGAAGTTGTGCGCTTCATGTAGGTGGCGATGGGGTTGCGGGGTCTTCATGTGGGTTGTCTAAGTGGCGGTTTTGGAGGAACCGCGGGGCCTGGTGTTAGAGGTTACACTAAAGTAGGGTCGAGAGGGATGTCAGTGTAAATTGAATAGGGTAAGAAAGAGCCCAGTGAGAAAACAAAAGGTCTCAGAGAAACAGAGAGTTCTACCAAGGCTTTAGATAGAGAGAGAGAGAGAGAGAGAGAGAGAGAGAGAGAAAGTCGCCAGGGTTAGTGAAGAGAAAGAGAGACATACTAGAGAATACAACAAAGAAGGGGGGTCTTGGGTTTTAATTAGGGTTTCATTCAAAAGTTTGTTTTTTATTTTATGATTTCGTTATTATTAATTCTGTCTTTTTTTAAACATTTATCGAAGTTGTTATTTATAGCATGTTAATAATTTTTAGCTGAATTACGATTTTGACTATATTCAAGCTCATATGATGTGAAGCATGTAATTAATTCTTTAGTTGAATTAAAATTTTGAATTATTTTCAATTTAGACTGTATGAACTTATTATTAAAAATATTAATATGTTTAATGTAAAATGTCAATTATTACATGCTCAATTGTTATATAAATTCGCTTTATGTGAAACAACTTGAAGTTATAAAAATTGCATGTAAAGTGATTCATAAATAATCATTGGATTGAAGTTATATAAATTTGTTTCATATATTAAATTAGTTTTAGTATATAATTGTTATGTAAATTAGTTTTAAATGGATTTAATAAATATCTATGTGATATTCAAATGAATGTTAATTTGTTTATGACCCATATGATTGTGTTTCTTTGTGGCAATGTTGCAATTGAATTATTTAAATTTCTAGTTCATGATTGTATGAGATGATTATGAGCTTAGGGAAATTTTCGTTCATATAACATGAATGATGGAATTTTTATAATTTAATTGCTTAAGAAAATGTGTCTTATGTCTATCTTTTAATACTTGTAGATATGGCAATAAATAATGCAATGATTGATGAATTATCCACTAGTCAGAAGTTAGATGGCATTAGCTATGACATGTGGAAACGGAAGACTCACTATCTTCTGAATGAAAAAGACTTACTAGGACGCTTGACGGTAGCCAAGTTTCCACTATCAGACACAGACAAAGATGGTAAGCCCATTGATACTACTACTGTGCATATCAAGAAAGCCGCCTAGCCTACCAAGACTGGTCCAAGAAGGACCATAGGACAAGCTTTACTATGTTGTATTGCATGCTCGATGATCTGATTGGAGAGTTTGAGGCATGTCCCACGACTAAGGACCCATGGGACAAACTCCAAACCCATTTTGGATAAGACATTCGAGACAAGGCTTCATACCTTGCTCTTAAAGTGGATGCAGTACAAAATGAACTCTAGTCGTACCATGGTTGAGCACTTACGAACCATGGGATCGAGGTGAGACAAGCCAACTTTTAAAAGATTTCGTTATCATGACCACAAATCAGTTTGGACTTAATGTCAAAATTGTAAGGAGTCATAGTGGATCGAAATTTACCTCCAAACCCATGCAACAATTCTATCTTGAACACGGGATTTTGCACCAAAACAGCTGTGTTGAAACCCCCCAACAAAATGGATGAATTGAACGTAAACAACGACATGTTTTGCATGTAGCTCCTACCTTGCTTTTTCAAGTGCATTTACCCACAAAATTTTGGGGTGAGTGTGTACTTACGGCCGTCCATTTCATAAATAGAACCCTCCGAAATTACTAGATAGGAAAACACCATATGAGGTACTCTATCATCAACAACCCTCTTATGACTCTATTAAGGTGTTTGGTACTTTATGCTTTGCCCATAGTAAATGAAGCAAGGAGAAATTTGCCCCTCGAGGAAGGTGTTTGAGCTAAAAATGTGATATTTTTAAGGTACTTTTACACCGATTTTAGGCTCATTTTAATAATATTTTTCTAGGATTTTAATTGATTTTATTTTATTTTGTAGATTTTGAATAAATGCGGAAAAAGGGCTTAAATAGCGGAAAAAGTGAGAAAAATAGAAGAAATGTCAGAGGTTGAAGAATCGGGCCAAATTCCAAAAAAAAAACCGGCCAAAGAATGAAGGAAGAAAAATAGAAAAAAACCAGACCGGTCCAGCTGAACCGGACAGGTCGGTTCGACCAACTAGTTCACTTGAACTGGATTCCATTTAAAACCCCCACCCCTTCGTCTTTCTCTCTCCTCTTTCAGTCTTCCCCCTCATCTTTCTCTCTCCCCGACCCTCGACCCAGAACACCCTAGAGGCCCTTACCCAGAAACCCTCATTGCCATTCCCACCTCATTTCCTTTCTCTCTCTACCCCGCTCTCTCTCCTCCAGCACGACACCCTCTACCCACGGTTTTCCCCAAAACCGAAACCACCAACTCACCCACCACCTCTTAAACCACCAAGCCACGTCCCACCTTCGCTGGCCTCATCTTAGCCGTCCAGCACACAACCACCATCATCTTCACCATCACCACTCGTCAACCACGCTCCAAACGCCAGCAAGGCATTTCGCACACCCTCCATCCACCGTCCACGCATCACCACAAGTCGATGGTCCAGATTGATGCAGATCGGGTATAAATGGAGTGGCGATATCCATTGAGGAGGGCAGATTAGGAGGTTTAATTTCGTGTTCTTCAATTTAATTTCCAGTTTTTTTTTTTTTGCAATTAAATTTCCAATTTTCGCAGTTAGGGTTTGTGTTAGTGAGTTGCAATTTGATGTAATTCGGTCTCAATTTTCGTAATTCTCAAGTGTAATTCGAACCCCATAGCTATTTTTATGAGAATTTTGTTCAAATTATTGAGGAATTTTAGCGTTTGTTTATTTCTTCCTTTTCCCCTGTTTTCGGTTCTGTTCATGCGTGTGCTTGAACAACCGACAATGGCGATTCATCCATTGCTGGGTTGGGCCGAACTGCAAAGTAATGAGGCCTAGACTAGTTGTTAGTGCACCCCCTCCCTTTCCCCTATTCTGTCTCTGCCTTGGACGTTCTGTGCTGGTGATGTTCTGACTCTGCCCTCTTCCTGGTGCTCTGATGGCTGCAAGTGAGGAGCCACGTTTTGATATGCAAGCTTCTGGGTAATCTTGTTCCTATGGCTGCTTGCTGCTACTTTTTGTCTGCTTTGAGTTAGCTTGCAGGTTTAGTTTTAGAGTTTGTTTTCTTTTCTTTTCAATTCCAATTTCTCAGGTTAGCATCTAGATTCGATGTTTTGAGTTAGGATTTTTAGTTTTTTCGTGCTCTGTTTTGATTCCGTATACCCCTTCCCTGTTGCTCAATTGTTTTGCTGGGATAATTTGATGTTGTTTGGTTGCTTGACTGATGGTGGATTATTATTAAAAAATGGTGGATTGTTTGGTTGCTCAATTAGTTTAGGTTCCATTTAGTTTAATTTATTCACTTTTAATGACCATAATCGAACTTTTTTCCCTGTGGACCGACCCTCTAAGTATTACAATGACATTGTATGCTTGAGGTTTAAATTCAATTCACATTTCCTAAAAAAAAACCTTTAACAATTTTGGCACCGTTGCCAGGGAATTACGGTGCGATTTGGTCATTTTCTTATATTTGCTTCCATACTTGTTTTGTTGATACCTTGGTTAGTTGTTATTTACTTAGTCCATCCCTGTTTAGGCTTTAGTTTTGAATCAATTGTAACTTTTCTTTTGGTGTCATTTTTGTTTTCATTAGTTTAGCTCTTTTTGAAAACCACTCAAACATCCAAAAACATTTGAAAAGAAAAAACATTTGACTTAGGAGTGAATCCAAAAACATTTGAAAAAGGTTGTGAAGGTTGGATATGCATGACCAATTGGATTAGGGACCCCGAAAGTGGACGATTAAGAAGGAGTGAATCTGAGCCTGACTTAGTACCTGAAATTGGGTCTCAACTTGACTTAGGAGAAATGGCACAAGAAAGAACTTTAAGCGATATTTTCTATCCTCCTAGAACTGCTTTGCCATCGTGTTTTGTTGTGCCTGTTCTTCCACCTAATGTCACCTTCGAATTGAAACCTCATTATACCCATATGCTCCCTAAATTCGCAGGTTTAGAGGATGCTTATCTGTTTTTAAGGGAATTCGAAGAAGTTTGTTCTATGATACAGTTTCCTAATGTTTCCATTGATGTTGTATGAATGAAATTAATTCCTTTTGCTTTGCGAGATTCTGCTAAAAGATGGATGTATGGCTTAACTGCTAATTCTGTGACTTCTTGGGATGATTTTGTGAAATTGTTCCTAAGAAAGTATTTTCCTAATGCCAAAACTGTCAAGCTAAGGAATGAAATCAATCAGTTTGTGCAACTTGATAGGGAATCATTTTGGAAATATTTGGATAGATTTAAGACCTTATTGGCTCAATGTCCTCACCATGGTCTAGACCAAGCTCGTTTATGTCAAATTGTATATGAAGGACTTGACCAACAAAGTAGGACCATGGTAGAATCCATGTGTCAAGGGGGTTTTCTCTCTAAAAACCCTACAACTGCTTGGGAGTTTCTAGAGGACTTGGCTAAAAAAACCATGCAGTGGGAAACCGCTCGCAATGACAGCCTAATTTCTAGGGTAGTAAGGGGTGGTTTACATACAGTCTCTGATGTGAGTCACTTAGAGTCTAAGATAGCTGCCTTAGAAAACATGTTGAAGGGATTATCTCCCCAGTTGTCCTCACTATCTCAGACTTCTACAGTGTCTTGTTCACATTGTCAAGCTTTAGACCATTCACTGAGTGTTTGTCCTTATTTTGCTCATCAATTAACAACTGAACAAGAACAAGCAAGTATGGTGATACAGAGACCAAAGAATGACCCGTACTCCCCTTATTTTAACCCAGGGTGGAGGAATCACCCTAATATGTCATGGGCTAGTAGACCTAATGTCGTTGTACATAATTCTTAACCAGGGATGTTTCATAGAAATAATTTTCAGCCTTCGGCTCAGTCTCCACAGTCTTTTCCAAGACCCACTGCCCCTAGACCTCCACCAACTGTCGCTCAAATGCATCCCCCTCCTGGTTATACTGAACTTGACAGGAAAATTAATAATGTGGAGAGAATGATTAATGCTCATAATGCTAACATGGAAAAAATGATGAGAATAATGACTGAACAGTTCTCCCAGTTAGCATCATCTTCTAGGGAACCAGGTACTTTCCCAAGTCAACCTAAAGTGAACCCTAAGAGTCATACCCCTTCCCCTTCTAGTGGAATTAATGAGTCGGTAAGAAAAGTGAATGTGGTTATTTCTCTCCGTTCTGGTCGAGAGATTGATAACCAAGTGAGGAAACCTGATGAACCTTGCAGGTATCCTCATCAATTCTTTCAGAATTCTTCCCCATCATCTGCACAAGAGACTGGTTCTTCTAATGGGTCAAGGGATGCTCCTGATAGTGTTCCCAATGCATCTAAGAGTCCTTCCTCTTCACCACCCTCCAAGGAAGAGGAACTTCAAGAAAAAGACTCTTCTGATTCAATTAAAGATTCACCTTCTAAGAGTCCTTCCTTTCCTCCTTCCTCCTCTTCTCAGAAAATCCAGATGCCTTTGCCACCTTTCCCTCATAGATTGAAGAAAAAAAATTAGGGTAATATTGAGAAGATAAAGGAAACCTTCTCTCAAGTCAAGATCAATATTCCCTTACTTGATGCTATTGAGTAGATGCCTCCTTATGCCAGATTTTTAAAGGATTTGTGTACTACAAAAAAGGCAACTAGTGTACCTAAGAAGGCATTTCTAACTTCTGGAGCTAACTCCATCCTTTCCCAGATACCAGCAAAGTATAAGGACCCCGATTGCCCTACTGTGGCCATAGTCATAGGGGACCAGCTCATTCATAGAGCATTGCTTGATTTAGGGGCTAGTGTGAAATTGATTCCCTTTGCTGAGTATGAAAGGTTTGAATTGGGTGAATTGAAACCTACCAGGATGGTCATTCAGTTGGCTGATAGATCCACTAGAATCCCTCGGGGGATAGTTGAGGATGTATTGATTAGAGTGGGTGACTTCATCTACCCAGTGGACTTCGTGGTGATTGAAACTGAAAAGGGAATACCTAGTCTTACCAGTCAGATCCCTGTGATTCTAGGGCGTCCATTTTTAGCTACTGCTAATGCCCTTATTAACTGTCGGAATGGTATGATGAGACTGTCTTTTGGTAATATGACTATGGAAGTAAATGTTTTTAACATGCAAAGACAGCCGTCAGGATTTGATGATATGGACTTTTCTACCCTTAATTGGATAGAGAATCATGTGTTTGATGATGATTTGGATAATGCAATTGTTACTGAGTATGAGTCATTTCTGATAAATGATAATCCTGAGTATGATATGTTTGAATTTGATGACTTATGCTCTGATGTTGATTACTTACTCACTGTTACATCTGAATCTACTGATGGATCTGTTTTGCCCACTGTTCTTGAATTGAAACCCCTCCCCGATTCTCTTAAGTATGCATTTTTGGGGCCCGATGAATCCTTACTTGTTATTATAGCTTCTGACTTGGATCGGGACCAAGAAAATAAACTCATTTGTTTGCTTAGGGAGAATAAGGAATCGTTGGGATGGACATTAGGGGATATTAAGGGGATAAGTCCTTCTGTGGTGCAACATAGAATCCATCTAGAGGACCATGTTCAGCCTTACCGAGATCGGCAAAGGCATTTGAATCCTACTCTTCAGGAAGTGGTCAAGAGGGAGGTTTTGAAATGGTTAGATCATGAGATCATTTACCCAATATCTGATAGTGAATGGGTTAGTCCTGTTCAAGTCGTTATTAAAAAGACTGGCATCACTGTAATTAGGAATGATAAGAATGAATTAATCCCTACTAGAATTCAATCTGGGTGGCGAGTATGTATAGATTATAGAAAATTGAATGTTGCCACCAGGAAAGACCATTTCCCCCCTTCCCTTCTTAGACCAGATGCTAGAAAGGTTAGCTGGACATTCCTTCTATTGCTTCCTGGATGGATATTCTAGCTATACTCAGATCTCAATTGCTCCTGAGGATCAGGAGGAGACCACTTTCACTTGCCCATTTGGGACATATGCTTTCAGAAGAATGCCTTTCGGACTGTGTAATGCCCCTGCTACCTTTCAAAGATGCATGATTTCCATTTTCTCAGATTTGATTGAGCAATGCATGGAAATTTTTATGTATGATTTCTCTGTGTTTGGATCTTCTTTTGATCATTGCTTATGTAATTTGAGAAAAGTTTTAGAAAGGTGTAGGGAGAAAAATTTGACTTTAAATTGGGAGAAATGTCACTTTATGGTTAAGAAAGGTATAGTCTTAGGTCATATTATTTCCAAAGATGGAATTGAGGTGGACAAAGCTAAGACTGACCTGATCATCAATCTTCCCCCTCCCAAAAGTGTGAAAGAAGTTAGGTCCTTTCTTGGACATGCAGGCTTTTATCGACGATTCATTAAAGATTTCAGTGAAATTGCCAAGCCTTTGTCCAATTTGTTAGCTAAAGATATGCCATTTAACTTTTCTGAAGCATGTCATGAGGCATTTTCTAAGCTTAAACAGGTCCTTACTTCTGCTCCTGTCATTCATCCTCCTATTTGGGGAGAATCTTTCGAATTAATGTGTGATGCATCGGATTTTGCTCTTGGGGTTGTACTTGGACAGTGCATTGATAGAAATCCCCATGTGATTTATTATGCAAGTCATACATTGAATGATGCTCAACTGAATTACATTGTTACTGAAAAGGAATTTTTGGCTATTGTCTTTGGTTTTGAAAAGTTCAGACCATATCTGATTGGTTCCCATGTGATTGTTTACACTGACCACTCTGCCCTTAAGCACCTTCTCTCTAAAAAGGATGCTAAACCTAGACTTGTAAGATGGATTCTGCTTTTACAGGAATTTGATTGTGAAATCAAGGATAGAAAAGGGTCTGAAAACCTTGTAGCTGATCACTTGTCTAGGATTACCTGTGAGAATGAATCTAGTGTTTCTGAATGTTTCCCTGATAAGCAACTGTGTGCTGTGCATCCTGATCCATGGTATGCTGATATTATCAACTATTTGGTTACCAATAGGATTCCTGAGGGATGGACCAAGCATGACAAGGATAGATTCTTTCACCTGGTTACGTTTTTCATTTGGGATGACCCTTATCTGTTCAAATACTGTTCTGACCAAGTTTTTAGAAGGTGCATACCCAACCATGAAGTGAGGAATGTACTGTCTTTTTGTCATGACCAAGCTTGTGGGGGTCATTTTAGTGGGAAGAAAACAGCTGCCAAGATTCTTCAATCCGACTTTTATTGGCCAACTTTGTTTAAGGATGCCATTGAATTCTGTAAGAGTTGTCCCAGATGTCAACAATTAGGTAAGATAACCAAGAAAGACATGATGCCATTGAACCCCATTATTGTAGTGGAAGTTTTTGATGTATGGGGTATTGATTTCATGGGACCATTTCCAATATCTTTTGGGAATGAGTACATTTTATTGGCTGTGAATTATGTATCGAAGTGGGTGAAAGCCATTCCCTCTCGAACTAATGACACTCGATTTGGGCTGAAATTTCTTAGGGAAAATCTCTTTGCTCGCTTTGGCGTGCCCCGGGCTCTCATTAGTGACCAGGGTACTCATTTTAATAATAGATCTTTTGATGCCTTGCTTAGAAGATATTCGATAGTCCATAGGCTGGCTACCCCTTACCACCCTTAAAAAGCGGCCAAGTTGAAGTTTCCAATCGGCAGATAAAATAGATCCTGGAGAAAACTGTGAGTAGGCATAGGAAAGATTGGGCCGATAAGTTGAGATAGATGCTCTCTGGGCCTATAGGACAGCTTATAAGACTCCCCTCGGCATGTCCCCTTACAGAGTAGTTTATGGTAAGCCTTGCCATCTACCTGTAGAATTAGAGCACCGAGCATGGTGGGCTATTAAGAAGCTCAACTATGATTTGACTGAGGCGGGAGACTTGAGACGACTGCAATTGAGTGAACTTGATGAAATCAGGGCGGAAGCATATGAGAGTGCTCGATCTTCTAAGGAGAGGGCAAAGTTGTTTCATGATCAACATGTTTTGAGAAAAGAATTTGCCCCGGGAATGAAAGTACTTTTGTATGACTCTCGGCTTCACTTATTTCCAGGGAAATTAAGGTCCCCCTGGATGGGCCCTTATGTTATCTCTCATGTTTTTCCCTATGGTGCAGTCCAGATTCAGGATTTGCAGACGGGTGCCCTGTTCAAAGTCAATGGCCAGTGGTTGAAACCATTTCTCGAGCTGCCGACCCAAGAGGATGTGGAGTGTTTGATGCTCCATAACCCGGGCCCTAATCCGTGACTGACTGAGATCTGAGATAGTTTGGGTGTAACTTGCACCCAACCTGGTTTGCTAGAAACTCTTTTTCTTCTCTCTCTTTTCTTCTCTCTTTTCTTCTTTCTTGTATAGTCTACTATTTTCCTTATGCTTCTTTGATTTTAGTTTTGATTTTTATTTTGTTTTGTTTTGTTGTTAGTTTTGTTTTTGTTTTTGGTCGTGTTGTATAGATTCTAGGTTTTACGGTTGTATAGTTTATGAGCTTGCTTTTTTAGCACCTTAGTTCTCCCAATGAGGACATTGTGAAGTTTTGGTGTGGGAGTGAGGTGCCATTTTTGGAATTTTTTTTTGTTTTTGGGGGGCATTTGTATCTTTTCTGATTAGTTTGAATCCCCTGTGCTTTAGTTGTTAGTTTGTATATAAATAGGATGTGCATGATAAATCTTTAACTTCGAATGTGATATTCTAAGCCCTGATGCTAAACCCCAGTTGTTCATTACGGGTTGTGTAATCCAGTCCTTGTTATCCTTTCATCATTATCTTTAGGTTTTAGGTTTCCATGAATGATTCTCCCACTAGCTTGAAGACATGATTACTTTGGAAAAAATGAAAAAAAATGATAAATAAATTGTATGATAAATAAAGAAAAAGAATAAAATTTGGAATGACAAATATCCCTTTGAGGCATGCGCCACTGGGACCCTTTGAGGCACGTGCTACTGGGTGTTAACCTTTGAGGCAATATTGCTACTGGGAAAGCTTGCTTCCAAAGTCATGATGGGAATAATATAGTTGTGTTGGCTAAGTGGGATTGAGTCTATTCTGGTAAATCTGAGTCCTGGAGATGATGATACACTTGTACACAAACACCGGGATGGATTCAAAATCTGGATGATCAATGGGGTGAAAATCAATGTTTTGATGTCATTTAGAGGTAAAGGGCTTTGATGTACATTTTATGTATATACAGGTTAATAACTAAGTACATGGGTGATTTAGCTAATTAGGAGTTGTGCATATGCTTCCCGAGTTTTGTACATACCAGTTTTGAGAAAACCCAAAAAGATTTTCTTTTATTTTTGGAATAATTTTGTGGGTATTTTCATTTGGAAACCCTCACGAGACCTCACTCGTTCACTTGGGAGTCCAAGGGGTTTAAAGGGCTTGTTGCATACGCTAAATGCAACTGTGATTCTTACGACAGTGATTTAGGATTTTCTTTTCTTTTATTTTCATTTTATTTTAGTTAGCTTAGTTTATTTTACTCGAGGACGAGCAAAATCTTGGTGTGGGAGTATTTTTTTGAGCTAAAAATGTGATATTTTTAAGGTACTTTTACACCGATTTTAGGCTCATTTTAATAATATTTTTCTAGGATTTTAATTGATTTTATTTTATTTTGCAGATTTTGAATAAATGCAGAAAAAGGGCTTAAATGGCGGAAAAAGTGAGAAAAATAGAAGAAATGTCGGAGGTTGAAGAATCGGGCCAATTTCCAAAAAAAAATCAGCCAAAGAAAGAAGGAAGAAAAATAGAAAAAAACCAGACCGGTCCAGCTGAACCGGACCGGCCGGTTCGACCAACCGGTTCACTTGAACCGGATTCCACTTAAAACCCCCACCCCTTCGTCTTTCTCTTTCCTCTTTCAGTCTTCCCCTATTTCTTTCTCTCTCCCCGACCCTCGACCCAAAAAACCCTAGAGGCCCTTACCCAGAAACCCTCATCGCCATTCCCACCTCATCTCCTTTCTCTCTCTACCCCGCTCTCTCTCCTCCAGCACGACACCCTCTACCCACGGTTTTCCCCAAAACCGAAACCACCAACTCACCCACTACCTCTAAAACCACCAAGCCACGTCCCACCTTCGCTGGCCTCATCTTAGCCGTCCAGCACACAACCACCATCATCTTCACCATCACCACCCGTCAACCACGCTCCAAACGCCAGCAAGGCATTTCGCACACCCTCCATCCACCGTCCACGCATCACCACAAGTCGACGGTCCAGATTGATGCAGATCGGGTATAAATGGAGTGGCGATATCCATTGAGGAGAGCAGATAAGGAGGTTTAATTTCGTGTTCTTCAGTTTAATTTCCAGGTTTTTTTTTTGCAATTAAATTTCCAATTTTCGCAGTTAGGGTTTGTGTTAGTGAGTTGCAATTTGATGTAATTCGGTCTCAATTTTCATAATTCTCAAGTGTAATTCGAACCCCAGAGCTATTTTTATGAGAATTTTGTTCAAATTATTGAGGAATTTTAGCGTTTGTTTATTTCCTCCTTTTCCCCTGTTTTCGGTTCTGTTCATGCGTGTGCTTGAACGACCGACAATGGCGATTCATCCATTGCTGGGTTGGGCCGAACTGCAAAGTAATGAGGCCTAGACTAGTTGTTAGTGCACCCCCCTCCCTTTCCCCTATTCTGTCTCTGCCTTGGACGTTCTGTGCTGGTGATGTTCTGACTTTGCCCTCTTCCTGGTGCTCTGATGGCTGCAAGTGAGGAGCCACGTTTTGATATGCAAGCTTCTGGGTAATCTCGTTCCTATTGCTGCTGCTTTTTGTCTGCTTTGAGTTAGCTTGCAGGTTTAGTTTTAGAGTTTGTTCGTTTTCTTTTCAATTCCAGTTTCTCAGGTTAGCATCTAGATTCGATGTTTTGAGTTAGGATTTTAAGTTTTTTCGTACTCTGTTCTGATTCTGTATACCCCTTCCCTATTGCTCAATTGTTTTGCTGGGATAATTTGATGTTGTTTGGTTGCTTGACTGATGGTGGATTATTATTAAAAAATGGTGGATTGTTTGGTTGCTCAATTAGTTTATGTTCCATTTAGTTTAATTTATTCACTTTTAATGACCATAATCGAACGTTTTTCCCTGTGGACCGACCCTCTAAGTATTACAATGACATTGTATGCTTGAGGTTTAAATTCAATTCACATTTCCTAAAAAAAAACCTTTAACAGAAGGAAGTGTGTGTTTCTGGGTTAACCTTTCGGACAAAAGGGCAGGAAAGTTTTTGATTTAGAAACCTGCGATTTTTTGTGAGTCGCGATGTAATTTTTCATGAGAATATTTTTCCTTATAAGAAATCCACTCAGCTAAATTCCTCACAACAACCCATCCTATAACATTATGGGGGTACTCCATGTTATGATGATGCAGAAAATCAAGATGGGCCACCTAACATCAACTACATCCTACTTTCATATTCTACCAGCATGGATCAACATGAAGCCACGGGGCGCACCCAGCCCAGTCTCGATACACACAGTGTCGATCCAGCCGCAAAGAGAAGTGAGCCTACTAGGCTAGGCCCAGTGCCGCAAAGCCAGTTAGATAATCAAGCAGAAACTCCCTCCCTAAAACCAGAATCACATCCAACTTAGTGGGCCTCTGACTCATCCACGCTTAGTCCAGGAGCACCACTAGCGCCTGCTCTACCCAACTCAGCCTAGCCCGCCATCCAGCCCCCTGCACGCAAATATGCTCGGCTCAGTCAGCCCCCAGCAGACTCGATGACTATTTATGCTACACCGCATAGCCCAATGACCCTTTGCTCTCAAGCTATTCCTCCTCTGCACAACCGCACTCAAAAGAATCCTTAGGTACGCGTTATCCTATAGCCTAATATGTCACCACTAATAATTTTTCTATCTCTTATCAAAAAATTTTAGTTGCTATCACCTGGATTGTTAAGCCCACATCTTTCCATGAGCCTGTTAAGGATCCTAATTGGCGCACTGCCATGGTCGGGGGGATTGCAGCTCTTGAGAATTATCACACCTGAGTCATCGAAGATCTTCCCCCTGGTAAGAAACCCATCAGTTGCAAATGGGTCTACCGTGTCAAGTATAATACTGATGGGAGTATTTAGCATTATAAGGCCAGATTAGTCATACGAGGTGATCACCAAGTTAAGGGCTTTGACTACAATGAAACATTTGCTCCAGTCACCAAAATGACAAGTGTGTGAATATTCTTTTCCGTTGCCATGGCAAAAGGTTGGGAACTGCATCAAATGAACGTTAATAATGCCTTCTTACATGCCGACCTTAATGAAGCAGTCTTTGTGTGCATACCTCCTGGATTCTCCTCCAAATTTCGTAACAAGGTATGTCGACTCAATCACTCCCTATATGGTCTCCGTCAAGCTCCACGACAACGGTTGGTCAAATTATCCGGCGCGTTAAGCGAGTATGGCTTCGTTCGTTCCTATGCTGGTTATTCGTTATTTGTTTATCGTAAAGAGGAAGTATTTATGGCCTTACTTGTTTATGTGGATTATATAGTCCTTACCTCCAATAATAGCTATGCTTCCCACAAATTTAAAACCTATCTTAATGACTACTTTAGCATCAAAGATGTGGGCTCTTTGAAAGATTTTTTTGGGTATCAAAATTGCTTGTGGGCCTACCGGCATGTTTTTATGTCAGCGAAAGTATACGTTGGAGATTATTGATGAATGTGGGCTCTTAGGCGCCAAACCCACTGAGTTTCCGATAGAGGAAAATCATAAGCTTGCTTTTGCCACAGGTTGGGAACTACACGCTACAAAAGATTGGTCAGCCGCCTTATCTACCTTACAATTACTAGACCCG
This sequence comes from Selenicereus undatus, assembly GCA_017589665.1. Classification (NCBI taxonomy): domain Eukaryota; kingdom Viridiplantae; phylum Streptophyta; class Magnoliopsida; order Caryophyllales; family Cactaceae; genus Selenicereus; species Selenicereus undatus. The sequence continues at coordinate 16,229,618 of JACYFF010031952.1, read as the reverse complement.
AACTCACCTATGTTGCACATGTGCTGTCACAGTTTATGCAGTCACCCAAAGAAGCTCTTATGGAAGCAACGCATCATGTCATTTGTTACCTTAAAGGCACCGCAGGTGAGGGTGTATTTTTCCCCTCCAAAAGTCATCTCCAAGTCTATGGCTATTGCAACTCCGGTTGGGGAATTTGTCCACTTTCCTGACGTTCAGCGACTGACTATTTTATCACCCTTGGGGGCTCTCCTATCCCCTGGAGGACCAAGAAGCAGGCTACCATTTCCTGATGATCGGTCAAAGTGGAATACAGCGCTATGGCGATTGCCACTAGTGAACTTGTTTGGGTACGCACCTTTCTAGCCTCGCTTGGCATCTTTCATACCCAACCGACGAAGCTTTTCTGCGATAGTTAGGCTACCATGCACATTGCCAAGAATCCAGTCTTCCATGAAAGGACAAAAGATATTGACATCGACTACCATTTTGTTCGCGAAAAATTGACAGCCGGTCTTCTCACATTCGAGCACGTCCAATCTCAGCATCAACCAGCTGATATCCTTACTAAGGCGCTTGGAAGATGTCGTTTCCAGTATTTGAAAGGCAAGTTGGGCATTACAAATTCGCTTGCTCCAACTTGAGGGGGAGCATTAAGGAAACTAAATCTTTAAATAATTTATTTAGTAATTGTATTTGACTTACCTTCCAACTCATGGTTACCAAGTTATAGTGTGATTAGGCTACTTGTGTATAAATTAACCAGAACGTTTTGCAATTGGCAAGGCAGAGCAGAAATCAAATACACGGCTAAGCTTGTGCCGGTCATGCTCAAAATTCTCTCTCTTGAAACTCTTCTATGGACTTAGTTTTCTATAGAAACTAAGTGATTAACTTTTATGGAGCTTTGTCAAAGTCTACCGGCTTTATAAAACCCACACTGAGAATCAGAGAGGTACTTTGACTTCGTTGGACTCATAAATTAATGTACTTCTTCCATTGTTATTTGATTTACTCTATTTCTTTGTAAACCCAAAATCAAAGAATGAAATTACCGTAGTTCATTTGATCACTTGTGATTGGCAAAAAAGACATTATAATTTAGATATCAATATCCTTATATCAAAAAAGGGGGAAAAAAAAGATTTTAAGTTTTGCAATATAAAAAAATAAAAATAAAAATCTGCTTATTCAGTAATTCATAACTGGAAATTGTAGTTAAGAATAATGCGTTAAGAGCATAGGCAATGGTGATCCATCACAAGTGGGACCCACACGCTCCACATTATCGTACAAGCCAACTTTTTCTCTTTTCTCTACATCCTATGGATCACCAACTTGGATCACCAAATAAAATAATATTTTATAGACCCCACCGCTAACATATTATTGGGTTTTAGACTTTTAAGGGCTTAGTTGGCCAAACAAAAGAGAAAATGTGTGGAGGCGGATCACGGCCGTGAGGTGGACCGTAGGGCGAGCAAAGCGGATCATTGATGCATGGTGTTTTTTAACCGTGAGCCAAATTTTTGGCCCGTAAGCCTTGCATTGTAAGTGCTCTAATGGGAGCGATAGCAAGGAGCTCCAAATTTACTTATTTACTCGAAAAGAGCGGTGGCTGCAATGGGTGGGGTGAGGGAACCATTGATCTCTTTATCAAATGGATCAATGAAGCGACAAAGGCTAACCTCACTAGAATAAGTTGAAGTCTCCTAAAACAAATCCTACCAGTTCATAGTCTAATGTAAGCCAATTCTGCTCCAATCGTGGACCAGTTGCATCCTTCCCCTGAATAATGGAATGAAATTCATCTCAGGTACTGCCCAATTCGAAGTCCACATCAGAATGAACATGGACTCAAATCAGAATGATAATCAACGAAGAAAAAACTAATAGAGAATCATTGTATGGTAGGCAAGTGTAATTATGTTATTGGTAAATATATGTAAATATCTTTTGGTAACGCTAAGCATGAGTAATATAAAATGTAAGGACCCCGGCTCGTCAATTGAGCTGACCGAAATTATTCAATTAAATATTGTCACATGATATTCGAGCATTTCTAAGCGAGAAGTCTTGAGTGTGAATTTCATCAACCCCCTATTGATTTATTGTACAAGGTAGAAGGACATTTGTAACATCTACACTTTAAACTCAAATGATATTCGCGAAACGAGGGGTGTTAGAATATAAACATATTCTTGGGCCTTCAACTAACAGATAGAAACAGCAAAATCTTACATTAATTCATCGATAAACTCTAACTGGAAAGCACCCCAATCTAACTGTGTTGTTTGATCCGCAAAGTCCGTTGAATCACCCGCCATTATTGAAGACTGATATGGCATTAGTGGAGCTGAAAAACCTGACATTAAATCTAAGATAACAAATTAAATGTCATTCATCTCTCATACTGCACAAAATAGTCCTAAATCAAACAATTAACAACCTATGAGTTGAACTAACGACAATTTGTTTTAGATAATTAGTTGGCAAAACAATAAGTAAATACAATTATATGGTTGCTGATAGTAGTTCAGTCAATTAACAATACCCGCACCCCATTAAGGAAAAATATCAAATAAGATACCACCTCGAGCGTAAGAAATTATACTACTTCTCATATTTCGTGCCAAGATTTTGCTTCACTGACAAAATGGAAATCTAAAGATTGAAGCAAACATCCTCAAATTCAGGCCAGCCAAGTGAGATCTCATGTCTTATCCTCTAGTATTTATGTTTAATAAGCTTGATATTAATTTCACATTTCCAAAGTTCTTGTTCAAAAATGCCGTCAAGCTACAATATATTTAAATATGCCGCGTAACTTTTTTTTTCAATAATAAATGCTATTAAACTTTTCAAGTTATTATGACAGTGACATATTACAATAGTTTTTGAAATATTGAGGGGTATTTTTTATGTTTTAAGAAAATTAAAGGACATTTTTTATCCATAAAAAATAACATTTTTCAATATTTTATACAGCTCAATGACATTTTTTTAGCAAGATCTACTAATTGTTGACAATGATAAACCTCCAAACTTCACTAATATCATTGCCTATGACAAATATTAATATCCTATGTGAAACATTTCATTGACTGTTAATTCTTATTTGTTGTAGGTACCACTTGAAAGACACAATCCTTGCTGGTGGGATTGCATTTAATAGGGCTCACAATTTAACTATATATCAATATTCGAGAATAGATGATAGATTTAATAAATTATTTAATGATGGAATATCAAGTTACTCTCTCATTAGTATGAAAAAAATGCTCGAGAACTATAAGGGACTTGAGGGCGTCTCCACTTTGGTTGACGTAGCAGGAAATATTGGCATAAATCTTAATATGATTATCTCAAAGTACCCTACCATCAAGGGTAAAAATTTCAATTGGCTCATGTCATCAAAGATGCGCCAACAAACAAAGGTACCGTACTATCTTCCTTTAAGGAAAAAAAATATATCTCTTACATTTTGAGCAAGATTGGGAATTAATTGAGAATGATAACATTGGATTACCAATATAGGAGTGGAGCATATCAGAGGGGACATGTTTGTAAGTGTTCCACAAGGAGATGCTATGTTTATAAAGGTAAGCTTTGTATTTACTTAACTTCATATCAGTTTGCAAAGATGCAACCATTTAGTGACATTGGTTTGAGTTGATCTAGTATGCTAGTGATTAATTAAGAGTTTATGTGAATCCTAGTGGATATGCTGCAACTGGAGTGATGAGCATTGCCTTAAGTTACTAAAGAACTGCTATGCCACCTTACCGGACCATGGAAAGGTGATTATTTGTGACTTTATCCTCCCTAAGATATCAAAAACTAGCTCTGCTGCAAGGGTGCTTCTCAAGTTCGATGATGTGACGTTTTTGAGCTTGGTAGGTGGGAAGATAAGGACAGAAGAAGAGTTTGAGGCCTTGGCAAAAGGTGCTGGGTTTGAGGGAAAAATGGCTTGTTCAGCTTCTGATGCTTATGCCGTTATGGAGTTGTTGAAGAAAAAATAATTAGCCATTTGTCAATGATTTTTTTTACATATGTTTCTCTAGTCTTGAAGAAGATCCCTCATCCAAGGTGCAGTGTGAAATAAAAAATTAAATGATGGGCTCACATTTGGGCTAGTACATAGTACATACACGCAAGTTAGCTCACAACAAGACATGTTAAAAGATAATGGTTAGTATGAGCCCGTGTGTTATATTTGCGCCTGTCGTTCGGTAGGAGTAGAGTTTGTGTGAATCGTATTATATTGGTATAAATATAAATAAAACAAAACGAAGATGGTGTTTGGTCACTTCACCAGAACATGAGCGGCCCCCAACCACCCCAAACGTCAAAAAAATGATTGTGTTTTAGTTTGTTATTTTGTTTGTCTTTTCTCATTGCTGTGTCCCTTTCACATATATCGATTAAACATCAAGTCTCATCTCTTGCCACTTGGCTAGTTGTCCAACTTTTTATTGATTAAACATCAACTTACAGCTCCTGGCACGGAGTCCCGTCTCCCTCTTCAAGAAACTCTCTCTCTCCTCCTCTCTAATCATCTTTAATTAGGTTTTGCCATGTTTATTTTGTTCTCTTAGGACGAGTTAAACTTGATTAAATCTTTCTGAATGTTACAAAGTCATTTTCTTTTTCTAAAAATCTCTGGTGTTGTGAAAGTAAAGTTTCTTAGTTAGCTTTAGTTAGTTTTAATTAGTTCTCCCATGAACTAATTAACCTAATTATACTTTTTCATGTTTTTTACACGCATGCCCTGGTCTTTTTAGCAATAGTGAGAATTCAGCCTACAGTTTGCATCTTTTTATAGCTTCTTATATTTTTAGCAAAGAATTCTTACAAGTTCTTAAAACTCCTTACAACTCCTTACATCTTCTTATATCTCTTTATATATTTTTTATATTATTCAACTTGTTATTTATTTTTTTCTCATATTTATAGAATGTGTATATATTTTTTATATACTACCAGTATGAAAAATTTGTATATATTTTATAAACATAATATTCCCATAAACATAAAATTAAAATTAACGATGTAAATTATATTTGAATTTTGATGTGAATCATATTAGCCGTTATATAAAAAATTTAGCACACTTACAAAATTATAATACAAAAATTGCATTCATTTTAAGTTTCAACGTGAATCATATATGAAAATAGTCAAACTGTAAGTGACGAAAGTATTTCAATTTTTTCATCCATAATTTCATCTATGACAATTTGGCTGCTGTCATTGTACGATTGAATATTGAGTGGGTCATCCACATTTGAGTCCCTTGCTGAGCTTGTTATACCCTTTTTATACAGAGCAATAAAATTGTGGAGAATAAAATAAGCAATGATTATCTTAAGCTACTACTCTAGTCTCATTTGAAGTATTGTATCTGTCATATTTTTTTTATCTTCCATTCAGTACTCCAAATGTTCTCGCAATTGTTCTTCACAAAGATGAGTGCCGATAGTTGATTGCTCCTTTACTCCTTCAGGTGGACCATATTTCTTAAATTGTGGGACATTACAACAAGTTTCTTTTCCTAAGTTCAGAGCTAAATATCCAAGTGTATTTGTATATATTGAGTCAGCCAAGTAGTATGTTCACAAACAATTGTGAAAAATGATTAGAATTATTTTTGATAAATGAGAGTCATCAAAGAAAATGTCAAAACCACATCCTCATGTACTTATAGGGATGATGAAAACTGAACTTAGGTTGAAGCATACAATTTCATAATAATGTCAGATCATGTACACTCCCCTCCCAGCCGACATTTAAATAAGTGGTCATCATGTCAAATGATACCACAGCCAAAAGTATTCCTAGCGTTCTGAACTGTACATGATCAAAGAGCATCACCAGCATCTTCTTCAAGTATTACTTCAACATGAGAGCCAGCCAACACTCCATTTTCTCCATTTGTTTTTTCATCTCTTTCTGTTCTTTAAAAAAAATTGATAATAAAATTCTCATATTTCAAGAATACTTTCCTAATATTTTGAGGGGTTCACCTATATTTTTTTTCATCTATGTCAATAATATTAATTTAAAATTATTTCATTTAAATAGGATTTCATTATAAGGGTTCAAGTGAATTTTATTAGAAAAATTGTTGTTATTTTTAATTTGTTTATAGTGAGGTCAAATTAATGTTAATATAAAAAAAACAAGTGAAGTATAGAACATATTTAATTCTATAAATTCGTGGACTTGAATTTAGTTATTATTATTTAATTGACTTATTTAAAGGTTTATTTTCATCAGTTATGTTATTCCAATATTATCTCTTCTCATCAAAAACGATAACTATAGAAAGAAAAAAATTATTTTTGTAATGTTAAAACAAAATTTGATTAGTGATGGTATAAAATTAATTTTACAAATATCACACAGTTTATTTTCATGAAAGAATTATTTTGCAAATCATACATCAAAGACCAATAAGTATGCATATGTATGTGAACAATTTATTTCTACAGCTTTTTAATAATTTAACAACTGCTTCCATCTATCCTTATAACTTGATATAGCTTTTTAGAATTCCTTACAGTTCCTTATATGTTTTTACTTTTTCTTGTAGCTTCTTCACAGTTCTTATAGCTGTTTACAACTTTTTATAACTTCTTACAGTTCCTTACATTTTCTTATATCATAAAACTGCATCTGATCATGAACAAGAATAGACCCTCATTTTGCTAGATTTTTTTTTATGTGCGTATGTTTTGCTAACTTAATCTATTTTTTCTTGTGCATATATATTTTTTTTTGCATACTTCCTTCCCTTATATTGCTTAATCTTTTGTTGACTATATTAATATTGTGTTAACGCTTATCTCTTGTGTTTTCCTCTTATTTTGGACCAGGGCAATCTTCAGTGCTCTTTTGACCCTCGGGTTCATCTGTCCATCCCTTTAGGGACATTGGTCATTCTCTGTACTTGTGTTTGGAATATAGTTTCACATTTTCTCCTGAGTCAATCAGTGAGATTGAAAGTTATTTATAAATTTGTGTGCTTTTCTTCATTTTTTTTAATTTTCCTTCACCTTCGCCATTTTTTATTTTTGATTCAAGAAAATTGGATTAAGTGGGCAAAGTCATTATTAAAAGTCACTAAATAACAAATTGGAGTAAATTAAAGAGGTTAAAATCAGAAGGTTTGCGGAATTTTCATAAGTCAAGTTTAGGGTATTTCTACGTCAATTTGAATCCAATCTATATTTTCTTATGTAATGAGATAACTCTATGAAAGAGCTTTCCAACATGTGGTCAAAGTCCAATTTGGAGTTCAAGAGTGTTCATAGGGCCCATTTTTCAACAAAGTGTGTCAAGTTAGATCAAAATCAGGCCACCTTCTATTTTTTTCATTCTTCTCACCTTCTTTTTCACTTTATCTCAATATGCTTTCTTTATATAAAATAAACTAGACTTCAAGAGTTTTGTAAATTGACATTTTCTATTTCCTAACTCTTTGTACTTTGTGAGATATGAAGTTTCAAAGTTGGAATCTCAAAAATAAAAGCTTTGCATAATTTAGATCAAATTCTTCATTTTAAAAAATCCAAAAAAATATTTTCAATTGTCCAAAAAATTGAAATAAAAATTTAACATTGCATGGATCTGTCTATTTTACCCCAATAAAATAGGTTTTCAAAACACCATTTCAATAATTCAGGTAAATGAAATAAGGACACCCTAACTAGCATAACAAACTTGGTTTTAGCACCTGACT
>JACYFF010031952.1:16199484-16221495 GCA_017589665.1 Selenicereus undatus | reverse complement strand
TATACATATATATGTATGTATGTATATGTACATGTATGTGTATGTTTAAATGTATGCATGTATGTATGTATGTATGGATAGATAGAATGATAGATAGATAGATAGGGAGATAGATAGATATGTGTGTGTATGTGTGTATAAAGCATTGTGCGTGTCTTTCATTCTTTCATTTATTCTTGATCTTGTAATACTAATGTCTTTGTAAAGTCCTTTGGCTCGAAATTTCAAATAGTAAGACTCTCTATGTTTAAGCGTGACTTAACCTATTTACAATATATCAATTCAACCAAATAACCAATCGGATAGTCTAGAATTATTATTATTCAATATTTAGTAAAACCCAATTTATGACACATAAACATGGGTATGGCACCTGAGTGATGATGATATCTCAACCATTTCGAACTCATTCTTAATTTGAGCCCACGAAAGGTGCCAGTCCTAGGCCCATAAAAGTGATTCAAGAGATGACGATAATCGTAACTGCCGCTACATGATCATCTTGACCTAAATCCTGAGTTTTAAACATATTTAACTAAATACCAAATAATGACTTCTAGACTTATACTTCCTTGTATATATATGTATATATTTGTATGCTTGTCCGTAGGGCCTACATATTCTTTAGTGTGTGATAGAAGCCCTTCATCAAACCCAAGTCATAATTAGAAATTCATTCATGTCTAATCTTTAGGATGGTCTACATCCATCTCCACTCAAATAGCCCGCACAACTTCATGATTGTCCCTAGTGGATTGTTTTTGGATCAGATATGATCCAATAGTTTATCGTATCCTCCTTTTTGTTGTGGTTAATTGGTGGGGACTCTATCTTAAGCTTATGAGAAGTCCTAGCCACCAAATGCCAACCCATTAACTTTACAAAAATCCATCTCACCCTATACCAAATGAATTATTTCTTAGTCAAAATAGAAATGGTAAGAGGTCTAACCCTTATACTCGTGCCTAGACTTAGGACAGTCTACTTATTCAATCACTTATCACCTCGAGCATAGAATTGAGACCCTAAGTAACTCTCTCTATTCTTATCTGGATCGATTCAACTCTAAAACTGAGTCATGTTTAACGTCTCTTAACGTGAATTAGATAGGGAAAAATATCCCTAACCATTTCCTAATGGAGCTCACAAGCTTATGATAGAGTCCCTGTCAAAACTATGTAGGGTTTTGATTTGAGAGTATATTCAAGTCTACAATGGTCGATACGTAGAGTAGTTCGACTCTCATTCGAATGCAAACCACTATACACTCGCCAATATGTTAGCCTTGGGTCTTTTATTTGTGTGCTTGCCCATACATTCCGATATGTACATATCTGATGTGTTTCTTTCATTTTAATTATGTAATAACTCATTCAAATAATAAACACTTCAGGAAATCTAAAAAGACGCAACATATTCGTAGGAGTCTGCCTAAGCATGGAAGATGTAGAGGGATCTTGACAGTTGGACTTGCTAACGAAGACCCTGAACTCATCATTTTAGGTTGTCATACCAGTTTTTATAGATTTTTGCCTTTTTGGACATAGGAGCCATCTTTGTTTTTTAAAAATAGTTTCTCATTCCATTTTCTCAAAACCCGATCCTTATTTGGATCATAACAAGATCGCAACTTTGGTCGTTCTACTTTTCTACCATAGAGACTAACCTCGGCCTAGAGCGATCTCTCATCCTCTCCCATATCGGGGGGTGTTTGTCTATAGGGATGTATTCACCCCACTTAGGATACGAGAGTGGGATCCCCTTTTGCGTTTGACGCAATTCAAGCCTTATAATATGTAGAGTATAACCATAAATTTTTTATGAGATATTTACAACTGCTTTCTCTCAATTTTTTAGTAATTTTAAATATCCTTATGTTTTAGCATTATTTTAACTCGCCATGTTTATATGAATTAATTTAATAGCACGAAACAGGTGAAATTAACAATTGAGAAATGAAATTACTAAATTGTCTCTAGTTAACTTCGAGAAGAAAAAGTTCGTGCTATTATAGCCTTCTTAATTTCTCAAATCTAAAGGTCAACTTCTCTCCTCAACCACAAAGTAATCTACTCTCTTCAATCAGACGATTGATAGCATTAAGCTTTGTGCGCAAAGAGGTGAGTTCTGTTCAATCTCCTATGAACAAATAGGTGAAGTATGGAAGGATATCAGATAAAAAGGGAGGCTTTGTAAGAATTTCTTGGAGTTATGGGAAGCCAATGACGGATCCCCCAAGTCCCTCCCCCCAAAAAGCCAATTCATCCCAACATCTCAGCAAACTAGCTCTTCGACACACACACATCTGCACACATACACACACAACAACATACAGAGATAGAGACAGATAGATCGGCAGACACAAAGATAGAAAACCAGAGAGAGATTAGGACTCATTCGGGATTAAATAAGTCATTCAAATATAAGATATGTGAGCATTTTTGGATTTTCAAAACCCCAAAGTGAATTAGTACCATTCAATGTAAACTAACAAGAGTTGTATAATATTCACTACCAAGTAAGGAGATGTTTAAATTAATACTAAAAGCTAGAGCTCGGCAATGTGTCGTGTCGGGTCGGGTTTGTGTACGTGTTCGTGCCCGTGTCAAACTTAAACGGGTTGAAAACCCATAGCCTGTATCCGATCCGTTTAATAAATGGGTTGAAAAAGTTCAACCCAAACCGCTGAACATTTAAACGGGTTGATTTGAACCTAACTCATTTACCTAAATGGGTAAAACATGTTAGGTTCGGGTTATCCATTTTACCCACCAACCTGTTTAATTGCATTACAAATTTCATCCCAAAGATAATTTACCAAACAAATTACATATTTTTCAGCCTCTTAAGGCATAGCTGCTTTCAAAAGTATACTAAAATAGTGACTAACTTACAGGCTCCAGCATATTTGGAGCCTATTCCAGCAAAATAGTCAACAACAAAAATAACTTTATAGCCTAGAAAGTTCGTATAACAATCAACTACTTAAGTTACAAACCATGCATGTCCAAGTCAAGTCTTCAACAACAGCAAACAAAGTTCAAATTGTCTAAATTCTTAATAATATAGCCAACAATTCAACAACTAATAAGTCCATAAAAGAGACCACAAAGCCTAATTCTCACCCAAACTATAAACGATAAACGGTAGACGCTAAATAAACAGTAAACGGGTTGGCCTATGTAATCCATTTTATTAAAAGGGTCAAATGGGTATTTTTTTCATGTCAAGATTCTCAACCTAAACCTAACCCAATTAATTAAACGGGTTCATCGTATCAACCCACTTAATTAAATGGGTTCAAACTTCATATCCAAACATGCTTAACTCCGTGTCCGGTTAGGGTCGGTAATCGTGTCGGGTCATTTTTTCCGAACTCTACTAAAAGTTTAGTGTATTTAAAATTACCACCAAAAAAATGAGGAATGCTAGATATAAATATCTCAATTCTTTATGAACAACTTTTTATTAGGTTTTGCACGACTTATAATTTATCTAAAAATAGTTATTTAACAAGGATGAATCATGTGCTTTCCATGCATTTTTTACTAATGTTTATTTAATAATAATAAAGTGAAAATAATTTATAATTATTAGCATGTAAAATATATAATAATACAGAACAATTATAGAGAAAATTAAGATTTCAAAGTAAATGTAAAATAAACTATAATAATAGAAAAATAAATTACTTTTAAATCTAATTTTGTCAAATAATATTGTTAATATTCTTGGTTCAATATTCCTACGTTAGATTTTGCATAAATTCTAAGAAAACAGTAACACAAAATGAACCTATAATTTACGAATAGTTGTCTTAAATAGAAAAATGAATTTGTAACTTTCACTTTGGTCATTTGACTCATATTTGTATGTGCATTATCTAAAAATATGCATAACAATTTATAAAATTATAATGTATAGTGAAACATAAAACATTTCCATCAAATTAATGTATTATCTTATTGATACTTTAAAATATTTAATGAATATCAGTTTCACATTTATCTAAATTATACACTTTATGTTGAAAAAATTAAGAAAGAAATCTGTCTGGGATCACTTCGAGGCTTCTAGGCAGGTGGTGTACTCTTTTCCTAAAAACTCTAATCGCCCCTGATTGTGCAACAGGGTTTAGTGATTAGATCTTTGGGATGCAAAGAAGCATCCCTGTCTGCGTGTTGCACACACGAAGACAGGCCTTAGGAGTCTTAGGACGTAACATAAATTCAAAGGGAAGGTTGCTAGGAACAATTTTTGGATAAATCAAATCACACAACTCATCCTCTATTTATAGAGAATATGGTGTGGTTTCAAGAGACATGCACATTTTCATGAGATGAAATCTCATCTATTGATTTTAATCTAAATGGTAATAATTGAAGAGACACTTGTGAAATTAATTAGTTGATTAACTAATTACATCTCTTCAATTGCAAATAACATTAATTACTATTTGTATTTAATAGCAAAAAATATTATTTATTAGAAGCCTTTTACCAAAAGTCACTATTGGCATCATTTGTAGCATTTGATTAATCCCAATTAATAATAATAATTAACTCATGTCTGTTACAAATTTCCATTTTGATGGAAATTACTCCAACATTCCCCCACCATTTCCATAATAAATGGTGTAACGAATTTTCGGAGGTCTTTATGCATAAATGAAGGTGTCTTGCGATTGAACCTCTTACTTAGTGACGTGTCCGTCAAATATTTAGGTTTAAGTGGTAGAATATGCTTTGAACCAGTAAACCTCTATGAATACTTGCATATAAGTCACACACAAGACCTCCGTCCCAAAATCACCTAGTCATCCTGACACTTTTAAATGGGCATGTGTCTTGTATCCATTCATTAGCATATTGGAGCCAAGCCCATTAGACTCCTCTAAGCCGGCCTTGCGTAAATGCTCATGTAGGTGAACCTTTACAATATCCCGTAAATATCATAACATGAGAACTTCTGAATTAGAGAAATAAGATTTCATTTTCATTAACATGATAAATACTTACAATTACACCCAGGCATACACGGGGACCTACAAGAAATTTATCGAAGTTAAGCACTTATTTCTAAACATTCTAAAAGTTCTTCATGTAAGGTTCATTAAGAGCCTTAGCTCACCCTCCAAAACTATATATGGGAATCTAAGCACTCCGGTCATGGATGGGAAATGAATGAGTGCCTCAAACCATTCTTATGATGTACTTTGACTTATTGAACTTAGGACTAAATGTTTCCATCCAGCATTAAGTTTAGTTTCCACCATAGAAGGTTTTGGATATGGACTTTAACCCCATCCCACTTGCTGTTTTAATCAATAAGTCTGTTGCAAGGCCTTTTGTTAATGGATCAGCCAGATTTTGTGCTGAATGTACAAAGTCCACAGTTATGACACCATCTTTGATAAGTTATCTTACATAACTGTGATGTAAACCAATATGCCTTTATTTACCATTGTGTACATTATTGTATGCTCTTGCCAAAACAGAAGCACTGTCACAACGTAGAGAAAGATGTGACATTGGTTTTGGCCACAAAAGAATTTCATATAGCAAATTCCTTAACCATTTGGCTTCTTTACAAGCTGATGCGAGAACAACAAATTCAGCTAACATAGTCGAATCAGCTATGTAAGTTTGCCTCTTTGATCCCTAAGACACTGCACCCCCACCAAGGGTGAAAATCCATCCACTTGTGGAGGAATGATCTTCACTATTTGCAATCCAATTTGTATATGAAAAACCTTCCAAAACATATGGATAACCACAATAGTGAAGTCCATAGTCAATAGATGACTTGAGGTATTTTAATACCCTTGTTACTGCATGCCAATGCATGTGACTAGGGTTACTTGTATATCGACTTAGCTAGCCAACTGCAAAAGCTATATCCAGTCTTGTGCATGACATTTTATACATCAAACATCCTATAAACCTAGCATATTCAAGTTGACATAATGGTTTTCCAGTATTCTTTTCAAGTTTAAACTTACATCAAAAGGTGTAGATATAGGTTTACAATCATGATTGTTAAATCACTTCAACACCTTTTCAATATAATGCGATTGAGACAATATCAATCCCTAAGAAAACATCAGCTTCTCCCAAATCCTTCACATCAAAGTTTTGGGACAAAAATCTTTTGGTATTCTCTACTTGCTCAATATCTGTACTAAAAATCAACATATCATTTACATATAAGCAAATGATAACTCCTTTATCACCAGTAAACTTGGAGTAAACACACTTGTCGGCATCATTTATATGAAAACCATTTTTCAAGACAACCTCATCAAACTTTTGATGCCATTGTTTAGGGGCTTGCTTAAGTCCATACAAGGACTTAACTAATTTACATACCTTGTGCTCTTGACTCGGCACAATGAACCCCTTGGGTTGTCTCATATACACCTCTTCATCTAGATCACCATTTAAAAATATCTTATTGACATCCATTTGGTGAATTACTAGATTGTGTATAGAGGCTAGTGCTAGCAACAATCTAATGGTAGATGTTCTAGCAACCAGGGCATATGTATCAAAATAATGTACGCCCTCCTTTTGGGTATTCCCTTTGGCTACCAACCTAGCCTTAAACTTAAGAATTGAACCATCAAGGTTCTTCTTTGTTTTAAACACACATTTGCATCCAATAGGTTTACATCTCGGTGGGAGATCAACTAATTGCCAAGTGTCATTGCCCATGATTGAAGTCATTTCATCATCTATTGCTTCTTTCCAAAAAGAAGCATTTGACGATGACATTGCCTCCTCATATGTTAAAGGATCCGATTCCACATTAAAACAATGTGGAACACAATTAGAGATTGAATCTCTAGAACCTTCAATAAGGTAGACAAGAAAATCCAGCCCATAATTTTTAGTCTTTCTTGCCCTTTTACTCATTCCAAGTTCAAGTACATCATTAATATCAACCTCTTATTGATCTTGTATGTAATAGCCCGACCCTAAATCATGTTTATTTATTTAATTAAGTCATGTAATTCATTTTTCACATTTATTTATCTCATTTAATCATCCCGGTTGGGAGAATTCATTTGGGCTCCACTTTGCAATTCAAGTTTCATTTACCAAAAATAATTTTTTAGAGAAATTGATATTAGGCCTCGATAATTATGGGTTAAAAGATTAAATATTTTTCATGACATTACAAAAATTTAATTTCGACTTTGGAAAACAAAAATTAAATTAATCGCTTACGGTTTTGCTTTTTTCCGAACGCAAGCTCATTGAAGGCCAATTTTGGCCCAAAGTTGAATCCTAACGAGTTGTATCACTAACCTAGCTAATTAACCATGGTTTAAGCTTAACCATGGTTACTTTTAAGGGATAAATTTGCAGCCAGGTGTTTTGTTTCTTCATTCTCAACCAAATAAAAAGACAATTACACCAAAATATCAAGACTTTTCTCCCTCTCTTCCTCTTCATTTTTGCTGGCTGCTACTGCCATCCATCGCTGCCCTTTGCTGCCCCTTTTTTGTCGGAAACCACCACTAGAAACACCACCATCCAGCCACCCCCAACACCCCTCCAGCCACCAGCAGCATCCCCCTTTGTTCAAGCATCATTCACACCTCCTTTTTCAAGCATCAAGTGAGTAAACTCCAATCCCTATCATGCTGATTTTTGATTCTTAATCTTGTTTTTATTGGTTTTTCTTATTGATCATGCTATTTTGATAATATTAAGAGCTATATTTGAAGTGTTTAAGTGTTGGTTAAGCATAAAAGCATGTGGGACTTTAGATTGTTCATGATCATGCTAGTTTAAGTTTAAAGTAATGGATTTGGATTATTTTGTATTTGATTTTGCAATCCTTATCATTATAAATGATTATGGTAATGTTGGTATGGTTTTGGATGAGTAAAGAGTAATTTTATTGGGGGTTTATGTGAAGAAAAGCTTGCAAATATGTGCTGATTGAACTGTAAACAGACCTGAAACAGGGGCCACTTCGAGATTAAACTGGTACTGTGTTGCACATTGAAAAATTATGATTTTTGGTGGATTGATAGCTCAATGATTTAGATTTCAATGGGCCTTTGAATTACTTTATTTCAAGTTTTGTAGACAAAGTTATGGCCACTTTACTGAAGACTGCCTAGAATACATCGAAACTAGGAGCAGTTTTGAACAGTGAACTTTACGAAAAACCTGGTATTGATTGGATCATTGAAAATTTATGATTTTTGGTGTGTGGATATATAAATGAGTTATATTTCACATGCATTTTGAATCACCTTAATCCGAGTTCTATGCAAAATGTTATGGTCGTTTTGCTACGATTGCGCAGATTGAACTGAAATTGTGCACGTCTCTGTTCTACCCTAATTTTGGGGAACTTACTATGTGAATCATGCTTTGTGCCCTAAATAAAAGTTTTATTGGACTTTACGCGCTTTTCATATTAGGGTTTTACATCTTAGTTGGAGGTTAGTAGTGAAAGATGTGGATTTTCTAATACAGACCATCAAGCGGTAACATGAGTGAACACAGAAATCGTGACATTTGAAAATATTTTCATAAGTTTCTATATAATTATGGCTATTGCAAGGAAATTACAAAGTGTAGTGAGTTCAAAAAATTTGATTATGTATAGAAGCTTACTTGGGTTATAAAACTAAGTTAAAATGAAAATGAAATTTGAGAAGTCGGCAGAGTAATGACTCAAATCAGTGTCTATTGGACTTTGTTGGGGTTATTTGAGCTTTTATAAACCTCACAATACCTCTCTTGACATTAAGTCTTCTATTATCCATTTTAGAAGCATTACACTTTCCATTATCCATTTCGAAAATATCGTAAATCCATATTTCATTTATACCAATTAAAATCTTTTCATTATCACCTCAATCATTCCAATTTGGTCTATTTTGTTTCAGTTTGTTGTATTTCAAGTTCAATAACCCTAATTGATTTATTTTTTTCAAATCATTTTGTTGTAACTTATCTTATATTGAATTATTGGAATTGTGGAAGCTCTTTAATTAATCAATTTTTATTAAAGTTACAAATTCCAGGAGTAAATACTGTTTACTAACTGCATTTACCTATAATTATATTTCTTTAACAGAATCGAGGCCTAGACTATCGTTTCCATTGTGCATAAGTATTATGAAGTGAAATATCATTTTAAAGATTTCAGGTACGTCCATTGCCTGTATCTTTAGAAATCAGAGTGTATTTATCAACGTTATCGTATTCTGGTAAGTACATCAATGAATCAGTTTACACAGTGATTTATCAGTTAATTAGTGACCCCGTCAGTTATCTTCTATAGGGCATTTGCCGTTCAGTTACCCGCGTGGCTTCAGGTCAGGTCCCTGATCGGCTTGGCAGGTGTACACCTATCCATAGATCGTAACAGTATCAAGGGGTTCACTATAAGATAATAACTAGCAATGCAGTTTTACAATCATCTCATTAACTGTTTTAACTTGAAATGAATTGCAAAGCGGACCCAATCAGTGTTTCAATGACCATTTGACAATTCAGGAATGCTTGTATTGAGCTTCGACTCACAGTTCGAAATGTTTTTCATTTTTTTTTTTAGGAAAATGCTCAGAGAATCGTCTTCATGATAGTAAACTAGCAGAAGAGAATAAGTTGAGCAAGGGAATACGAATGGATCAGAAGTAATGCAGTATATGCGTACTTTAAAGCTGTATTTTGAATTCTTCAGTGGATGCAGATGCAGATTACATGGTGAATTGTTTTTACTATAGTGTAAAAACCTTATGTTGGTTAACAGATGATTATATATAGATTGATCAAGTGTGTATGTGTATGATTAAAGCTATGCTTAATTGTGTTATATATAGCACTCATGTTTTAAGTCTTGTCCTTTTGAACGGCGATAATGCCCCTATCATTGGATTCATCATATTACAATTGAGTGATTTATTAAGGAGAATATAAACAGTAAAACATGTTTAATTTGGGGGCGTTACAGATTTGGTATCAGAGCTAGGTTGAGATTTTTGTTTTTATGGGATATGGAGTACTATGGAATTAAGATATTGAGAAAGTTGGTTAGTGAGGAATAAGGACTATTATGATATCCTGGGAGATTTTTGACACTGGTAACATTTGCTTATCTCACACATATTCTACTCGTATATTCTTCTTTGTCAGATGGATCCATACAATGTGTATATAGTTTGATCTCAAGCATCAGATTCAAGGGTGATTTTGAACAACAAGTTAAAGGTGCCTCCAATGCATTTAGGTAAGTATGGCCATATTGTCCAGAAGTTGCTCGGTATGGCCATATGAGCCACCCATGTGAATGGTATGCTGTCCTTTTAGCTGAAATTGTTTATTTTTGGGATGTAAACTCTTGTACTCCGGGCGTGTGGCCTCATAGAGTTGTGGTCTCCCGTGTGTAGCCATTGAGCTTGATTTGTTATCCTTTTGTACTTCTAGTCAATGCAGGGGATTTGATGTAAAGCTTTAAGCTTGAAAAATGGCCAGTTTGCAAGCGAAACTCTGTCCGTTTCACCCCAGAAATTTAAGAATCACTAACACTCCTAGCCCTAGGGTTGGAGGTTGTTACAGATGTGTCCTATGAAGGGCCCTTGACTCATTTTTTTTAAAGTTAAATGCATAAGGGAAACTAACTATGGGCAGAATACACAAGTTCAATCAACTTGACATTTTTTATCGATGCACAAGGACCAACCTTGAAGTAACTTTTGCCCATGATCAATATGATTTACGCAAGGGTTTTGCATCCCAATTTTAGGGTTAAGGAGATATCTTTCATATGAAACAAGTTTCAAGTGGATTGGAGGTCATTTGGTTATTCAAATAGACAAATCAAAGTTTGCAAACTAGGCAGAATCCTAATGCACAAGGTCTGAATTTAGCTCACTTGCAGCTTATGCATTCCATTAGATAGGGATGTTTTGGTTAGTCTATGTCAAAGTACAAAAAGTAAGCTTTCTAATAACCCATGTTGCAGCATATTTGGAGACCATTGGTTAATGAAATTTAACCTAGAAGTCTGATGGTACAGACTGTCTGAGTCAGTGGGTACCTACAACTTTGAGCTTATATTTCCTTATCATATGGGTGTCATTTTGTGCGTTTCTTGGATTCAAGTAGCAATTACTTCAATATGTTTCATTGATTTCAGATATTTTCTTTTGTAACCCAAGAATTTCATCTAAGTGAGCTATATGGGGGTTCTTGATGTAGTATCCCCTGAATTGTAGGATTTTGGAGAGACTTGTTCTATGGTACATAAGTTTGAAACCATTGACTACTGACTATTCGTTAGAGGAGAAACCAAGGACACTTTAGAGAGACTTTTTGCTTCAATCCATTGCAATTCAAGACTTGCTTAAATTGCCCAAACTCTTGTACCCAGTCCATTGACTCCACCTCCATCTGTGAAGTAGGCATTACTCTTGAAAATATTTCATTGCACCTTTTGGTAACATACCATCTACAATTGTCCTTGTTGGATTATCAACTGTTGGACATTCCTCACTTTGAGTAGGGGCTTCGTCTTTTTGTCTTCTTGGCATATCCCCATCCACTTGCATCATCATTCGCTCTCATGTTACATCTTCTTCAATTCTGGTCACCTTTTCCTATTTTTAAGAGTCCAATTGCTACTAGTAGCTGGATTATGATTGGGTGGCACCCATGTCAATAGATGATCATTTTGCAACACGCTTGTACAGAAGGTAGATTTTAACTACACTTTGTATAAAGGGTTGTTATTATCAAACTCGTGGAATCCATTGCTAAGGGAAACGCGATGTGTCTACCTCTTTGGCTGATTCAATCTAAGTTTCCATCGAAAGATCATTTGCATAAAGCTTAAGTTTGACAATGAAAATCTTTGCCATGCATTTCGATTGCGTAAGTGAGAAATTTTGATGGGATACTGCCGTTGGAAAGATATCTCCAGCTAATTCATATTACAGAATTCTAGAGTGGAAAGTATGATCTAGTGGAACCTTAAGAATGGATTCGAGGAGTGGAGAAAATTTTCACTATAACAGAGGTTCCAGGGGATAAAAGGATGAACATTGGAAGATTTTATCTAACTGGTGAAACCGATATTTGGTGGAACATTGTTAAGAATAGACTCTTAGGATTTGGTTTCACTTGGAGTAGAATTGCGGAAGAACTAACTGCACCGCTCCGGATTGCCAAGTGGGAACTAACAAATGCATGTGGTGCGGTAGCCCAGGGCTCCTCATTACTGCGAGTTCTCGAAGACTAAAGGCTATAGACAAGGGCTCCCACCTCCAAGGCTTGTAGTTGTAGGAAGGTCGTATGTGTTGAGCAAGAAGGGTACTGCCACCTCTGGTGCGGTAGTTACTGGAACTCTCCTTTAATTTTGAAACCATTTTATGTATTGATTGATTCAATTGCCACTCATTCATTTATATTCACACAATCTGCCATGCAAGTGAACCTTGAGATTAAGGAGGCAGAAGGCAATTATGGAATCAAGTTATCCAACGACTCTAGAGTTAAGTGTTCTACCTCTCATAAACATGTGTCAAGTACTCAACTGAATCTCTTGAGAGAGCTTGGGGACTTTGACATTCAATTAGCGTCGCACAGGACGACGAATGTTCAATTACTGGCACGTACCTTAAAGCCCTCCCTAATGGAGGAAATTGGAGTGAATCAGGATAGTGATCCTGAGCTCCAAAGAATAACGCAAAATCTTGAGAAAGGGATTCAATTTCAATGGACTTTGTCGTGGGATTCTCTCATATATAGTGTCTGATAGAGATAAGAGGTTTCAAGCATGTTTTGGCAAACGCTTCAAAGAGCCTTTGGAACTAGATTAAACTTTAGCAGTTCTTATCATCCTGAAATGGATGGACAAGTATCTAAAAATATCAATGGATCAACTCTTCTAAGTTAGAGCCTGTAGTACTTCATGACCTATGACCAACATTTTCATTTGAAGATAGTAGGGAACTCCCAACAGTCAACGTTGTGATATCACTAGCAGAGAATCCTGCATTAAACATCAGGGCAAACTGACGGTAGACATTGACAACAAATCATCTTATGGGTCATGATGATCTTCACCAGTGTTTAATAAGGTGACACATGTCAAAATTCCTAAAAATATCCTTTTGAAAGCGATAGAAACGATATGTTGATAAAAGAAGGAGATTCCTGGACTTTCATGTATATAGCAAAGTTTTTCAGAAAGTTTCATCAATTAAGGGTGTAAGGAGGTTGAACTGCGAACTAAATTGTGGTCAAGATCTTTTAGACCATGTTAGTTTATTGAAAGGCTGAATTGCATAGCTTGTCTACCGGATCTGCCTATATAACTCAAACATGTACATAATGTGTTCCTTACCTCACAACTCAAGCAGTACATTTCATATCCTGATCACGCTGTCATAATCAAACCCATTGCTGTCATTGAGGGTCCTGTATTTCACGAGCACCCAGTCTAAATACTAGATCACAAAATTAAGCAGTTAAGGATCAAGCAGATCTTTCTAATCAAATTATTTTGAGCAACTCATACCTCCTTAGAAGCTACTTGGGAAGTTGAGCAAGAAGTGTAAGCAAAGTACCAATACTTATTTGAGATAACCTTGCATGTGTTGGCAAAGTTCATAAGTTTCGAGGACGAAACTCTTTAAGGGGAGAAGGCTGTAATAGCCCGACTCTAAATCATGTTGATTTATTTAATTAAGTCATGTAATTCATTTTTCACATTTATTTATCTCAAATAGTCATCCTGGTTGGGAGAATTCATTTGGGGCTCCACTTTGCGATTTGAGTTTCATTTATCGAAAATAATTTTTCAGAGAAATTGTTATTAGGTCTCGATTTAAAAGATTAAATTATTTTTCATGACATTACAAAAATTTAATTTCGAGTTTTGAAAACAAAAACTAAATTAATCATTTACAGTTTTGCTTTTTTTCCGAACGCAAGCTCATTCAAGCCCAATTTCGGCCCAAAGTTGAAGCCCAACAAGTTGTATCACTAACCTAGCTAATTAACCATGGTTTAAGCCTAACCATGGTTAATTTTAAGGGATAAATTTGCAGCCAAGTGTTTTGTTTCTTCATTCTCAACCAAATAAAAAGACAATCACACCAAAATATCAAGACTTTTCTCCCTCTCTTCCTCTTCATTTTTGCTGGCTACTACTGCCATCCATCGCTGCCCTTTCCTGCCCCTTTTTTGTCGGAAACCACCACCAGAAACACCACCATCCAGCCACCCCCAACACCCCTCCAGCCACCAGCCGCATCCCCCTTTGTTCAAGCATCATTCACACCTCCTTTTTCAAGCATCAAGTGAGTAAACTCCAATCCCTATCATGCTGATTTTTGATTCTTAATCTTGTTTTTATTGGTTTTTCTTGTTGATCATGCTATTTTGATAAGATTAAGAGCTATATTTGAAGTGTTTAACTGTTGGTTAAGCATAAAAGCATGTGGGACTTGAGATTGTTCATGATCATGCTAGTTTAAGTTTAAAGTGATGGATTTGGATTATTTTGTATTTGATTTTGCAATCCTTATCATTATAAATGATTATGGTAATGTTGGTATGGTTTTGGATGAGTAAAGAGTAATTTTATTGGGGGTTTATGTGAAGAAAAACTTGCAAATATGTGCTGATTGAATTGTAAACAGACCTGAAATAGGGGCCACTTCGAGATTAAACTGGTACTGTATTGCACATTGAAAAATTATGATTTTTAATAGATTGATAGCTCAATGATATAGCTTTCAATGGGATTTGGAATTACTTAATTTCAAGCTATGTAGACAAAGTTATGGCCAGTTTACTAAAGACTGCGCAGAATACATCGAAACTGGGAGCAGTTTTGAACAGTGGACTTTACGAAAAACCTGGTATTGATTGAATCATTGACAATTTGTCATTTTTGGTGTGTGGATATATCAATGAGTCAGCTTTCACATGCTATTTGAATCACCTTAATCCAAGTTCTGTGGAAAACGTTATGGTCGTTTTGCTACGACTGCGCAGATTGAACTAAAATTGTGCACGTCTATGTTCTACCCTAGTTTTGGGAAACTTACTATGTGAATCATGCTTTGTGTCCTAAATAAAAGCTTTAGTGGACATTATTAGATTTTCATATTGGGGTTTTACATCTTAGTTGGAGGTTAGTAGTAAAAGATATGGATTTTCTAATGCAAACCATCAAACGGTAACATGAGTGAATACAGAAATCGTGACATTTGAAAATATTTTCAGAAGTTTCTATATAATTATGGGTATTGCCAGGAAATTACAAAGTATAGTGAGTTCAACAAGTTTGATTATGTGTAGAAGCTTACTTGGGTTGGAAAACTGAGTTAAAATGAAAATAAAATTTGAGAAGTGGGCAGAGTAATGACTCAAATCAGTGTATATTGGATTCAGTTGGGGTTTTTTGAGCTTTTATGAACCTCACAACACCTCTCTTGATATTAAGCCTTCTATTATCCATTTCAGAAGCATTACACTTTTCATTATCCATTTCGGAAATATCATAAACCCATATTTCATTTATATCAATTAAAATCTTTTCATTATCATCTCAATCTTTCCAATTTGGTGTATTTTGTTTCAGTTTGTTATATTTCAAGTTCAATAGCCCTAATTGATTTATTTTTTCAAATCATTTTGTCGTAACTTATCTTATATTGAATTATTGGAATTGTGGAAGCTCTTCAATTAATCAATTTCCATTAAAGTTACAAATTCCGAGAGTAAATATTGTTTACTAACTGCATTTACCTATAATTACATTTCTTTAGTAGAATTGAGGCCTAGTCTATCGTTTCCATGGTGCACAAGTATTATCAAGTGAAGTATCGTTTTAAAGATTTCAGGTACGTCCATTGCATGTATCTTTAGAAATCAGAGTGTATTTATCAATGTTATCATATTCTGGTAAGTACATCAATGAATCAGTTTTCACAGTGATTTATCAGTTATCATCTATAGGGCATTCGCCGTTCAGTTACCCGCGTGGCTTCAGGTCAGGTCCCCGATTGGCTTGGCAGGTGTACACCTATCCATAGATCTTAACAGTATCAAGGGGTTCACTATCAGATAATAACTAGCAATGCAGTTTTACAATAATCTCATTAACTGTTTTAACTTGGAATGAATTGCAAAGCGGGCCCAATCAGTGTTTCAATGAGCATTTAACAATTCAGGAATGTATGTACTGAGTTTCGGCTTATAGTTTGAAATGCTTTTCATGTTTTGTTTTAGGAAAATGCTCAGAGAATCGTCTTCATGATAGTAAACCAGCGGAAGAGAATAAGTTGAGCAAGGGAATCCAGATGGATCGGAAGTAATGCAATATATGCATACTTTAAAGCTGTATTTTGAATTCTTCAGTTGATGGAGATGCATATTACATGGTGAATTGTTTTTACTATAGTGTAAAAACCTTATGTTGATTAACAGTTGATTATATATGGATTGATCAAGTGTGTATGTGTATGATTGAAGCTATGCTTAACTGTGTTGTATATAGCACTCATATTTCAAACTTTGTCCTTTTGGGCGACGGTAATGTCCCTATCATCGGATTCATCAAATTACAATTGTATGATTTATTAAGGAGAATATAAACGGTGACACATGTTTAATTTGGGGGCGTTACGTTGTACTTGGCTATCATTATGTTCCATTTCTAGAACTTGAGAAACTACATCTCTCGGTATAGGAATTGATGAAAACCGTGTTTCATCAAATAATGCATCCCTAGATTCAATGATAGTATTAACGGAAATAAAGTCATTTGGTTCAATAACCATGAACGTATATGCTTTACTACGTAGAGCATATCCAATAAAAATGCATTCGATTCCCCTTTCACCTAATTTCTTTCTCTTAGGTTTGGGTACTCTTACTATTGCCCTACAACCCCAAACTTTAAGATGACACAAGTTGGGTTTTCTTTTGTTCCAAAATTCATAAGGAGTGGTCCTACTGCTCTTATTTGAAACCCTATTTAGGACATAACAAGCAGTTAGTAATGCTTCTGCCCAAAAGCCATGTCCTAAACTCGAATTAGAAAGCATAGCATTAACCATCTCAGTTAAAACCCTATTCTTTCTTTCGGCCACACCATTTTGTTGTGGTGTATAGGGAGCCTTCACTTCGTGGGATGGACAATACCGGTGGTCTTAAAATATGTATGATCACGGCATTCACCACCCCAATCACTCCTTAGGCACTTAATAAATTTTTCACAATGAAGTTCAACTTCATTTTTATATGTCCTAAACATATCAAGTTTCTCATCCTTTGAACTTAGTAAGTACACATAGCAAAATCTAGAATATTCATCTATGAAAGTGATAAAATATCTTTTACCACCCATAGTTAATTGTCCACTCATTTCACATATGTCACTATGTACTAAGTCAAGGATATTTAAATTTCTTTGAATAGATGGAAAGCGTTGTTGAGTGATTTTTGTGAGCATGCAAATTTTGCATTTATCATCGCTTTTATTCACGTAAGGAATTAAGTCAAGCTTTACCATATCATTCATTCTTCTAAAATTAACATGACATAATCTATTATGCCATAAAGAAAATGAATCCCAAATATAAGCAGAAACGTTATTCATATTGTTAATGCTTAACTTGAACATTCCATCACACACATATCCCTTTCCAACGAACAACCCTCCCTTAGAAATTGCAACTTTATTAGCCTCAAAAACTAATTTGAACTCAAAGCAGTTCAACAAACTATCCGACACAAGATTCTTCCGGATATCCGGAACATGATATACATCATTCAAAGTTAAAAATTTGCCGGAAGTAAATTCTAGAATTACACTTCCCTTGCCTAGGACTTGTGTTTTCAAGGAATTTCCCATATAAAGGAAAACACCATCCTCCACTACTTCATACGTCTTGAAGCATGTCTTGTCCTTGCAAATGTGTCTTGTATTACCAGAGTCAATCCACCAAGAATTCTTATCTTGGATCATGAAGACTTCAGAGATCATGGCTGCAAATTCTTCTCTCTTCTCGGACTGCTTGGGTCCAGATCTAGACCTGTTAAAGTCCTTTTTCTTCTTCTTGGGTTAGGACAATCACGTCTCAAGTGATTTCGGCTACCACAATCCCAACAAACCTTTCTCTTTTTATTCTTCTTGTCACGAATCTTATTGTAATTTCTCTTTTTAGGTTGGCTAGATTCCACAACATTAATAGTAGAGATAATCTTATTCTCTTCTTGTTTACAAAATTCCTCTTCTATTCGAAGAGAATTAGCCAACTCCTAAAGAGAAAGGTCTTCTTTTTTATGTTTGAGGCTATGTTTAAAATCTTTTCAAGAAGTAGGGAGTTTGTCAATTATACTAGATACCATTATAGTTTCATCCATATTCATATTATCCATTTTGAAATGCCCTAAAATCCTCTCAAGTTCATTAAACTGTTCCATTATAGAACGATTTTCCCTCATTTGATAATTATTGAATTGAGTCACCAGGAATTTCTTACTAGTAGCATCCTCCTTCATGTATCTGGTCTCCAAAAGATTCCACAATTCCTTTGCATATAGCACAGGTTGATATGTGCCGAACAATGAGTCACACATGTTGTCGAGGATATGGCCACGACAAATGTAGTCTTCATTGTCCCACTTGTGACGATGCCGAATTTGTTCAACAGTCTCATCATCATGTTCTTGTGGTGGGTCAGATGTGAAGACATATACTACTTGCAAGGTGGTAAGTAGGAAATGCATCTTCTTCTGCCATCGCCTAAAATTCCCTCCGTCGAATCTCTCCAACTTTACAATGTTAGTGGCAAAATCTCTTAAGAGAAGAAGTCGTGATTAAAGTCTTTAGAATGTTGGAAAAATTAAGAAAGAAATCGGTCTGGGATCACTTCAAGACTTCTAGGCAGGTGGTGTACTATTTTCCTAAAGACTCCAATCACCCCTAATTGTGCAACATGGTTTAGTGATTAGATCTTTGGGATACAAAGAAGTCGCTCTGTCTTCGTGTTGTGCACATGAAGACAGGTCTTAGAAGCCTTAGGACGTAACATAAATTCAAAGGGAAGGTTGCTAGGAACAATTTTTGGATAGATCAAATCACACCACTCAGCCTCTATTGATAGAGAATATGGTGTGGTTTCAAGAGATATGCACCTTTTAATGAGATAAAATCTCATCCATTGATTTTAATCTCAATGGTAATAATTGAAGAGACACTTATAAAATTAGTTAGTTAATTAACTAATTACATCTCTTCAATAGCAAATAAAATTAATTACTATTTATATTTA
Source organism: Selenicereus undatus (assembly GCA_017589665.1). Classification (NCBI taxonomy): domain Eukaryota; kingdom Viridiplantae; phylum Streptophyta; class Magnoliopsida; order Caryophyllales; family Cactaceae; genus Selenicereus; species Selenicereus undatus. Next base: position 16,202,174 of record JACYFF010031952.1, on the reverse strand, counting down.
ACAGCAAAAAATATTATTTATTAGATGCCTTTTGCCAAAAGTCACTATTGGCATCCTTTGGAGCATTTAATTAATGCCAATTAATAATAATAATTAACTCATGTCTCTTATAAATTTCCATTTTATGGAAATTACTCCAACACTTTATTTAGATAATTATGAAATTATTACCCATAGACACTTGGTTCACAAGAATTATTTGAATTTTCGAATTCCTCAAGAGTCGTTGATTTTTCTAAACAGTAACTGCATTCTCGTATGATACATGTTTGTACCGTCAAACTGAGTTCGATTAACATTGAAATGAGTACAATAATTTGTATACAAGTTTAAAAGATAACGTTAACCTTATTAATTGTGCGTTTTATTGTTTGGTGACTAACATTTGTAACCACCGAAATAATTGCATAATTGAAATACTTATACTTTTATTATTTTCCTTCATTTCGTTCTATAGTAAACCCAATTGTGACTTATCAAACCCTATGAGTAATGGAGTACATTCATTTATTATTTATAAATTTTGTTTAATTGTAAAATAATTTTTAAATTTTAAATTGCATCAGTAAAAGTGTATGTTAAATCCTTATTATAACATTAATATTTTCATTGTTTTATTTTATTTCAGAGTAAAACCCTTTTTGCATCTCAAACTTACTTTTATCAACTAAATTTAAAACTATTGTTGAATTCTAAATTGTGGTATTAAATAATGCATTAAATCTTCATTTGTAACCTCTAGGATTAAACAAAAACAAAGGCAGCCCGGTGCACAAGCATCCCACGTTCACGCAGGGTCCGAGGAAGGGCCGCACCCTAAAGGGTGAATTGTAGGCAGCCTAACATGACTTTGTCAGTGGCTGATTCCACGGCTCGAACCCATGACCTTTTGGTCACACAAAGACAACCTTACCGTTGCTCCAAGGCTCCCCTTCTGATTAAACAAAAACAAATATATATATATATAATCAATGATCATATGACACTTGTCAATCTACCATCAATCAATTCACTTTTATGTTATACACTAGTGTTAGGCCCATGCTTCGTATGGATTGTTATAATTTTCTTGTTGAACAAATATCTATATGATAAATCAACATATTTAGAATAAATATATTGTTGGGAAAAACTCATATTCATGCCTTCCAAAATAAATTCTTATTTTGATAATTATAGTTTAAAAGTCCAATTTTTTTGTTAATAACTGAAGTATACACAATTAAACCCATTGTGTTGTTTAATCTATTTCTCAAAAAAGGTAATTTTAATTGTACTTATTTGTAAATGATTATTTAAAATATTTAACAAATCCTTGCTTAGTTTAATTGTAAAGGTACCAATCCCATCCGATTTGTACTAACTCTTGAAATACTACTCGCATCCATTCTAATTATTCTTGAATTACTATATAGTTACTAAATGACATCGTCGTATTATTACTATGAGTCAAAGTATCATTCATTAAAAAAATTAAAATATCTCTTAGTTACAAAGTTTCATTAAAAAAATGGATCCATCCATAGTAAGCTAAAAGAAGTAGCCTCAATTACAAATATCCATTAGGTACAAATTAAAGTTTGATTTAAAAAATTCAAAAATCATCAATTAATATCATCAAAATGCTATGGAGATTCAAAGAGTTAATAGTCATTTTGCACCTTCTTAATTAACGTTAGGATTATGACCAAAACTAAAACCTTTTTTTTTGGCAACCTAGAATGTTTGTAAATATATATTATAGACTATAATAAAATAGTTATTTTCAATCCTATTTTTTAAAAATGGTATTTATATATTCTTGACCCATGATTTTATCATTTTTATGTTCATAATATTAAGATTACAAATGTATGTTTTGTAAGGTTCTGAAAAGGTACTTAGTCCTGTAAGAGAAAGGAAAAAACTGAGCTTGTCATCTTAATAACTTTTCTAATACTTCAACAACCATTTAGTCATTTTTTATATATCCCCACAATAGTAGTACTAAATCGATAAATTATTTAACACTGAGAACATAATAAGAGTAATAAAATCCTTTGAAAAAACAACAGAAGTATAAAATATAAAATAAAAATATTTGATGAAAAGAACCTTCCTCCACAAATTATGAAAAGTAATTTTTGAATGTTAGCACCGATTTGGCCAATTACTCTTAGGGCATATCTTCATTGGCTTTCTTTTAATGCAGGGGGAAAAAGTAGTCCCAATTTATAAAAGTTGAAATATTGGATTTAATTCATGCAAAATAGGCTAATTGAAAGAAGAAGCCCTAGTTACAAATATTGATCAATTACAAAAGTTTGATTAAAAAAATTAAAGAAGATTCTATGATAATTGAATTTTTTTTTCAACTACCATAATTAATTTCCACATCAGCTGTTGATATTTGGGAATAAATCTTAGCATTTGATTTGTTTTAGAGTTATCGGCGATAAATTCCTACCCACCTAAAATTACTAACATGTGTTGCATTTGACCTCTTTATTACCCAACGTTTTCTCTCTATTGGTTGGTGTTGAATTTTGTCTGAGAAGCTGTCAGCTACAGTGCACTGACGTGATAGAGAATTGGGAAGTGATGCATGAAAAAGACAATGTTGCCCTTCAAATAACTAGCTAACTTGTTATCAACATTATCAACATTATTATTATTATTATTATTATTATTATTATTATTATTATTATTAT
>JACYFF010031952.1:16172877-16184983 GCA_017589665.1 Selenicereus undatus | reverse complement strand
ATAATAATAATAATAATAATGATAATAATAACAACGACAACAATATGCAATGCCCTAACCGAGACTACCCCTTGTCCTTAACAACTCAAATCTAGAACTTAAACTCTCGAATGTACCCTCACCAACTCAGATCTGGCCACACCCCAGTATCCATGGACCCAGAACACACAAAAAAAAGGTTAAAGAGACATGCCTAAAACCCTTCAGTGTCATCGAAGGGGTGGCGCGTGTCGGTCACGTTCCGCCTACGAAGACGGCCTTCGCCGTTTTCTTCCTCATAAATCCCACAATAATCGCCGGTCTATGCATTCTCGGCACAAAACCATGCAAAACACCGATGTAGCTGCAAGTGTACTTCACGCACTATTGCCCACGTGCTGCGTTGCGCTAGTGGATGGCGTTAGTCAACTGGTCAGCGACCGATCTACTCGCTAGCATGGTGTTTTAGTCGGATTGGAAGGTCGTCGAAGTTGTGCGCTTCATTTAGGTGGCGATGGGGTTGCGGGGTCTTCATGTGGGTTGTCTAAGTGGCGGTTTTGGCGAAACCGTGGGGCCTAGTGTTAGAGGTTACACTAAAGTAGTGTTGAGAGGGATGTCAGTGTAAACTGAGTAGGGCAAAAAGAGCCCAGTGAGAGACCGAAAGGTCTCAGAGAAACAGAGAGTTCTACCGATGCTTTAGAGAGAGAGAGAGAGAGAGAGAAAGTCTCGAGGATTAGTGAAGAGAGAGAGAGAGACTGGGGAATACAATAAAAAAGGGAGGTCTTGGGTTGTAATTAGGGTTTCATTCAAAAGTTTTTTTTTATTTTATGGTTTCGTTATTATTAATTCTGTCATTTTTTAAACAGTTATCAAAGTTGTTATTTATGGCATGCTAATAATTTTTAGCTAAATTATGATTTTGACTATATACAAGTTCATATGATGTGAAGCATGTAATTAATTCTTTAGCTGAATTAAATTCAAAAATTAGTTTCAATTTAGAATGTATGAACTTGTTATTAAAAATATTAATATGTTTAATGTAAAATGTCAATTATTACATGCTCATTTGTTATATAAATTCGTTTTATATGAAACAACTTGAAGTTATAAAAATTGCATGTTAAGTGATTCATAAAAAATCATTGGATTAAAGTTTTATGGATTTGTTTCATATATTAAATTAGTTTTAATATATAATTGTTATGTAAATTAGTTTTAAATGGATTTAATAAATATCTGTGTGATATTCAAATGAATGTTAATTTGTTTATGACCCATATGAATGTGTTTCTTTATGGGAATGTTGTAATTGAATTATTTAAATTTCTAGTTCATGATTATATGAGATGATTATGAGCTTAGGAAAATTTTTGATCATATAACATGAATGATGAAATTTTTATAATTCAATTGCTTAAGAAAATGTGTCTTATGTCCATCTTTTGATACTTGTAAATATGGCAACGACCAATGCAATAATTGATGAATTATCCACTAGTCAGAAGTTAGATGGCACTGGCTATGACATGTGGAAACGGAAGATTCAATATCTTCTGAATGAAAGAGACTTACTAGGACGCTTGACGGTAGCCAAGTTTCCACCATTAGACAAACACAAAGATGGCAAGCCCATTGATACTACTACTGTGCATATCAAGAAAGCCACCTAGCCTACCAAGACTGGTCCAAGAAGGACCACAGGACATGCTTTACTATGTTGTACTGCATGCTCGAAGATCTGATTGGAGAGTTTGAGGCATGTCCCACGACTAAGGACCTATGGAACAAACTCAAAACCCATTTTGGATAGACATTCGAGACAAGGCTTCGTACCTTGCTCTTAAAGTGGATGCAGTACAAAATGAACTCTAGTCGTACCATGGCCGAGCACTTACGAACCATGGGATTGAGGTGAGACAAGCCAACTTTTAAAAGATTTTGTTATCATGGCCAAAAATCAATTTGGACATAATGTCAAAATTGGAAGGAGGGACAATGGATCGAAATTTACCTCCAAACCCATGCAACAATTCTATCTTGAACACGGGATTTTGCACCAAAACAGCTATGCTGAAACCCCCCAACAAAATGGACGATTCGAACGTAAACGACACGTTTTGAATGTAGCTCGTGCCTTGCTTTTTCAAGTGCATTTGCCATCAAAAGTTTGGGGTAAGTATGTACTTACGGCCGTCCGTTTGATAACTAGAACCCCTCCGAAATCGCTAGATGGGAAAATACCATATGAGGCACTCTATCGTCAACAACCCTCTTATGACTCTATCAAGGTATTTGGTACTTTATGCTTTGCCCATAGTAAACGAAGCAAGGATAAATTTGCTCATCGAGGAAGACAGTGTGCGTTTTTGGGTTAACCTTTCGGACAAACTGTTGGAAAGTTTTTGATTTAGAAACCCACGAATCTTTTGTGAGCCGCGATGTAATTTTTCATGAGAATATTTTTCCTTATGAGAAATCCGCTCAGCTAAATTCCTCACAACAACCCATCCTACAGCATTTTGGGAGTACTCCATGTTCTGATGATGCAGATTGGGTGTCTCGAACACCAGAAAATCAAGATGGGCCACCTAACATCAACTGCATACTACTTTCATCCTGTACCGGCATGGATCAACATGAATCCAGGGGGTGCGCCCAGCCCAGTCTCGATACACACAGTGTCGATGCAGTCGGAGAGAGAAGTAAGGCTACTAGGCCAGGCCCAGAGTCGCAAAGCCGGTTAGATAATCAAGCAGACACTCCCTCATTGGAACCAAAATCACATCCAACTTTGTGCGCCTCTAACTGCTCCATGCTTAGTCCAAGAGCACCACCAATGCCTACTCTACCCGACTCAACCCAGCCCACCATCTAGCCCCTTGCACGCAAATCTGCTCGGCCCAGTCGACCCCCAGTAGACTCAATGACTATTTATGCTACACCGCGTAGCCCAATGACCCTTTGCTCTCAAGCTATTCCTCCTCTGCATAACCGCACTCAAAAGAATCCTCCGGTATACGTTATCCTATAGCCTAATATGTCACCGCTAATAATTTTTCTATCTCTCATCAAAAAATTTTAGCTGCTATCACCTGGATTGTTAAGCCCACATCTTTCCATGAAGCCGTTAAGGATCCTAATTGGCGCACTGCCATGGTCGAGGGGATTGCAGCTCTAATCACACCTGAGTCATCGAAGATCTTCCCCCCGGTAAGAAACCCATCAGTTGCAAATGGGTCTACTGTGTCAAGTATAATGCTGATGGAAGTATTTAGCGCTATAAGGCCAGATTAGTCATACGTGGCGATCACCAAGTTGAGGGCTTTGACTACAATGAAGCATTTGCTCCAGTGACCAAAATGACAAGTGTGCGGATATTCCTTTCCGTTACAGTAGCGAAAGGGTGGGAATTACATCAAATGAACGTTAACAATGCCTTCTTACATGGAGACCTGGATGAAGCGGTCTTTGTGTGCCTTCCTCCAGGCTTCTCCTCCAAATTTCGTAACAAGATCTGTCGACTCAATCACTCCCTATATGGTATCCGTCAAGCTCCACGACAATGGTTAGCCAAATTTTCCGACGCGTTAAGCGAGTGCGGCTTCGTTCGTTCCTATGTTGATTATTTGTTGTTTGTTTATCGTAGAGACGAAGTATTTATGGCCTTACTTGTTTATGTGGATGATATAGTCCTTGCCTCCAATAATACCTCTGCTTCTCACAAATTTAAAACCTATCTTAATGACTGCTTCATCATCAAAGATGTGGGCTCTTTGAAAGAATTTTCTGGGCAACGAAATCGCTTGTGGGCCTACAGGCATGTTTTTATGTCAGTGAAAGAATACGTTGGATATTATTGATGAATGTGGGCTCTTAGGTGACAAACCCACTGAGTTTCCGATAGAGGAAAATCATAAGCTTGCTTTCGCCACAGGCTGAGAAGTCGCCGACGCTACACGCTACAAAAGATTGGTTAGCCGCCTTATCTACCTTACAATTACTAGACCCGAACTCACCTATGTTGTACATGTGCTGTCACAGTTTATGCAGTCACCCAAAGAAGCTCATATGGACGCAGCGCATCATGTCATTCGTTACCTTAAAGGCACCACGGGTGAGGGTATATTTTTCCCCTCCAAAAGTCATCTCCAAGTCTATGGCTATTGCGATTCTGGCTGGGGAACTTGTCCACTTTCCCGACATTCAGTGACCGGCTATTTTATCACGCTCGGGGGCACTCCTATCCCCTGGAGGACCAAGAAGCAAGCTACAGTTTCCCGATCGTCGGTCGAAGTGGAATACTGCGCTATGACTATTGCCACTAGTGAACTTGTTTGGGTACGCACCTTTCTAGCCTCGCTTGGCGTCTTTTGTACCCAACCGATGAAGCTTTTTTGTGATAGTTAGGCCACCATGCACATTTCCAAGAATCCAATCTTCCATGAAAGGACAAAACATATTGACATCGACTACCATTTTGTTCGCGAAAAACTAACGACCAGTCTTCTTACATTCGAGTACGTCCAATCTCAGCATCAACCAGTCGATATCCTTACTAAGGCGCTTGGAAGATGTCGTTTCCAGTATTTGAAAGGCAAGGTGGGCATGACAAATTTGCCTACTCCAACTTGAGGGGGAGCATTAAGGAAACTAAATCTTTAGATAATTTATTTAGTAATTGTATTTGACTTACCTGCCAGCTCTTGGTTACCAAGTTATAGTGTGATTAGGCTACTTGTGTATAAATTAACCAGAACGTTCTGCAATTGGCAAGGTAGAAAAGAAATCACACGCACAAATAAGCTTGTGCCGGTCATGCTCAAAATTAGGGCTGACAAAAATATGTCCGACCTGAATACCCGAATTCGTCCGACCCGGAAAAAACCGGGTACGGTCACAAAATTTATGTCCGAATTTAAAATTTAGACGACCGGTCATATCCGAATTTAAATCCGGGTCAGGTTCGGGTTGTTCAGATTTTGAACCATTTCGGTTTCGGACAAATTCGAACGATCAGATAACCAGGTTTGGATATCGGACAACTACGTTTATGTGTAATTTTAATCAGAATTCTTTATAAAATTTTATAAAAACAACTTCAGACAACCGGGTTCGGACACTAAAAAATCGGGTTCGGATTCGGTCACACAAAATTTCAGTCCGATGTCCTAAAATCATGACACAAATTCAGACAATCGGACAATTGGACAACTGGGTCTGGGTCCGGGTCTGGCCTGTGTGTCCGATTTATAATCCGGATAGGGTCCGGGTCTGAAGCTTTTGTCCGATTTGTTCGGACCCGAATCGACCCAGACTCGAATTTTTGCCGACCTTACTCAAAATTCTTTCTCTTTAAACTCTTTTGATCAGCTGTGATTGGCATAAAAGACATTATAATTTAGATATCAATATCCATATATCAAAAAAGGGAAAAAAAGATTTTAAGTTTTGCAATATAAAAAAATAAAAATAAAAATCTGCCTATTCAGTAATTCATAAGTGGAAATTGTAATTAGAAATAATGCGTTAAGAGCATATGCAATGTTGATCCATAATTTTAGATCACAAGTGGGGCCCACACCCTCCACATTATCGCACAAGCCAACTTTTTCTTTTTTCTTTACATCCTATGGATCATCAACATAGATCACCAAATAAAATAATATTTGCCAACCCTAATCAAAATTCTCTCTCTTCAAACTCTTTTGATCAGTTGTGATTGGCATAAAAGACATTATAATTTAGATATCAATATCCATATATCAAAAAAGGGAAAAAAAAGATTTTAAGTTTTGCAATATAAAAAAAATAAAATAAAAATCTGCTTATTCAGTAATTCATATCTGGAAATTGTAATTAGAAATAATGCGTTAAGAGCATATGCAATGTTGATCCATAATTTTAGATCACAAGTGGGGCCCACACCCTCCACATTATCGCACAAACCAACTTTTTCTTTCTTCTTTACATCCTATGGATCACCAACTTAGATCACCAAATTAAATAATATTTTATAGACCCCACCACTAACATATTATTGGGTTTTAGACTTTTAAGGGCTTAGTCGGCAAAAAAAAAGAGAAAATGTGTTGGGGCAGATCACAGCCGTGAGCTGGACCGTGGGGTGAGCGAAGCGGATCACTGATGCATGATGTTTTTTAGCCGTGAGACAAATTTTTGACCTGTGAACCTTGCGTTGTAAATGCTCTAATGGAAGCGATAGCAAGGAGCTCCAAATTCGCTTATTTACTCGAAAAGAGCGGTTGCATCCTTTCCCCAATTCGAAGTCCACATTAGAATGAACACGGACTCAAATCAGAAAGATAATCAACGAAGAAAAAACTAATAGAGAAGCATTGTATGGTAGGCAAGTGTAATTATGTTATTGGTAAGTATATGTAAATATCTTTTTGTAACCCTAAGCATGAGTACTATAAAATTTAAGGACCCCGGCTACTCAATTGAGCTGAGCGAAATTATTCAATTAACATTGTCACATGATATCAAAGCATTTTTAAGCAAGAAGTTTTGGGTACGAATGTCATCAGCCTCCTATTGATTTATTGTACAAGGTAGAAAGGCATTTGTAACTTCCACACTTTAAGCTCAAAGGGTATTCGCGTAACGAGACGTGTTAGAATATAAACATATTCATGGCCCTCAACTAATAGATAGAAACAGCAAAATCTTACATTAATTCATCAATAAAGTACTCTAACTGAAAAGCACCCTAATCTAACTGTGTTGTCTGATCCGCAAAGTCCGTTAAATCACCCGCCACTAATGAAGAATGATATAGCACTAGTGGAGCTGAAAAACCTAACATTAAGTCTAAGATAACAAAATTAAATGCCATTCATCCCAAAACAAAAGTGAAACACACAAAAAGTACAAACCTTATGCATGGCACTGATGATTCATAGGAAAGCTATTTTGTATCTGGAAATAGAATTGCTCGCTTGTTTTGGGTGGGGGGGGGGGGGCGCATGGCTCGCTTGTTTTGCTAAGCTGCCTTAACGGACCATGGAAAGGTGGTTATTTGTGACTTTATCCTCCCTAAGACATCAGAAACTACCTACGCTGCGAAGGTACTACTCAACTTCAATGCTGTGGCGTCTTCGAGCTTTGTAGGTGAGAAGATAAGGACAGAAGAAGAGTTTGAGGCCTTGGCAAAAGGTGCTGAATTTGAGGGATTTAAAATGGCTTGTTCAACTTCTGATGCTTATGTGGTTATGGAGTTCTTGAAGAAAAAATAATTAGCCATTTGTCAATGGCTTTTTTACATATGTTTGTCTTGTCTTGAAGAAGATCCCTTATCCAAGGTGTCGTGTGAAATAAGAAATCAAAATTATGGGCTCACATGTGGGTTAGTATATACACGCAAGTTAGCTCACAACAAGACATGTTGAAAGATGATGGTTTGTATGAGCCCCTGTGTTATATTTGCTAGTGTTGCTGGGCAGGAGTAAAGTTTGTATGAATCTTACTGTCTTGGTATAAATAAAACAAAGCAAGGGTGATGTTTGGTTAGTTCACCAGAGCACGCACCCCCCCCCCCCCCAAAACAACAAAAAATGATTTTGTTTTAGTTCACTAGGGCCACCATTGAGGCAATATACCTCATCAGAGGGCTCATGGGCTTGTTCAGGGATAGAAAGGTGGATCTCCATATGGTGTTCATTGACCTGGAGAAAGTGTATGATAGAGTGCCAAGGGAGGTATTGTGGAGGTGTTTGGAAAAGAAAAGGGTGTCGCCCGTGTACATTCGTGTTATCAAGGATATGTACGAGGGAGGGCGGACGAGGGTTAGGACTCCGGGAGGGGTCTCCAATGACTTTGCTGTTAATTTAGGCCTGTATCAGGGCTCCGCTTTAAACCCGTTTCTTTTCACACTAGTTTTAGACGAACTCACTAGAGGAATCCAGGACGAGGTGCCTTGGTGCATGTTATTTGCAGATGACATCGTCCTTATCAATGTGACCAGGCAGGGGGTGAATGATAGGTTGGAGAGTTGGAGGAATACACTTGAGGCTAGGGGCTTTCGGTTGAGTAGATCGAAAACGGAATACCTTCACTGTTGTTTCAGTGGAAGGATAGAAGAGGGGGGAGAAATCGTTCTGGATGGGAGGGTAATACCGAAGGTCGCCAAATTCAAGTATCTAGGCTCGATCATCCATCAGAATGGGGACATTGACGAGGATATTAGCCAGCGAATTAGAGTGGGCTGACAAAAGTGGAAGTCAGCATCAGAGGTGCTGTGTGACAAAAGAGTGCCCATGGGTTTGAAAGGCAAAGTCTATCGGATAGTAGTTAGACCGGTTGTTCTCTATGGATCGGAGTGTTGGCCTCTAAAAAAGGCGCAGGTCCAAAGGTTGATGGTAGCTGAGATGAAGATGGTCAGGTGGATGTGTGGTTTTACGAGATTGGATAGGATCACGAATGGGGTAATTAGGGGTTTAGCTTGAGTGGCACCCATAGAGGAGAAGATGAGGGAATCGAGGCTCAGATGGTTCGGTCACGTGAAGAGGAGAAGTGTGGCCGCCCCGGTGCGTAGGTGCGAGAGTATTAACCCCCCGGTGGTAAGAGAGGGAGGGGTAGGCCGAAGAAGAGCCTAGAAGAGGTGGTTAGAGAGGACCTCAGAGTTGTCGGTCTCACGGAGGACATGGCTCAGGATAGGAGCTTGTGGCGGGTTAGGATTAAGGTCCCTGATTGTAGGGGACTGGCTCCGTAGGTGGCAGTAGCTTAGGAGGTGTAGGGTGGGGTGGGGTGGGTAGGGTTTTGGTTTGCTTGTCTGCAGGTCGTGCTTTCCCGGGATGTCACGACACCAAGCGCCCCTTGTTTGTTGAGGTATGTCTCCGCTCCCTATCTTTTCGCTTATCCGATACCTTTTCCCCCTTCCCCTTGCTCTTACGTCGGTCAATGGTTTTGCAATTGTTCTCTCTTCAAACCTTTTTCTCAAAGCTGTTTCGTGGGTCTGATGGAATCAACCTCTCTATGGGTAGGAATATCGGTAGAGGTAAGGTTGCCTACAGCTGGATCTCCCCAGACCCCGCAAAAGCGGGATCCATATTGAGAGTTTGTTGTTGTTGTTTCTCATCGTTGTGTCCCTTTCACATATTGATTAAACATCAATACTCATCTCTTGCCACTTGACTAGTTCACCAACTTTTTATTAATTAAATTAACGTCAACTTACGGCTCCTAGCAAGGAGTCCTTTCTTCCTCTTCAAGAAATTCTCTGTCTCCTTGTCCTCTGTAATCATCTTTAGTGGGTTTTAATTTCTTAACTAGGTTTAGTCATGTTTATTTAGTTATCTTACAACTAGTTAAACTTAATTAAATCTTTTTAAATCTTACAAACTCATATTTTTTTTTTCTAAAAATGTCTAGTGTTGTGAAAATAAAATTTCTTAATTAGTTTTAGTTAGTTTTAATTAGTTCTCATCTCTCATGAATTAATTAATCTAATTAAAAATGTCTAATGTTGTGAAAATAAATCTTACAACTTCTTATAGCTCCTTACATCTTTAGCAAAGAATTCTTACGACTTCTTACACCTCCTTACAACTCCTTACATCTTATTATATCTCTTTATATGTTTTTTATATTATTCAACATGTCATTTATTTTTTTCTCATATTTATAGAATATGTGTATATATTTTTATGTACTACCAGTATGAAAAATCTATACATATGTTGTAAACATAATATTCCTATAAACATAAAAATAAAATTAACGACATAAATTATATTTGAATTTCGATGTGAATCATATATGCCATTATATAAAAAAGTTAACACACTTACAAAATTATAATACAAAAATTGCATTCATTTTTAAGTTTCAATGTGAATCCTATATGAAAACAGTCACACTTTAAGTGAAGAAAGTATTTCAATTATTTCATCAATAATTTTATCAATGGCAATTCGGTTGCTATCATTCATATAATTGACTATTGAGTGGTTTAAATACTTTCATCCAAAAAAGGGGTTTCAAATACGTATTAACCATATATTTTTAACAGATAAAAATTTAAATACTTTCATCCAAACAAAGGGTTTCAAATACGTATTAACCATATATTTTTCAATTATATAATGTCGCAAGCTATTGCATTTAGCAATATGTAAATGATGAAAATTAAGATTGGAAAAATGGAGTTGAAAGTGGGAAAGAGTGTTGAAAAGCTCTTACAGTTAAATCTATCAAAACTGACATGAGATCTGAAATTCAAATCAAATGACCCGAATTCATATCCGACCTGACATTCAAAACAAGATCATCCCAAAGTGAATCCGAAACCCGAATTGACCCGAATCAAACCATACCCGAACTAAAATTTTTGAAAAAGTTGCTTATTTTTGCATGACAAGTATATTGGAATAAAAATTGGTTGACCCGGAGTCAACCCGAACCGAAATTCACCCGACCTAAGCCGAACCGACGCAAAATACTAGTTGACCGAAAATATGACTCGACCCAAGCTTAACCCGACCCGTATCCGAACCGAATGCCTCGTTTGCTAGATTTACTTATAATTTTATAATTGTATAATTTTTATTTAGATATATTGTGGTATTTTTATTTTTATTATCAATAACCTTTATACATCCAAAGAGCTTATTAAGGGTCTGTTTTTTTTGTAGGTAAATTGGGTAGGTAAAAGAGTGAAGTTGGTTAAGATAAGTTGAGGTAGGTTGAGGTAGGTTGAAATGAATTTTTTTTTTTTGAGGCTGTATGAAATAAGTTCAAGTAGGTTAAAGTGGGTTGATATTGGTTGAAGTGGGTTGAAGTTGGTATATTTTTTATGTGGTGGGTTGAAATAGGTTAAAATAACGAGAATGTAATTAATGTGTGATAATTTATGAAGTTATCGAAATTTTGTGAAATTTTTGTTTATTCTTTTTTATTTTTTTATTTTTAATTTTTATTTTTAATTTTTTTTAACTTCTTTTTAATTTTTTTAATTTTAAATTTTAAATTTTTTTAATTCCTTATTTCTTATTTTTTATTTCTTATTTTTCATTTTTTTAATTTTTTAATTTTTATTGTAATTTGCATTTTTTTTATGTTTTTATTCTTTATTTTTAATTTTTCATTAATTTTTTATGTTTTATGTTTTATGTTTTATGTTTTATTTTTTTATTTTTTATTTTTTATTTATACTTTTCATTTTTATATTTATTTTTTATTTTTATTTTTTATTTTTTTATTTTTATACTTTTTAATTTCTTATTTTTAATTTCTTATTTTTAATTTTTTATTTATTTTTTATTTTTTATTTTTATTTTGACTTTTAATTTTTTAATTTTAATTTATTTTTTATTTTTTATTTTTTACTTTCTGCTGTTACTTTTTTTTAGTTTTTTAGTTCTTTATTTTTATTTTTTTATTTTTTATTTAATAATTTTCTATGATTTTATTTTTTTATGCTTTTATTTTTCTATTTCTTATCTCTAATTGTTTTTTTTTTATTTTTTATTGTTTATTTTTTTTTATTTTTTATTTTTTATTTTTCTGTTTTTCTGTTTTTCTGTTTTCTGTTTTTATTTTTTTATTTAATTTGTTTTACCATTTAATTTTAATTTTTTAATTTTTATTTCTTTTTATTTCTTTTTTTTCTTTTTATTTCTTATTTTTTTTTAAAAAAAGTTATATTTCATTTTTTATGTTTTTATGTTTTTATTTTTTGTTTGTTTTCTGTTTAGTTTAAATTACAAAAAAATAGAAAATAAAAAATAAAAAATAAAAAATAAAAAAAAAAGAAATAGGAAATTAAAAATAAAATTTTAAAAACATAAGAAATAAGAAATAAAAAATAAGAAATACAAAATAAAAAATTGAAAATTATAATTAAAATGTAAAAAATAAAAAATAAGAAATAAGAAATAATAAATAAAAATATAAAAAAATGAAAACATGAACAACAAAATAACATAAAAACATAAAAAATAAAAAGTAAAACATAGAACATAAAAAAATAAAAATTAAACATTAAAAATGGAAAATAAAAAATGAAAAATGAAAAATAAAAAATAAAAAATAAAAAATAAAAAGTAAAAATTAAAAAGTAAAAAATTAAAAATTAAAAAATAAAAAATTAAAAAATTAAAAATTA
>JACYFF010031952.1:16150371-16167877 GCA_017589665.1 Selenicereus undatus | reverse complement strand
AAAAATAGAAAATAAAAAATAAAAAATAAAAAATAAAAAAAAAAGAAATAGGAAATTAAAAATAAAATTTTAAAAACATAAGAAATAAGAAATAAGAAATAAGAAATACAAAATAAAAAATTGAAAATTATAATTAAAATGTAAAAAATAAAAAATAAGAAATAAGAAATAATAAATAAAAATATAAAAAAATGAAAACATGAACAACAAAATAACATAAAAACATAAAAAATAAAAAGTAAAACATAAAACATAAAAAAATAAAAATTAAACATTAAAAATGGAAAATAAAAAATAAAAAATGAAAAATAAAAAATAAGAAATAAAAAATAAAAAGTAAAAATTAAAAAGTAAAAAATTAAAAATTAAAAATTAAAAAATTAAAAAATTAAAAATTAAAAACTTGAAAATTAAAAACTTAAAAATTAGAAATTAAAAATTAAAAACTAAAAAAAAATAAAAAAATAAAAAAAATAGATAAATAAACAATAAAAAAGAAAAAAGAAAAAATAAAAAAATAAGAAATATAAAGATTAAAATAGAAAAATTAAAAATTAAAAATTTGAAATTAGGAAATCAAAAAAATAAAAATACAAAATAAAAAATATAAAATATAAAAAATATAAAAACTAAAAAATAAGAAAGAATAAACAAAAATTCCACAAAATTTCAATAACTTCATAAATTATCACACATGAGTTATATTCTCATTATTTTAACCCACTTCACCCCACCACATAAAAATTATAGCAACTTCAACGCAGTTCAACCTACATCAACTCACTTCAATCTAGTTCAACCTATTTCAACCCACCTCAAAAAAAAAAAAAAATACCAACTTCAACGTACCTCAACCCACCTCAACGTACCTCAACCTACTTCACCCTTTTACCCACCCAATTTACCTACGAAAACAATAGGCCCTAAATTTCACATGATACTTTACAAATTATTAAAATTATGAAGGGGGTGCGTTAAAGTTGGTTGAAGTAAGTTAAAGTAGGTTGAAGTAGATTGAAGTAGGATAAAGTGGATAAATATGGATTGATCCACGAAAAGAAGAGGCCCTTACATCAACAAAGATTTTCTTTCCTTTTTGTTTTGGCTTGTGATGCATAATTAAAATGTGTCTTTATCAAAAACATTAAAATCTATAAATGAAGATGAGGAAAAATAGGAATTGATCCTACTGTTGAAAGGGTACCAAATAGCTTCTGCCTTCTCTACGTTATCTCCACAGGGGAATCAGCAATGGTGGAGGTCACGTTGGCAAGCCACCAACGTGGCAATAGTCACAATAAACGAAATGTAAAGAGCTTCCTCAATAAAATACAAGCTGGTCTTGTTGCTTTACTAGAAGCTAACGTCAATCACCAAATATTTTGGCCTATACAATAAAGAGTTTTTTTGTTATATAATGAGTAGTTACATTAACAATGATTAATATCCCAGTTGGAGAATTTGGATTTTGTGAAAGCATAGAGATAATGAGGTAGATATCTTAAAATTTGGAGGTGCCAACGGAGCACGTACATTGCAAGGTATTGCAGCACTCTTTTATGATATCTTTCTTTGTCACTTTTACCTATAGTTTTGTCACAAGTGTCTTATTTGAACTTAAAAGTTATATTATTATGTATTAAATTTACAAAAAAATAGTAAGGTTGAATAGGGGAACGATATTACTACTTATAAATTGTGAAAAATTTTCTTTTTTAAATTGTTTTTTCACAATTAGAAAAACACGCGTATGATATGTATTTGTCGATGGGGTTAATCCAATTAGGGTGTCATTTTATATTAGTGGGCACAGCCGACAAATATTAGAATTTTAGTATTCATAATTGATTCTGATAATTGAAAAATTAGTGATACTAAAATATTTAACATGTTATCTTTTATTAAGACAAAACACTTAAAAGTTGTCTTACTACAAGACATATGCTATTACTCAATAAGCAAAAAAGGAGACTGAGAGGCTTCCTTTAATTAACAGGAAAGTTGACATCTCTTAGTCACAATATGAATGATGATTGGTATGTCTAGGGAATTTAACAATGTTCTAGCTCCTGAGGAGAGATTAGGTGGTGCTGAAGCCCATGCTAATCAGATAGCTGACTTTTTTTTCAGTAATTAGTTGACAAATTAGTTATATCAAGCATACAAAGAACCTCGCAGCAAATCCTGCCAATTTACGAAAATAACGAGATAGCTTACTTTAAGCAATGTAATGACTAATGTGAATTGAATCGACTTAGCCAATATGATATGTCTGCAAGCCGATGCTTGTTATACTTGGTCACATCCTTCCATGATTTAAAGACCAAGGGAGGATCTTTATACGTTTTGCGCATGATGCTTTGAAGAAGTCTATTTTAGGTGGTGACATGTATCAGTTAGTTAGTCTCCAAGCTGAAGGCTATGAAACGTCACTTAAATCACCGCACAAAGGTTCTTTCAACAATTTTCATCGACAAAGAAGAAATATAGAGGGTCAGTTTAGAGGAAATTCAGAGGAAGTAGCAGCAAAAGTCCACAGACTGTCAACTTTAACATGCAAAGCATGAGACTAAGCCTAGATATATTGAAGGTCTAACCACTTCGGTTAGTAGGATAAATTAGCAAACCAAAAAGGACTAGACTACTTATGGTGACTCTAGCTCTAGGATGTCTCTTCTACCATTAAATAGATGAAGCAAATGAATTTTTTCAACAACCTCTATGAAAATGGTTGCAGAACTGAAGGTATGGATCCGGTTAGTTCTCATATGGCATCTTATTTTTGTAGTGCCTGGTATTTCTAAGGGAAATAGGGAGACTTGGTCCTGTTGAAATTGTTTCTTATGGTCATGTGTTGTCCTTGGGACAAAAGTTGAATTATGCAAACCTTTTTCTGTCACAAGAAGAGAAAGAGGTATTATTTAAAATCTGTGACACTAAATTACCTTGACTAGATGGTTACAATAGTGGTTGAGGGTCCCAAAAGACAATGTTAGATAACCTTACAGTGGCGGATCTAGACATTTAAAACAGGGGTGTCCATCTATTAATGCATCACTAATGTACAATATCAATAGAAAAAAGACATTATATGATACGTACTATGGCAGTTTATTTTGTACAAACATTCCATCTTTTTTTTTTTAAACAAACATTCCGTCCGTATTTCTGCATTAATGGAAGTTGACAAGTAATAATAATATACCCCACTTTTTAATTCTAATGAAAAAAAACTATGATACCTCTACTACTACGCTTGTTCTTTGCAGTTTTTTATATTTTGAATTTAATACATTGATTGTACCAAAATCGCAGAATGTTACAATTATCTAACATTTACTAAAGTCGTTTGTTACAAAAGACAATTCATAAGCACAAAACAATAAAATCACAAAAAAAGGAAACAACAAATTAACACGTCAAACATGAAATACAACTGCAAAAAGTAATATGCATCAATTACTCGCACCAAAAGGGAGAAAATAGCATCAAGTTCAAATCAATTATTACTACCAAGTTAAAGACAAGTCTGCACCAAGAACACATTGCAACTAAATCATCAAAAAATAAATAATGAAGCTAAAAGAAAATTAAAGAAATTAAAATTAGATTGAGTTAAAAGTCTAAACTATAGATAAGATGTGGGGGAAGAGAAAAATTTGGGTTTGGGTAAATTTAATTTAATTTTACTTTTCCATCAAGTTCCAACCTTATAACTGTACTTTTAATTTTTAAATGAATTAAAAATATCAACATGTGGGTTAGATATATTTAAAGAGTGTCTGTAATTTTTGAAGTTAATTTAGGAGTGTCCGCATATACCAATTTAATCTCATTGAAAATAACTTATTAGAATTATTTTTTTTTGGAAGAGGGGTGTCCATAGACACCCCTCCAATACAAGCAAATCCGCCCCTGTCACCCTAAGAGGGAGAATAGGGTGATATCTTGAGGATTGATCACCGATGCTAGTAATCTATACTATATATAAAAGCAATGTTGTGATGACGTGGCTTTTTCGAATTTTCTCATAAATTTGAGATTTTGAACCGTTAGATTATTTGATTATATAATCACAACCGTCGGATTTTCAATAAAATAATTACCATCATAATTAAAAATATATAATATCTTGATTTTTTTTAGCAACAGAATCTCTTAACTATCTAAAAACAAAATATACCTTGATATCCTTTCCTAAATCAATAAAAATAATTATCATCATAATATCAGTAGGTTATTTGATTATATAATCACAACCGTCAGATTTTCAATAAAAATAATTACCATCATAATTAAAAGTATATTATTTCTTGACTTTTTTTTTGAGTGGAATCTATTAACTACCTAAAAACAAAGTATACTTTAATAACTTTTTCTAAATCATTGAAAATATATATGTACTAAAGTTTATGGATGGTATTAATATTTTAGTGATCCAAGGAAGGAATAAAATATTAAAGTTTCACTTTTCTTATTTTAATGGTAAACCCGAAATTAACCACTTTGCATATTATTATTAGATTAAATAAAAGAGATATGAATTAATAGAAGAGCTGGATCTAGACGAAAGAATTTTCTTTCCAAACGTTCTTAATGCGGGATAAGGTGTTTTTCTTCTTATATTTCTTAGTCATAAATAAAGTTCATAAAATCAATATTTTTTTTTTATGAACAAAAATTCGCACAGTGACAATTAGTTAAGGGTCGAAAAATGTTCCTTTTAAGAGGTTGATGAAGTTTTTTATTTTTTTTAATTTGTAACAAGTATTTCTATACCCATATAGTACGTGAAAAAAATTATAGGTTTTTATTGGTAATAATTATTTATAAAATATTACAATATTCCATATAGCAACCATGTCATATACAATATTTTGAGTTTTTTTAAATAAAATAATTAATAACTTTTTAAGAAGAAGCAATTATTGACAGGAGCAAATTATGAGAAACTATCAACTAAAATTTCTAATATATCGAAATATACTACAATAAGTTTAGCAAATATTTTCGATCGCAGTTATAATATATTAATTTCTCTATAATAATTTTAAAATTATGGTAGTTTAAAAAAATTATCTAATTTGTTCATTGTTAGGTACTATTGATTATACATTTCCAGTTGCATATTTATGTTATGAATTTCGCAAGTGTATGGTTGATCGTTGTAGCAAGTACGGGTGTCGATCTTTAGGGATGTGTTATGAAATTAGATCGCTATAAAACTAAATGTGATACAATTGAATTAAATTTTCAAGGTTTAGTTAATTAATAACTAATTATTTCAGCACGCTACACTGGAAGATTAATATCAGGAAGAAGCTTACCCTATCCATCACCATTAACTTTAATTATGACCAAATTATGCAAAGCAAAATCAAACTTGAACAACCAAAATACAAACAGAGAACTTAACAAACATGAGAGAAATTAAGCTCAACCTCTTCACCTCCAACTCCCTTCAGCTCTCGCCTAGAATGAAAATCTAGATCTGAACGCATATATGAACCGAATAGAAAATCCAGTTATCCAAAGAACGATCAACACCGAAAACTCGAATCTAGGCCAGACTGAAGCTGTGCCAATCACGTTTTGGGCACTTGATTTTTTGATTACTATCTCATTATAATATTCTCTACAGCCGTATGGTCATCTATTAGTATATGCGATTATAAATGATTGTATAGATAAACCATGGGTATTTGTAATGGAGTATCGACGATGCCATGAAGTAGAATTGTCTATCACTCTTATTGCATCAGTAAGTTGGAAGGAGGAGGTGTATTACTTACGAAACACTGATGTTAGGTACACCAGGTACACAAGATATAATTGTAATCTTCATTATATCATTGCTAATCAAATTATTACTAAGAACTTAATTTTTAATGTAGGTAGAAGAAGAGAATGTGAATTCTTCGTCATTGCCACCACAAATTAACGAATTATCATATCATTTAACAAGATTTTTAGTTTCATTTTGACTACCTACAATCTCTGTCATACTTTAAATCGCGTATTTGATAATCATACGTTGTTTTAATTATTGAGTTTCAATGGTTATACATAAAAGTGCTATCTATTCATATTTTTCAATAAATTTAAGTATCATTTTCTAAATTACAATATTAAGTTTGTATACAATGAACATTCATCGATTATTTTGACTATATATATATGTACTGTAATATGCACCGTGCAAAGCACAGGTCCATACTAGTAATAAATAAAAGCAAAGTACATAAATAAAATGGGACAAATACAGGATATTTTACGATGTTCACCCTTTCAAATAGGGCTAGTCACCGCCTAAGGCACTTCTTCCCTTAGGATTTAGTCACTTTCACGTCTTGTTCACATAATGAGTACACACCAATGACATTGGCTTTACAATACGTCTAGTGTTCCAATCTCACTCGACCGATGAACTCACCTAGCACACTTACTAAGTATAGACCTCTTAATACCTAGCTATCAAAGTAGGTTCCCCAACTTACTTGTTACGATCTCCCTTATAAATATTCAGATGAACAATCAGAAAACAAGAGAGTATTATGAATGATTTGTACTTGAGCTCTTTTCAAAATGTGATTCTTTCTTCTGTCTTGCAATACGCTTCAACTTCTCCATTTATAGATTTAAAACCTTCTCGAGCGTTGAAGCTATACTTGTCATTTCTTCAATGTATTATGTCCTGAATCCAACATCGCTTATTCCAACCTTGGTGTTTCCCAAACGGGCACTTGATTGATGAAATTAATGGATCTTGATTGCTGAGAGAAGATCTTGATTTGATCTCTGAAGGTCTCACTGAAATATATCAGAATAATTTACAAAGAAACCTAATATTGATTTATTACAACTTTTTGAAACTGGATCAAATAAAATCTTTACAAGATCTGGATTGATCAGCAAGGAAGTGTACCATCGCAAGACATAATCCATACAAACAGGAATGAGGGATAATTTCCAAAGATATTAATAGCAATATATTTTAAATATAAAATAATATATCATTTTTACCGGAAATGATTACGTTAATACCTAAGTTAGAGATTTTGACTTTGATACTAGATTCTTGTAGAGACAAAATTTTGTTAGTGTAACCCAATGTATTCAAATTAACCTTTTGTCTTTCACTAAAAACACCCAAGGTTCATGAGCTGTGACATTGCTAGTGACACTGAGGGAGTCTTTAATCTCCTCTTTTTTGATAGAGAACAAAACTTCAATTTGAAGATTATATAAGCATATTAAGCATGTGAGCGTATTAAGCAATCAATAGCAAACTATAACAAAAATTTAGCATAGCCAACCATAGCAAAATATAAGGTGCCTTTAGTCACCTAGTTGTGAACACTATAAGTTTTTAAAGCCTTTCGGGAAGGCTTTGATCTTCCATAGTCAATGTCCTTGAGTCCACACTTTTTCTCATCCTTTTGACTTTCATCAAAAGGGTGGACTCATAAAAATATTTGGTAAATTATTGTTTAAAAACATCCAAATTGTTTAGAAACATAAAAATAGGAAATTGTTTTTGGGAGTAGAAAGAGAGAGAGTATCAAGCTTAATCACCTAGAGAGGGGCCTACAGCATTCGACTTTTGTTCATTTGCAACCTTGGGCACACCAGTCCCTTCGCAATGTCCACCTCCTAACCCACCTCAGCCTGGGCGGTCTTCAATGCCATCTTCAACCCCTATATTTGCATTCATTATTTGATTCTTTCAAGTTCATTTCTTCTACCTTGAGATCCGAAATAATGCTTTAGAACTTGGTGGCAGATTGATCCAAATTCTCACAAACCCCTTAGAGATCAGCCAATGTCTAATTAATGTCTCCCTGACCAGTTTTCATACTGATAAGCTCCCCCTTAATCTCCGTAGATCTCCTTTAAACCATTCTATCCAGGGAAGAGGGATCACCTCAAGGTAGTGTTGAGGAGTAGGAGTCTCAATGTCATTGACAAAAATCTCCTCCTTATGTTTCTAGTGTCTAGAGGACTAGTTTGAATTTTAGGCTCTTAAGTATGTTTTCATTAATGGTTGGGATTTGAGAATCAAGGTGTTCTTCACCCTTAAGGGAAATTTGACAGGCCTTGAACGTGTGAGTTAGGAGATTTGAGTAGACTAAAAGGCAATTCCATGATAAGTTACAGACCTTGGTCATGTATTCAAGGATAAGCTCAGTGAAATCTACAGAATACCCCTCCATAATGTAGGTGAGCATTTTTTAGTAGCGTGTCATTGGTTGTCTCCTTTGATGATCCTCAAGGATATATGTTCCTAACCAGAATATACTAAAGGATCCATGGGTCGTAGTACAAGGTTGTGTAGGATTGGTTTGATTTTTTGATCTTAAAGGGATGGGCATGTTTTTCAAGGTAAAGTATTCGGCGTTGGAGTCTGACATTGAGGGAGAAATTTTTGAAGGATTAGGGTTCAAACTGAAAATCCTATCAATAGAGACAATTGAGTGGGTGATGGCAGTGTCTTTGATTTTGGTGGTGTAGTAGGTTCTACCTCTACCCTTGGGTTCCATCTTTTTCAAGGTTGGCATAAAACAGTCGAACCAACTGAGCATGAACTTCATCACTCACTTCAAATAGACCTATACAACCCAATTTCTCTAATTTTTTAAAAAATAAAATAAAATTGCATGCCTCAACAAATTAAAATCAATGAATTCACAAAACACAAATTCTCTTTCTACTACATGGTTGAACTGTTTTACCCCAATGTTAGTGAACCATTTAAGGGTGAGGTCAGGGATTCCTAGATCTTCTAGAGATTCTAGTTTAAAGAAGCAATTACTAGAGTTTGTGAACAATTCTACTGCAAAGTCTGAGATAACGTTGCTTTCCCCATGCTTTAGCAGTCCACATTTGGTGGCACTATGAGTTTGCTTAACAGGGGTGGCGAGTGCTTCAGCAAGGGCACTTTCTTTGCATTTGTGAGACATGGTTGAATGTGTTACCAAGGTCTTTGACAAGAGAGATGAGGGTTTGAGGGTTCGAAGGAGAGAGAGTGAGAGAAAGAGAAGGTTGAGTAGTTTATGCCAGGGCATACGTTCTTTATGTGGTTGAGGAGAGATAAAAGGGGGTGAGAGGTGTCACTTTTAGAAGGTGTAGGATATCATGGGAAAGGATCAAGGATGATTTTTGAGAAACGGCATCAATGACTTGTATAAACAAGAGAGAGAGATTGCCTAAAATTAGTTTAAAAGATACCAAAAATTTGGCTTTGAAAATATTTGAAAACCCACGGTTTTCAAAATATAGTAGCAGTTGAGGCATTTAATAGATTTAAATCCCTAACCACAAGCTACTGCCGTAATTGATATGTATGACATAAATCGAAAGTTAAAGAATACAAATTTGATATGGACTTTGAGAAGTGGTCACAATGTCAGGTTCAATGTCATTAGTGTTTACCTATTGCATTTTACCACATTGGACTTTGGGGAGTCCTTCCCCTTAATTCATGCATCCATTTTCAACATGTCAAGTTCACTTCAAATAAAATTGAACTAATCTTCACCAAGTGGTTTGGTGAAAATATCAGATAATTACAAATGTGAACGAACAAATTCAAGAATGATATTACATTTCTCAATGTAATCTTGTATAAAGTTATGTCTAACTTCAATATATCTGGTTCTTGAGTACTGGACTGAATTCTTTGTCATAATTATTGGACTTGTATTATCACATCGGATGGGAACTTTTTGAAAATCAAAACCAATGTCATGTAGTTGTTGTGGATCCTAAGTATTTGAGCACAACATGCTCCTGCTGCTATATATTCAGCAGTTGATAAAGCTACTAAGCTTTGTTTCTTTTAATGCCATGAGACTAAGAAGTAGCCAAGGAAGTGGCAGTATCTAAATGTACTTTTTCTATCAACCTTGTAGCATATATAATTTGCATTTGAATATCCATTAAAATTGAAATCTCCATCTCTAGGGTACCATGCATAAACCAATGTCCTTAGTTCATGCAAGATATCTAAAAATCCTTTGATAGTGGTTAAATGTGAGTCTTTACGGGCACTTTCGATCCTGGCACAAAGGCATACACTCAACATAATATCTGGTCTACTAGCTGTTAGATAAAGTAATGAGCCAATCTTTACTCTGTATACCTTTTCTAATGTTGGCTTATCATTTGAATCAAGGTTGAACTTTGTATTCAATGCCATTGGGGTGCTGGCATGCTTGACATCATCAAGCTTGTACTTCTTCAAGAGTTCTTTCACATACTTAACTTGGTTGACAAATAAGACATCTTGGCATTGCTTGATCTAAAATCCTAGGAAGAAGTTGAGTTCTCCCACCATACTCATCTTAAACTCCATACCCATTAAATTAGAAAACTCTTGATGTAGCACATTGTTACTTTGTTAGTAGCACCAAATATGATATCATCTACATAGACTTGCATTCTAAGGAAGTCTTCCCCCTTTGTTTTAACGAAAAGGGTTTTGCCAATCTTTCCTCGTGTAAAATCACTTTCCAAGAGAAATTTGCTAAGACATTCATTTGAAGCTCTTAAGGCTTGTTTTAAGACATAAAAAGCTTTATGAAGCTTGAAAACATGATTTGGAAGTGTAAAGTTTTCAAAACCGAGGAGTTGCTCAATTAGACTTCTTTATTTAGAAAGCCATTTAAGAAAGCACATTTGATGTCTATATGAAATAAGTTGATGCACATGTGAGATGCAAATTCAAGTAATATGTGGATAGCTCCTAATCTAGCTACAGGTGCAAAGTTCTCATCAAAGTCTATGTCTTCCTCTTGCTTGTATCCTTTTGCAACCAATATGGCTTTGTTCTTAACTACTACCCTAGATTTATCCAACTTGTTGCTAAACACCTATTTTGTCCCAATCACTAGGTGGTGCTTTGGTCTAGGTGTCAGGGATCGAACTTGATTCCTCTCAAACTAATTGAATTCGTCTTGCATGGCCAATGTTCAGTTTGGATCTACCAATGCCTCATTATAGTGCTTTGATTATATGAGAGATCAATGAGAAGAATGCATAGAAATTTCTCAATGATCAATTGAGTTCTTATACATGTATTAATGTCTGTAAGCAAATTGTCTAAGGGATAGGCAGATTTGTATTTGAATCCCCATCTTGGTTCATTGAAGTGGTTTTAAATTTGACCATGCTCACTTGAAGATGACACATTGTTCATGTTATCAGCTTGAGGTCTCTTACATGCATCTTGTGAGGTTTCTGGATTGATGTTGTCTTTGGTCATTTTGCTTTCGACATTGGTCCACATTGCTAGGAGCATTTTGGTACTTGCATTTATCCAGGGCTCCTTCATCTTCATCATCTATATATTTGCTCAACTGAAACTCATCAAATAAAGATGTACTAGCAACAGCATCGTTAGTTTCATTAAAGACAACACGAATAGATTCCTGAATGACCTTGGTACATTTCTTATAAATAACATATTCTTTACGAACAAAGGAATAACCATCAAATATACATTCATCACTCCATTATCAAATTTATCAAGATTTTTCGTACCATTATTGTGGATGAAGCACTTACTTCCAATGGCTTTGAAATATGACACAATTGGTTTTTTGCCTTGAACAACTTATATGGCGTCTTTTTGAGGATTGGTCTAATGAGGCATTTGTTAAAAACATAATTTGCAGCGTTAACAACCTCTTCCCATATTGACTTTGGAGATCATTTTCATATATCATTATCTTGGTCATATCTTCCAATGCCATATTCTTCCTCTCAATAACTCCATTTTACTGTGGAGTTCTTTGTGCTAAAAAGTTGTGAGAAATGTCATTCATAATATCAATGAACTTGTCTTAGTCAAATTCTCTCCCATGGTCAGTTCTGATTACAACACTAGCAAGTTATTTGAGATTTGTAATTTCCTACACAACTTTCAAACTCCTTGAGAGCTTCTCTTTTATCATTTAAAATGATCACCTATGTGAATCTAGAATAATCATCCACTATAACAAATATATATGAACTACTTGTTAAACTTCTAATGCGGATTGGTTCACATAGGTCCATATGCAACGATTCTAAGCATCTTGAGGTAGACACACTTTTCAATGGTTTGAAGGAAACACGTACTTGCTTACCTCTAATACATACGCTACACACACAAGTCTTTCTCAAATTTGTAAGGGGGTAGCATTCTTACTAAATCATACTTGACTAATTCATGAAGAATGTGCATACTAGCATGTCCTAATCTATGATACCAAAGTCATGCATCATCAACGGATGCTTTCAAACAAGAAAGATGCATAGGAGAGATATGATTAAGGTTTATGGCATAAACATTGTCTAATCTAGAAACATACAACACAATATCATCATATTTGATATTTTCAATAGCACATTGGGATTCATCAAACCATACACGGTTGCCCTTATCAACAATTGTAAAATGCTCAATAGGTTGTATTTCAAACCATCAACCAAGTAAACATTGTTAATAAAGTTTGTAGAATTCTTACCAATTTGGCCAACGCCAAGGATGTTGCCTCAACTATTGTCCGTAAAGGCCACCTTACTTGCTTTTTGTTTTCGAAATTCACTAAACATTGAGGCATCTCCATACATATGTCTTGAACACTGATCGTCCAAGTACCAGATATTGCTCTTTGCTTGTAGACACACGTGCAAGAACAAAATTCAAACCGTCCTGCATTCTTTGGTAGCATGAATAGGGTGAGGATGACCAATGTCCTATTTAAGGGACATTGACCCCTTTGGGTACCCATATTTATATGATTCTAGGGTAAGAAGCCTTGTAACCATTGAATCTATTATGTTGCTGATGACCTTTATCAAGGTTATAATAACTTAGATGCCTATAACCAAAGTAGCTATAGTTCCTTTAATAAAGGTATGCCTTTGTAATTGTGACCAAGGCTAATGTGTTTGGAGCTTGGCCTACTTTAGGATTCCTTTTGTGATGTCTCTTTAAAAAAGAAGTGCTTATATAACCTTTTCTTATTTTTAGGATTAAATCCAAGGTCTTCTTTATTAAAAGACATACATTGGGATCCAAGTGATTTATCCAAATTCTCCTGACCCTTAGTAAGTTTCAAGAGTGACTTGTGAGAATTATCACTATCACACTTGTTTTGCAAAACAGTTTTCTTGTTCTCAAGGTCATTGACTTGGTGTGTAGATTTTCACAAGATCTTTGCAAGTTCTCATTTTCCTCTTTTAGTAACTTGTTTTCCCTTTTTTAAGGGTCTTGATTGTAGTTATGTGCTCTTGCTTATATTTAACACACTTTAAAAGACCTTGAGCAAGATACTCTTCTGTGAAAGTAAGAATATATTCTAATGTTACCTTCTCAAATTCGTCACTTTTCACAGTGTTATTTTTGGCCATGAAACAGAGGTTGGCTATTTCTTCATCTTCAGTTTCACTCTTAGAGCTATCACTACCGCCACTCCATGTTGCAACCATAGTTCTTTTGCCCGCCTTTTTGTACTTGAATCTGGTTCTCTCATTTTTCTTTCTGCTGTTTGGACAATCCTTTATCATATGACTTGAAAGTCCACAACCATAACAAGAGTTTTGGTTAGTGTCATTTTTTGAGATGAATTTACCTTTGGAATTTCGATCATTTCTATTTGAGGTTGATCCTTTCCAAATTCCCTTGAATTTTGGTTACTTTTGAATCCTTTGGCTATCATAGCCACTAATTCATCTTCATCATTTTTAGATTCCTCCGGTAGCACCTCAATACCATTGGACTTTAGTACAAGTCCTTGTCCTTGTTGTGGTGTGTGCTCTTCATTTTCTTCCTGGAAGTGAACTTCATGAGTTAGAAGTTTTCCAACAAGATCATCTAACTTGAGGATTTTTAGATCTTATGCGTCTTCAATGGTCATGACTTTGGGTCCCTACTTGCTTCATGGAAGACATCGCAACACTTTTCTCACCATCTCTTCATTGGTGTACGTTTTCCTCGAGGACTTAAGGTTGTTGATTATTTCAGTAAAGTGCATATACATGTCCTTGATGGATTCTCTAGGAAGCATCTTAAAGAGCTCATATTAATGATCGGAGAGGATGATTTTGAACTGTCAAACTTGACTAGTCCCTTCACAGGTTGTCTCCAATGTGTCCCATACTTGTTTGGATGTATCACAAGTAAACACACAGTTAAACTCATTAAAATCCAAGCCATAAAATAAAATGTTCAATACTCTATAATTTTTTGCCACTTTCTCAGTCTCCTCATGAGTGAATGCTAATCTAGGCATTGGAACAATTTTATACCCTTCCTTCATAGCAGGCACAAAAATGCCCTTGGAGATTATGTCCCGAAGCTTTTAGTCATGATCCTTGATAAAGATCTGCATAAGCTTTTTCCAATGATCAAAATTAGAACCATGAAATAGAGCATCCTTGATCAATATCAGCATTTCCAAAGGAAGCCATGACCTTTTCCACAAGACGGTTATGTCAATATGTGTGGACTTGACTCTTATACCAATTGAGGGTCCCAAAAGAAAATGTTAGATTACTATAGAGGAGGGGGTGAATTGGGTGATATCTTAAAAATTAAGACTTTATAAAAGTTGTAATGAACTTTGAACCTAAGCTGCCAATATTAGATATGACAACATATATTTCTTTCAAACTTTGATCATCCCAGTGTCCTTTTTCATTATTGTATAGTCAAATGTCAATTGTGATAGTGGGCTTGAATAGATGTTGCATCTATAATTTGTATTATTTTAACATCAAAAAATTGCTTGGTAGCCTATCAAAACTATAGATTTTACTAACAGACATGTTTCGTTGTTACAGCCAACTTTAAAAAATTGACGATGAAATAAATTTGCCATTATTGACAAGTATTACAATATTGTAATTCTTTACGATGAATAATTTGGTTGTTATAGCTAAATATTTTGTTGTTATCAATTAATTAATAACGACAAGAACTTGTGTCGTCATTATTCATATTAATGACGAAAATTTTTAGGTCATCGTTGAAAGTAACAACAACGGGACCAATAACGACCGGTGATGGCCAACTTTTTTTTGATTGTTAAAAATTTTAATGACGAAAAAGTCGACTTTTAACGACGACTTTTTTGGTCGTTAGAAGTCCTTTTTCTAGTAGTGAACCTTTAGAGTTGGTCACCAATGTCAATAATAAACAAAAATAAAGTGCAAAAATAAAATGGAACAAAACACATGATATTTTTACGATGCCTACCTTTACAAATAGCGCTAGTAATCACGTAAAGCACTTCTTCCCTTAGTATTTAATTACCTCCACTTCTCATTCACTTAAGAAGTACACACCAATGACCTTGGCGTTACAATTTGTCTAGCGTTCCAATCTCACTCGACTAAGGAACCTTAGTTAGTGCACTCCCTAAGTATTGACCTCCCAATACCTTGCTACCCAAGCAAGTTCCCTAACTTAATTGTTATAAATCTCCCTTACAAATATTCAGAAGAACAAGAAGTACACAAGAGAGTCTTATGAATGATTTGTACTTGAGCTCTTTTCACAATGTTATTCTTTCTTCTACCTTGCAATATGCTTTAGCTCCTCGCTCCTCTTATATATTTAAAACATTCTTGACTGTTGGAGCTATACTTCCTATTTCTTCAATGTATTTTATCCATTCCAACCTTGGTGTTTCTAATACAGGCACTCGACTGATAAAATTAATATGTCTTGATTGCTGAGAGAAGATCTTGATTTGTTCTCCAAAGATCTCACCGAAATCAATTAGAATAATTTACAAATAAACCCAAGATTGATTTATTACAACTTTCCTAAACTTGATCAATTAAAAATCTTTATAAGATCTTGATTGATAAGCAAAGATATATCCCATCACAAGATATAATCCTTTCAAATAGAAGTAAGGGATTATTTCCAAAGATATTAACAACAATATATATCTCAAGAATAAAGCAATATATCATATACATAATTTTTGGTAAAATAACTCTGTTAATACCAAAGTTAGAGATTCTAATTTTGACACTGGATTCCTACAGAGACAAGACTCATTAGTGTAACCTAATGCATTCAAATTAATCTTTTGTCTGTCAGTCAAAACACCTAAGTCCATGAGCTATGACATTGAAACAGTCAATGGCATTACTATTGACATTGAGGCAGTCTTCAGTGGTTTCCTCTAGAATTGTTGGAATGACACAAGTGATTTGGTATTTGTCATAGTACTTGAATTTTCTAGGAGTGGTATAATCTTGAAACAAATCAACCACACCAATTTGATTTAGAACCCCAAGCTTGATTACGCTAAAGAAGCAGGGGATTTAGGAAGGTTACAAAATGGAGCATGGACCATCGAATTGTACTATATAAATTGATTCATGAAAGCTTAGGATTTTGAATAGTTTGACTTTATTAAAGGAGGCCTACATTGGCCGATATTCCCTTAGCGGCTCAGTGAATGGATAGTGACTTATGTGAGATCAACAAATTTCTCAGTATGCACCAATGGTGAACCTCATGGTTCTTTTCTGAAAAAGGGGTCTTAAATAAGGGATCCCCTTTGCCGCTCTTATTTATGCTAGTTCTAGAGGGTTTAGTAGGATTATCAAGCATAACATTAAAGCGAATGCTTTCAAATTCCAAGCAAGATGAATAGCTTTGAAGTTGTATCAGTTATCCTTTGTCAATGATCTACATTTATTTTGTAGAGCTAATGAAAGATGTGTGTAATGTTTGCTGTAAGCATTTCAGATCTTCTCTAAGTATGTTAGTCTTTATATCAACTTGATCAAGTCTCAAGTGTTAGTTTTTGTTATTGATAATACCATAAAGTAGAAAATACTTCAATTGACTACTTTTGCGAAGGAAAAATCACATTTCAAGTGTTTAGGGGTGCCAATTTCTACAACCAAATTGTCTTCCTCCTATTTCTAGTTGTTTATGGGAAAAATGACAATTAGGACCTATTCTTTTCATTGGAAAATATGAGTTAGTAAATGAGTAAAGTTAATTGAGGATGGTAAAAGTAGGTTGAAGTAGGTTGAAGTGGGTATTCTTTTGTTGAAATAGGTTGGAGTAGGTTAAAGTAGGTTGAAATTGGTTGTAGTGGGTTGAATTGTTTTTTGTGTGCTGGGTAGAAGTTGGTTAAAGTAGTGAAAAGTGGATTGAAGTGGGTTAAAATTAGTTGAAGTGAGTTGAAATTGGTATTTTTTTAATTGAAATTCGTGAAATAGGTTGAAGTAGGTTGAGCTTGGTAAATTTGGATTTACCTACAAAAAGAACAAGGCCTTATTGTCGGGAGGTGGGGTTCAACAAATTTATCACGTGCAACTAGAATTACGTTGATTGATAGTCTTCTAGTGGGAATTTATGGCTTTTTGGGTAACTTTATTTACCCCAAAGAGGTCATTAAAAAGGTAAAAGCAATTTGCAGGAATTTCCTGTGAGCTTTATTTGATTCATATGATGATAGAAGGCCCTTCGCAGCTTGGCAGGAGGCCA
>JACYFF010031952.1:16131145-16149971 GCA_017589665.1 Selenicereus undatus | reverse complement strand
AAAAAAAAGACAAAGAGCTTCATGCTCTATCTATGAAGTCCAAAAAAACTAGACCTTAGGCCTTCATGACCTTATGCTACAATGGGGTCCTCATGAACTTCGTCACAACCAACGTAACAAAATATGTGAGTCTTGGTGGAAGGCCACCGAGGCTAATTCAGAGCATCTACTATATGCACCAAAATGTTACATCTTAATAATGTTTCTTTACTGTCCAATTACATAATGACAATGCATGCAAGTTACAAAAGGTACATCTTCAAATCCAAGCATTGACATTGAAAAAACCCATCTTGACACCTACCTTAATCTTGTTGAGAAGCTGAAAAGGAAAATTTTGGAAGGGGGTGAGCAGCCACAACTTAGTGGGAGTTCCCGTCTCCCAAAACCAAAATAGTTTTTACACACAACATGTTACAGTACCAATAGTAGTATTAATAGCTATATTATCACAGATATATAAATCTTTCAAATCATCATAAACCTTTCTTTTCTGTGTACAAATAATGCATTGTTAAAAATCCGATGAACAACAAAATTAGGCTTGAGAAGCTAGATAAAGGAAATGTGCATATTTGTCATGTGAATAGACTTTCTCTCACAATCCAACTTCCTTCCAAACTAGAGATTTGCTATGTAGGTACTACTCACCAAAGTCGATTCTTGCGCAAGAGAAAGTAAGAAAGAAAAGGACATTGACTAAAAGACTGCCTACCCAGGAGGACTAACATCTAAGTGATGGGGAAACTTATACCCTCGTTAGGGTAAAACAATGCCACCTTTCTGAGCGAAAAGCTGCCACTCTGTGGAATCTGCCACTGCGGAATCTGCCACTAGATGAAAAATTTGACTTTAATCTGAATCTTTCGACAAATCCCCAGTTTAGACGTACATAATGGCTCGTCCCTTTAGATACTAGCTTACTCAACTCCGACACTAAAAATCAAACTTAGTGGCTTTATAACCTAAAAGTGCATATGCATTTTGGTATCAAACTAAGGCCATTTTGTACGATGCCATGTGCAAATCTTAATAATTTTCATTCACTAATTTTTTCACCCCAATTGAAAGGATATTTGGGGGACCATAAAAATAATCTTTCAACAACGAACCCCCGTTTTTTTTTCTTTTTTTTTGCGAAGAACACGTGCCAAATAATTACTTTAGGGTCACACCAAATATTAGATAAAATACTACTTGCTCAAGTGTGCCAACTCGGTTGTGTAGTATTTTTTTTTAGGGCATATGGATGTTGGTATTATTATGCCTCTACTATGTTTTTTTTTTCTTCCTCACACAATCAAATAATAACCCATTATTTAGCTACTAACAATTTTTCATTTTTTTTTCTTTAAAGGCTTGGGGATTCTATTGTCAAATTTTATTTTTTTATTGTAAGAAGAAATAGGACTAACCTAGATGCGGAAATATACTGTCGGTAGTAGTCCACGTTAATAAGAATACCAATTCACGTTAATAAGAATACCAAGCTACTACTAGAGTCGCTTTAGAGATGTCACGTCCTAAAACCCAAGAACTCGATAGATGGTAGTTCAACCGTGAGAGAGAAATAGGAGAATATAGGAGATATCATATTTAGCTCACCGCGTCTTCTGAGGCTAACCCCCTTAAACCCTTTATAGAGCTTAGGGGGTAGCTAGGGTTGTCGCGCTAGGTGACTTAAGTGGCGGTTGAGCCTAAACCTATTAGGCCCGATTAACAACTCCCAATCGGCCAGTTAGGCCGTAAAACACGTATTCTCCATGTATCACAACTCCTCACGCTTTATACCAGGAATAGGACGTACAACCAAAAATAACAAGTGGTGTTATATTAAGTTACCATCCAACTAACATAACACTTTCACGAAATACGATATCCCAAAACCATCCCAAGACATCACCAGTGGCATCTCTAATCTCTTATGCCTAACATATCATATGATTATGTTCTCAACATAATTGCCCGGGCTGATATGGTGATGGTGAATCGGTTTTTCCTTAAACACTCATGAAATTTCATCTTAACTTAACTGCTTTCTTAACGTGTTCTCGCTGAACCGTATAGATCATGGTTCTTGAGAATCACATTAAAGTAGCATCATCAAGCTTTGAATTCATATCATAGCTTTAAGTCAAAGGGTCATCGTGCTTAGGGTCACACAGTGACAAAAGATAGGGAAGCCGATTGTCACTCCATGTATGGGTCGTCTTATAAGCACACACAGTATGAGATATGTGTCATGGCATCACTCCCATTCAGCTGGGTACGTCACTCTTTATGCCATGCGAATCATCAGTCTAGATTTTTACCCAAAAATCTAACCTAAGACACTAGATCAACATACTGAATGTTAATCTTGACACTCAAGATTCGGCTTTTAAGGCTTCGATATGAAAACTTATTTCATACTCGACTCCCTCGAGTCTCATCTTAGTCTCACTAAGGCGAGTATATTCATTCTACTCATACACTTCCAGTGTGAGTAATCAACATTGCACACCTAGTGCCAATATGATTCAGTCTCATCCCGCTCGCTACTCAAGCGTCAGGGCGATTGCCTGTGTGACTAGGCCAATCAGAAGCTTGTGACATTTCAATATGCCTAACGTGCAACAATAAGTTATGAGCATTTTGCCCATTTACAAAAGGAACACGTCTATCACGAAACAGAACACGTCTAAATACCAAACCTTATGAATTCCAAGACTCAACCAATGAACTTTGACCGTCTCATTAGGTATGAGTTTAGCTAAGGGAACATAATCACCTAATTAGTATATGTGTATACCCAATGGCAATGCTTTTTGTCTCTATGGTACAAGATACACAATCTACCTCCACAGCTGACATTGTTGTGCAGCTTTGCTGCTCCATGACATGGCTCTTCCAGTCAGGGTAAAGGCATGTCCTAAGGTTGACTTAGACTCATCTGAGTCACCACCCCAATCAACATTTGAGCATTCTCTCTACTTGAGGCCTGCTCCTTGATAGCAAAAGGCTGAGTTATCATTACCACGAAGGTAGCGCTTGATTCTCCTGATGACTTGTCAATCAGGAAGTCTTGAGTTACTTTGATAATGGCTTATCAAACTAATCGTAAAGCAATGTCAGGCCATGTACATAACATGGATTACATTAAGTTTACTATGATACTAAGGTTAGGGACATTTGTTCATTATCTCTATTTTGTCATCTATTTTAGAACATTGAGCAAGACTCAAGGTTGGACCCTTCTCAGCTGGAGTATCTACGGGTTAGGAATTATAAACCCAAAATCGTTCTAAGACATTTTGGTACATGCTTTTTAGGAGGACTTTGGATTATTTCCACTCCCAGGACATACCTAGTTTCACCCGCGCCCTTTGTCTCAAAGACATGGAATGACTACATTTTAGTGCTTTAATCAGCTCTAAGCTGTTCCTAGTTAACAGTATGTCATCAACGTGAGGAACATTATCCCCATGTTGATCTTTCGGCATACACAATGGTCTTTTGAAGCCACACCTAAGCCAAAAATGGCTTTTTGGAATCTAGAGTGCCAAGAATTGGAAGATTGCTTAAGATCGCATGTGGACCTTTTAAGATGACACACATTGTCCTCTTGTCCCTTTAATACAAAATCAATGGGTTAGTCCATATAAATCTCTTTCTCAAGATCACCATTGGGAAAAGCAACCTTTACGTCCATTTCGAACAATTCAAAGTCCGAATGGGTAACTAGGGCTAGGAGTATCCAGGCCTGAACTTATCAATTGAACTATCCACCTGATGTTTTATCTTGAAGACTTACGTCGGGGTGGAGTTTCAACGAATTCTCAAACCTTGTCAGTGAGTCCATTTCATCCCTTATGACATCCAATCACTCTTTGTAATTTGGTGAACCAACCGCCTCTTGATAAGAGGTAGATCCCTCAACTCCAAAGGGAGTGCATAGGAATATGTCCTCTTCGATTTTGAAAAAGTCGTCGAGGAATTCTTCCACGCTCAATCCTTGGGATCCTGGGACCTTCATTATTTGTCTGCCTAGGTAAGAAATCCCTCCCCCTTTCTCTAAGAGGTAAGGGACCAGGTGTTCCTCCCCTTTTTTCTAAGAGGTATAGAACCCTAAGTAGAGAGAGAAGATTGCTCCCATTGTCCATTGGAGGTGGGATCCTGAACGTGAGGACTAACTACATGTTCAGGAATGACTCTCCTCAACATTTGGAGATTGAGGACGAATCTCATTCTCCTTAATAGACAAACCTTCACCATTCCTACCAAATAAGGAAGGTCCTCGGTGACTTAGTGAGAATTTAAATCCTCCCCCTCGCCAAGAGGTGGTTGAAGGTCTTATTGTAACGCATACAAATTGAGGTCCTTTTAAATTTCATCAAATGCTAAGAAACTCATCCTTAAGGAAACCGTCATCGCAGGAATTCGTTTCACGAAGAAAATATTCATGATCTCAATTGGTTCGAAGAGTTTTAATATTTCGTCCCAACTGAGTCCTACTACCGCTATAAAATATACGAACACATCAAGTATCCAATAGCGGTAAGATAATCGGTACACATAACTTTATCATGAATATATAGCTCCATGATATGCTTTCACATTCATGGACTACACATGCCTAGAGTGAAAAAACGCTATGGAATTCTATGTCCTCGAAACCTTACAAAAAGATTTCCTATTGCTTTACTAGCTAGACATAACTCACATTATGCAACTGTAGCCTAGTGAGTTGGTCCTAAAAGACCATCTTTAGATAGTTTGTTAACTTTGTATTAACCCTCATGGTCAAAACGAGCATGTTTAAAACAAATTCGAAAATGGGACAAGGATGCAAGATAGTTTATTTCGTCAAACCTTTCAATTTGACATGGCCAAACAAATCACCATGTCACACGATATCTAAGACATCTAGAAGAAAATTAAAGAAAACTTATCTTAGGAATAGAAGACACAAGGAAAATGTCACACCTTAAGTGCATAGAGAGCATCGTGAAGAGACAACGTAGTCCCTTCAAAGAAATTCAAATGATTTGTCCGAAATTCAAGGACATCTTTTTCATTGTCGTTACCTAAAACGACAATTTGTGAACCCACCGTGTAGTGGTAAAAGTTCAACAACAACTCGTTCCTGAACTATGTGCTTGGTTGCTCCCGTATCTGCAACCCACTAAGGATCATAGTTAGCAAGAAATGCTTAGGAGTATGCATATTATCCAGGAGTGACTGTGGAAGAAGGTACCTTAATCGACTCAGGACAATCCCAAGCATAAGATCTGTTATTTCCACAGTCATAGCACTCACAAGTGCTATATGCCTCTCTTTCTTTCCCTTAATTTTTTTTCCCTTTCGCAATACCAATCTTAGGTCCAGAACTTTATGAGGAATGGATCCAGATGAACCTGATACTCAGCTAATCCCATGCATACTCAACAGTGGGATGACTTTTAATTCCCTCACTAGATCGACATCATATGGAATACGACAAAGTATAACATGTTGATCGATCCATTCTTGAACCACTTTCGGTATACTTTTAAATTTTCTCGGTACTGCTCACTAGTAGTATTATCTTTGCCATCCAAGGAGACCTAGAACCTAAGGAGGGTACTAACACCTCACTCTCTCTTAGAGGAAACTGAATCTTCTGACACTTTGTGTCACAGTCAGCGCTATCAAGTTTTTCATCTGTAGACAAATTACCAACCATATATTAAATTGCTATATTATATATTTGTAAAATGGACATTAGGCATATTTTTAAATAATTAAATTATCAAAAAACTCCATTATCCATGTCG
Source organism: Selenicereus undatus (assembly GCA_017589665.1). NCBI lineage: Eukaryota > Viridiplantae > Streptophyta > Magnoliopsida > Caryophyllales > Cactaceae > Selenicereus > Selenicereus undatus. The sequence goes on along the minus strand of JACYFF010031952.1, from coordinate 16,144,176 downwards.
CATGATTGAAAATTTCGCTAAGCTCATAATCATCTCATACAAGCATGAATTAGAAGTTTTAATAATTTAATTATCACATTTTTCTATAAAAATAAAATTTATGGAGAACATCATGGTTAAACTAATTAACATCTTAGAAATATCACAAAGATATCCAACTTTATGTAAACCAAATTTACATGAAGTCATCTCATTATATATAACTACTAATATGTCATCTAGAACTTTATCAATGACATATCAAACATGAAATTCAGATTATTATATAAAACGCATTTATAAAATGAATCTATATTGCGAAACATATTCGAACAATAACATGGTACAAAAGAAGTTCATAAAAGGCCCAAATAGCATTATATAAAACACATTTATATAATTATATATAACATGAAACTTATTCAAATGTTACTCGCAAATTATAAAACACATTTATAATGTTACGAATTTAAATTTTGATGAAACTAATTCATAAAATACCGCTAAATTACATAATTAGCAGATAACATGAAACAAATCCACATTCATTAATTTGGGCAAGGAAAAAGTGTTAAAATTAGCAAATTCACTACAACTCACATAGTTCGTATATATAAAATACATTTATACAATACTACGAATTGGTGATTGACATGAAACATATCCATGTAATCAAATGCACCATAATTTGTAACATGAAATACATCCAAATATTAATCACAATTAATTATATATAGAACAGATCCATATAACATCAAAGTTTCACTGAAACGAATTCATAGTAAAGCTCGTATTCATATAATATTGCAAATTTTATTTTCATGAATCAGATTCATAAAATAATCAAATATCCTATATATCCAAATAACAGCATGAAACTTGTTCATGTAAAACTTAATTAATCATTTTTGTTAACTACAACAACGACAGAACAATTAACTTATTTATAATTGCTCATGTTTTTGCATAAAATTAGTAAATCATGAAACATATTCACGTGACGGGATATTATATAAAGCATATTTATATAATGTAACTTATGAAACATATTCATTTACCGACCAAGGGGATCTTTATATCACATAGATATTTATTGAGTTCGATTAAAATAAATTTACGCCATACGCACTAATTTTATATATGAAACAAATTCATATAACTTCAACCCAATGAATCGATAACAAGTTACTCAGTCAAGCAAATGTCAAGTTGATGCATATATAAAACGAATTTATATATGACTTTAAACATATTAATGTTTTTATAATGAAACCATGCATTCAGGATTAAAACTAATTCAAAAACTTAATTCAACAAATGAATTAACTGCACGAAACTTTATCAACTTGAACATCATCATAATTCAATTAAAAATCATGTTATGACTAATAATAATAATTAAACAACAATGGATGAAAAATAATTCAGCCCAAAATAGTCAAAAATAGCCTAACCCATATCATTGAAATACGACAAGAAGCAAACCGGCCCAAAAAAAACTACCCGAATAAAAAAAAATGGGCCAAACAAATCGACCCATCAAAACCAAAATAAAACTGGGACCTCCTTTTGCTTTCCTTTTTTTTAAAAAAAAGAAGGAAGAACAGGCCCATATTAAGGCCCTTCACATAAGTGAGTCACTAAGCCATCACTAACCCTAAAACATTCTACTCTTTCTCTCTCTTCTCGGTCTTTGCCTGATTCTCGAATTCTCTCTTCTCTTCTCGCTGCTTCTCGACTCCTCGCCATGCTTATGGAGCACTGAGCTCCACCCAACACCCTTGCCCACGACCATCTTTCAGTTATCCTCCATCTTTTTCGACCAACCACGGTGGCCATCCGCCACCTGGGCACTAGCCACCACTTCTTTGTATCCCGAGTGATGATGACCGCCACTCTCAGACCACATCTCACCCAACCCTGACTAGAACCATTATAACCATCGCATAGATCGGCCGAGGACAGCCATAGCATGCGCCTCACGCCGCCAATGCGCCACCCAGGTGGCGGCGCGTGTGGCTCACGCGCATCCATGCGTGGTTGTTTTGGGATTTCCTTAGTCGGTAAAGCGTAGATCGGTGCTCTAGAGGGGCAAAGGAGGAAGAAGGAAGCTTGAAGCTCCTTCGTCGGCGGCACGTGACGCACACACACCACCCCTCCTTGGCGGCTCTGACGGGTATGGATCCAAAAATGCCCTTTTCTTTTTCTGCTATCCTTTTCTCGAAACATCCCCTTTTTTATTATTTATTTTCATGGGTAATATGACAGTTTTCAGCATAGATTGCCATGGCCTGGCTGCCACTGTCGCCACAAAGGTCCCGCTGGTGGGGATGGTTTGGCAGACCACTAAGGTCTTACCACCACCATGACCTCTCGGTGGGTTAGGGTTTTAGAGTTAGGGACAGAGAGTTTGTGAGGGTTAGGGTTTTGGGTTCTTCCCCTTCCTTTTTTTGTGTTTTACCGTGATTAGGGTAAGATAGCTGTCTCACTAATTTGTGAATTACACATAGCATGATAGCATGACACTTAAGCAGAAACAGCAAAAACTAATCGAGTCTGTTGTTTAGACTACAAGCATGCTTTTATCGATTAACATGATCGCAAAACTGAACTACTCAGAACAAAAACTCAGTCTTTAATCATGTGAGCATGCTTGGTTGAATCACTATCATCTGAATTTTAATTCAAGGCATGATTGCTAAAATCAGACTGGGCATGCTAATCTTGAAGGAACAGATATGTCCAATAAGTAATACATCTAAAGACATAATCTTTAAGTGGATTCTGGGCATAATAATTGCACAAACATGCTTATAAAATTAACATATTTGCATAATCACGAAAATTAAGCAAATAATCACATAAACAAGTATAACTTAGGTTTGACAGTTTGTTAACCTAAGGATCGGGACTAATCCGAACAGCTTAGGCTCTGACACCACTGTAGAAAGAAATATGACTAACCTGGATGCGGAAATATACTGTCGGTAGTAGTCCACGTTAATAAGAATACCAATTCACGTCAATAAGAATACCAAGCGGCTACTAGAGTCGCTTTAGAGATGTCACATCCTAAAACCTGAAAACTCGATAGATGGTAGTTCAGTCGTGAGAGAGAAATAGGAGAATATAGGAGATATCATATTTAGCTCATCGCGTCTTCTGAGGCTAACCCCCTTAAACCCCTTTATATAGCTTAAGGGGTAGCTAGGGTTGTCGCCCTAGGCTACTTAAGTGGTAGTTGGGCCTAAACCTATTAGGCTCGATTAACATTTATTTTATTCAAACATAATATTACACCACAACCACATCAAGAGTACATATATAATTTTATGACAATGCTAAACTATCATTTCCTTTGCACATATTTGTCTAATTTTCAAGAGTATACTTTAACTATTTAACGCATCCAAAAAGACCATACGTAACCACACTAACTCAATCAACTTCTAAAACATCTCCTAATATCACAACCCACAAAAGAATCAATTACAAAAGTCATACTATAACATATAACTCAACAACACTTCATGTTTTTTTTTTTTTAACATTGCAAAATCATAATCTACATGTCTAGTAAGAAAAGCAAGTAAGTTCATCATTCTAATTCATCAACCATGACATCATGAAAAGACTACTTTTCACAACCGTTAACTCAAATATTTACTAATACCACCATTTATACAAGTTAACTTGGGAAAACAACTTTTAAACAATATGTCTCAACAATCATGACATATATCTTATGAAGACATGGCATGCATGACTTAAAAATACCACTCTTAAAGTAAACTAAACATGCAAAGAAACACTCTAACTCTTGTAAATCAATAGCATAATCATACATCATAATAAAACATTTTAACTTTAAAACAAATTTTATATAAGATATTAAGAGAACCCACACCTTAAAGTAGCTTCTTAATATCCTTTTAGCCCCTTGATCTTTAGGAAAAATTCAAAGCAAGTTGGTTGAGTAAAATTACCAACTTTTCTCTCTAGTTTCCTAACTTGGTGTAGTAGTAGAAATTAGAGGAAAAGGGGGAAAAGAGGTGTAACAAAACATAACTCTTATACCCCTGTCTACCATGCACTAGCCGACCATGCACTTTCACCCATCTTCATCATCTCTTTTTTTTAGGGGGGGTGTATAGGTGTGCCCTCCTTGCTTGTCCAAATGGGGAAAAGGAATAGGGCATGGGGGCTAGTAGAATAGGTGTATGGATGGGGTTGAAAAACCATTCCCTATGGTTGGTAGCCCATACTTCCCCTTTAAAAAGTACCTATATTAGCTAATTAGTTGAATTTTTACTAAGCAAACTTGATTAGCAATTATTATTCCTAATCATCACATTCTCCCCCCTTAAAACAAGTTTCATCCTCGAAACTTACATACCTGCTTCAAAATGGTTAGGATACTTCTCCCGCATCTCATGCTCTGGCTCCCATGTCGCTTCTGTGACTTTGTGATGCTTCCATAGGACTTTAACATAAGGAATTGTCTTTGTCGTTAGTCGACGCTCCTGTCGTTCGAGTATCCGAATTGGTTCTTCAGGAAAGATAAGGTCACTTCTAATCTCTATCGGTTCATACTCAATGATGTGATCAGGATACGGGATGTGCATCCTCAGATTTGACAGTGAAACATCTGGGGTATCCCTTGTAGAGAATGAGGGAGTGTTGTTCTATATGCTACGAGACCTATCCTTTTGATTATCTAAAATGGTCCTATGTATCTAAGATTATGTTTCCCTCTCTGGCCGAATCAAACACTCCCTTTAAGTAGGGATACCTTAATGAAGACATGGGCCCCTTCTTCGAATTCTAGGGGTCTTCTGTTTAAGTCTGCATAACTCTTTTGTCTGCTCTGAGCTGCTCAAGGTCTTTCTCTGATAATCTTGACCTTGTCGGCCACTTCATCAATCAACTCGACCTTTGAGTTTCTTCTTTCCCCAACTTCGTGCCAGCAAAAAGGTGATCTAAAACATCGTTTGTAGAGTGCCTCGTATGGTGCCATTCTAATGCTTGCTTGGTAGCTATTATTGTATGCAAATTCAATGAGCGGTTTGTAGCGATCCCAGCTTCCTTTGAAGTCCAAAGCACATGCTCGCAACACATCCTCCATTGTTTAGGTGGTTCTCTCGGTCTATCCATCAGTTTGAGGATGAAAAGAAGTGCTGACGTTGAGTTTTGTTCCCATGGCCTCCTGAAAGCCTCTCCAAAACTTCGACATAAACTTAGAATCACGATCCGAGATGATACTTAATGGTGCACCATGAAGTCAAACAATTTATTGAATGTATAGTTCTACTAACTTCTCTGAGATATAGGTGATCTTGACTGTTAGAAAGAGAACGAATTTAGTCAACCTGTCAACGATTACCCACACTAAGTCATGTTGTTTCACTGTTCTCGGTAGACTCGTGACAAAATCCATGCTTATGTGTTCCCACTTCCATTCAGGAATCGGTAAAGGTTGGAGAAGTCCTCCTGATTTTTGGTGCTCAGCCTTCACACGTTGGCATGTGAGGAACTGTCTCTTTTCATTCCACTCCACCAATAATTTTCCTTAAGGTCATGGTACATCTTAGTACCACCAGGGTGAATAGCATATACTGAGTAGTGTGCTTCACGAAGCAGATCCTTTCTGATTTCTTCCACATTAGGTACACATAATCTCCCTCTGCACCTGAGCACACCATTAACTAGCTTAAAATCTTTTATCCTCTCCTTATCTACACTTTCCTTAATTTTTACCAATTCTGGATCCTGGAATTGGGTTCTTTTTATTTTCTCAACAAGCGGAGAGGTAATTTGTATGGCAGCTATCATGCTTGCTTTTGAAGACAACACCACTTCGATCTGTAAGTCATCCAACCCCTTCATCAACCTCTTATTCAAGGTAAGAAGGCATGCTATAGAGCCAATCGACTTTCGACTAAAGGCATCTGCTACCATGTTTGCCTTCCCAGGTGGTAGTGAATTTCTAAATCGTAGTCCTTTATCAGCTCTAACCACCGTCTTTGTCTCATATTCAACTCCTTTTGAGTGAACAAGTATTTAAGGCTCTTATGATATGTGTAGATCTCACATTTGGAGCCATAAAGATAGTGCCTCCATATTTTTAGTGCAAATACCAAGGCGGCTAACTCCAAATCATGTGTTGGATAGTTCTCTTTGTACGGCTTGAGTTGTCGTGATGCATAGGTGATGACTCTTCCATTTTCCATAAGCACACATTCGAGTCCCTTCTTAGATGCATCACTATAAATGACGAACTCTTCACCGCCATCGAGCATTGCTAGGACAGGTGCAGTGACTAGCCTCGTTTTCAATTCTTGGAAACTCCTTTCACATTCGTTTCACCATTCAAATTTGGTGCTTTTTCGAACAAGTCTTGTGATTGCCAAAGCAATTTTGGAGAAACCTTCAGCGAATCTTCTATAACAGTCGACCATTCCTAAGAAACTTCGCACCTCAGTTACATTAGTCGGCTGTGGCCAGTTCACTATAGCCTCTATTTTCATCAGGTCAACCAAAATACCCTCCTTTGAAATTACATGACCAGGGAAATTGACCTTGTCGAGCCAAAATTCACACTTTTTGAGTTTAGCGTACAATAATGCTCTTTAAGGGTCTCCAAGACAATTCTGAGATGCTTGTCGTGCTCCTTTTCACTCTTTACATAGATCAAGATGTCGTCAATGAAAACTACGACAAACTTGTCTAGATACGGCCTAAAAACTCGATTCATGAGATCCATAAATACTGCGGGGGCATTAGTGAGACCAAAGGGTAATACAAGGAATTCATAATGGCCATATCGAGTCCTAAATGCTGTCTTGGGAACATCTTCCGGCTTGATTTTTAGCTAGTGGTATCCCATTTTTAAGTTGGTCTTAGAAAAAACAGCAGAGCCTTGTTAAGCTAAAAATCCTGCAAATCCTCTATTCTTAGAAGAGGTTACTTGATTTTTAGCTTAACAAGGCTTGATTCATAATGGCCTTGACAAATCCTCTATTCTTAGAAGAGGTTACTTGTTCTTGATTGTCACCTTGTTAAGCTCCTGGTAATTAATGCATAGTCGGAGACTACCATCCTTTTTCTTCACAAATAGGATCGGGGCTCCCCATGGTGAAACACTTGGGCATATTTGCCCCTTGTCAATCATCTCTTGGAGTTGTACCTTGAGCTTAGCCAACTCAACTGGTGTAATTCGATATGGCGCTTTAGAGATCGGTGTAGTCCCGTGTATGAGATCGATTGCAAACTCTATCTCACGATCAGGTGGTAGTCCTGGGACTTAGGCAAACACTTCTAAAAACTCATGAGCAATAGGGATTGCATCGAGTTTGGACTCCTCGAGGTTAATTTGTTGGATTGCGCACAACTAGCCTTGGCATCCTTTTCTTAGAAATCTCCGCACTGGCATCGCATAAAAATTATTGGATTTGGCTTTCGTATTCTGTTCCCATGATAGACTAATTCTTCACCATCTAGCGGCTTGATGGAAACTTCCTTTTTTATGGCAATCGACTGAGACCCAATACCTAGCTAACCAATCCATCCCTAGTATGAAGTCAAAGTCCTTTACTTCCAAACTAACTAGATTAGCAGGAAACTTTCTTTCGTTAATTATGATCGGACAATCTTTAAGCATGACATTAGATGTGATAGTTAGTCCGACTGGGGTAGAAACATATAACTCATAGTCCATTTCTACAGGTATGCACAACAACTGAGAAGCCACCTCAGGGGTCACAAAAGAGTGTGTAGCTCCCGGGTCAAACAAGGCATGAACATAAACATTCTCTAATAACAGTGAACCTGAAATCACAGCATTAGGGTCTTCCTCCTCTACGGTCATGGAAAAAACTCGAGCTTGATTCTGAGGCTTCTTGTCCCGTCCTTCATAGTTAGATCGCGGTCCCCCAGCTTGGGTTGAAGCTGTCGATATTGGTGGACGAGCTTCGGCTCCTCCCTATGCTCCTTGAGCTGCTGGATAAATCTTAGGGCATTGGGCAATCATATGCCCCATTTCGCCACACCCAAAGCACGCCCCAACAGGAAAGTTACACATGCCGTTGTGGTACCTCTTGCACCTATGGCAGTAGGGTTTGCCTTGACTTCCTTCACTGATGTTCTTAAAAGGAAAAGGCTTCTTCTTAAAGTGTCCACCTTGGGAGTTTCCCACTCCCATCTTTCTTTTACCCTGTATCCGAGCTTTATACTGAGCATATGCTTCTTTGTTCACTCTTTCTACCTTCAAAGCCCGCTGATACATATCCTGAAAGCTAGTGAACGTGAGAGCTGCAAATTTCCCCTTGATGCTATGGTCAAGCCCGTGCTCAAATCTGTTCATTCTGGCCTGTTCTGTTGCCACTTGAGTTAGAACGAATCGACTAAGATCATTGAACTTAGCTGTGTACTCCATGACTGACATGGTTTTTCCTTGCTTAAGATGAAGGAACTCTTGTTCCTTAGCCCACTTAACATCATTAGGGAAATACTTTTCATCCAATAAGTCCTTGAACTGCTGCCACGTCAGCTGTGGTTTTTTAGCTTAGGGTTTGATGGTATCCCATAAAAGTTTGCTTCCTTATCAAATTGGTGGGAAGCCAATTGTATATTGAATTATGGTGGACATTCCATCACCTCAAGCAAATCTTCGATCTTATGAATCCAATCCTCATAAACTAGAGCATTAGGACCTCCCTCAAACTTAGGTGGCTTTAGTTTCTAAAAGTTACATAATACTTCCATGCAGTTATTCGGGGAAGTATGACCCGTGGAGGCATCTGTCGAGAATTAGGTCACCGCAATTAATTGGTGATCGTACAATATCGCGCTCTCTCATTAGAACTTATAGATATATCTATATAATTTTGGGCATTATTAATCCTATTGCAACCTTAAAAACAGGGGTCCCATTCCTAATAGTTCCAAATAAGCATGCACTGCATGATACTTACAAGTAGTCATAACCAATTGCACAACATAACAGGAAGCTAAAACACATTTCACTTCTTACATTCCTTCCAAAGTATTTACGACTCATAAGCCAAGTATACATAGTAATGGATCACATAGCTCATTCACATTCTAGGTACAAAATTTGTGACGTCATGGTCACCAATTAGCCAAGTAGGTGCTTACAAGCACTTCCTACCGTTAACATTCTAATAGTTGGTGCATCTAGTTCCATTAGGGCACACAACACACAAAATAAGATGATCATACAAGCTTACGAAATGAAACTATTAGGTACTATACAAAAGTAAGGATGGGTAAGTAACTAATCCTCCTCAAAACCATCATCATCATTAGGGTACTCTCATGAGTCAGCACGACTCTTAGAGTCACTCATCTCGGGGTCATCATCAGGATCCCAATCAAGCTCAAGGTCTCCCATAGGGTCATCCTCATCAAACCACTTGGGCTCCCAAGCAGCAAACTCTCCAAGCTCATTATCACTGAATTCCCCATCCAAATCATCAACTGTAGCCTCAGAATGAGAGATGTCGTCTAAGGCATGAAACTCTATGCTCGAATCTATAGGATCACACTGTGGATCAGTGAAGTCGGTGTTTGGGGCACTGAAATCTGGGGTGGGGTTCTTCTCAACATGTCCTCTAACACCATTGTTCTCCACCCAAGCCTCTAATAAGTACTCTGGTTGGTCTCGAGGAATAGTCATAGCCCTTTGCCAAGCATCAACCATGCGCCTAAGCTTATAGCCTAGATCATGTCCATCTCTTTCTGTGGTATGGTTAATGAAGGATCTCATGTGATTCTTTTCTACGGTAAAGCGATCCACATCATCGCTAAGCTCTGAAAGCACTCTATCTCCTATCAAGTCCTCTTCTACCCACTTCTTATCTCGATATCTTCGATTCATAAGGCACAATTTCTCCCAATCTGAGTCTCCAATCTTACATTCTACACGCTTAAGGAAATGTACTAACTCTAAGAAAGTACAAGGGCATCACTCCCCCTCACTTGAAAGTTTAGCCAAAAGATAGCAACAAAGTTCTCGTCATTTTCAACCAATAGAAAGAAGACTCAAGAATACTCGAGCCCACTCAGTGTGGGGAAGCTCATGATGGTCCTAGGCATTATACCGACATAGGATCAACCAAAAGAACGTCGTTGCATTCCACCATGCTTTCTTAAAATCAAGGAACTTGAAGGATTGGTAGCTAAAATAACCTGGTTGGGCCGGCTCCATGCTATCACCTACAAACGGTACACTTAACATGAATTCACTTACTCAAAACAATGTATCACCCCCTTTTTTTTCACATCCAACACTCACATCTTGTCACACACATTTGACCATATGCACATTTTCATCAAACCATGCAAACCAAGGCTCTGATACCACCAAATGTAACGCCTCTACCCCATGGTAAGAGCATTACATCGCCAAATCCTTTGAAAGGACTTTTGAGGGTAAATATAAGACAATTCTTCTTTAATAACGGATATTTTTTTTAAAACAAAGAGCTTCATGCTTTATCTATAAAGTCCAAAAGAACTCGACCTTAGGCCTTCACGACCTTATGCTACAATAGGGTCCTCATGACCCTCGTCACAAGCAACATAACAAAATATCTGAGTCTTGGTGGAAGGCCACCGAGGCCGATTCAGAACATTTACTACATGCACCAAAATGTTACATCTTACTATTGTTACATTACTGTCTAATTACATAATGACAATGCATGCAAATTACAAAAGGTACATCTTCAAATCCAAGCATCGGCCTGCAAAGAAACACGTCTTGCCACCTACCTTATTCTTGTGGAGAATCTGAAAGGGAAAATTTTGGAAGGGGGTGAGCAACCACAGTTCAGTGGAAGTTCTCACCTCCCAAAACTAAAATAGTTTTTACACACAACATGTCATAGTACCAATAGTAGTATTAATAGCAATATTATCACAAATATATAAATCTTTCAAATCGTCGCAAACCTTTCTTTCCTGAGGACAAGTAATGCATTATTAAAAATTCAATGAATAACACAATTAGGCTTGAGAAGCTAGATAAAGGAAACGTGCATATTTGTCACGTGAACAGACTTTCTCTCACAATCCAACTTCCTTCCGAACTAGAGATTTGCTAAGTACACACTATTCACCAAAGTCGATTCTTGCACAAGAGAAAGTAAGAAAGAAAATGACCTTGACTAAAAGACTGCCTACCCGGGAGGACTAACGTCTAAGTGATGGGAAAACCCATACCCTCGTCAGTGTGAAACACTGCCACCTTTCTGAGTGGAAAACTGCCACTCTATGTAATCTGCCACTGCAGAATCTGCTGTTAGGTGGAAATTTAGACTTTAATCGGAATCTGCCGAGAAATCCCCAATTTGGACGTACATAACGGCTCGTCTCTTTAGATACTAGTTTACTAAAGTCTGACACCAAAAATCAAACTGAGTGACTTTATAACCTAAAAGTGCATATGCTCTTTGGTATCAAACTAAGGTCATTTCGTAAGATGCCATGTGCAAATCTTAATAATTTTCATTCACTAATTTTCTCAACCTAATTGAAAGGATATTTGGGGGACCATAAAAATAATCTTTCAACTACGACTCCCCCCCTCCCTTTTTGCAAACAACACGTGCTAAATAATTACTTTAGGGCCACACCAAATATTAGATAAAATACTACTTGCCCAAGTGTGCCAACTTGGTTGTGTAGTCTTTTTTTGGGGGGGATATATGGATGTTGTTATTATTATGTCTCTACTGTGTGTATTTTTTTTTCTTCCTCACACAATCAAATAATAGCCCATTATTTAACTACTAATAATTTCTTTTTTTTCTTTAAAAGCTTGGGGATTCTATTCTCAAATTTTATTTTTTTATTTTATTCAAGCATAATATTACACCACCACCACATCACGAGTACATACATAATTTTATCACAACGCTAAACTATCATTTCCTTTGCACACATTTGTCTAATTTTCAAGAGTATACTTAACTATTTAACTCATCCAAAAAGACCATGCCCAACCACACTAACTCAATCAACTTCTAAAACATCTCCTAATATGACAACCCACACAAGAATCAATTACAAAAGTCGTACTATAACATATAACTCAACAACACTTCATGTATTTTTTTTTAACATTGCAAAATCATAATCTACATGTCTATTAAGAAAAGGAAGTAACTTCATCATTCTGATTCAGCAATCATGACATCATGCCAAGTCTACTTTTCACAACCATTAACTCAAATATTTACTAATACTGCCATTTATACAAAATAACTTGGGAAAACAACTTTTAAAGAATAAGCTTCAACAATCATGACATATATCTTAGTAAGACATGGCATGCATGACTTAACAATACCACTCGTAAAATAAACAAAACATGTAAAGAAACACTCTAACTCTTGTAAATCAATAACACAATCATACATTATAATAAAATATTTTAACTTTAAAACAAAGTTTATATAAGGGGTTAAGAGAACCCACACAATAAAGTAGCTTCTTAATCTCCTTTTAGCCCCTTGATCTTTAGGAAAAATTCAAAGCACGTTGGCTGAGTAAAATTACCACTTTGTCTCTCTAGTTTCCTAACTTGGTGTAGTAGTAGAAATTAGAGGGAAAAGGTGGAAAAGAGGTGTAACCAAAAATAACTCCTAAACCCCTTTTTACCATGCACTAGCTAGCCATGGACTTCACACATCTTCATCATCTCCTTTTCTTTTTTTTTTGGGTGTGTGTAGGTGTGTCCTCCTTGCTTGTCCAAATGGGGAAAAGGAGTATGGCATGGGGGGTCGTAGAACAGGTGTATGGATGGGGTTGAAAAATCATTCCCTATGGTTGGTAGCTCATACCTCCCCCTTAAAAAAATACCTATATTAGCTAATTAGCAGAATTTTTACTAAGCATACTTGATTAGCAATTATTATTCCTAATCATCACAATATATATATATATATACACACACACACACACACATATACATACATATATATATATATACATATATATATATATATATATATATATATATATATATA
>JACYFF010031952.1:16107402-16130745 GCA_017589665.1 Selenicereus undatus | reverse complement strand
ACATACATACATACATATATATATACATATGTGTGCGTGTGTGTGTTTGTGTAAGTGTGTGTGTGTGTGTGTATATATATATATATCTATATACATACATAGATACGTGGGAGTTACTACCAAAAAAGACTCTCTTCAGACTACTTAAAGAACTAAAACTTGTGGGATCATGTTCCGGCTATCGATTCCTATTGGTACTGGAAAAAGATGATTCACTTGAAGGACAAGATGAGATCTGGTTTCTTAGGGTCATCTATGGTACACAATAGTAGTGGCAAATACACTATCAAAAATAGATGTGAGCAGCTAACTCAAGATACAGTTAAATTCGATGTGCCAAAGTTGTGTAGAATAGAGGAAAGCAACATTTTCTCTATGATTAATTATGCACGAGGGACTCCAAATTGCTGTGAGGATTACTAAATACAATTTTGTTGTCTCACCTAATTGTGTTACCTGTCAATAGCTTAGGGAATCACTAGATCGTTTGCAGTTCGAATGCAAATTCCCTACAAAGGTTAAAGACGTTGTGTTCCAATGGCTAAAGATCTCTAAGAACCTGCATTACTCAGTTAACAAGACAGGGCATTGGCCTTAAGAGAAGCAGCACGAAGAAGATGATGATTAGGATTACTATAGATGCTATGGTCTATTCAGTTTGAGGACGAAGAAATGACTATGTTCGCTCACACGTCTGTGTGTGGGTGTTCATTACATGGTTTTATAAATGTAAGCATTGTTAAAGTGTTAGAAGAGGGTCGGAAGAGAAGACTTCCAACCCAAAAGAACACATCCTTCAACTTCAACACACTCTGAAAAATGTTTTCCTAAAACAATTATCTATAAGTATTATCTATGGGAGGATTGGAGGCAGCATGACCATATTCTCTTCGGTTTTTTTTTTTCCAAATTAGTTTAACTTAACTCGATTTAGCCCAAAATAAAGTTTATTTCAACAAAAACATGTTCAGTCCAGTTCAATTAGCAAAAATAAGCTTATAATTCAACTAAGATAGTTCTGCTTAATTTATTCAACAAAAATTGATTCACTTTAGTTCAACTCAACAATAATATAAATTTAGTTCAACATAAATAAGTTCTGTTCAATTCAAATACATTCAATTAAACTAAATTGAACTAAATATAACCACATCCTTTAAATCGATGCATGTGATGTGGTTCTAAGATTAATTATCTTCCCAGTTTTTGTGGGATCACAAATCATATCCATCTTATGGACAATTAATAAATACCTATCATTTGCACAGCCAAAAAAATGTCAAGACCGGTGTCAATAAAGAAAATAAATTAATTAATAAGAAGAAGAAGAAGAAAATGAGGGATGCTTGATGTGAGTCTCTCCTTTTCTTTTCTTTTTTTGGTGCAAATGAGGGCTAAGCCCCTAAAAAGAAATTTGATGTCAGTCTTACTTAATTGTATGCACCAATACATCCTAATAACTGAAATATATGGAACGACCACATTGAGATTCCCTAATTAATGGGAGCTTCTAAAGGGGATGATTTTTTGCCTATTTTTCAGGGAGTCAGTTATGTATTTAAGTGCTACATAACAAAGACTGCCAAGAGGTCAGCAATAGTGAGACTACTCTCCCACGCATATCTTCTCTCTAAACAAAAAATGCAAAAACCACCATCAGAGTTTTGACAGGTTTAAGACGTGGTGTATTGCCGGGACTCTGATAGTCGCCGGTATTTTGAAGAACACGTTTAGTGGAACAAAAGGCAACAAATCGATAAATTCGCTTCCATTATGAGGTATGTCCTTTATAGCTTTTCCAACAGTGGTATCAGAGCCACCTCGTTAGTTTTTTGTTCCCGAATCATTTAGGTTAAATGTGTTTGATCTAAACAGTCTCTAATATGTTTTAGTCGGTAGTTCATCTACTCATGATTAGAAACCATATTCTGTACGTTTTACTGCTAATCATATCATGACCCAATTGATAAAAACCCACCCAATTAAGTGAGAGAAATTAGTTTTCGAAAACATCCACACCAACGGCTTTCAGGTCTCGAAGCATGGCCTGCATGGTCCGGACATGCTCGGTTATACTTCGGCTTGAGTTCAGCCACCGAGGGAGGGTGGCGCGTGGGTGTCACACGCCGTCGACAGAGATGCAAAGAGTCTCTTTCTTCCTCAATCTGCTCTCCACGAACCATGATCTACCAATCCCGATACAAAGCCCTCAAAAACAGGCCTAAGGAGATGCACGTGAGGTACACGTGCCACTGCCTTAGTGGCACATTGGGGGCATGTTAGGCACCGTTGGCCGATCTATGAGATGGTGACGATGGATTCAGCGTTGAAGTACCGGAAAAGATAGGTTCGTTTTTTTTTCTGTGGAGAAGGGAGGCGCTTTCATCATTTGGTTTTCTTTTTGGGTCGACGTCAGCGACTATGGGTCACCGTGTACTCGACCAGAAAAGGCAAGGTGCTAACAAGAGCAAAGAATGGAGCTCAGTTTCCATGGATGCTGCAGGGGGCGCCTTTCCTTCCTTTTCTTTTGAGTAAAGAAAGAGAGAAGAGGAGATGTAGAGGAAAGCTTGAGAGGCAGGGAAGAAAGAGAGAAGAGGGCTCAGTGCCCTGTCCCTAATTTATTTCATAGAAAGTTGTAGGTCTCTTGGGTTTATAAGGTTGGGTGCAATCTGTTTAATCATTTTAATCAGTTTAATTAGTTTAATCAGATTGGGGTTCTTGATTAGTGATGTTTTTAAAATTATGTTTATCTGTTTAATCAGTTTAATCAGATTGGGGTCCTTGATTAGTGATGTGTTTTAAAATCATGTTATCTGTTTAATTAGTTTGTTTATTTTGATAATTATTGAGTTTATTTCCTCTATGATTACGTATCATTCTCAGCATGCCTAGTAAATACAAAATTATCTATGAATAAGTTTTGAAAAACAAATATGTTTCATTTGTGAGATAGAATTTATTTGTTAAATTCTCAATTATAAGTTTACACTTTAAATATGTTAACGATGGGAATTTTTGTCTTTACATGTTGGCGTGTATAATTATATATATATATATATATATATATATATATATAATAAATTAATGTTATAAGATTAGTTCTTTTGTTTAAACTTGATATAAATACGTTTTATATTTCGTTTTTGCAAATACGTTTTGCATGAGGTTTAAGCGTCTTTGTGAAGTTAGAATATTAATTGTTAATATGTTTAACATTAATCCATACAAATGTGTTTCTAATGGGTTAATAATAATTAAATTTTCTCGATTCTTAATTCATTTAATATGTGATGATTATGAGCTTAGCGAAACGTTCGATCATATGACACGAATGATGGTTTTGAGACATTTTAATAATGTGAAATGTATGCCTAACGTCCATTTTCTTACTTGTAGATATGGCTTCTAAAACTTCCATGATTGGTGATTTGTCCACCAATGAAAAGCTGGACGGGTCCAACTACGACATGTGGCGTCGGAAGATTCAGTTTCGTCTGAACGAGCATGAGGTGTTAGAAAACTTAACGGCCACGATGTCTGCCCCTGCGACAAAAGACAAAGAGAACAAGGACATTACTTCCACTGAGGAGTATCAGGTCAGCTTGGTTTCGTACCAAGAATGGTGCAAGAAAGATCATAAGGCATATACTATGTTGTATTGCATGCATGACGATTTGATCAGTGAGTTTGAGATTTATCCCACTGCTAATGAAATGTGGGATAATATCCATTTTAGGTACAGTCAAACTTCAGGAACAAGGCTTAGAGCATTGCATCTTAAATGGATGACTTACTCGATAGACTCAAGCCGAAGTATAACCGAGCATGTCCGGACCATGCAGGCCATGCTTCGAGACCTGAAAACCACTGGTGTGGATATTTTCGAACGTGAATAGCAGACGAATGTGCTTCGTGCACTTCCCGATGGGGATGACAAATTGAATTCGTTCATCACCTTGATGACTCACAATGAGAACATCAAAACTTTTGCTGAGATCACTAAGCACCTAGAGCTGGAAGATGAGCGCTTGAAGGCCTCTGCTCCTCCCCCTGTAGCATTAGTTGCTAGAGTGGATAAGCCTAAGGGCAACAAGTTTAAGCGAGGGCAGAAGAAGAGTCTTCATCCTTCGAAGAAACTTGGCCCTAAAGGTGGCATTACTAAGAAGAAACCAAAAACTAAGGGCAAAGTGGAGAAAAATATGGCATGTGTGATGTGCTATAATTGCAGGAAGAGAGGCCATTATGCTCGAGATTGTCCCGAGCCTTCTCAGGTACCTTCTTCATTTCCTCCTGTTGAACTGCTTGTTTGTTCCCATGCATTTGTTGCTAAATCTTTTCCTAACTGGATTGTAGATTCGGGAGCCAGCAAGCACGTAGTTCAAGATCGAGTTGGGTTTGTAGACTTTCACCCTTATCCGGTGGGGCTACAAACCGTAACTCTTGGAAATGGGACTGCAAAAGACGTTCTAGGAGTTGGAACGTATCAGCTCAAGTTGTGTGGAGGGAATTCGTTGCTTCTTCACGACACTCTCCATGCACCTGGAGTGCGATGTTCCTTGGTGTCTTATGTCTCTTTAATGGAATTAGGTTTTCAATTTGTTTCTCGAACTGATGGTTTGAATATTTTGTGCGGTGACAATTTGTTTGGCCATGCATCTTTATTAGATGATTTTCTTGTTTTAGACTTGAATGAACATTATTATTGTATTAATACATCTTCTGTTTTTGTTTCATCTGTTGATTCAAATTATAACTCTGTTGTATGGCATACTAGACTTAGTCATATTGGCCAAGATAGAATTGCTAGACTAGCTAAAGAGGTTTTATTAGGCTAGCCTACTAAGGTTAGGCTGCCTAGATGTGAACCTTGTCTAGCCGGTAAAGCAACCAAGAAACCTTTTGGTAAGGCTTCTAGGGCACTTGGTTCCTTAGAACTCATTCATTCTGACATTTGCGGACCTATGAATGTAAAGGCACGTAGTGGTGCTATTTATTTTCTCACTTTGATAGATGATTTTTCATGATATGGATATGTGTATCTATTATCGCATTGTCATGAAGCTTTAGATGTGTTCAAACGCTTCGTAGCAGAAGCAGAGACCAAGTTGGAACGAAGGGTCAAGACTCTTCGGACCGATCGTGGTCGTGAGTATCTCTCTGATATGTTCAAGGGTTTTTGTGAGGAAAAGGGTAAAACAAGACATCTTAAAATTCTTGGCACTCCTCAGCAAAATGGTGTTGCTAAGCGCAGGATCCGTACATTACTTGACATGGTCAGGTCAATATTGGCTCAAGCTAATCTTCCAGTTAGTTTTTGGGGTGATGCGTTGCTTACAACAACTTACATATTAAACCGTGCGCCCAGTAAGAGTGTTTCAACTACTCCGTATGAGTTATGGAATGGTAGAAAACCTCTTTTGGACTATTTGTGCCCATGGGGTTCGGCAGGCTATGGGCATAATCCAACTCATAAACATGGTAGGCTTGGTCCAAGAGCCACGAAGATGGTCTTTATTCGATATCCAGAACATTCAAAAGGTTATGTAATGTACGGAGAACATCCCAATGGCAGCATGAAGGAAGTTGATTCTCGAAATGTCGACTTTCTTAAAGATGAGTTCCCAAGTATTGGTGAAGTCAAAAAGGACTTGCAGTTGTATGAGTTACAATAAAACTTATCTCTCGGTGAGGGGGAGGATTTATATACTAACCCTGTCACCGAGGATAATGGTTTTCCACCATATGATAGAGATAGTGGGCGAGTACCTACCATCCCTACTGGAGGAGACTTGTCTGCCCAGGATATTCAACGAGAGAACGAGGAAAGTCCTCAATTTTCGGTTGATGAACATGAGGATAGGCCTCATTCTCATGAACCCACACCCCAAGGGGTTAGTGGGAGTGATCCTTCTTCTATTCAAGGCTCTGTACCTCGAACTAGTGGTAGTGATCCTTCTCCTATTCAAGGTTATGTACCTCAAACAAAAAGGGGGAGGGATTCTGAGCCTGAACCGGCAAGGCTACCAAGTTCTAAGTTAATTCGAAGGAGTAAGCGCGGAAGAGTTCCTCGACATTTTTTTCAAATCGAGGAGGACATTTTCTTCTACATGCCTTTGGAAACAGAAGAACCGACCTCTTATGTAGAGGTTATAGATTCATCAAATCATAAAGAGTGGATGGATGCCAAGAGGGATGAGTTGGACTCAATGGCAAGAAATGAAATTTGGGAACTTCTTGATCTTCCTCCCGGACGACAAGCAATTGGAAATAAATGGGTTTTCAAAATAAAACACTGGACAGATGGATCACTCGATAAGTTCAAAGCCCGTTTAGTGGCGAAAAGTTACACCCAAGTTAAGGGAGTAGACTATGAAGAGACCTTTTCTCCTGTGGCGAGATTAGCCTCTATTCGCCTACTTTTAGCACTAGTTGCCCGTTTGGATTTAGAATTGCTCCAAATGGATGTCAAGACTGCTTTCCTTAATGGGAATCTTGAGGAAGAGATTTATATGGACCAGCCTATTGGTTTCGCATCAAAGGGACATGAAGATAAAGTTTGTCGTCTTAAAAAGTCCATATATGGTCTTAAACAGTCTTCTAGAGTGTGGTACTTTAGATTCCATGAAGTCATCACTGCGTTTGGCTTAACCATGGTTTCAAAAGACCACTGTGTATATGTCAAGAAAACAAATGTAGGAATTATGTTTCTTACTTTGTATGTCGATGACATTCTACTAGCTGGAAGTAACTTGGAGATGATCAACGCCACTAAGCGGTGGTTGTCCTCTGTTTTGAGATGAAGGACATGGGTGAAGCTAGGTATGTCCTAAGAGTAGAAATAATCAGAGATTGTCCTAGGAAACTTCTTGGTTTATGCCAGAAGGCATATATTGAGAAGGTCTTGGAACGTTTCCGGAAGCATTATTCCAAACCCGTTGATACTTTAGTTGAAAATAGTTTGACTTTAAGTCTAGAACGATGCCCAACAACAAATGATGAAAAACAGAAAATGAGCAATGTTCCATACGCTAGTGCTGTTGGAAGCCTAATGTATGCCATGTTATGTACACGACCTGATATTTGTTTTGCGGTTGACTTGGTAAGTCATTACCAAAGTAAACCGGGAACTGCTCATTGGCAAGACGTCAAAAGGATAATGCGTTATCTTCGAGGGACTACTGACTTGGTACTTTGTTACCGAGGAGGGGACCTAAAGTTGAGGGGATATTCTAATGCTAACTGGGGTGGTGATTTAGATGAGTCTAAGTCTACCTCTGGATATGTCTTCACCCTTGGTGGGGGAGTCGTATCTTGGTGCAGCAATAAGCAAGATTGGATAGCTTTATCAACTATGGAGGCGGAATATGTTGTTTGTTGCCTTGCCGCTCAGGAGGCGATTTGGCTAAGGAGTTTTCTCCAGGATCTCAATCTTACTCAGAGAGTTTATGATCCTCTAGAAATGTGGTGCGATAATACTACCGCTATCCAATATGCTAAGGATCCTAAATTCCATAGGAAGGCCAAGCATATTAAGAGGCGTCATCATTTTGTAAGGGATGCCATAAAGTTGAAGGAAGTTATTGTAAAGTATTTATCAACTAATAAGATGATCGCGGATCCATTGACTAAACCCACTCCCAGAGATGTGTTCAAAACTCATATGGTGAGTTTAGGTCTCCGTAGAGTTTAGTTAATTGGGATACCTAGTTTTTCTTTGGACATGTATGCAATGAACATTTTCATTATAATAAGGACAGATGTTTCTTTTACTAAATGTTCATCACTTTACTTTGGTTGCTTGATTAGGCATATCTAAATGTCACTAGGCTTCCGATTATCTTATCACACATATAATCAACCCTAACGCCTAAGTAGCAGGTAGGATGAGACTTAATCATATTAGCACTAGGTATGCAATATTGATTACCATCGCATTTTGGTGGTACGAATGATGTTGAGGAATAGTTGCCTTAGTAAGTCTAAGATGATATTTGAGTAAATTGGATATAATACAACCTTATATCGAAGCCTTAAACTGAATTTTAAGTGTCTAGGTTACGTTCAGTACGTTAATCTAGTAACTCGAGTTAGTTTTGAGGAGAAACCGGGCTTGTAATTCGCATGGTATAGAAAGTGACAGGCTCACCTCAGTTGGAGTTATACCGTGACACACATTTCATAATGTGTGTGTTAAAGTCGACCTATTGGAGTGACAACTGATTCCCTTCCTTGTCATTGTGTGATCCTCGAAACATAGGTGTTTCATGTAATAATTCCCTTTGACTTAGGGCTATGGCATGAAGTCTTAATTAGATGTTGCTACTTTAATTTGCACTCCAAGAGCTATAGATTTATACAGCTCAGCAAAACACATTAGGAAAGCCATCCTATTGAGATATAATACCATGAGTCGCTGAGGAAAGCCATTGCAGATTCACCATATTAGCCCGGGCGATTATATTCGGAGTATAATCATATGATATATCAGCGGGCATAAAGGGATATTGTATGCCTCAGGTGGTATTTTAGATGGTTGAGGGTGTTGTCAGCTTTTGAAAGTGTTTTGTTAGTTTGATGGTGACTTAACAAAGTACTACTTGTTACTTTTTGGTCGCACGTCTTATTCCTGGTATGATGCGTTTAAGAAAAACATTGTTGTAGAGATTTTATTACAGCTTATGTGGCCGAGTGGGAGCTCATAACTGAAATATATGGAACGGCCACATTGAGATTCTCTAATTAATGGGGGCTTCAAAAGGGGCTGATTTCCTGCCTATTTTCCAGGCAGTCAGTTATGTATCTAAGTGCTATATAACAAAGACTGCCAAGAGGTCAGCAACAGTGAGACTACTCTCCCACGCATATCTTCTCTCTAAACAAAAAACACAAAAACCACCGTCAGAGCTTTGACGGGTTTAAGACGTGGTGTATTGTTGGGACTCTGGTAGCCGCCGGTATTTTGAAGAACACGTTTAGTGGAACAAAAGGCAACAAGTCGATAAATTCACTTCCGTTCTGAGGTATGTCCTTTATAGTTTTTCCAACACATCCCAAAACCACTAGTGTGAGTCTTATAAGAAAATAAATATATAAATGAATAAGAAAATAAATAAATAAGTCACATAATGTGATTTCCCTTGTTGTTGCCTGTTTTCCATTTCCTTGGTCTGTACTTTGCATCTTTAACAAATTTCTTATAGAATGATTGTACTTAATAGATAATGTAAAACGAACATATTTATGGTGACTTTTAATAATTTGTAGGATAATTAATTGTTAATTTAGAATGATCTTTCACAAAGCCCCTAAAATTAAAAAAATATCCTTAAAATTAGGTTAGCCAATGTAAATAAAAAAAATAAATTATATGTAGTACAGATAAATTTAGTTCAGATAAATTCAAAAAAACAGTTAAAAAACTAGGGCCAAAAGGGGAAACTACAAATTATATGTCAGATCGTGGAGAACGTGCATACAACATCGATCATAATCTCTTTTTTTTTTTGGAATTAAAGATCAGAACCTTTTTTAGCCAAAGATCATAATCCTTTGGTGGTTCAACAATCGTTACAATCGTAATCCATTTGATTTGGCGGAAATCAATCAAAACCATCGATTCGCCAAGCACTGACTCATACAGCCCACTATCATTTTATTTTTTTTTGAGAAAAAAAAAGGTACGCTTAGTCCTATGTGTGTGCACTAGCGCGGCCACCTATCACTCCCACTTCCAAGTCACAAACACTGTTTTCCTCTCTTTTTCCTGCGTCGTTCCCCCGCCCCCAGCGCCCCTCCCCCTCCCCCGGTTTCCATTTTCGTGACTTCAAAACGACCCAAAATTTAGAATGGGTGAGCCTAGAGGAATGTGATGGGGGAGGAACAAGTTTGCTCTTTCGCATTGGCTATGGCGATGGGCTCGATCCTAGCTATGGCGCTAAGCACTGTGATTGAGCTAAGACGTTTCCAAGATCATGAAGCGGGCTGGGCCGAGTGCTCACCTCTTCGCCACCGAGATTGCAGCCTAGCTGCCCACCCTGAACCTTGATGTCGTACCATGTTGGACTGGATTAGACCTGACAAATGGGTCAGTTGGAACGGGTACGGGTCGAGTTTTAGTTCGGTTCCGGTCAATTTCGAGTCAACTATGTTCGGGTCGGGTTCGGGTGAAGTTTGGGTTTGGGTCAATTTCGGTTCAACCATGTTTGGGTCGGGTTTGTTAGAGTAATGGTAACGACAACAAGGCTTTCAAGCCTTTATTCCTCTTCTCTCTCTTACACTTGTCCCACATGGAACTTTTGGGGAGTGTTTTGAGGGGTTTATATATCTCATTCTCCTTACCTTTGTTGAATAGCCTAAGACTATGTTTTATGGAGTTGAGGGTGTATTAGGCTACCACATCCACGCGTCGCCGCATGCCTACCTGTCCGGTCTGGGCACGGCGCGGGTTGTGGGGCCATCTTACCTTTTTGGAAGAAATCTGTTTAATAATTTTACGTAACAAATTACGCTAGTCTTCCGTAATTCACTCCCTTCATAATATGGTCTTCCTAGTCTTCCTCCTTCACTTTAAATGCTGCTCTATTCTTGCCTGGTCTTCAGCCCTTTTCTACGCCATTTTAATGGCTCTTTAACAGTTAGATTTTCCTATACAAATAAAAGACTTAGCAGCATAGCTTACAGACCAGTTCTCATACTTCTCTCTTACCCTCTCCTTCTCTGAATTTTCTTGGCATACTTATTGCACCGTAGTCGAGCCATAATTGCTTTCCAGGCAATGGTTCATCCACGGCTGAGTTTGTTATGTTGTTTTCCAACCATTGATCAAATTATTTTACTAACAATTTGAAAGCGATTACCTTTGCAATGGTTGTACCTTTCTAGAAAAATCTCCCATAATTCTACAAAATCGAACCCCTTGACGGAACCAACTATAAACGTTGGTCCCAAAACTTCTCCTATGCCTCAAACGGCTCGAGATTGATTATGCTCTCGCTTCTGAACACCTAGACGAAGGCAATACTTCTTAGAATATTGATGGTGAGAAGTCTCCTTTTACTCCTACTGCCCCAAAGACACCTGTTATTCCACTTGATGAGGCTGCTAAGAAGAAACTGGAAAAGGATAATAAACTGGTTTGTAGTTACTTACTGAACAATATGTTGAATCCACTTTTGATCCATTTGTGAACTACTAATATGCGAAGATCATATGGACCAAACTGGAGGTGAAATATGGTTCAGATGATGCCAGAAAGAAGAAGTACGTCGTTGGCAAGTGGCTACAGTTCCAGATCGTTGATGATAAACCGAGTATAGAACATTTTCATACCTACGAGAAGCTATATGCTGAGGTGCTACACGAAGATATGAAGATGTGCGAGATTTTGCAGGCAAATGTCCTGATCAAGAAATTTCCACCATCTTGGAGCGACTACAGAAATCACCTAAAGTATAAAAAGAAGGACCTAACTCTGCAAGAACTAATCACTCATATGAGGACTGAAGAGATGAATCGGCTGAAACATAAGATGGCTTCCCTTTCTTTAAATTTATCTAAAGCTAACCTTGTAGAATCTCTTGTGCCTTCAAACAAAGACAGGTTCAAAGGAAAGAATAAGAAGGATCAGAAGGAATCTAAACATCAGAACCAGTTGAAAAGAACAAACAGCAAGATCCAGAAGCAGAAGGTTGTCTGTTATGTTTGAGGCAAACCAGGCCACAAGGCATATCAGTGCAACCTTCGTAAAGGAGCTAGTCAGACGAACCAGAAGTCTACCAGAGAAGCTGTTACGCAAGCCAATCTGACTGAAGATACTAAGGTTTTTTGTGCAGTAACGCTGGACGTCAACTTGGTGTCTAACTCCACATAATGGATTCTGGATACCAAAGTAACAAGGTATTTCTGCGCCAACAAGGATCTGATGCATGACTTTGAAGATGCTCCTGATGGCGAACATGTCTTTATAGGCAATGCTGCCACCGCTGGAGTTATGGGTAAAGAGAATGTACTCCTTAAATTTACTTCTGGAAAATCTATATGCTTAAACAATGTGTTATATGTACCTTTCCTTCTTAGAAAATTAGTTTCTAGTAGCCTTCTTGATGTTTCTGGTTTTGAAATGAATTAGAAAGCTGAGAAAATTGTTATTCTTCATAATGGGGTTTTTGTTGGAAAGGGGTATCATAGTGGGGGGCTTTTTGTTCTGAATGCTTCCTCTGATGCTGTTAATGGAAATGCTTCTACTTTTGCTTATATTGCTGAGTCTGTGGATTTGTGGCATGGTAGACTTGGTTATTTTAATTATGCTTCAATCAACAAACTAAGGAACATGTGGTTAATTTCGAACATTAATACAGAAAACTGTTCGAAATGTAATGTTTGTGTTGAAGCAAAATTTGCTAAAAAACCATTCAAGTCTATAACAAATAGAAAGACTGAGTTGCTTGAACTTGTGCATTCGGACTTGGCAGACTTTAAGAGCATAATGAGTAAGGGAGGAAAGAAATGGTATATTATCTTTGTAGATGACTACTCTAAGTATACCAAAGTTTACCTCCTTAATTCTAAAGATGAGGTTGAGGAAATGTTCTTGAAATACAAAGCAGAAGTTGAGAATCAATTAGACCGAAAAATCAAGAGACTTAGGACTGATAGAGTTGGGGAATATGATACCAACTCCCTGACAGCTTTCTATGAGAAAAATGGCATTTTATATGAGACTAGTGCCCCTTACACCCCTCAACAAAATGGCATAGCTGAACAGAAAAACTGTACCTTTAAGGAAATGATGAATGGTATGCTTGTTAGTTCAAGGTTGCCTGATAATATGTGGGGGGAGGCTGTTTTAACTGCTTGTTTTATCCTCAATAGAGTTCCTCATAAAAAGCTAGACCATACCCCATATGAACTATGGGAAGGGTATGTTCCTAAGTTAAGTTACTTGAAAGTGTGGGGGTGTTTGGCTAAGGTTGTCTTACCTAATCATAAACGTACCAACATATGCCCTAAGACCTTTGATGTTGTTTTTATTGGCTATGCTCAAAACAGTGCTGCTTATAGATTCATGTCATTGAGTGATTATTCTATTTCTGAATACAGAGATGCAGAATTCTTTGAGCATGTTTTTCCTTTGAAAAAGAAAGTGCCTAATGTAGTAGTTGATGTTGTGCGAGAAATTGTGAACTTGCCTACTTTTAATTCTGATGTTAGAGACATAGTAATTGAACCTAGAAGAAGCAAGAGATGTAGAATCGAAACCAGTTTTGGACCTGACTTTGTTACTGCTTTCCTAGTAGAAACTTTTGAGAACTTGGATGCTGATGTCATAATCGAGGAATTTGTGTCCATTTTCTTGATTGAGGAAGATCCCAAAACCTATCAAGAGGTTGTAAGTTCTATAGATGCTACCTTTTGAAAAGAAGCTATTAAAAGTGAAATAGATTCTCTCAAGTCAAACAAAACATGGGAATTGACTGACTGTTCAACCTAACATTATGATGTTTTATACCCTTCTATTATCTAATATATGCTCGAAGTAAATTATTAATTTAGGATTTTAATATTAGTTTGTTTATTTTGTAGGAATTTGATGCATTGAAGAATAAATAAATTGCTTGAAGATAAAGAGAGAAAATTGAATCAAAATTAGATTAGGTCATCACAAGCAATTGATTGAGGAAACAAGAAGAATAATTGGCCCAGTGATTGAGGCCCAGCAACACAGCTTCTCCCCCCCCCCCCCCCCGTTCTCTTCCCTTTTTTTCCCATTTCCCTCAGTAGGCCTGGCCCGTTTGCTTCCTCTTCTTTCTCTCATTTTGGCTGGTTCCTTTCTCTTTTCTTTGGGTCGGCTCCCTCACTTCTTTCCAGACCAAGCTCGGCCTCCCCTCCTCTATCCTTTCTTCTTCCTCCTCCTGCTTCGTTGCCCATAAACCTGAAGCCAGAATAGGGCATGGCGCTTCTTCTTCTTCCATCAACGACCGTTTCTAATTTATTCCACCATTATCGCACGCCTCTTCCTCTTCCTTCTTTCCTTCCTCTTCCACGACAGTTTCATACCCAGAAAACCCGAAAAACAGGGGCAGCAAATCGGCCATGTTTCGTTGCTCTATCTTCTCACCCAGTCTACCTTCCCACCCATTTCTCTCTCTCTCTCTCTCTCTCTCTCTCTCTCTCTCTCTCTCTTCGCCATCAATTGCTATCATCATTACCATCATTACCATCATAAATCCAACAGTTTCAACTTATGAATGAAGCAATTATTTGGGGGGCAATGAAGGGGGCTAGGGTGTTTTTTTAATGGAGGTCGAATTGCAGAGCAAGAGGGGGGATTATTAGATTTAGGTTTTAGTAGTTTAGCTTCAGCTTTGGTTAATTGTAGCAAGAATTCCATTTTGTTCGACTGCTCATTTTCAAATTCAGGAATTTTAGGTTTCAATTTTCCGTTGCTGTTTTGATTTCCAGTTGTCAGATCTGTTCTTTGCTTTGCAATTTAGCTTTGTTTGATTGGGAGTATGCTTTAGTGAATTCCGGATTGTTGTATTTGGACTTTAGTTGGTTCGAATTCTGGGTTCTTGAATTTGATTTCGGCTCTGTGGCTCTCATTATTTTGGATCTGTTACTCCCATTTCCTTGTTGCTCTGCTTCGTTCCCTCCTGCTTTGTTCTTCCCCTGTTTTGTTTCTTAGAAGCCACGGCTGAATAGGGAATTCAGAATAAGAAGACCTTTACAGCTAAGTGTTGGTGTCTCACTTTATTTTCAATTTGGTGTTGCTTTCCTTGGTTATTGCCTTTCTAATTTATCAGTTAGTGTTTGGCACTCAGTTCCATCACTTTATTTTAATAGTTTAGTTTCATATTTAACTTAAATATTTGGTAATTAACTCAACTTAATTTGTATTAATTTTGATCTTGGGTTAGCATATACGACTTAGTAACTCAATTTCACATTAATCCCTGAGGACGATACCCGTTAGTATTACGATGATAATCGTATACTTGCGGAAAAATTAACACAAGTTTCTGGCACCGTCGCTGGGGACGGCGTTGTGAAATTTGGTTACATCGAGTCGTACTTTAATTATTAGAGTCGTTAGAGTCGTTTTCGTTTTTAGTTTTTGTTGAGTCGTAATTTTTGTTTTAATAGTTTAGTTTAGTTTTATCTTTGAATTTAGTTTATATTTTGATTTCGATTTTTGTTTGTGTCAGGATTAGTTTAATTTTAATTTTTAGATTTTTTTAACAAAATAGCACTAATCAGTTTGGTTTATGCGCAATAAAAAAAATTCAAGGTTAAACTAATCCGGAAATATTTACAGTGCAGATTTTTCATCAATTTTTACATTCTGTTTGAATTTTCTGGACCTGTTCTAGTGTGATTTCTGCTATTTTGATATTTTTCTTAGAATCAGCATCATTTTTAGAGTGTGTGTGAATATTTATGGAATTTTTGGAACTATTTAGATTTTGCTGTGGATTTTAGAATTAATATTCTTTTTGCATTTTTCTGCACTATTCAGGGACAGAAAAAAATGGAAAAAATTATATTTATGTCCTTTGTGATTGTGTGGACTTTTCTGTATATTTAGTTCTGATTTTAGGAGTTTTATTTTCTGTTTTAATTTTATTCTTAGAATTAGGGTGTTTAGGTGTAGTTTTATTTCTTATTTTCTTGTAGTGTCTTTGTGTTTGTGCTTTTGTTTTCAGTTTTGTTTATTTTCTGTTTTAATAGTGTATTTAGTTTTATCATTCATTTTGTTGTTTTGTGATTGAAAAAAAAAAGGGAAAAAGCCAAAAAAAATAAAAATAAAATTAGAAAAGAGAAAAAGGAAAAAACCAAAACTAAAACCTTGGGTGAGGGTGTTGGATTTATATAACTAGTTGGGTTAGAAATCTTGAAAATCATAGACTTGTTAGAAATGAACCCGACTCTAACTTAGAACCCGAATCTGAACCCAAGCCTAGAATTGAAGAAATGACACAAGAAAGATCTTTGAGTGATATCTTCTATCCTCCTACGACTGCTTTGCCCTCTGCTTCACTATACCTGACCTTGGACCCAATATGACCTTCGAATTAAGACCTCACTATACTCAGATGCTCCCTAAATTCACTTGCTTAGAGGATGCTTATTTGTTTTTGAGTGAATTCGAAGAAGTTTGTTCTATGATGCATTTTCCTAATATTCCCATTGATGTGCGCATGAAATTAATTCCTTTTGCTTTGAAAGATTCTGCTAAACGTTGGATGTATGGCTTGGCTGCTGACTCTGTCACTTCTTGGAATGATTTTGTGAAATTATTCTTAAGAAAAAATTTTCCTAATGCCAAGATTGTTAAGCTAAGGAATGAAATCAATCAATTTGAGCAACTAGATAGGGAATCATTTTGGAAATATCTTGATAGGTTGAAGAATTTGTTGGCTGAATGTCCCTATCATGGTCTAGACCAGGCATGTTTGTGCCAGATTGTTTATGAAGGACTTGACCAATAGACCAGGACCATGGTAGAGTCTATGTGTCAGGGTGGCTCTTTTTTAAGAACGCCACAGATGCTTGGGAATTTTTGGAGGACTTAGCTAAGAAAACTATGCAGTGAAAAACTGCTCGGGATGACAGCTTAAGTTCTAAGATTGCAAGGGGTGGGTTACATTCTGTCTCTGATGTAAGTCACTTAGAGTCTAAGATTGCTACTTTAGAAAACATGTTGAAAGGATTGACTTCACAAATGACTCAGTTATCCTATACTTCTTCAGTGTCTTGCTCTCATTGTCAAGCCTTAGATCATTCATTGAGTGCTTGTCCCTACTTTGCTCACCAGTTAGCAACTGGGCAAGAGCAAGCGAGTGTGGCCTTCCAGAGACCTAAGAACGACCCTTTCTCTCCTTTTTACAATCCAGGGTGGAGAAATCACCCTAACTTCTCTTGGAGTAATGGACCAAATGCTACAGTTCCTAAATCCCAGCCCATCTCTCACCCTTCTAGTTCCTTTCAGAGACCGGTTTTTGCAGGTGTACCTAATGCACCTAGACCTCCACCTCCTGTAGCTCAAGTTCAACCTCTTCCTGGTTACAGTGATATTGATAAAATAGAGAAGAGAATTAATAATAATATGGAGAGAATGATTAATGCTAACATGGAAAGAATGATGAGAACAATGACTGAACAGTTTTTCCAGTTAGCATCGTCTTCTAGGGAGCTAGGTACTTTTCCAAGTCAGCCTGAGGTGAACCCTAAGGGTCATGCATCTTCTTCTTCAGAAAACCCTAGTGAGCTTGTGGGGAAAGTGAATGCAGTGATATCTCTCTGTTCTAGTCGAGATATTGATAACCAGGTTAGAAGCCCTAACGAGCCCTGCAGGTATCCTCACCAATTCTTCGAGAATTCTTCTTCTTCTTCTTCACCTACAGAGACTGGCTCATCCAGTGAGTCAGGGAATGCTACTGATGGTGTCCCCAATGATTTTGATTCTCACCATCCTTCTAAGTCACCTTCTAAGGAAGAGGGGCTTAAAAAGAAAGACTCCTCTGAGTTAGTTGGCCCTTCTCTTTCTAAAGGTCCTTCTTCTTATTCTCCTTCTTCTTCTGAGAAAGTCCATATGCCTTTGCCTCCTTTTCCCCATAGGCTTAAGAAGAAAGACCAAGCCTATATTGAGAAGATGAGAAAGACCTTCTCTCAAGTCAAGATCAACATTCCTTTACTCGATGTTATTCAGCAGATGCCTTCATATGCTAGGTTTTTAAAGGATTTGTGCACAACCAAGAGAGCTACCAATGTCCCTAGGAAGGCTTTGTTAGCCTCTAGTGCTAGTTCTATTTTATCTCATCAGATCCCAGTGAAGTATAAGGACCCCAGTTGTCCTATTATTTATATAGTTATAGGAGACCAGCTCATTCATAGAGCCTTGCTTGATTTAGGGGCCAGCGTCAACTTGATTCTCTTCACTAAGTATGAGAGGCTAGGGTTAGGTGAGCTTAAGCCCACTAAGATGGTTATTCAATTAGCTGATAGGTCGACTAGATTGTCTAGGGGAATAGTTGAGGATGTGCTGATCTGAGTGGGTGAATTCATTTACCCTGTTGACTTTGTTGTGATTGAGACTGAGACGGTGTCTAACTTAGCTAGTCAAGTCCCTGTTATTCTAGGGCGTCCTTTCTTAGCCATTGCCAATGCCCTCATTAATTGCAGGAATGGCATGATGAGACTGTCTTTTGGTAACATGACCTTAGAGCTTAACATTTTTAATATGCAAAGACAGCCCTCTGGTTTTGATGATATGGAGTTCTCTACTCTTCACTGGGTAGAGGATTCTATACTTGATGATGCTTGTGATGATGTGTTTGCTGTTGAGTATAAGTCCTTTCTTGTGAATGATGAGCTTGAGTATGATGTTTTTGAATTTGATGACTTGTACTCTATTGCTGATTGTTTGCTCACTGCTGCTTCTAAATCTACTTCTGAATCTATTTCTCCTCCTGCTCTTGAACTGAAACCCCTTCCTAATTCTCTTAAGTATGCATTTCTAGGCCCCAATGAATCTTTGCCTGTTATTATTGCTTCTGACCTAGACGGGAACCAAGAGACTAAGTTGATTGCCCTACTTAGAGATAACAAGGAAGCTTTGGGTTGGACCTTAGGGGATATTAAGGATATATTTCCTTCCATTGTGCAGCATAGGATTGATTTAGAGGACAATGCTAAGCCCTACCGTGACTGTCAAAGGCGTTTGAACCCTACTCTTCAGGAAGTAGTTAGGAAAGAAGTGCTAAAGTGGTTAGACCATGGGATTATCTATCCCATTTCTGATAGTGAGTGGGTTAGTCCCGTTGAAGTTGTGCCTAAGAAGACCGAGATCATCGTGATTAGGAATGACAAGAACAAGTTAGTCCCTACTCGTGTACAATCTGGGTGGCGTGTTTGCATAGATTATAGAAAATTAAATCCTGTCACTAGGAAAGACCACTTTCCCCTTCCTTTCTTGGACCAGATGTTAGAGAGGTTGGTTGGACATTCCTTCTATTGCTTCTTAGATGGATACTCTGGCTATACCCATATCTCTATTGCTTCTGAGGATCAGGAGACAACTACTTTCACCTGTCCCTTTGGAACCTATGCCTTTAGACGTATGCCTTTTGGACTGTGCAATGCCCCTGCTACCTTTCAGCATTGCATGATTTCTATTTTCTCGGATTTAGTTCAACAATATATGGAAATTTTCATGGATGACTTCTCTGTGTTTGGGTCTTCCTTTGATGACTATTTATCTAATATGAGAAAAGTGTTGGAAAGGTTTCGAGAGAAAAACCTAACTCTGAATTGGGAGAAATGGCATTTTATGGTTAGGAAGGGAATAGTCTTAGATCATGTTATTTCTAAAGACGGAATTGAGGTCGATGAGGCTAAGATTGATTTGATTGTCAATCTTCCCCCTCCCACCTGTGTGAAAGAGGTAAGGTCTTTTCTTGGACATGCTGGCTTCTATCGTCGCTTCATTAAGGACTTTAGTAAGATTGCAAAGCCCTTATCCAACTTACTAGCTAAAGATGTGCCTTTTCATTTTTCTAATGAATGTCTTGAGGCATTTTCTAGGCTTAAGGAGGCCTTAACTTCTGCTCCATTCTTCATCCTCCCATTTGGGGAGAATCATTTGAATTGATGTGTGATGCATCTGATTATACTGTTGGGGTTGTTCTAGGACAGCGTGTTGATAAGAAGCCCCATGTGATTTAATATGCTAGTCACACTTTGAATGATGCCCAACTGAACTATACTGTGACTGAGAAAGAATTTTTGGCTGTGATTTTTAGGTTTGAAAAGTTTAGACCTTATCTGATTGTGTCTCATGTGATTGTGTACACTGACCACTTTACTCTTAAGCATCTTCTTTCTAAGAAGGATGCTAAGCCTAGACTTGTTAGATGGATATTGTTGTTGCAAAAGTTTGATTGTGAAATCAAAGACAAGAAAGGTTCTGAAAACCTTGTAGCTGACCATTTGTCTAGGATTCTATCTGATAGAGAGAGTGAGTCAATTGTTTCTGGGTGCTTCCCTGATGAGTAGTTGTATGCTGTCCACCCCGATCCTTGGTATACTGATATTGTTAATTACTTGGTTTCCGGTAGGATTCCTGAGAGTTGGACTAAAAATGATAGGGATAGGTTCTTTCATCTTATGAAGTTCTTTGTTTGGGATGACCCTTATTTGTTTAAGTACTGTTCTGACCAAATGTTTAGGAGGTGTATTTCCGACCATGAGGTGAGAAGTGTCCTTTCTTTCTGTCATGATCAAGCATGTGGGGGGCATTTTAGTGGTAGAAAGACTGCAGCCAAAGTTCTTCAATGTGGTTTCTACTGGTCTGCTCTATTTAGGGATGCTTTTGAGTACTGCAAGAGTTACCCTAGGTGCCAACAGTTGGGTAGAATAAGAAGGCGGGATATGATGCCACTGAACCCCATCGTTATGGTGGAGATTTTTGATGTGTGGAGTATAGACTTTATGGGACCATTTCCTTCATCTTTTGGGAATGAGTATATTTTGCTAGTTGTGGACTATGTGTCTAAATGGGTTGAAGTCATCCCTTCTCGGACTAATGATGCTAAAGTTGTTGTGAAGTTCTTAAGGGAGAACATCTTTGCTAGATTTGGCATGCCCATGCTATTATTAGTGATAGGGCGCCCATTTCAATAATAGGTCCTTTGATGCCTTACTGAAGATGTATTCAATTGTCCATAGGCTTGCTACCCACTATCATCCCCAAACCAGTGGCTAGGTTGAGGTGTCCAATCAGCAAATTAAGTAGATTCTTGAAAAGACAGTGAGCCAAAATAGAAAGGATTGGGCAGACAACCTCGTAGATGCTCTTTGGCCTTGTAGGACAGCTTTCAAAACTCCCTTAGGTATGTCACCTTATAGGATTGTTTATGGTAAGCCTTGTCATCTTGCTGTGAAAACAGAGCATAAAGCTTGGTAGGCCATTAAGAAACTCAACTATGACTTGACTGAGGCTGGTGAGGAGCGTAGACTGCAACTGAATGAGCTTGATGAGATTAGAGTCGAGGCTTATGAGAGTGCTTGGTCTTACAAAGATAGGGTGAAGTTGTTTCATGATTGGCGTATCCTTTGGAGAGAGTTTGCCCCAGGAATGAAAGTGCTCTTGTATAACTCTAAGCTCCATTCATTTCCAGGGAAGTTAAGGTCCCGATTGACTGGTCCTTACATTGTCTCACGTATTTTTCTCCATGGTGCAGTTGAAACTCAGGACCTTGATAGTGGTGCTACTTTTAAGGTGAATGGCCAAAGATTGAAGCAATTTCTGGAGTTGCCTAGCAAGAAAGATGTAGAGTGTCTGATACTCCGTGAGTCGAGTCCTGCTCAGTGATGTGTTAAGATGATAACTTGGGTGTACTTAGCACCCGACCTGATTTGCTAAGAACTTCTTTTCATCCCTTCTCTCTTTTACACTTTTTCTCTTTTTCCCTTTCCTTTCCTTTTGTATAGTTGGTTCTTTTTGTCTTTGTTTTGTACATATGTTGACTATTTGATTTTGAGTCATGTCTTTGTGAGTCTTGTTTTATTTGTTTTCTTTTTCAGTTTTATTTTGTGGTTTTATGTTTCTTTCCACACCCAATGAGGACATTGCCTGGAATAGGTGTGGGGGTGGGGGAAACTGCCAAACTGCCC
Source organism: Selenicereus undatus (assembly GCA_017589665.1). Lineage (NCBI taxonomy): Eukaryota > Viridiplantae > Streptophyta > Magnoliopsida > Caryophyllales > Cactaceae > Selenicereus > Selenicereus undatus. The sequence goes on along the minus strand of JACYFF010031952.1, from coordinate 16,109,073 downwards.
AAATAAAAAAAGAGTGAAAAATTTTGAAAATTCAAAAAGATTTTTGTTTTATTTTTGGGAAGGTTTTATGCTATTCTGATTAGCTTAAATCCCCTATGCTTGGATTATTAGCCTGTATGAAAGCATGACGTGCATGTTAGGTCTCTGTCCTCGGTGTGTCATTCTTAGTTCTAATTCTGACCCTATTTGTTCATTTTCGCTGTGTAATCCAATCCCTATTCATATCATCCTCATTGTCTTAAGGTCTTAGTTTTCCATTATCGACTCTCCCACTTGTTTTTGAAAAGGAAAAAAACGGAAAAGCAAAAACTATAAAAAAAAAAAGAGAAATGAAATAAAATTTGGAATGACAAGCAACCCTTTGAGGCATGCGCTACTGGGTGTTACCCTTTGAGGCAATATTGCTACTAGGGAAGTTTGCTTCCTATGTTGATTAATCAATAATGTAATTTGTGTTAATAAAGTGGGATTGAGTTTGATTTTGGTAAACCTAAGCCGTAGGATGATGAGACACATGCATACGAGCACAGGGAAGGATTCAAGCTTTAATGTACAAGTGGGATGAAAAGTTAGTGTTTTAATGTCATTCATGGGGTACAAAGCCTTGATCTGTACATTTTGTTTATATGTGGGTCACTATCTTTGCTACATGGGTGGTGTAGTTGATTAGAATGTGTATACATCTTTCTCCTATTTTGTACATATTAACTGTTGAAATACAAAGCTCAAAAAGATTTTCAAGTTACTGTTTATGATTCTTTTATAGATTTTATGGGTATATCTTCTGCAAACCCTCACGAGACCTTACTCGTCCACTAGGGGTAACCTAGGGGTTTAAAGGATTTGTTGTATATGCTAAGTGCAACCGTGAATCCTACGAAAGTGAGTTAGGATTTTGTTTTGTTTTCTTTTTCTAGGATTTTTAGTTTTATTTTACTCGAGGACGAGCAAAACTTAGGTGTGGGATTATTTGTTCAACCTAACATTATGATATTTTATACCCTTCTATTATCTAGTATTCGCTCGAAGTAAATTATTAATTTATGATTTTAATATTAGTTTGTTTATTTTGTAGGAATTTGACGCATTGAAGAATAAATAAATTGCTTGAAGATAAAGAGAGAAAATTGAATCAAAATTAGATTAGGTCATCACAAGCAATTGATTGAGGAAAGAAGAAGAATAATCAGCCCAGTGACCGAGGCCCAGCAACGTAGCGTTCCCCCCTATTCTCTTCATTTTTTTTTCCCCATTTCCCTCAGCGGGCCTGGTCCGTTTGCTTCCTCTTCTTTCTCTTATTTAGGCTGGTTCCTTTCTCTTTTCTTTAGGCCTGGCTCCCTCACTTCTTTCCAAACCAAGCTCGGCCTCCCCTCCTCTATCCCTTCTTCTTCCTCCTCCTGCTTCGTTGCCCAGAAACTCGAAGCAGAACAGGGCATGGCGCTTCTTCTTCTTCCATCAACGACCGTTTCTAATTTATTCCACCATTATCACACGCCTCTTCCTATTCCTTCTTTCTTTCCTCTTCCACGGCAGTTTCATACCCAGAAAACCCGAAAAATAGGGGCAACTAGTTAGTCATGTTTCGTTGCTCCATCTTCTCGCCCAACCTACCTTCCCACCCGTTTCTCTCTCTCTCTCTCTCTCTCTCTCTCTCTCTCTCTCTCTCTCTCT
>JACYFF010031952.1:16076499-16093756 GCA_017589665.1 Selenicereus undatus | reverse complement strand
TGTGTGTGTGTGTGTGTGTGTGTGTGTGTGTGTGTGTGTGTGTGTGTTTGTATATATGTGTGTGTGTGTGCGTATTTTAAAGCATATGTAAAATTAAAAGGAACTTTTGTGATGAAAATTTTTATGGTCTTAATTCTACATGTACTATAAAAGTTAGTATGTTACAAGTTATGAGTACAATCCGTCCATGGCCTTATATCTTATGCGTGGTTCAATTATTTAAATTATTACGGATTTACAGGTTGTTAAGTCAAGTTTCAAGTATCTCATTTGAGATCATGCTGTGACAAAATTATTGGACCAATCTGACGATAATCATGATGCATGAGTCAATTGTCTCATTTGCATATATCAAGATTCAAAGATTTGTCATGATTCATGATTCAACTAAAAAGTGACGAAAAAAGAAAGAAAATGATAAAATTTTTATTTTGACCCCGGTATTGGTTCATAACTTCATGTTTGTAATATTTAAGTTGGTAAACAAAAACTAATTGATTCAAGTCGACATTTTCAATAATGGCTTCAATGTTTTTTCGATAGCTCGTTAGGTGATCATATTTCAAGATTCAAATATTTATCTTTTTGAGATTAACAACTTGATTTATATGCTCTCTCTGAGTCAAAAATCAATCAAAAGTGACTGCAATATACGAGTATGTGATTATTAAAATTCAAATGTGCCCCATTATTATGAGATGACATGATTCATATGCAAACTTATATTCTTGAATATGATTATGCAGAATTAAAATTTAATCATGTTATGAAGATAATTTAGGGTCGTAGTCCGTAGATCAGTAATGTTGTAATTTTGACAGAATGACGGTAGTTACAGAATAATATTATACTCAGACAATCCTAGCATGCATTAAATTATTAAGTGAATTAAATAGTAAAATAATATTGCTAGATCCTAATAAGTTTAATAATTTGTTAATTACGCTTATCCTTTCGTAGTTCTTATTTCAACCAAATATTATATCTCTTACATTTTTATTACATATTTATCAAATTAAAAACTAAAAACTACTAACTATTTTATTTTTCGCTCTGAAGTTTTCTTTGATTTTATTTGTAAGATTTCCCTCTTAAGTCTTAAGTCAATTTTCTTTTCCCTCCTAAACTCAGCTAAATGGATTTTAAAATTTTAGAATCCCGCTCCCCCAAAGCAAAAAAATGTAAAACAAAAGAAAATTAAAACCCCCGCCCCAAAAAATGAAAGTTAATAAAAATTTTATAATTTTATGTTTTTCAACAAAAAGAACCCTAACTGCTGACTTCAACCCAGACAACTAAGAACCAACCCCCCTAACCCCTCCTCTGAGTCTCTTGCTCTCTCACGGTGCCCTAATCCCTCGCTGGCTACTGCTCTGACACTCTCACTCGCTCAGTTTCTCTCGCACTCGGTCAACCATTGTCAGGTCGTCGGTCGCCCCATCAGTGTCGGCCACGCACAGTCGATGATACAGCTTCAACGAAATCTCCCAGAATGAAGAAAAGGGATTTCGATAAAGCGGTAACTTAGCTATTTTAGGGAAAATTCAGAGTGAGAGAGAGAAAAGACAAATGGGGATAAATTCTCTTTTTTCTCATTATATCATCCTTTCTTGCAGGTGCTATATATATAGCACTATTACATCGATAATCCTCTCCCTGGTATAACCAACTTTTGACAGCTCATCATTCCTGTAACAACTTGGTAATTATCCTGCAACAACTAAAAAAAGAAAATAGAAATACTGGAAATAATTCCCCTGCATCAATGCTCCCTCCTCAGAGCAGCCTTGTCCTCAAGGCTGAAACAAAGGGTATTTTGATTCAAACTCATCAGCCATTTCCCAGCTAGCTTGTTCTTCACTCGGCCCTTCCCATTGTACTAAGTATTGAATTGTAGCCTTGTTTTGCCGTTTAACAATGCGTCGTGCCAAAATTTTGTAAGGAGCCCTTTGGACTTCTGAACTGCTGCCCTGTAACCATGCTGGAATATAAGGGAGATTGGGTAGGTCTCCTCTGAAAGCTTTAAGCTGTGACACATGGACAGTAGGGTGAACTTGAGCATAATCTGGCAAGTTCAATTCATAAGCCACTGACCCTACTCTGTCTATCACTTGGACGGGACCAAAACACTTAGGTCCTAGCTTAGTATTGGACCTATGCTGCACACTGGTTTGCTTATATGCCTATAATTTCAGCCAAACCTAGTCACCTATCTGAAAAACCCTATCAGATCTTCCTTTATTAGCCAATTGTTTCATCCTTTGTTGAGCTTTTAGTAAATTTTGTTGTATCTGATTGATCACCCGTTCCCTTCTCTACATTGTTCTATCTACAACTGCATTGTTGGACTCTCCTGGTAAGTAGGGAAGATGTAGGGGTGGGGGCTGATTGTATAAAGCCTCATAAGGAGTAAGCTGAGAGGCGGTGTGGAAAGAAGTGTTGTACCACCATTCCGCAAGTGCCAACCACTTAGTCCACTCATTAGGGGATTGAGCATACATGCACCTCAAATGGTTTTCCAGACATCTATTAAGTACTTCAGTCTGTCCATCCGTCTAAGGATGGTAAGCTGAAGATAGTAGAAGGTTCACCCCCAAGATTGCGAAGAGAGACTGCCAAAATGTGCTGAGGAAGATAGTATCCCTATCACTTACTATGCTCTTTGGCAAACCATATAACTTGTATATGTTATCCAAATAAGCTTGTGCCACTGTCTCAGCTGAATAGGGGTGAGCAAGGGCCACAAAATGAGCATATTTACTCAACCTATCAACAATCACCCAGATCACTTCTTTCCCTTGGGATTTCGGCAACCCTTCGTTAAAATCCATGGAAATATCTACCCAAACCTCCTCTGGTATAGGTAAAGGTTGCAGCAGCCCCGGCTGAGCACTAGTATCATACTTGCAAGCTTGGCAAACTGTACATTGTCTAACATAATGTTGAACATCTCTATTCATTCCCTTCTAATAAAAAATCTGTTTGAGTCGCTTTAGAGTGGCGTCCCTGCCAGAGGCCCCCCCTACGGCAGAAGAATGAACCCATTGTAAAAGTTTATCTCTGATACCAATTGATACAGGACTTTGGAAAAGCCATCCCAAAAGCTAACTCAAGGGTTGGGAGAACCCAAAGCCTATATAAACCCCACATCAATCTCCCATATGATCGATGTGGGACTCAAGTCCCATACCTTGCAATCGGATCGTAACTAGGGCTGGCAAAAATCTGTCCGACCCGATTATCCGAATTTGTCCGACCCGAAAAAAACCGGGTACGGTCACCAAATTTATGTCCGAATTTAAAATTCGGACAATCGGTCATGTCCGAATTTAAACCGGGTCGGGTTCGGGTTTGGACATTCGGGTTCGGGTTGTCCGGATTTTTGAACCATTTCGGGTTCGAACAAATTAGGACAATCGGACAACCGGGTTCGAACATCGGACAACTATGTTTATATGTAATTTTAGTCCAAATTCTTTAGAAAATTTTATAAAAATAAATTCGGACAACCGGGTTCGGACATTAAAAAATCGGGTTCGGGTTCGGGTTCGGTCACACAAAATTTTGGTCAGAATCTCCTAAAATCATATTACAAATTCGGACATTCGGACAACCGGGTCCGGACATCGGACATTCGGGTTCGGGTCCGGGTCCGGGTCCGGGTCTGGTCAAAGTGTCCGATTTGTAATCCGAACAGGGTCTGGGTATGAAGTTTTTGTCCGAATGTCCGATTTGTCCGGACCCGAATTTTTGCCAGCCCTAATCGTAACAATCCACCACGCTCTGTAGCCCAGGCACCCGCGGGCTGGCTGTGCGCTAGAACCTTCTAGCCCCGGGCAAACACTGCAATACCAGCGTCACCACCCATAGTGCAAGGACACAAAGACATGGGGTTGGCACTGATACCAATGATACAGCTTCAAGGAAATCTACCAGAATGAAGAAAAGGGATTTCGATAAAGCGGTAACTTAGCTATTTTAGGGAAAATTTAGAGAGAGAGAGAAAAGACAAATGGGGATAAATTCTCTTTTTTCTCATTATATCATCCTTTCTTGCAGGAGCTATATATATAGCACTATTACATCGATAATCCTCTCCCTGGTATAACCAACTTTTCACAGCTCATCATTCTTGTAACAACTTGGTAATTATCCTGCAGCAACTAAAAATAGAAAATAGAAATACTGGAAATAATTCCCCTGCATCAGTCGATCCCTCAGTGTCCGCCACGCAACCTCTCTCCTCTCATCTCTCAGTCATATACAGATCTACTCATCTCCCACAGCCTCATCGGCCCTCACGCCGGACGCCACCGCCCACCGGTGTTCTACCTTCTACTCTTCTTTGCCCGGTTGTGTTTTTGGATGAATTTTTGGATAAATTTTTGGTCTCTGGGTTTCAATTTTCTTCATTTCTTGATGAATTTTTGGATGAATTTTCAATTTTCTTTCGTCTTCAGGGTTTCAATAAAGTTGGGAATCGTATTGTCTGAATTATTGGGAAGTTCTTTCCTGGTAAGATTTTTGTGGGCAAGTTTTTGGATGAATTTTCAATTTTTTAGGGTTTTTTTATTGGAAGATTTAATGGGTTGTTGTTGGTTCATAAGGACAACTGCGAAAATTACCTAAGATTGGTTGTTTAATTAGCCAAAACCTATATATACAATTTAGATGTTAAGATGATGCATTAGGTTTAATTAGCCAGGAATATATAACATGCTTCGTTTTCTACTTTGAATTCATCTGATGCAAACAACGATGACATTTCCAGCTACAAAAAGCAATCTGATTTTCAGTTCAAGATCTGGAATTGGCTACTGCTAGCACCCTAGTGCTAGCCATCTTAGAATCTCGCAATTTTTATGCAGCTAGTAAATGCCTGGCTTGTCTGCATATGAAAACATCATATTTGCTTGATGATTCGGGATTCCTATCAAATGTTACAGACTTGGCAAACAAGTTATTTAAGTTAGTGTAAATTCCGATGATGAAATTGAGGTTATTCTAATCCTGAGTTGGTGATACTCCAGTATCAATTCCGCGATGTCTCTAAATTTGAATTCACGTTATTTTAAACTTGTACGTGTTATTACACACATTATATATTTAATCTTATCTTAAGAAATTTGAAATTTTTTCAAATTTTTTAGGATTGCAAATTTCTATGGATTTTGGAACTTGTATTGTAGTATTGTACCATATTTCTACTGATTTCCCAGGGTGGGGGGAGTGGCTCAGGATGGTAGTGTACAGTTGTTTTTGGGTCCTTACTTTTTGAATTGTAATAAAGAGTAGTGATATGTGTCTTGTTGTCTTATCATAAATTAACATGTTTTATTATTTAAAACCACAAATTTTCAATGATTATATTTAATCATGAATTGCTAACCTTTAATATTCATTGGCTATGCCGACAAAGTATTAAACGATACCCTAATCGCATTAACCTAGACCTGTCAAAAATTGACCCGACCAGAAAACCCGACCCGAACCTGCCCGAAAATTTTGGGTTTTGAACACGATTTTCTCGACTCGGATCCGAAATAAACCGAACCCGAAAAACCCACAAATTAGCGGGTCAAACCTGATCCGAACCCGAACCCGCCTGCTTGACCTGAACATTATATCCTTAGTTTTTTATTTTTCTCTAATTTATCTCTTTTAACAATAATGGTTAGTCATTTTTATTGAGTATTTTGAAAAGATAATATATAACTATTGTATCTATTTATAAATTAAACAATAATAACCTTATTTTTTCCTCTCCATTCTCTGAAAATAAAAACGTACACAACTTTTAAATGAAAAAACGTTTAAAATAGATATAAAATTGCATAGAATAACTATCTAATCTTTTTTTAAAATTTAATTTAAAAGAACACAAGCATTAAAGGTGCGAAAGTCATACCATTATATAGTTAGTTAAACAAATCTGCTAATTTTTTTAAAATTAATTAATTTGTAATAATTTAAAATTTTGATGTTATAACTGCAAGATAATATCTTGTACTTCTTTTATTTAATTTTATTTGATTTTCGTTCTGACTAGTCTTGAACTATGATACAAACGGTAAAAAAACGACTAATCGTATTCGTATTGGGGTCGCCCCATTAATAAAGTTTTACCTAATTGGACATTGGTAGGTTAGTTAATAAAAATATTAAATTATTAAATAGATTATTACCGGTGAAACTGCAACAAGTCATTAAAATGCTCTAGACGGCCTGCCCAATAAATGGTCGACCTACTATTAACCTTCTTTCAATGTACATGTCGATATACCCAAAATCAAGTGGAGCTTAATTCTTTACTCGCCCATACAAGATGTTCATATATTGTAATAAAATGTTTTAATATTTCAACATTCTTTTGAGAAATTACAATTATTATACATTTTCATTAAATAATGACAATTTTGAATAATAAATATGCAGAATTTTTGATTTTAAAAAAAGAAAAATAACTCACGGAAAAGGCGCTCTAAACTCGTTGGGTTAATCTGAAGCCCGTAAAACTGAAATACACCCGACCCGTATTTTACCCGAACCCGAAATACACCCGACGCATATTTTACCCGAACCCGAATACACCCGATCCATATTTAACCCGCCCGCCCGAACTGACGGGTCTACATTAACCCTATCCGTAAGTACATATGATACGTGTATTTTAGAAATGTGATAAATTATGGATAAAAAGATGATTTTGTATAATTCATAAGTTGTAATGTGTTTTCACAATTCGATCTTACCATTTTTTTCAATTTAAAAACATGATCATATGATTTTTTTAGTCAAAATAAAACACTTCTGAAGTGTCTTGCAACAAGACACCTATCATTTTGCTTGTAATAAAATATGTTCAATACTTTTGGGCCCCCTTCACATAAAATCTTAGCTTCACCCTTGACAATTTAAATTGGCAAATTATGTATTTGAGTTTAGCTTTTGCGAGATTGTGGTCGCAGAAACTCTGATACTTGCTTTGTTTATGGTTTAAAAGTACCTTTTTGTGTTTCAATATTTGATTATTGCTACTAGTTTCCACTTATAAGTGGTAGATTGTAGAACTTGCTTTTAATCTCAGTTTTAGTAGATATGTTTTTGCAAACTAATTATTGAATTAAATGCAGGGAGCTAATAGCTATGGACATTGAAGGACCTTGAAATATATCAAAAGTATTACATTATACCTAACTGGTTAAAAACCTCAATGAATTATGTACTATGGCTATGGGTAGATTATGATTTGCTTGTTTATCAAAGTTTTGTTAAACTGCGATAGGAGCTTTTCTTTTAGGCCTTAACAATAAAATTTAGGGAATTAGGAATAGTTTTGGGTTGACTGGTTATGATTTATGAGTATGCTTCGATTCGGGTTATATTCGGATCTGGTATACTTCAGTTCGGGTTTAATTTAGGTAAAATTGAGTCGGGTAGGAATCGGATCGGTTTTAAAACAATGAGGTACGGTTCGGGTCGGGTTCAGGTTGTCCATTTTCGGTCACTTCAGTTCGGGTTTGAATTGGGTCGGGTCATTTCGGGTGTGGGTAATTTCTGGTCTGTTATGGATCGGTTCACTTCGAGTGTTCGGGTCCAAATCAGTTCATCCTATTTCGGGTGTTAATTTGGGTGTGGATGCGAGTCGTTCGGTTTGGGTATTGAATATCGGGTCAGTTTTGCCAGGCCTAGACTGGATGCTCCGGATCTTGGTGAGTTATGAGGTCCTTAGTTGCTTTCTGCCTCCTAATGCGGGACAAGGTTTGTTAGGGTAATTTTCATAAAAATGAAAACTTACTAAAAATAATTAATTTCATAAAACTGATTATGAAAATATATTTTTGAATTATATCTAAACAATAATTAGTTATCTTGATAATCTATTATTATAACAGCTTTTGATAAAAATTAATTTGATTAATTATTTGTGAAGAGGTATAAGTTAGTTTGGATAATTAATTAGCTATACATGTTATAGAAAGGATGTGTTTATCTTATGAAGAGGCATGTTGTGATAATTAATTAATTTTAGATGTGACTAAATCGTTGTGTGATGTCCATTTTGAAATGTTAAATATCAATGTTAGACCTTATTTGGTGTAAATATTATAGCTGTGATTGCTACTTATCTAATCGACTCTACTTCTTTATTTGTAGCCTTGCCCCTAAGGGAAGGCGGTAATGCCCTAGCTTGATAGCGCACTACCCTGACTCATAATGCTTATTAATACAGGCATTTAGAAGGTGATTAAGTTGGAGCGTTACAGGGGAGGAGTAAGGAAGTTGCCCACATCGCTGTAGGAATGAATACTCCAGGTCAAAAACTCTACAAATAGGGTCAAAGGACCATACCCCTATCAATAAGTTGAAAGCAAGGCTTGCTTTAATTGTTGCGGCCCAGCTGGCTTTGTAAAAGATATTGGGCCTTTAATTTTCGGTCCAAAGCTTGGAAGGCTATACCAGTTTTATTTAGAATTAAGCGGTACAGTCTGAGAGGTTGAAATAGGCGGAGAAAGCACAGTATGGATTGAGATTTTTCCCGTACAAATTCAGATGGTCGTTTGTACCGCTTTGAATGCAAAATGATATGTACTGTCAGTATACCAAAGGTATGGTACGAGATTTATAACATTGGTCCGTATGCAAGTGTGCGTGTGCACTGAAAAATAATGAGTTATTGGGAAGCTATAATGGGTACATATGGTCTCACAATTTATCTTTTTTTTATTCTTTGTGGGTCCTAGTGGTCTATTTGATTTGTCTTAGGTGTCATTTAAAAGGCGCAGTTCTTGACGGTGTCGTTGTATTTAGGTAATGTTTGGTTAGAAGGAAAATGATTTTCTTGAAAAATTATATTCTATGGAAAATGTTTTCCGATGAAAATTGATTTTCATGTCACATTTTCCATTATTTGGTACAAGATAAATCATTTTTCTTGGAAAAAAGAGAAAATTTTAGTTGAATTATTTAAGTGGTGGAAATATCGACTGAATTGTCAAAACAAAAATAAATGTTAACCAAATGAAGAAATATTGATTTTAAAATTCATATTTGAGTTTTTTTTTTTAGTATTTCTTATTGGATAGTTATTTAAGTATCGATTTAAACCATTAAATTTATTTTAGTGATGAAAAACATCAATTGAATTGTTTAAATAGCAAAAAATGTCGATTGAGTTGTCACGGAAGAAAAAAACGTTGACCATATGCAGGAACTTCATGCTCAAAATCTGGATTTGGCTCTATTTTAATACTTCCTATTTGATGATCAAGTTTCGATCCAAACTTTTGAAATTGTTCTAGAGGTGAAAAATATTGACTACATTGTTTTAAGTAGCCAGAAATATTGGTTAAATTGTCGTGGTGGAAAAAAATGTTGACCAAATAAAAGAATGTTGACCTTAAAATTTGAATTTGAGCCATTAATCTTTTCTATATGATAATCAAGTTTCGATCCAAACTTTTCAAATTGTTCTAGAGGTGAAAAATATTAACTGCATTGTTTAAGTAGCGAAAAATATTGACTGAATTGTCGTGGTGGAAAACAATATTGACCAAATGAAAGAATGTTGACCTCAAAATCTAAATTTGAGCCTATTTTAATATTTTCTATCTGATAATCAAGTTTTGATCCAAACCGTCGAAACTGTTTTAGTGACGTGTCAACTAAATTGGTTTAGTGCCAAAAAAATGTCTATTAAATTGTCATGGAAAAGATAAATGTTAACCAAATGAAAGAAACTTGAACTCAAAATCTGGATTTGAGTTTATTTTCATCTTTCTCATCGGATAGTCAATTTTCGAACTAAATCATTGAAATCGAATTTGCACCTAAATTTCGACTGACTATATTGTCAAAGAGTTAAAGGAAGAACTCAACTTCCTATCTTCTCAAAAAGAATATCATTTTCTTCCATTGGGGGGAAAATCATTTTCCTTGGAAAATAGTTTTTCATCATTTATTCTTTGTCCCAATGGGGCCGCTCCCCGTTGGTGGATTGATTAAGTTCTATCATTGCTTGCTGCGAGTTTCTTCATTAGGGAGTTATAAGTCTTGAGGTGAGGTGAACAGGGTCACACCCCATTGGTGGATTGTGCTAGACAATGAAAAATTGGAAAACTATTTTTTGGGAAAATCATTTTCCCACCAACCAAACACTACCTTAATAAGGCACACAGTATGACTATGTATGAGTATATAGAAAAAGATGATAGATTTAATATATTATTGAATGATGGAGTATCAAGCTACTCTTATCACTATCATGAAGGAAGAAAATGCTCGAAGATTATAAGGGATTTGCACAAATCGACGTGGGAGAGAATGTTAGCACAAATCTTAACATGATTATCGCAAAACATCCCACTAGTAAGAGTATTAATTTTGATTTACCTCATGCCATTAAAGATGCACCAATATACAAAGGTATTGTACTACCTTTAGAATAAAATGCATACATCTTGCTTTTTCAGTTATATGGAAAAATTATAATCTTTAAGTGAGAATTAAAATGTTGTACCATTTATTAGATGTGGCACACGTCGCAACCTCGCAGGAGACACGCTTGCAAGTGTTCCAAAAGGAGATCAGATGCTATTTTCTTAAAAGTAAGCTTCATATAATTTATATCAACTTTGCATGCATCAATTTGTAAATATAAATTCATTGTACGTAAGCATAATATAAATTGACTTATTGTGTATGCTGATCATTTACGGGTTTAATTTATGTAAATTTTACTGGGTATGCAATAATTGCGCTGATGAGCACTGCCTTAAGTTTTCGAAGAATTGTATGCTGTCTTATTGGACCATAGGAAGGTGAGTATGTGGGACTCTGTTCTCCCACAGACATCAAAAACAAGCTATGCAATGAGGATGGTCTTGAACATGGATGCATTGTCATTGATTAGCTTGGGCCTTGGTGGGTGGGAGGACGATAAGGAAAGAGCAAGAGCTTGAGGCCTTGGCCGAAGCTGCTGGATTTGAAGGTGTTGCAAAGGTTTGCTGAGCTTCTGATGCGGACGTGGTTATGGAGTTCTTGAAGAAAAATTAATCAGCAATTCTTAAAAACCTGTTAGATATATATAAAGTCGTGGATGGAATTTCCTATCCGACCCAAGACATAGAGTGAAATTGGAAATAACATGATGGACTCCTATGTGCACTACCTTATGCACACACTGGCATACTGCGGTGCACTATCTCACAGCAGAACCTATTGTATGAGGCATGTGGGATGTGCGTGTCTGTGTTTGTATGTGACAGAGGGAGAGGGAGAGGGAGATTAAGATTTAGGAGTTGGGAGAGAATTGATTCTCAGTGCTCTCCTCACTGTTTTGATTTCATTAATTAGATGAATATATATGTACAAGGTATAATACAGAATATGGTAATTTACAACAGTTTGGCAAGTACAATGATTCACAATCAGCTAAATTAGTGCAACCCAAAAATACATGAGGAAACTAGAATATGTTTAGAAGTTTGAGATCTGCTAATAATCTGCTAATACTCCTCCTCAAGTTGGAGCGTACGGAAGAGAGACATCCAACTTGCCTAGTAAGTATTGAAATTGACGCTGGTCAAGTGCTTTGGTGAAAGATGTCTGAGATCTATTTATGCATAGGAGTGTACTCAGGTGTAAGAGCCCCATAGTGAATACGTTCTTGGACAAAATGACAATCAACCTCTATATACTTAGTACGCTCATGAAAAACCGGGTTGTTGGCAATATGCAACGCAGCCTGATTGTCACAATATAAGTGAGCAGAAGAGACAGGGAAACCCAAGAATAGAAGGAGGTTACGTATCTAAACAAGTTCACTAGTAGCATTAGCCATAGCACAGTATTCAGCCTCGGTTGATGACCTAGATACCGTAACTTGTTCCATGGTCTTCCAAGCAATAGGAGCCTTCCCCATCTTAACGAGAAAACCAGTGATAGAATGTCGAGTCCTTGGATAGCTAGCCCAATCAAAATCGCAATAAACATGTTCAAGAGGATTACCAGCAGGCAATAGAATCCCTTGCTCAGGGGAAGATTTTAGGTAGCGCAGACTGCGAATAGCAGCGTCCCGATGTCCTTGTCGAGGATCTTGCATAAATTGATTGAGAATATGAACATAATACATGATGTCTTGTTTGGTAATTGTGAGATAAAGAAGGCGTCTAATGAGTCGTCGATCCTGAGAGGCATCGACTAAAGCTGCACCGGAATCATTGGTCAACTTCGTATTTTGCTCCACAGGACAAGAACACAGCTTGGCACCAATCATCCCAGTTTCGATAAGTATGTCAAGGGCATATTTGCATTGGCATAAAAAAAAAAAGCCCTTTCAGGGACCGAGCCACTTTGATACCTAAAAAATATTTCAGTGGACCCAAATCTTTAAGTTTAAAATATTGTTGTAAATAGCTCTTGAATTTTCAAGAGTGATATCATTACTATTACCTACAAGGACCAGATCATCAACATAGATTAGCAGTGCCAAAAATATACCCTTTTGTCGATAAAGAAACAGACAATGGTCCAAAGGCGATCGAGAAAATCTATAGCGGAGTAAAGCCGAAGCAAGTTTGAAATGCCATTGTCGAGGTGCTTGGCAAAGCTCATATAAAGACTTTTTCAACCGAGGTGCTTGGCAAAGCTCATATAAAGACTTTTTCAACCTGCAGACCATATTCGGTTGAGGCGGGTGAAAACCCGGCGGAGGCTTTACATAGATATCTTCTTTTAGGTCACTATGTAGAAATGCATTATGCACATCCATTTGATGAAGTTCCCAACACCTGGATGCCGCTACAGTCAATAAGCAATGGACAGTATCCATCTTCGCTACAGGAGCAAAGGTTTCATGAAAATCCCCCCCTTTGACTGGATTATTGCCCAAAACTAGGAGACGAGCTTTATGTCACTCAATAGACCCATCAGCATGATACTTGGTCTTGTAAACCCATATGCACCCAAGCGCCTATCTTCCGGGAGGTAGAGTAGCAAACTCCCATGTTTTGTTATCCTCAAGGGTGGAAATCTCCGCTGTCATTGCATCACGCTACTTGGGATCATGGATAGCTTGTGAAAAACTCTTGGGTTCATCGCTAGATGTAATAGTAGCCAAAAAACCATGATACTTAGGTGAAAAACGATCATAGGAAATAAAATGAGAGAGTGAGTGAGACATACCCGAAGACACTAATTGGAGCTGGTGAACATCGGAATGGGCTCAGATTTGGTGTGGGAGGAAAGGCATTCATGACAGCTAGACTTAAAGACTGCAATCTTTGGCATCAACATCTTGGACATCCCTCCTTGGGTAGCCTGTCTTCTCTATCGACTAATTTTTGTTTCAAGTTGAATAAGAGTATTGGTGAGTGTTGTGATGTTTCCGCTGGTTCTGTTCGTGCTCCCTCCGGCAAGAATTTGTCTAGTCGAAGCACGATTTAGCCCTGGGTTTGCTCGGTTTGGCCGTCTGTGCTACCAATTGGATGGATACCCGACAAGTTCAAAGCACTTGTGTCTCTCATGGTCGAGCTTCTGACAGTAGCTGCACTTCGAACTTCGAACGGGTCAATTGTCTGGGTTTGTCGGCAGCCGACGCTTTGAAGGCTGTGGCTTCTACCACACGGCGCTCTGTCCCTTTGTTTATGCTCTGCTGCCGCTCTTCTCTCAATACCATCGAGTATACTTTGTTCAAGTTGGGCAAAGGTTCAATAGCTAGGATATTGGATTTGACTGTTCCAAACTGATTTGAATCAAGTCTTAGAAGAAATTGGTGAACTTTCTCTATCTTTCTTGAAATTTGCTCAGGCTTAAATCCTTCAAGCAGTTGCAAACCGGCATTTGTTGGTAAGCTCCTAACTCATCCCATAAGTTCTTCAGTTTAGTGAAATATGTCGTAACATTCAGATTTCCCTGTGTTGTGAGCGCAATTTCTTTTTTGAGTTGTTGCACCCCAATTTCATTGCCTTGTGAATAATGTTCCTTCGAATCGGTCCATATCTCGCTTGCTGTCTATGCGTATGCAACGGAGCCATGTAAGGTTCTGTCAATTATGTTGTACAACCATGCAACAACCATCAAATTAGGCCCTCTTCGGCAAAATTGGCGGTTCAGGTAGCGAATAACGATTCAGGTAACGAATAGTTGTTTAGCTAGCGGATAGCATTTCTAATTTAGCTGTTAGCGGATAGCTATTTAGATGAGCAGTTGAAATAAATGTGTTTCGTAAATTTAGCTATTATGTTAGCTGATTAATGTAAATTGGTATAAAAGGATATAGATAACTTCAAAAGATAAAATTTCAAAATGATATTTTTTGGCAAAAAAATATGAAACACTAGTTTTGAATGCAAAACATTAATATCATTAACTTTTCAGAAACGCTATTTAAAACGTTAAACGTTATTTGAAATGCTAGTCAAAACACTATGTTATCGAACATTAAAAATTACCTGATGAGTGTATTGAATTAGTTAAAACGTCAAATGCTACCCAAAACGTTGTTACTTAACACGCCATAACACTTTTCCCAGGCATGAACTTCTGGGTTGTTGTTTTCTGATTTCGTTAACGATCCATCAACAAAGCAAAACTTATTCTTGGATTTCAATGCATTCGTCACAATTCTACTCCAGTTTGCGTAGTTTTCTCCTTTGAAAATTACAGGAGAAATAATATTTCTCGGATGATCAGCACTGCACATGTAATAGGGAGACTGTGGATCGTTCATATTGATAGTAGGTGTGGTATTGCTGATTTTGTTTTTGTCTTCTCCACTCATATCTGACTAATTGAATTGACAAGTGTTTCACTTTGACAGCTTGTATGCTCTGATACCATCAGAATTTATGAGTTAGGAGAGAATTGATTCTCAGTGCTCTCCGCACTGTTTTGATTTCATTAATTGGATGAATATATATGTACAACGTCCAATACAGAATATGGTAATTTACAACAGTTTGGCGAGTACAATGATTCACAATTTGCTAAACTAGTGCAACCAAAAATACTTAAGGAAACTAGAATATGTTTAGAAGATTGAGATCTGCTAATAATCTGCTAATGGGAGAGGGAGAGGGGAAGCCTGTTGTGTTACGTTTGCTGAGTCATTTGTAAGCCAAATCTACAAGGCGCATTATTACTTGATGAATAACATTTATGCTGAGAGGGAAAAAAAAATTATTTATTTTTTATTTCAACCCATCTTGACTTGCTAGAGCATAACAAACAATCAAAAGTAAGTACTCCATGTTGACACCCATCTGAGATGGTGCTGCCGTAATTTTTTCACAGGTGGTGTAGTCAGTAGAGGCACCACTTATGCTGTCTTTTTTTTTGGGGGGGGGGGGGGCGTGTTTCATTCATTTTGCACACTATTATGTATCTCAATTTATTGAAATTATTGATTTCTTGGCTCCTAATTAATAAATTTTGACAATAATGTGAAAATTCAACATAAACTCACTCCTTATTGAAGAGCTTCATAATAAAAATTTGTCAAAAATTAAACGTCTTTTCTCCTTGTAGAAGTTCGTCAAAGTACTTCAAAACTCCTCGAATTTCTCAAACAAAAGATAAACTATACTTATTTATCATCTAATCATTAAAATTCGTTACGTTAGCGTACTAAAAATATTAATACAAAAAAGTCAGATTCTTCTTATAATTCATGTCAAAAAAATGGTGCTAAAAAATCAATGAATCATAGTTCGGACTCCAAAAATAAATAATTATTTTCTTTTCTTTTCATTCTTTCTTTCGTTTCTGCCAAATTTTGTTTTTATATAAAAATATTTGATTTCACCCTCAAAATCCCCCGTGCAGTCTGATCTTTCTCTCTCTATTGTCTATTTGTTTCTTTCTCACTAGCTTTCTTTTTTCCTTAATAATAGAAACTACACATTAAAGAATTCAGTGGGGAAATTCAGCAAAATTTGGCCGCAGTATCTTGATAATGTAATTACGTATATCTATCCCTTTTTTGTAAAGGCCAAAAAAAAAAAACAGCACCTAGAAATTTTATTAATCTTTTAAAAAATTAGTATTCATGCCTTTGAAAAATTATTATTAACTAATACATGCTGGTCACATGATGTCCTATTTTGTCGGATTTAGTACCTCCCTATACTATTTAAGAAATCATAAGATTCTTCACATAAAGTAAATATCGGTTACAAATTCTTAGACAAGATTTTATATAAATAATAATTTGTATTAAAATAACTTCTAAATTTAAGGTGACTAATAATTCTTCAATTTGTGACTTTTATCATATCCATCATTAAATAAACTATTAATCACCCTCATCTATATCTATATAATATAATACATAATAGTAAAGTTTCAATAACTACCATTTCCTTAATTCTCATTAACTTGAACTTTTCAACCATTAGATTAGATGATTAACAAATAACAGCCATTGATTTACTTTAATCTCTCTCCCAAAATATCTAGATAGCTATATTCTCTTATCTTACTCCATCCAACGAAATCAATTACCCCCTCTTAAAAAAACTGCATGGCGTCCACTTCTCTCTCCCCCTAAAATAACTCCCCACGCGTTTGGGTCTGAAAAGCCCCCGAATTTTTCAGACACCTTCTCTGCCTCTCAACGCTGCTCCTCCCTCTCTCTCTTCTCCAGTGTGTGTCGTGTTCTTCCATTCCAAAGCTCCACACATTTGGGTCTGAAAAGCAAAAAATAAGTAAATCATTATGTCCATTGAAGAACCGAATATGGCTATGGCGGAGGAGAAGGAGAAGGTTGACCTCGCCTAACCCTTTTTCAATTTTCTCTTCCTAGCTTCTACCCATTATTAATCTCCCCTATAAGTTTCTGTTTTCAGTTTTGACATTTGGTTGTGTTTTGCAGGTTATTGAAGTCATTGATTTTAGAAGATGCGTTGGTGTAATCGAAGAGGGGGCAACCAAACGGTGGATTTGAAGCTGAATCTGGCGGCGCCGGTGAGGGGGAGGGCGGAGTAGTCGTCACTACCGTCGCCGTCGCCGGCACGTTCGTCGGCGCCGGTGAATCCAGTTCTAAGAGGTTTACTGGGTATTTTGGCATGGGAATTTTGTGGGTTGTGGGTGTTCTGTTGAGAGGTTTACTGGGTATTAACAAAGCGACATTTTTTACGCTGCTCCTCCCACTCTCTCTCTTCATATGGTATGAAATATAGGGATTGATTGACTCGCATGAAAAGGTACACAGCATAATTGTAGACAATATGTGCTATCATCCCCTCCGGTTAATGTA
>JACYFF010031952.1:16046996-16066499 GCA_017589665.1 Selenicereus undatus | reverse complement strand
TCATCTAATTATCAAAGAGAGATTAAGGGAGTATAATGGATATAAAAGTTTTTATTATTTCATTATTATGGAATAAGTTCATGTTTTAGAAGTTTTAACTTAAGGAAACCGAATTATAATTACTGAACAAGCCGTAAAACCTTAGGTGACATCTTATTATCATCACATAATATAATATACAAATTTATATAGAAATAATAAAAAAAAATTATTTCCATAATTATTATTATTATTTTGTCTTTTTCGTTACAAATGTACATTTGAGCATGTATTATTAGAGATAATATAAATATAAATATGATTTCTATGATTATTTCCATTCTTACTATTGTTGTTGTTGTCATTGTAGTTATCGTCACTGCTATCTTTCTCTTTGAATTTGATAACATAGTCAATATTAATTATGATCATATAGATGTAAGGGTTGTGCTGAAAAATTACATATTGTAAGCATGATATAACATATTGCAAGGGTTGAATGTGAAATATAAAAAAAATTTAAAATAAAACACAATCATCATATTAGGCCCATGAAACTGAATTTCTTTCACATTTAATATGATCTATTTAACAGAAGAAAATAAACGAACTATTTTTTTGTGTTTCAAAGCATATATATCTTACAATTAAATTTAATACATTTAAATCTTAAACGTATAATTAATTTTTTAACATTTCAAATAAATTGACCAAAATCTAATCTATTTAACGTACAAGAAAAATTGAGATCACTTTCGTTTTCTTTTAAACCATACAAATCCAATAATCAAATTCTCTTCATAAAACACCTAAAATTATAATTAATGTTTTACCGTTTAAAACAAAATACCCCAAATTGTCATAACACTTCAAATTAAGAAATATCTCAACCCACAAATCTGAACTCAGCCCATCTCTTGCAAGACAACATAAGAGCATGAGAAGTTTATATCAAAACCCATAAAACTATTCAGTTTACATTAAAGCCAAATGTATAAAGTATGAACACTTAATTATATTGGCGTCCCCTAATTGGCCATTTTAAATAGCCAAAAAAGTTATGTATTAGCATAAATACAATGTTCAAATTATTTTCATTGAAAGACAAATTTTATTTCTGTTACATGTAAAACTAAAACTAAACTGACTTTAAAATAGTTTATATCTAAATTCACTAGACAATTAGCCACTTCATAAATTTTTGCTCAATAACAAGAGGAGAAGGTAGATTTTTCATCATTGACATCATAGATTGACTTATCATCACCCAATTTAGGTCATGTTCTTTTCAGTGGGAAATGAGGGGTGTGGGATGAGTGGGTGTGGGAAAAGGGGGGAAGAAGTGGGTGAGTGTGGTATTTTTTTTTTAAGTGTGGGAAGGAGTGGATGAGTGACTGAGTGTGGGTGACAGCTGAATGTAGTTGAATAAAGTTGAAATATTGGTTATTAATAATTTTTTGTTTTATAATATAATAATTTTATTGTGATAGTAATTAATGATGATGAAATTTTTTTATTTTTGTTCATTCTTTTTTATTTTTTTTATTTTTTATTTTTTATTTTGGTATTTTTATTATTTCATTTTATATTTTTAATTTTTAATTTTTAATTTTTTAATTTTTAATTTTATATATTTTTTAAATTTTAAATTTTTATTTTTTAATTTGTAATTTGTAATTTTTGTAATTTTTGTAATTTTTATTTTTATTATATTTTTTAAATTTTTTCGGTTTTAATTTTTTAATTTTTTTGTATTTATTTTTTATTTTCTTATTTTTTATTTTTTTGGAATTTTTTTTTTGGAATTTTTCGTTGGTTGTTTTTCTGGAATAAAAAAATGAAAATAAAAAATAAATAGATACAGCAAAATAAAAAAAAATACAAAAACTTTAAAAATTTAAAAATTGAAAAATAAATAAATAAAAAATAAAAATAAATGCAAAATATTTAAAATTTTAAAGATAAAAAATAAAAAATAAAAAAAATAAAATAATAAAAAAAATAAAAATAAAAATAAAAGAATAAAACATAAAAAATGAAAACAAAAGTAAAAATAAATACAAAAAAGTAAAAAAATAAAAAAAATATAAAATATAAAATAGAAATAAAAAATAAAAAAATATAAAATATAAAATAGAAATAAAAAATAAAAAATAAAAAATAGAAATAAAAAATATGAAATATAAAATAGGAATAAAAAAAATAATGAAAAATTATAAAAATAATGAAAAATAAAAAAAATAAAACTGTTTCATGACATCCGAAAAATTAAAACTGCTTATAATTGTTATCAGATTAATCATACACACAATTACGTAAATTGTCAAAATTTTTAAAATATGAGAAATGGTTGTGTTTATGTATGTGTGGGAAGGAGTGGGTGAGTGTGGGAAGATGTGATATTTTTTTTAAAGTGTGGGAAGGAGTGGGAAGATGGGGGAAAGAGTGAGTGAGTGTGGGTTGAGTTGATTTCCCAACGAAAAGAACGGGGTGTTAGCATGGTTTGTGACAAATTCACTATCTACTGTCTCCATCATACTTATATAGACTTTTGTCACAATCATATACTTTTTAATTATTAATCCAATTAGTTATGTACGAAGTTGCTGTATATTTAACTTTTTTATTGAATTTTTTCATTATCTCCTCTAAACTATAATATTAATCGTGTCTACCATAACTATTTGTTTATTATTTCGATAACATATTTACAGAATATCTATTTGAATATACTCCGTGCAAAGTACGAGCCCAAACTAGTTAAATATAAATATAAAAATATATTATTGCATAAGTTATATATAAATTGAAAGAAAATAGTTGAGTTTAATGATTTGAATAACAAAATATAAAATTTATATTTTTGAACTTGTAACTACTTATTCATTGTTATAAGTTATGAAATAAATGTTCTTGCACCGCGATGGGATAATCCTAATGGTCAATACTCAGTAAGACAGTAACTAACCCATCAACCATACGTAAACTTCCAAGAAAACCCTGCTGCTATCTGTCAATGTGCATCTAGGTTTTGTATGCCAGTTGCTTGCACCTTTTTTTTTTTTGGGGGGGGGGGGGGGGAATCCCAACAAAGAAATATAACAACAATATTCAACATGCATCTAACCTCGAATTATTTACTCAAGTGCCCTTCAAATGTAACTTAATCAAAAGAAAAATATTGTTAAAAGCAGTGAAATACTAATCTTTCAAGTGGAAGTTAGGAGTTCCAAATCTTGCCACTTATAATGATTACCTACGTACCCTTTCCCCTATAAATAAGAAAAGCTTATCCCCTTCTTTAAAACCAAAAAAGGTAACATAGTCAAAATCCAACATTAATTACTCTGTTACTAATTAATGTCGGTATTATTTGGTACAATTGGTAAAAATATGAAAAGTAATTTGTTAGCTAAAATAAATTTAAGTTTAATTTATATCTATATATGGACCTCTTTTATACCAAATAAACACTAAAGTTAGTAGTGTTATTTCATATCAACCTTATGTAATTTTTTTTTTAAAAAAATGTGGAAAATTAAGTGGCTATGTTGATGATTTCTTTTTTTCTTGTTTTGAAAGTCCAATGGTTAATGGTTTACTAGACTATTGCTCCATTCATTTGTCCAAATTGCATATTCCTACTAATTACCTAATATTGACAATTTTTTATTTTTTTTGGGTTTCGGGGAGTGATAATTGCTTGGATGGCAATGACAATTTTATTCCGATCATAGTAAGAATATGATATTATTTATTATAATCCTTATGTATCTTTTATACATTTAAAAAAATAATCTTTCAATATAAAAAATTGGGTATTAATGAAATTTTTGATTGACATGTTCTAAAATTGGTATGTTCTTAAATATAAAGTAATATATTCCAGGAAAGAAATTAGTTATATAGCTAGAGACATTTTAAATAGAATTTGTTAAGTTTAATTAATACATAGTTTTATGACAATATTAGCATTTTTAGGGTAATTTTTACAGAATTATTTATCTATTGTATTAGATATTAAAAATCTTCTAACCCTATAATAAAATAAAGTCGACAGCTTTTAGTAGGGTACATACTTGATAGCATAGTAGGTGAAAACAATAAATAAAAAATTTGTGACAATGACGAGAAAAAATCACATGACATAAATCAAACTAAACTGTGTGCTTTTATGGTTCAAACTTTTTGGTTCACCTACTCCCTTCTAGAAGACAAACGACATTTGCATAGAGGAAAAAAATAAAGACGTGGAAGAAATATTAGACCTAGCAAAATTGATCCGAGATCCGAAATTCAAACCGAATGACCCGGACCCATACCCGACCCGACACCCGAAATATGCTCACCCGAAAGTAGACCCGAAATCCGAATTGACCCGATCCGAACCATACCCGACCCGAAATTTTCTACAAAATTGCTTGTTTTAGCTTGACGAGCGTATTTGACCAAAAATTGGTTGATCCGAAATCGACCCGACCCGAACCATACCCAACCCAAACCGAAACGATCCGAAATATCACTTAACCCGAACATCATCCAACTTGAACTTAACCCGATCCATACCCGAACCGAATGACCCATTTACCAGGTCTAGGAAGAATGACACCGGCAAGCAAGGATTACAAGTTTAGAAGCCCATTGAATTTGAGGGCAGCATTCGTGGCTTAGCTTCTTAGATAGGACATGCATGAGCATGACCTTCCTTTGAAAAAACATGACCATCCTCCCCTTTTTGTTCTCTTCTTTTGAGGTTGAATATTAATGTAGATTGGATACCATCCCATCTTATAATAGCCAAAAAAGTTGCGTTTGAATTGAATTCACTTCAATGTTAAACATGCATGTTCAAGTTGATGAATTTTAAATTGGTTTATCTTTGATTTAGATTAAGTAAGTTCAAATGATTAGAGTTGGTCCGATGAGTTTGTCTTGAAAATGAAAACAAATGTTTGTTTTTATTTTGAATTGTTTAAATTAGATAAATTAAATATGAAATTAAAATCTCATAACTTATGTCTTTAAACAAAATAGAATTAATTAAGAAACACTTCGTCAATAATAAGATAAGTACTGTAACCATGCATGCTTTGATCATAATTACATCCCAATGAGAAAAATGATTCTAAAATGGAATTTCTTCATGCTTAGGTTAGGATAATGGCCTTCTTAGTTGCTGAGCTTAGTGGTTCTGTAACTTTCACATCAAATGAAATGAGCTAGCTATCCAAAAATCCTCATACCATTTAGTTCGTAGGCATAAAAATCTTATTAATGTAATATTTTCCTGTGAAATTACTAATGAATAATAAGATTATCTCATCAACATATAAATACTTGAGATGTAATAGGATGATTTTTTTACCGTCTAAACATGATTGATTGAGAGTGAGCTTGAGAAGGCTCTTGAAATCCATGTTGGTGTGTTTAGGTTTATCAACATCAATATGTCTTATTGTATGCAGAAAAATTCCTTTTAGATTGCTACCGATGATATTCATATGATTGTTGGTCTTTATGATTCGGTTTAATCAATTTACTTTAAATAAGGAGCTATAAGAAGTGATCAAAATGCAACCATCATGCATGAAACGTACCATTAAACTTTTATCTAACTCAATTGCTCTCGTATTTTGATGAATAGAAAAGCAAGTTTTACAATTTGTTTTATCGTGTCATTTGGCCCAGTTTAATATCAGCATGTGATGCAACATTTAACATTTTGACCATATTAAAATGCAAATTAAGCAAATGCTGATATTTGATAAATTAAACTAGTGTTTGAAACAGAATTTTTGGTAGCATACAATATCGCAAGTAGCATTTCACTAGACAATTAAAAATAGTATTTGACATTTAAAAGTAATATTTCTATTTTTATCCATTCAAAATACCATTTATTAACTTTCTATTTGTTAAATTATCCTTATTCCTTTATGTAAATTTAAAATAATTACCTTTACTTCAAAACAATTACAATAATTACTAGCGCAACAACTAATTTCGGTAACACGTGTTTCTCGATCACTTAACTGAACAACTATACATTAAAATCTAAATTTTGATATCTATCTATTATTAAAATAGTTATCAACTACTTTTTTTCTAAGAAAACGGGGATATGATTAAACCGAAATGTTGGTACAAAGGTCTTTAAGAGCCAGATCCAAGACATGATCGAGGACATCCTCATGCCACTCCCTAAGAGAGGAAGATTATGGTTGAAGATGGGTTAGGGTGTGAGCAACCCTATTCCCCGCGATCTTAATATGAGAGAAACTATAAAATTCAAAACAATTAACTAGGGATCGAATATCATCTAAAACAAATCAAGAGAAGTGCTTGACCTGTTCTTGGACTGCTACTTAGAAATAATATTGGAGGAGTCTCCCTCCACCAAGATCCATTTGTAGTGAAGGACTTGAGCTTGCCAGAGAGCAAAAGAACAAGTATACGCCTCTTCAAGGTTAGGGCCCAAGAAGCCCGAGCATTACTTAGGCTGCAACAAAAATAATACACCCAACACTATCATGATCCACAACTCCCCAGCCTTTACCCCCCGATTTGAGCATGCCAGCTTCAAAGTTAACCTTGACCAAGCCTGAGCTAAGCGACTTCCACGCACAATTAGAGCTATCCCAATGCATAACAAAGTGCTCCGTTGCTTCCTTGAACTCCTTTACCGCCATGGAAGGTGATGGACTACTCCAAAAGATACAGTCATTTCTGAAGTTCTAGCAGGTCCACACAGAAGCAATGAAATCCACACTACCAGATTTATCAACACCTTTAACTACATTAAATACATTATCAACACTTCTAGATTTGTGGTCATGAACAAAAGAAGCAAATGGCAATGCTTCCCAAATAGAAGCCATCCGAAAACACTCAACAATGGCATGGATATCCGACTTGTTGACTCCCGTAGTAACCAAGGAATTTTTGATGAAACGCAAAATTAATCAGCACTTAGCAAGATATTAGAACACAAAACAAAAGACATGTGTGGGCTTGGTCGAATAAATTGAAAGACAAAAACACAAGCCGATATCCATGAAAAACGTGGATAATATATACATAGAAAATATGTGTATGAGATCTTATTTGATTAAAATTGATTGCTAGAATAAAAACAATTAAGGAATTCACTTGGCCGCATTAAGAAGTTTTGGAAATTATATTTTATGCTCCTTGATATCCTCCAGCAATGAAATGCAAAATAAAGCAAAATTAGGCAAGCATCTTATCTTGACTAAATGGCACTATGAGATTACTTGCTGCAGAGAAAGAATTACAATGAATATTTTTATTAGGCAAGGAGCCAAATCACATCAATCAAGACCACGAAAGGAGGCAAGTAAATAAAGTCAAATGCTGTCAAGAAGAAGACAGGATCCTGAAAATCAGCATCAGATTGGCTTGATCAGAATTGCCTTCTTGGCTCTCGTCCAGAGCTGAATATAAATAGAGAACAAATGGACGTGTTCCAGGACGGTGAAAGAAGCAAGTTTGACAACATTAAGAATCCTCATTTAAGCCATTAAGTATTTCTTTGTAACAAAGAGCTGTTGAGTGACTTTGAGGAAATCATTGTTAATGAGTGAACTTGAGAGTTGGTGTGAGGTCACAACTTTTTCCGTACTTTAATCAAGAGGATGATTTAAAGTATTCGGGATCTCTAGAGTGAGGTAACTCTGAGAGACCGAGAGTTCATCTTAATAAAAATTTTAAGAGTTGAATCCTAGAGTTGGATAACTCTAGGCGGGAACCTAAGCCTGTTGGAGGCCCAACCTTGTTAAAACATCGTTGTGTCTCTTGTCTATTTTATTTCTGCATTTAATTTCTGTCTTCAAAATTTGTTTTAAATTTTGTACAATCCCCCTATTCACCCCTCCTCTAGGGCGATTCGACTCTTCAATTGGTATCAGAGCAAGTCTCATACTCTTTGACTTAACAGTCGAGTGGGTGATGATCATAGCCTTCTCTAGAAATGTCAATATTGAAGGACGCTCAACTGTTAGACCTCCTTTATTTAAAGGAACAAATTTCGCTTATTGAAAAAATGTTATGCAGATTTTTATTGAATCAACTGACATGGAATTATGGGAAATTGTGAACAATGGTCCATATACTGTGCCTAAGATAAAAAATGATAAGGGGGAAGATATAGATAAACCAAAAGATCAGTATACTAGTACTGATTGGGAAAGACTCACTAAAAACTCTAGAGCTAAACATATTCTCTATTGTGGTTTAGATGCTAACGAGCATAACAGAATCTCTGCCTGTGATACCGCCAAACAAATCTGGAATAAGCTAATTGTTACATATGAAGGAACAAGTCAAGTTCGCAAGACTAAAATGAATATGTTTGTTCATCAATATGAATTGTTTAAAATGCAGGATGATGAATCTATAAAGAACATGTTCACTCGGTTTATTGATATTATAAATAATCTAAAATCACTTGGGAAGAGCTACTCGAATGAAGAAATGGTAAGAAAGATCCTTCAGTGTCTTCCAAAGAATAAATGGGGACCAAAGGTCACTGCTATTCAGGAAGCTCAAGATCTCAAGAAACTGAAACTTGATGACCTCCTTGGAAAACTCCTGACCCATGAGATACATCTCAAAGAGGAAGATGGAGAAAGTTCCAAGAAAGGAGTTGCCTTCAAGGCCACGAAAGAAGCAAGTCCATCAGGAGATGAAGATCCAGATAGCAATGATGATGAAGCCTTTTCTCTCATCGTGCGAGGCCTTAATAAAATGGGGATGAAGAAAAGATTTAATCAACGAGGGTTCAACACCAAAGGGTCCACGTCGAAAAGAATTGAAAAGTTCACCAAAGGTAAATTCTTAAATAAAGATAATGCTAACATTAACTTTTGTTATGGATGTGGCATGCCATGTCAATTGTTGAAAGACTGCCCGTCAATTCAAAAAATGGGAGAAAAAAAGGAGATTCAAGAAAAAAGAAAAGACAACTATGATTGCCGCTTGGAGTGATGGCGAGACAAGTGAGAGTGAGAGCGACGAAGAACGTACCACATGTCTGATGGCCAAAGATGCACAAGAGGATGAACAATCTGAATATGATAGCACCAACGAGGTAGATATATCAGCACTATATGAATGCTCTAAAGAAGAACTAATTGATGCCTTAATTAGCTTTGCGAACCTAGAACAAAAGTATATGTCTAAATATAAAGACCTCAACAAAAAGGTACGAGAACTAAGCCAAAAAAATACAGACCTTGAAAAGCTAAGTAAAGAACTTCATAGCAAAATTAAAGACTTAGAAATAGAAAATGCTGAATTATTAACCAAGTGTGATGCTAAACACAAAATAATTCTTAAATCCACTCAGGGACAAGAAAATTTGGACAAACTTCTTAGCACACAAAGGGCATCTTTTAATAAAGAAGGAATCGGATATGATCACTTCAATAGGAAGAACAATTACAAAAACTTCTTTGTAAAGCCCACAGGAAATAAGATGAATGTCAAGACATGCAATTATTGTACAAATAATGATCATACAGCTCTCGCATGCCCACTTAGAAAACCATTCTAAAAAATTGTTCAAATATGTGTTCCTAAAGGGACAAGACCTCCTAATGTAGTAGCTCACAATTTCGAATCTAGATTTAACGCCAAAAGTAGAAGGAATGGTTGATTTTTTGTTTTATAGATGTGCTTGAAATCTGGACAAGACCTGTGGCATCTCGATAGTGGATGTTCAAGGGACATGAACGGTAATGCTTCCTTAGTCACTGAGATTAAAGAGAAAAAAACACGGAATTGTCACCATTGGCGACAAAAGCATAGGTAAAATTATTGGAGTTGGAAGAATAGGTAAAGATTCCTCTAATTCCATTGACAATGTTTACCTTGTTGACGGACTAAAATTTAATTTATTAAGCATATCTCAATTGTGTGATAAAGGAAACCAAGTTACCTTTGATTCAACTCACTACATCGTTAAAAACAAAAATTATGAGAAAACTTCCCTTTATGGACCTAGAATAGATAATATACTATAGATATTAATAATGTTTCTCCTCAAAATTTGTCACATTTTAGAGCGTCACATAATGAAGAAAAATGGCTATGGCATCGGAGACTAGGTCACGCTAGCATGCATACTATTAATAAATTAGCAAAAAGGGATTTAGTACGAGGACTGCCCTCATGTAATTTTGAATATGATCACATATGCGATGCCTGTGCTAAAGGAAAACAAGTACGTAGATCCTTCAAGTCAAAACATAGCATTAGTACATCCAGACCATTAGAACTACTTCATATGGACTTATGCGGACCAATACCTGCGCAAAGTTTAGGCACAACAAGTACATTTTTTTAATTGTAGATGATTATTCACGATTCACATGGGTCTCCTTTTTAAAAGAGAAGAACGAAGCCTTTAAAGAATTTTCAAAACTTTGTAAACAGTTACAAGTTTATAAAAATTCACAAATCATATCTATAAGAAGTGATCACGAAAGGGAATTTGATCAAAAAGAGTTTACTGAATTCTGTAATAAGCATGGAATAGCTCACAATTTCTCAACACCACGTACACCTCAACAAAATGGTGTAGTGAAAAGGAAAAATCACACGTTAGAAGATATGGCTCGCACAATGATGTGTGAAAGTAATGTCTCTCGACACCTCTGGGTCGAAGCAATTAATACTGCTAATTATGTTCTGAATTGTTGTTTAATTCGACCAATTCTAAAAAGAACACCTTATGAATTATTCAAAGGTAAACGACCCAACATTTCATATTTTAAACCTTTTGGATGCAAATGCTTTGTTCATAACAATGGAAAAAATAACCTAGGAAAATTTGATGCTAGAAGTGATGAAGGTATATTTGTAGGATACTCCATGCATAGCAAAGCATATAGAACTTACAACAAACGTACCAAAACTATCAAGGAAAGTATTCATGTGATTTTTAATGAATCTATAGTCCAGGATCTGCATTTAAACAAGCATGGTGACGATGAAGAAGAAGCAAGAGAAAGAATCAATTCTGCTAATAAGCAGCCACAAGAACTACAAGAAGAATCTTCACCCCAGGAAGAAGAAGAGCCCCCAAATGAATCAAATTCCCCTGCTAATACGTCACAACAAGAGGTAACCTAGAAACACTTCAAGTATAAATCATCTCTCTCCATGGGCAATCTTCTAACCAATATATTCATAGGTATAAGAACTCGCTCATCTCTGCGTAATTTTTGTGCATTCTCTGCTTTTGTATCTCATATAGAACCAAGAAATCACCTTGAAGCTCTTAATAATTCAAACTGGATAAAATCTATGCAAGAATAATTAAATCAATTTGAACGAAATCAAGTTTGGACACTCACAACTCAACCAAAAAATTACCCTATAATTGGCACAAAATGGGTCTTTAGAAATAAATTGGATGAAACCGGAACAGTCATAATAAATAAAGCCCGATTAGTAGCTAAAGGCTATAATCAAGAAGAAGGCATCGACTTTGATGAAACCTTTGCCCCAATTGCTAGATTAGAGGCTATTCGCATACTACTAGCATTTGCATCCCATATGAATATCAAACTTTACCAAATGAATGCAAAATGTGCTTTTCTTAATGGATATCTAGAGGAAGAGGTCTATGTAGAATAACCTCCTGGATTTGAAGATCCTAATTTTCCTACTCATGTTTATAAACTTCAAAAGGCCCTTTTATGGTCAAAAGCAAGCCCCTAGAGCTTGATATGAATGACTAAGCAAATTTCTTTTGGATCACAATTTTAAAAGAGGACATATTGATAAAACCTTGTTCACCAAAACAAAAGGAACTGATTTTTTAATAATTCAAATTTATGTTGATGATATATTATTTGGCGCTACAAATAACTCTTTATGTGAAGAATTTTCTAACCTTATGAGCAAAGAGTTTGAAATGAGCATGATGGAAGAGCTCAAATTTTTCTTAAGACTTCAGATTAAACAAATCAAGGATGGCATCCTTATTAATAAAAGTAAGTATGTCAATGAACTTTTAAAGAAATACAAGATGGATCAAGCCAAACATGCCAAGACACCAATGGCTACTAATGAAAAATTAGATCTTGACAAAAGTGAAAAACCTGTCAGTGAAAAGGTTTATCGAGGCATGATTGGTTCATTACTCTATCTTACTACTAGTCACCCCGACATTATGTTTAGTGTGTGCTTGTATGCTAGGTTCCAAGCGTCTCCTAAAGAATCCCATCTAACATGTGTAAAACGTATATTTAGATACCTAGCTGGAACTAAAAATTTCGGGCCATGGTACCCTCGAGGGGGATATTTTTCTCTTGTTGGATATACTAACGCAGATTATGCAGGTTATAAAGTTGATAAAAAAAGTACTTCTGGTACTTGTCAATTTCTTGGGCCAAGTCTAGTATCTTGGCACTCCAAGAAGCAGAACTCATTTGCTCTCTCAACAGCAGAAGCAGAATACATCACTGCTGGCGCCTATTGTGCCCAACTCCTATGGATCAAACAGCAATTACGGGACTTAGGTACTAATCTCAAAGGAGTTCCTCTTAAATGTGACAATAAAAGTGCCATCAACATTACTAAAAATCTCATGCAACACTCACGCACTAAACACATTGAGGTAAAACACCACTTTATTCGAGATCATGTTGAAAAAGATGATGTCACTTTGGAATTTCTGTCCACGGAATATCAATTAGCTGATATTTTCACCAAACCTCTACATGATGATAGATTTAATTTTATTCGTCATGAACTCGGAATGATAAACACAGATGCATGAATTGAGGGGGAGCCCTCTCTCGTGACTAACTCAATTCGTCAAGTACACTACAAGCACTATTAATTCTCCAAAGCGAAAATGAAGCTTACTATAGCAGCCAGTCACTACCAATCAGGTACGCTCCTATGAATCACTAGACTCCACTGTTCAGACTTGAAAATTAATTTCAATGCCATCTTATGCGTCTAGAATAAAATAAATTGAGCAAATTCGACTGGAGCAAAATTAATCAATGCAATAATTTTTCTCTCGTCGATTACCAATAGGGATTGAACATTTTCAAAATTAAAAATGGCCTTACTTGACCAAGATTGACCAAGATAGCCTTACTTAACCAAGATTGACTCATCACAAAAATGGTCAAGACTCTGTCTCTCTTACTTTCCTCTTTTACTCCCCCTCTCTCTCTCTCCTCCACTCGGCTGGCTTACCCGAACAAACCCCCCTGGCCTTCTAATTTTAACACCCACAATCTCCACCAAAATCCTTCCAATTCACCATATTTAGCCCCTACAATCTTCACCAAAATCCCCTCCATCTCTGATCCTCACCTTGAACTTCAGCTCCAAGGGTCAAATTGAACCTATAAAGAACCCTTAACCCTCCATCTCCATTGACATCTCTGCACCACCACTCCACCATGGCACCAAAAACCAAAGGTCTCCACTCCTCTTCCACTCCCTGCAAACCGGCGACCTCTACCGCGATCATTCACAAACCAGCCCACCGGTCTACCCCTCTCCACTGCAGCGCTCGAATTTCGGTCAAACCGGTTCACCGGACCACGCCTTTGCTGCCCGCCGGCAAGCCCGTTACCATCTCTAACACCAGCTCCGACGCAGCTCAACCGCCGTCGTCTCCACCGATCTCACCACTCACCTCTAGCATCTGCAAGGTCGTCGACGAGTTCTCCCTCTCCACGGCCGACACCCCCACCTCTGTAGCTCACTGAACACCAACAGCCACTCTGCCGTCCTCCTCCACTCTCTCACCTGGCTCTATCCCGGTAACCACGGAGGTAATTCCCCTTGCATGGTTCCATTCTTCCCTTGCCCGTCAGAAATTTATAACTCAACTTGTTAATCGGCCTCTCCATGCTTGTGAACGAGTGAATGTTGAATCTTTTCTGGCTGAAAACTTGAAGTTTATTGAATATCTATTGAATGGTCACTATGGAAAGCTGCTAGATTTAGGAGCTGAATCCTACCCCTAATTGGTTCGAATGTTTTATGCTAACCTTCGCATAGTCAAGTCTGGCTCACAAACTCTCTTGAATGCCAAGTTAAGCACACGAAATTCACCCTCACGGAGTCTGTCTTAAACACAATGTCATTCCACATCCTCAAAAAGGATCCCCGCTTGCTGTACTATGTCATTGTTCGAACCATTCTGTCCAAGTCCCATGCGACTGACAGTGTCAGCACCAAGACACTTGAACTCATTTATCTTCTCATGACTGGCAAACCTGTTAACTTTGCCCATTACATTCTTGGAACCATAGCCAAGGTTGGCTCCATAAACCTTCCTACCCCACTGCCCTATTCAAACCTCTTGACGTTTGTGTTTAAACACTTTGGAGTCTGCTTTACCTATGAGCTTCTAGAAACCAAACCCGTGCCCGTCATCACTCTTACCTCTTTCAAAAACATCCAGTTCTTCCAAACTCCTTCTGGCAAATGGAAATTTGTTGAAGAAATGACACCCGAGGAAGTCACGCCTGTCTCCAAGAAGTTTGGTCAGCATGTTAAACCCTGGGTCAACTCCCCTTCGATCACTCCTCTACCCTCCATACTTGATCAGGTTATGGACATTGATGAACGTCTTTATGAACTCCAAGAAACAACGGACATGCTTGATTACATTCTGGTTCAGCACACTGATGCTTTAGATGGCATTGCCCACAATCAGGCCACCTTACATAACCACCTCACTGATATGCAATCGTCCCTCACCCAACACCTCTCTGCACTCAACTAAAAGGTAGACAATCTTCTTCGCATATGCAGCATCACTCACCACTGTGCTATCAAAGTTGTACCCCTGACTGCTGACGAACAAGCCCAATGCGTCAACTCTGCCACTCACCTCATCAAAGCAATTCGCAACTCCTCCCAATCCAGGATCTAATCTCATTTCCCCTTGTTTTCTTTTGCGTCTCTTTTTCCTGTTTCTGTTGATATGCTCAAACATTTTTTTTTGTCCCATAATTCTCTCCTTTTTGATGAAAGAAGGGGAGAACTTATGTCAGTTGGTAATGCTTTAACTTTGCTAGTAGCATTTAAACCTTGTTAGTAGTACTTTACTCTTTATTATTCAACGCAACTTGCTTAAAGGTTATGCTTATTGTATATCTATGACGCTACTTTAACCCTGTGAAGTTACTTACCTTGCCAAGTCACATCTATTTTGGCTAAATGGCTTAACTGGCAGCTCAAATACTTGGATCACATACATTCTCAATATTTCAAATGTTTGTGACAAACTCAACATCACATCAATGCGTTTATGTCATGCCACATTGAAAATCATCTGCTCAAACAAGATATACCTAAATCAGTTAATTTTGACTTTCATAAAAAATGGGGAGATTGTTGACTCCCGTAGTAACCAAGGAAGTTTTAATGAAACGCAAAATTAATCAACACTTAGCAAGAGATTAGAACACATAACAAAAGACATGTGTGGGCTTGGTTGAATAAATTGAAAGACAAAAACACAAGCCGGTATCCATGAAAAACGTGGATAATATATACATAGAAAATATGTGTATGAGATCTTATTTGATTAAACTTGATTGCTAGAACAAAAACAATTAAGGAATTCACTTGGCCGCATTAAGAAGTTTTGGAAATTATATTTTATGCTCCTTGATATCCTCTAGCAATGAAATGCAAAATAAAGCAAAATTAGGAAAGCGTCTTATCTTGACTAAAGGACACTATGAGATTACTTGCTGCAGAGAAAGAATTACAGTGAATATTTTTTTAAGGCAAGGAGCTAAATCATATCAATCAAGACCATGAAAGGAGGCAAGTAAATAAAGTCAAATGTTGTCAAGAAGAAGACAGGGTCCTGAAAATCAGCATCAGATTGGCTTGATCAGAATTGCCTTCTTAGCTCTCGTCCAGAGCTGAATATAAATAGAGAACAAATGGACGTGTTGCAGGACAGTGAAAGAAGCAAGTGTGACAACATTAAGAATCCTCATTTAAGCTATTAAGTATTTCTTTGTAACAAAGAGCTGTTGAGTGACTTTGAGGAAATCATTGTTAATGAGTGAACTTGAGAGTTGGTGTGAAGTCACAACTCTTCCCGTACTTTAATCAAAAGGTTGATTTAAAGTATTCGGGATTTCTAGAGTGAGGTAACTCTGAGAGACTGAGAGTTCATCCTAATAAAAATTTTGAAAGTTGAATCCTAGAATTGGATAACTCTAGGTGGGGGCCTAAGCCTGTTGGAGGCCCAACCTCATTAAAACATCGTTGTGTCTCTTGTTTATTTTATTTCTGCATTTAATTTCTGTCTTCAAAATTTGTTTTTAAATTTTGTACAATCCCCCTATTCACCCCCCTCTAGGGCGATTCGACTCTTCACGACTCTTGAAAGTGACCACAAATACTGCATTTAGCATCCAGACCGTTTATTTTGTTAGCTAAAGCGCCTTTGGCTAGGAGTGCATTTGAGACGACACATCAAGGAAAAATTTTCATCCTACGGGAGAATATCCAGGTTCCATAAGTCTGCCCAAAAACGCTTTCATGGAATTACCACTTGGGGATGATATGTCCTAAGCTTGGGTGTGAAGAATAAGGTGGTAGGTGGACTTCAAAATAAATTCAACCGAAGAAGAGTAGTGCTCAGTGAATTGATCTCGTGGCCATCTAGTACATAGGGGAATGCCCAAAACAACTTCAGTATCAATTGGAATGAACAAAGAGTGGATTAATGTCGCATTCCAGATACCTTCTTCATAATCAATTAAATCCGCAACGCTTAATAGAGTAGCCTTGGGCTTCAAATGAGTAATAACTTGGAAGGAATCCGATCTAGGCAACCACTTAGCCAGACATTGAGCGACCAACCGTTGCACACAAGCCAGCGTGAACCTCTTTATGGAGGACCCATGTAGCATGGCATAGGCTTTCCAAGTATAGCTCAAATTTAAGCCTTGAGTAGCATCAAGAAGGCCACAATTCAGAAAGTACTTTGCTTCAAGAAGCCTATACACAAGAGAGTTCTCAAAGTGGATTAAGCACTGACCTTGCTTGGCCAACACAGTAGTGTTAAAGGCTTGGAGGTCCCCAAAATTGAGTTTACCTAGCAACTTGCTTCTACAAAGTTTGTCCTTGGAGAGCCAGTGGATTTTGCAAATATTCTCGTCATGTCCCGACTAATACTTTATGCAAGAAGATTGAATATTGCAAGGTGATTAAGCAGGAGCTTGAAGACACTCCTGGAGGCTGGAGTAGGTCGGTATGGCCTAGGCAACATACTTTACAAGCACTTCCCTACCCACCCAGGAGAGACTCTTACTGAGCCAACCTTTAATCCTCTTACATATTCGATCTTTAATTGAAAAAAATGATTTCTTCTGGGCTGAACCTATTCTGGTGGATAATCCAAGATACTTTTTGTAGGATAGGACCTCCCGAATGTCAAGAGTCAATAATACCTCATCTTTCTTTGTTGGATGGACACCCTTGCCAAAAAGAATATTAGAATTGGACAAGTTGTTCTTCTATCCCGAGGCATTTAATGATTCAAGAGGAAGAACTTCATGGTTCATGCTTCTTTTTGGTTGGTGTCATAGACAAATGGAGTCATATGCAAAACGAAGATGAGACCCATAAAATACTCTGTAGCAAATCGTGTCACCATGATGGTCATTGTTAACAACCACATCTTAAAGTAAAGAAGAAAGGCCCTTTGCACAAAAATGAAAAACAGGTACCAAGGGGGGTCTCCTTACCTGATACATTTAGAAGGCCTCACAAAACCCTTGGGTGCACCTTGATCACAAAAGAGAAAATAGTGGAATCAACACATCACAGCATGAGGTTTAAGCATGATAGCATGAAGGAAAATCCACTCAACTCCACCAAACGCCTTTACCATGTGCAGCTTAAGAGCCATGCCCCTGTTATCTCTAGGTTAGACATTCATATCATGGAAGATTTCAAAGGCTATGAGAATATTATTAGTAATCATATGGCCTGGGATAAAAGCACTCAGTTTGTGAATGATAATCGAAGGTAGACTTTAGGTTTATTAGCAATGACCTTAGTAATGAGTTTGTAGAAAACATTAGAGAGGGTTACATGATGATAATCACCAATCTCATTAGGATTACGTTTTTTAGAATCAGAACTACATGAGCGTGATTTAGCGAAGAAGGGAAAGTACCTCCATTCAAAATACTCAGAATTTCCTACGAGACATATTCTCCAACAATAGCCTAAAATTTCTAGTAGAAGTAGGGTTTAAGAGTTAAGACCATCCCGTCCAGGGTCTTGACCAAGAGTGCACTTGTTTAAGGGTCACAAGGACCTCCTTAGTCGTGTAGGGTTTACAGACATGCTCAGTCATGTTCATAGTTACCAGGGACTTTGTCAAGCACTCAACTCATGTTGTTGAACCTGCCAGAAGAGAAAGCGCCTCAAAAAATTTAGTGATAATCCGCTTTAAATCCATTGGCTGGAAGTATAGGTTCCTGTCAGCACCTTTTAGCTCAATGATGTGACTAATGATTCAACGCATGCTGGCTTCCTTGTGGATCCACTTAGAGTTGTGGTCCCCAAATTTCATAACATAGGTATAGGATTGGGGCCACCAAATAAGTTCCTTTTGTTTACATAACTCAGAGATTTGACATAATAATTCTCACTTAGAATAGGCATCCGAGGTGCTGTTGAGCAAGTCCAACTGTTTTTTGATCTTGAGCTAAATGTTACCTTAAATTTTAGAACCTGAGGCCACAAGGTCACTCATGCCATGCAACGTTAAGTAGGATTCGCAATAAGGATGTGTTGTCAATGATTGCCTCACAACCATCATTGAGTGCCTAGAAAGTTTTGAAGCGATGTCTGTTGACTTTATTTTGGTGGCTATCAAAAGCTATGAGATGGATTGGCAAATGGTCAAAGAACCTCATCAATATGTTTAACCCTCTCGTTAGGAAAAAGATGAATCCATTCTGAGTTCGCACAAAATCTATCCACCCTTTCTTCCATGGAGTCATATCCCTCTTGTTAGTTATACCTAGTGAATTTATGCCCTGTAAAACCTAGATTATACAAATCATAGAGATCAAGGGTGTCCTTGAATGCTTCAACACTAATTGGGGTTTTAAGGGGCCATGTTCCTTCTTGTACTTAAACAAAATCTCATTTAGTCACGATCGAAAAGCCAAGGTAGTGTAAAGTGATCCTTGAGGTCCACAACTAGATCATAGGCCTTCAATTTGATATACGTGTCTAGAAACCCGTATATGCCAGTGAATCTTCACTTCATCCTAGTTGAGTTCCATTTAGGCCCTGTTTGGTGAGGGAAACTGGAATGGAATGAAATCAGGACTTGAATCCTGGGGGGTTGGGTATGGAACTTGAATTCTGAACCCAGTTGTTTAGTGAAAATTGGAATGGAATCAGGTCCCACTCCTTACTGTTTGGTGAGTAGTTTTGGAATGGAATTAACTCTGTTTTTATTTTAGAAATATT
>JACYFF010031952.1:16028107-16046596 GCA_017589665.1 Selenicereus undatus | reverse complement strand
CAATCATTTTTTGCTCACCAAACACCCCCTTAATAGAAATATCAATATGATTGAAAGAGGAGGAAAGGAATTCGACGTCCATATTTTCCCACCGTAACATAGCCAAACCACCTGACTAGCCTCTGCAATCGACATACGTCCTAAAAAAGTCTTCAACCTGATTAACAAGATTCCCCATTTCCACACTAGACAACTTAGTGTTCAAGAGGAATAATAAGCTAGGCTTGCAACTTCCAGATAAGTGACGAAGTTTGTCAACTACCAGAGGTTTGCCAAGACCTCAATAGTTGAAACATAAGAGACTTATTGGTCTTAACGGGTCTACATGGTAGCCTTCACCAATTGATCATGAGAGATAGAATTGAAATTTAGATTGCCAACGAGTTGAATCTTAGCCCCTTGCATTTGGCTACCTTCAAGCTCTTCTATTTTAGGCTTATATCTCACCATTAATCTTAATGGGTTCATGGTTAATGTTCATAGAACATGATGTAGATTTTCTGAAGTCAAGTCTAGTTTTAGCTCGATGGGCACCATTGACATCCTTCAAACCTAGGAGACATTGCCTCTCTTAGAGAATTGCCTTCTCATTTTCTTTGTTTTTCTTTTTCATAGGAGATGCTCTTATCCAGGGGTCATATTGAAGGTCAGATTCCTAGATGTTTGGATTGTAGAGTACACAATGCCTATAGACATATCCCAAGAGACAATAGGCGTAACATAAATAGGGAAGCTTGATGTATTTTATTTTGAACCACATTAGGGGTGTTGTTTAAGCACTGTTTGGGGCCCCTCCATTAGGGGATTATCGAGGTCACAATCCACCCTTATTTTAAGAGCCTTGTAGGGAATGAGTGGGTCAATTTGATTGATTTCGACAAAGTTGCCTATCTTGTTGCGCAAAAGT
Source organism: Selenicereus undatus (assembly GCA_017589665.1). Classification (NCBI taxonomy): domain Eukaryota; kingdom Viridiplantae; phylum Streptophyta; class Magnoliopsida; order Caryophyllales; family Cactaceae; genus Selenicereus; species Selenicereus undatus. The sequence goes on along the minus strand of JACYFF010031952.1, from coordinate 16,045,689 downwards.
TTAGCAAATTTTGAATTGCGCATGTTCATGTGTAAGTCATAAAATTTGATCCAAGATTCAACAATGGTGAATTCAATCTTAGAGGATTGCTTGCGGACGTCAATTTCTTTAAGGAGAAGACATGGCTATCAAAAGCCTAGGGTCCTTTTCTAATACAAAGTCCTTATTCTAAGAGGTAAAAAACTGAAAAGCAAATAGATTTTGAGAAAGATAACTGATTATCGATAACCCTGGGACAACCTACACATGTTTCTCATGGTTTGTTTTAGGGAAAAAATTAGCTTCCAGATCCACTGTGGTATGGATAAATATTTAATTGATCAAGCGAAATTGGATAAAGATTTCTGAAACTACCTAGGTATGGGTAATAATTTTTTGGAGTACTACTACTTGGATTAACAATCTTTTGAAGGATAAATATTTTTATGTTTGGTCCAAACTTTGCTGAAATTTCTATTTTCAACCCAAATGGGATTCAAAGTGTAAATGCTCAAACTTTTGGGCTTTTTTTTAGAAAACGAAGCTTATATTAACATTTGGACTTCTTATAATGACGTTACTAGTACTAGTTATTACAATCTACTACGTATATCATAAATATTATATTTTCCATGATTAGAGGCCCATCATGCTTAGCAAAATAATTAAAGTATAATTAGAGAGTTCTGACAATTGCATGAACTTAGTCGGTGTTGGAACATGGCGTTCCTTTAGCTTCTAGTTTATAGAGATTGATAATCTCAACTACACCTTCCTTAGATCAAGCACAACACAGATTCGTTTCGTTTTCTACCTCAGAAATCAACTTTTTTATATATATTTTTTAGGATAGTGAGACTTTAATTAACAAATCACAATATTTAAGACATAAGGTTCGATTAAATAACATTCCCTACCAGGAAACTTATTTTATTAGAAGCTTGAAAGTGGAAATATTACAATGGAAAGATTAAAGAGGTATTTAAGCTACTAAGATCATTAAAGATGCTTACTCATAGAAAAATAGAGAATCACAACTTCTCTTTTGCTCAAATATGCTCAAACGATTATGTCCCTTCTCAGCACTCAGCCTCTTCTTTTATAGAGAACATAGGATGCCCTAATAGTTATATTACACACCGATATTTTCACATGACTACAACTGTCCTCATATGGTCACAGTAGACAATATTATTTTACTGACTTGACACTTGATAAAATAGTACAATAATGGAACAACAATTTTTTAGAGCCTTTAATGCTGACAAGACTAGTCATCCGTGTTGAGATTTTGTATGCCTTCATCTCCAATAATGTCTTCCAGTCCATTATTATCTAGATAATCATCAAACTCTTCGTCAAGTTCAAGATGTTCTAGGTCCTATCTTTCAAATAATTCATGAAGATAATTCTTTTTTTTTCTGATAAGAATTTTCCAGCTCTAACATCAAACAAATAATTAAGGAAATCTTCTGAAGTAGCTCCTTCTATCTTCATATATTTACTAAAATCATTATGATAGATGAAAGAAGTGTTCCTGCTATGCATTAGTGTTCTTCGTTGCTCAATTAATGCCCACATTTATTGACGACATTGTAAAATTCGATTGCTATTGCTAAAGCAGGATAACTAACTAATTCTTGACATTCTGGAGACCATTCTTATTGTTGATGATGAGGATCATTTTAAATCAACTAATTAGACAAGATAATGGGCTGGTTTGGCCTTTCCATTTTCGTACTCAATTACTACGCAATGTACTTCGACATACCGATTTCTATTGTATGGAACTTTTGTTAGGCCATTAAGAGATGTGAGAATCCAATGGATCCTTCAAACATGCACTATCGAAACGTAGTTGGTCTTAAGGAGAACGGGTACTTCGGATCTAGGATTCTCATGAGGTAAACTATCATTCCATATTCCCACGCTTTCATGATGGGGCCATCCGGAGATATAGAATTTACTAAGAGACTAACACCACCAACTCCAGATTTGTCAAGAAAGAAAACTATAGTGCTCCATGAGTCCCAAACATCATAAGAATAATTATGGTAATAGTCGATGCAAGCTGCATACCATTCGTTGAACCATTTTTCTTGTACATGGGAACTTATTTTTTCTTGAATATCGTAAGGACACATTAGGTAATTCATTTGGAATTCTAAAAGGCTGAATCTTTGTACTATTGGATACATAAATGACAGCAAACGAAAGCATGATATACTTTTTGTATAAAATTTCAAAATATCCATAAGGATTTTACAACAAGGAGAAACCCATTGTGGTTGTAATGGCATTTCTTTTTGAATATCCTCCTTTTTCTGACAGGAGTTCTGCTTTAATGATTACCATTGGTGAGTTCACAAGTTAAACTATCTGTCAGAGAATTCTTTGATCCCTTTATGTGTTCAATAGAGAAAGAAAACTAGTTATGCCATAATTGCCAACGCATGGGTCTCTCTTGCATTTGCATATGTTTGATAAATCCTTGTTCATAAAACCCAGTATGTCTTTGTAATCAGTTCGAATAAGAAAAGGTTTTGAGGCTAAAAACATCAAGAACTTTTCAATTCCTCTTATGAGTGCAAGGATTTTTTTTTTCCGTCATAGGATAGTTGCATTATGCTTTATTAAAACTTTCACTGCAATATTTACAGAGTTTTTCTCCTTCTTTGAATTTTGAGTACTTCACTTCAGTGCTTATTGCTGGCATTCGTCTCAAGAATAAATTAGCTCCTTCATTAGAAAAAATTATGAACATGAAAATTTTTACACATCTTTTTGAAGTTTTAAACAATCTTTGAATCGCTAGCGGTCCATGTCCAAACTTTCTTCTTTCTTGTGTTTCTGCAGCAATGGTTTTCTTAATTTAGTTGAATCTTTAATAAAGTTTGAATTATAGGCAAGACATTTAAGAAACCTTTCTAATTGTTTCCTATCTTTAGTCTTTTTAGGTAAATTTTCGATTTTCTCTAAAATATACTTTTGTAGGATGATTTGTCCAACTTTTATCTCTGGACCTTAAAACTCGATTTATTGTTCAACATAAATGCACTGGTTCTTATCAAGGATAATATCATGATCAATGCATCTTTGGGTGACAGCTAAAATATCGTCTTTGTGTGTTCTATGATCTTGAAAAAAAACAAGGATATCATCGATGTAAACTAGACAACAGTAATTAAGATGTTTGAAGATATTATCCATTCTTCTTTGGAGTATTTGAGGTTTATTTTTTTTACACTCAATGGTACTACTATCCATTCATAATGTCCTTGAGGTGCACTAAAAACAGTTAAAAGAATTCTTTCTTCATCCATTGTTATCTACCAGTAAGGACATTTTCAATCCATTTTTAACAACCAAGACGCTCCTTAAATTCTATTGAAAATGCCTGTTTTGTTAGGAATATAATAACCATCAAAGATAGTATTATCAGTAAACTTTTTGCAATGATTTCCATTCTTGTTTTTTCTCTTTTCTCTTCAGCATGATTTCTTACCATGCAACTGGAACTGGTATGAGGACTCTTGCTATTTTTGATCAATCCTTTATCCATAAGTTTTTTTGATCTGTTTATCAAATTCTTAGATATCCTGGTGTACATACATCATTTGTTTGACTCAAATAATAGTGTTGTGATTTAACAAAGTGATCTTTGCAAATGCTTTATCTTTATCCCAAATTTTCAGAGAATTATTATAGTACAATTCTTTGCATTATTGCTCTTATTGTTAAGCAATTCGCTCTTTAATAGATAACTCAAGTGTTGAGATTGTTAATGCTATCTCATGTTGTGTAGGTATTACCTTCTCACCATACTGGCTGCTTGTAAACTCAATCTTCTGATGAGTGAAAACATTATTTAACTTATCAATAGGAACTGAGTGACCATTTATTATGAATATTATTTGTTTAATGGTATGTGTGAATGGAGAATATAGCCTCTGAAAATTATTACTAATTACCATATCATGAAAGGGTTGGTCAATAGCCCATAGAATAGGAATAATGCACTGAGCTCCTCCTTTTTTTTTACGGATAACACTTCTATTGCTTCTCTGTGACTCATAATGCTATTATCGGTTATCCTTACCTGTAAAGAATTCTTGGCTTTTTTCTACATAAATTCCGAGGATAATGAATTTTTTTTAAAACATACAGAACAACCACTATCGATGTAGGCACATGATTCATATCTATTATATCCCTCTAAGCATACATTATTGGAATATAAATGCTATTAGAATTTATATTAGTGACTTCATAGCATATCTCCACGGTCATGTTTTTGAGTAATTCATCTCCATAGATTGGTTCACTAATAGTTCTTATTTTGTACCCAATGACTTTCTTACTTAGATTCATAATTTGGTTTATACTGTGTCTTGCATGTTCAAAACTCATTGTACTTATTTCACTAATTATACTAATTGTATCATCTTCTTTAAGCTTTTCTTTAGCTAATGAAGACCCTTCTCTCCATTTTGATCATGTAATCATGCTTCTTAATAATCATGGTTTAAAGGTAATTCTACTATTTTCATTAATTTTTATTATATTTTTCTTATTGATTTTGGGATTGGCAAAGCTAAATATCCAGGGCGTGTCGATTTTTATCTCATGAGGATTGGAGTTTATCCTTTGGATTTTTGGCGTAGGAGTAGGACTTTCAAATTTCTCTACCTCTAGTATTGTTACCTTAGTCTTTGGATCTATAGGAATATAGGATTATCTAGTTTGTAGATTATTTTCCAAAATATCCTCAGTGGATATCCTCTTCTTTTCACGTACATCCCAACTATTTTTAGCTTAAGGGATGGAAAATTTTTGGAAAATTCGTCTTTTAGGCTTACATAATATCCCAGTCAACAATTGTATCCTATTGATTTATTACATAAATTGGTCTTAATCCATATGATAATTTGATTATTAAATTTTATATGCCTGATATCACAAAGCAAAGAATAAATATCAATATCTTTGCCATAATATTGTAATGTAGTTATTTGCACTTTGATGCTTCCAATATGGGTATACCTATACTTTCTATCTTTGTTATGCTTAAGGATATTTTTTCAATTAATAAGATTGATTTCTCCTACATCATACTCACAGTTTTTGATTTCTAGATCTCCTTCCATCACTTCACAAATGTATTTGCTCTTTAATTGAAAGATCGATTTTTTATAGATCATTATCTTTCTGAATTATGGGAAGGATCCAATCTCCTTTAGCTTCTTCATTCTCATTAATTACCTACCACAAATTCTTCTTCTTGAAGATCATCCAGACTAATCGAACTACTTTCGATCATATGACTAGTTTCTTCGTAATCACTCTCTTCATATTCATCCTGTAGTACAATTTCAACAATTCTCTTGTTGTTTTTCAGTGCTAGAACTAGTGCTTCTTTCTCGTTAAGCTCAAAATAATTTAGACTACCTAATGTTTCAATAAGCTTGTTATTCTTTCTATGTTTGCATTCGTTTGTATAATGACCTTTTTCTCTGCATGCCTAACACTTACAACTATTTTTCCAGCAAAACAATAAGTTAGTTTCCTAAAAAATCTTCATTTTTTAGGGCATGGATTTGTGAGCATATTTCGTCTAATTTCTTCTAAAATATTTTGTTCTTTAACCTCTAATTTCTTCCTAATTCCTAATTTTTAACTCCGATGAATTTGGTTTTGATTTCCTTAGATAGATTTTTGAACATTCAGCTGGTGTTTTCATCATTCTTAATGTATTTTTACCATCCTCATTTAATAAATCATAGCAGACAACTATAGTATTAGAAAAATTATGTTCAATATAGTTTAGGAAATTTGTAGCACTCCATGTAGTATTTAGAGTTATGACACTATTTTTGTTTCTTTTCCAATGTTCAAATATTTCTTCTCTATTACGAGCTACATCGATATTTAAAATGTATCCTGCTTGGCTAGTTGGGTTAATGCAAATATCTTCGAAGGTCGTGGTCTTCCTTGGGACAATCCCAAAGGAAAAGTTAGTCGTTTGTCTTGGTGGAACGTGCCTAGGTCTTATAAAATGGGTATTTCTTCTAGAAGGTTCACCAAATTTCTCAGCCTTAGGTTCTACAATGTTAAGTAGATTGAACTTAATTTCATCTATGTTAAGTTCTTCTCCAATCTCATTGATTTCATATAAAAATATCATTTTACCATATATTTTTTTTATCCTGTTTCCTCCTAATGTCTTCAAAAGTTGCAACATTAAGATCCTCTATTTAATTAGGTTCATCTGCTAATAAATTTCTTCTTCTAACTGGACATTATTTACCTCTTCATTATCATAAGATAATACATCTTGTTTATCAACTGTCGCCCTGGTTTTGTTTAATTCTTCTGGATTTTATTCTTTATCAAACATATTCTGTACTTCTTGAAGATTGTACTGCTTATACTACATCCTCTTCTTCTTTCCCTGCCTTCTCAAATAATTTTTCAGTTGATTTTTCTTCTAATTCTTTCTGGATTTTTATATCCTGCAAAGAAAATGAATTTTTATTTTTTGGATTTTGGAAAGGATATTTATGCTAAAATAGAATACTAATATTTAAAGTAGATTTTACACTATGTCTAATTTCGTTAACTAAAGAATGATGGATTACAGACAATTATTTCTTAATCTCCTTAACTTTAGTCTTAATTTTTGCTAATTCAACTTTTAATTCTAAAACTATATCAGTGATATAGTTTAATTGAGGTGCTATTAAAGTGGTTCCTTCTGGCATATGAAGAATATGTGAATAATTAGGAGCAGGGCAAGTAGATGATGATTTAAGTATTAAACATAGTTAATTAACTTAATTAGCTATTAACTAACTTAATTATCTTAATTATTTTTGGTCACGTGGCTCTAATACCAATTGAAAGAGGGCTTCAAGTAGTACCTATGAGTGGCATATCATATGCACAAAATTAAATTCTTCAAAAGTAAGTTTTTAAGGATTGGGGTTAAAAATGAAAATTTTAAGAACTTAGGGTACTTTATGTAATTTAAAAGTCAAGTTTAGTCAATTTTGATTCCAAAAAATATTTGCCCAAACTTGGACGGAGTTCAAAATATTTTTCCAAAATTATCGGGTCAAAAAAATATTAACCTATACCTTGATGGTTCGTGATGTAATTTACCTAAAATTTGGGGCTTCGGAGTTGAAGGAGCTTTTCATGTTGAGTTTTCCTATCAGGTAGAGGCTAACTTGGGCATTGACATCTTCCCCTGTCTCAAGATCAAAGTTGATAATTTCGTCTTCTGCCACCACTAAGTTCAGTCTTTGGTAAGAATTCGTCATCTGCCATTGTTAAGGGAAAGCAAATACCAAAAAAAGGTACTACACACCATACGCCAAGGGACTGTTTAGGATATCCGAAAAAGAATTGAATTGAAAATGGGTGAACAAACTCATGAAACTGGAGTCAACATGCTGACCAAAAATCCCATGCTTACACGAGGGTGAAAGGCCCATGCGTCAAAAAATGAGAACTAGGGTTTAGTGGACAACCCTAGTAGACGTAGTCTGGGGAGGGAGAAGCTGTAGACGCCTCCTTGTTATCAACTACTTAATTTGTTATACGCTACTAAGATGACTAATTTATTTAATAGAACCAAAATCTAATCCAAAATATTGTGTTTTCGACACCCACCCTCCCAAAAACCAAACCCCCCAAGAAAAAGTGTGCGAGCTTATTGTGGCCATTGATAGACCGAATGAGTTGAAAAACATGACTGATTTAGTTACTTCGTGTACGGAATTGACATGCTTTCTAAGAAATTAAAACACAGCCAAAGTTGTTTTTTTTTTTTTTTAAAGAAAATCCCTGAACACAAATCCAAGAGATAACATGATCAAAATGTTGGGTTAATTAATAGAGAGGCAACTAGGGAGGGTCCCACAGCTTATATAGCCGAGCCAAAAACAAACTACTCAAATAATGTTTTTGTCTATGTTTGGGGCAAAAGTTATGTATTAATGGCTGTGTTTGAATTGACATAAGACTTACTTATTCTTTCTACTATTATATTGAACTAGTTTGGATAATTTGTGTAATGCACGAAATATTTTAGATTTTTAAATTTTTTTTTAAGCAGTTCGCCGTTTTAAGGAGCTTATTGTAATGCTACGAAAGCAGATTATAAGTAATTATGTTCAAAATAATTTACTAGTAAATTGATGGAAAAACTTCTAGAAATTATATCATCGTAATTTCTTTGTTTGAATAAATAATGGTAAAAGTAAACGGAAAGTCATCTAATATGTCATCAACAAAATTAATAGTATAATTATTTACGAGCATTAGATGAGTGGAATATTATTTTGACTATCTTTTAGTCTTCATGCGATGCATGACGGAATAGTCTATGTAATAATCAATAAGCTACTATGACAGTTCTTTTTTATTTTTTTTTTCACGTTTTTGTTGTTTTAGTAGAATATGATATCATAATGAATTTGACCCCTTTTTTGTTGGACTTCATTTTGTATATTACTGATATGCTTCACAATATTTTGGTTAGAGAAAATAAAAAAAGGACTTGTTGATAATTAAAACCTAAATATGACTCTTGATTTTTCAAATGATAATAATTACAGTGTAATAAATTGTTTAATTTGAAATTTGGGCATTTGCATCCAAACCTCTCAAAATTCACAATGTAATTATGAATTTCCATCAGGTACTTATCGTTCAAAGTATTCATAGAAAGATTGATGGTTATTCAAACATACATATATATAACCTTCAACGTTTCTACAGCGGTGTTCATTTTAAAAATTTCAGAAATTTATAATATCAATAATTTTTATGGGCATTCCTGCAACCAAAAAAAAATGAAGGATTTTTATACAAAAATTAAATATTTTTTCGGCTAACAGTATCCACAAACACTGTTACGGCAGTGTGGATCGACATCCACCGACGATTAGAATATACACATTAAATTTTGCGTATTTTTTCATGATTTGAAACTGACATTATTGCAAGTAACATGGTGATTTCATATATATAACCTGTTGCAAGTATTCAAAAATTTTGCATGATCTTATCTTCCTCATATCAAATATCAATTTTTTAATATAAAGGTTTTTGGAAAATAATAATCTGAACTTTGGAGAAGTGAAAGTCAATAATCTAAAATTACGAAATAGTTAGTAGCGATTCGAATTTTCGACATTTCTACTATTAATAATCCATACTTCAAAAAATTACCCAATAATAAGCCGAAATGGGAGCATTGGAGTATGGTTTTCCCGTAATACGTATTATTAACAATAAAAATGTCAAAAGTTCGAAGCGTTGACGCCTATTTTTTAAGTTTAAATTATTGGTTTCCACCACTTCCAAAGTTTAGATTATTATTTTCCAAAATCCTTGTAAAAACATGAAGTCATAATTTTTGTTAGCAAGACAATACAAGCATTATAAATATAAAGCATAAAAACTACTGAATGAATTCCTAATCACCCGTTGTATCGGAGACATCATCTTTAAAATTACCTTAGAGGACTAAGCATGTACTTTTCGACTAATTATAGGTATTTATCATCTATATTAAACAGCTTTCATCACAACTTAACAACTTTTAGTACAATTCAGCACAATTAAGCACTGTTAAGTATTTATTGCAATATCTAGTTATATTTTCTTCAATCATTTAACATATTTATGCATTTATAAATATGTTTCAGCACATTTGAGTATGTCTTAGCATGTTTCAACAACTTTCAGCATGTTTTAGCAATAAGCATGAATAAGTACTTCTCATGAGTTAACGTGCCACTATTGGCGCTATGGAGTATGAGCCTCTTTGTTATTAGCATATTGAATTTGCTAGTTGTTCTTACCTACTTAGACGTGTTAACTGTTAATCAAATCTACTCTAATGTGCTCAACCCCATTAATTGCTAGTCAAACCTACTTCAATCTACTTACAAACCTACTTTCCAACTGTTAAATCTACTAACTATTAGTCAAATCTACTAAAAACTATTAAAATAAATTATTTACTCATCCAATATACTCATAACCAATAGCTCTTCTATCTGCAAAGATTATAATTCTCGATATCTCAAGCATGATTAATAAGTCGCTTCTTGATGATTAACCGTACAACATCAAATTCTAGCGTATCGGACTTTTCTTTTCAGAATTTGAGCCTGGTAATCATTTTTTTGCTAGGTAAAAACAATTGTGGTAATTCAATAGTTTTAGCATTTTTTAAAAAGGCAAAGTAAAATCTCTCAATGTGCTCCACACGTGTTCTCGTCTCATTCGCAAATTGCACACTCACATCAGCTTTTGTTTCATTGCATTTTTATTTTTCGACTCTCTAATTCCTTTTTCTAAAAAAATTCAAATTTCTTTCACGTTTTTCTTGAAAACCAAGACCCCTGACCGGAGCAGATACTCCGAAGTCCGAATGCCTTCACCGGAATGCCTTTCTTCTCTTTCTCTCTCCTGAACTTCCATTTCTAGAGAGAATCACTGATGAGAGAGAAAATCTGCATTTCCTCAATTAGGGTTTAGTTTCCGCCTCATTTTCCCCCTAATTTAATCTCCCACTAAAAATCATTTTTTCTTACTTGAGCAAACAATCAGAGATTTCCTATTGGAGCCAAAAAAGCTCTCCCTTTTTCGGCATAAGCTTTGCTTTCTTTTCAAAATTTTCTAATTTTTGCTTCAGATTTAAGTCTCTCTGCTCCTTTTGGTACGCCCAATTTTGCTTCGATTTTCGGGTATTCGGAAGCTTCGAGCTCAAGTCGAAGCTCAATTAATGATCTTGTGTTAAGAGGAAATAGTTAATTGATTTAAAGATGGTAATGAGTTCTTGTGTTTTTGATTGTTGAAAGAAGTGCGCTTTTGATTGAATTTTTCGCAGCAGATGACTTTACTATTGAGGTAGATAGAGGAACCAGGGGTGGTGGTGGATTGGAATGGAGTGAAATGGGAAGTTTCTGAGGAGAGGAGAGGAGAGGAGAGAGAAAGAGTATGAGTTGTGGTGAGGAGAATAATAAAGGGGAGTATGAGAAGGAGAACTGTGTAGGTTTTTGCCCCGACCCGGTTTCACAAAACGGGTCAATCACAGTTCAGCCGTCGATCGATGAGAGCCTACTGGTTGACCCCAAGTTGTTGTTCATCGGGGCCAAGATTGGGGAGGGTGCCCATGGCAAGGTTTATGAAGGACGGTGAGTCTCTTCTTTCCCCCCAACCCGAAAACAAAAGGGGAAAAAACCCACTTTTGTTTCGGCATGCTATGCTGTTGATGACTTTTGTTTGTTGTCATTTACAGAGTTCGATAACCTACCCTCCCCCCTCCTCTGGGTTGTTTTTACTTTTTGATCTTTCTGTTACTAGAGCACAAAATTATGCGAGGAAAGAGCTGTTATTCTTTTATTTATTCTGAACACAACTGTGTTTGTGCTTCTAGAAATACTTCAGCTATCCACAACTGTTGAAATTATGTTGGGATTGACAGATATTATGGGCAAGTGCTATTTCTTTCTTTGTTTTGAATTTATTTTGTACTGAGAGTAAAGATCAAGTGTTGGAATCTGGAAGTATGATTTGTCCAACATTGATCAAATTAGTGGTCTGGAGCATGCTATGAACCTACTGGGTTATCTCACCTCAAAATCAATTACCAATGAGGTGGAGCAAGTCACTAGCATATAAGGCCAGAGCAGTGGCCTCAAGTTCGAATCTCAACCACCCATATTGAATTATTGCGTAAGGCAAGGAAGGGCTTTTGCATCATCTAAGCTTTAAGCCTAGCATTTGCGCGAGGAGGCATGTTAATGTATATTATAAAACTATTCGTGGGCTTACAACCATTAGGCAGTGTGTTAAGTATATTATAAAACTACTTCTGGGCTCTCAACCTTTAGCCTTTAACACCTTAGCCGTCAAGTCAACTTAAGCTTCTGGTTGAGACAGTTTCGGAACATCAACATGGTATCTTGTATCAAATGTTGGCCCTTGTTAGGCCTGTTCTTTTGGGTGGTATCTCGGAGTTGGATGATGGGAAGAGTTGGAAAGAACTGGAAGGAGATGGAAAGAGTTGGTTGGAGTTTGATGGAGAGAGAAGATTTTTTTTTTTTGGGGGGGGGGGGGTTTAATGTAGGAATGTGAAGGAGTTGGAATGACCTTGAAGTAGTTGGTGTGAGCTGATAGAAGCTGGAAGTCATCAGGTGGAGTGGGATTTTTGGACAATCCACCCAAAAGAATAGGCCTTTAGTTGATGAGATGGTTTTGGAATATGAAATGAGGTTTGTTGTATATTGTTGCAATTTCTGGTCTTGAGTATGGTTATGAGCTAGTGAATTACTCCACTCGCTTGTAGGTTGGTTTTGAGAGGAACCTCATTTGCATTTAGTAGTTTATCGATGCCTAATGATTGTGAAATTTAATATTGAGTATGGTATTCTTGAAAGCTGCAACTGTTTAGCCAAACATACTTAAGTATAAATTTCATGCACTCATTAGTGCAAAGAAATTGCCAGGAGAAGATAGTTGCATAAGTAGCCAGAACAATACAATCCACTGAATCACTGATTACAGGCCGACTTTGAAACAAATTTTAATTGATTACCTTTTATTATTTTTTCCCTCTACAACTGGGGCCTAGCATATCTGTTGAAATGACTGCATTATATGATCCGGGTGGCAGTTCTTTCTTTAGCACCATGGCAAAGACTGACTTTTTTGGTACTGCCCCTATGGCTATGCTGTCATTGTGAGCATTTTGTTCCGAAACTTATGTTTTCTTTGGCTACAGGTATGGTGACAGAATTGTTGCTATCAAAGTTCTTAACCGGGGAAGGACTTCTGAAGAAAGGGCTGTTCTTGAAAGTCGTTTCATAAGGGAGGTGAACATGATGTCTAGAGTTAAACATGAGAATCTTGTCAAGGCAGGTCTCTTTGTTTTATTCATTTGTCTGGCTTATGCCCCACTTTCCCTTTCACTCCAGGAATGTTCTTGGTGTCCCTTTTATCCACTGCATCCTCTTCTAAAAGAGAAGCTTGTATTTCAGTTGTCTTGTCCAAATTGGACTTCTGATTCAGAGACATTTATTTAGCTGCAATGATGTTTCTTTTGTTTGCAGTTCATTGGAGCATGCAAAGATCCATTGATGGTTATAGTTACCGAGTTGTTGCCAGGGCTTTCCCTGAGGAAGTACTTGACAGGCCTTCGTCCAAACCAGTTAGAATTGAATGTGGCATTGAGTTATGCTCTTGACATTGCTCGGGCCATGGATTGTCTTCATGCAAATGGAATTATACACAGAGATCTAAAACCTGGTACTAGACAGCAACGTCCCGTTGAATTGTACTTGATTATGTCTACTGATACATTAGAAAGTGAACTGGAGACCCAACGATGTGTGCATTCCCATTTCTTGCTGTTGTACTTGATTGCTTGGTATAACTGTAGTCTGTAGGGCATCATGATAGTAATATTTTATTTTTAATTTTCCATTTCGCAATTTTATGTTCGTATTGTGTCAACTGTATCTGTATCACTTGTTTATGCATATCTCTGACTTTCTCCTCTTTATTTCTTTTCTCTATTGTTGGTTTTATTTTGAATGTTCTCTTTATGTTTAAAGAATCTAGGAAACAGCTTACACGTTCTTTTATTAGGCTTACCATGGTTAAGGCTATGGACATCTTGATCCCCTAGACCCTGATGAGATCGACAGCAATTGCTTTGGTTGTTTTCGCATTGTCTGTTGTTTTCATGATGTCTTTGTTCATTAGTTGATGTGTTGTTTTGTTTGTTTCATTTTTTGTTTATCTTGTAGATACTAAAACTCTAATATATTCTGTTTGTAGATAATTTGCTGCTTACAGCTAATCAGAAGTCTGTAAAGCTAGCAGATTTTGGTCTTGCAAGAGAAGAAACTCTGACTGAAATGATGACTGCAGAGACTGGGACCTATCGATGGATGGCTCCTGAGGTAGGCCTTTTTTGTTGGGGGGGTGGGGGGTTAACTATTAAGTTTTTGGATGTTTTGAATATTAGTTCCTTCAAGGGGTGATTGACTACTAAGTTTCTACAATTATTCTCATTTTGATAATTTTTGTATTTCTTCCATTCATATCCTACAATGGTTGAATGGTATTGCATGATTAACCAAAATTTACTGAAATTTACTGAATGGTTGCTTTTTGGCTGCATGTTTGATGGCTGGATGCTACATTTTTATGCATAAATTCTTGCTGAGTATTGTTATTGACTCTTGCAAGTACACATCCTGGTTTTGATGTTGCAGTTGTACAGCACAGTCACTTTGCGTCAAGGAGAGAAAAAACACTACAATAACAAGGTAGATGTGTACAGTTTTGGCATTGTCTTGTGGGAGTTATTAACTAATCGTATGCCTTTCGAAGGCATGTCCAATTTGCAAGCTGCATATGCTGCAGCCTTTAAGGTGCGTAGTTTTCGATATCTTTACTGCCTCAACTATGCTGATATGGGTTGTTTCTTTTTGGATGTTCTCCTTTCCTGAGTCTTTTTAATTGATCTGTATTATCTGACCTTCGATAGTCAAAAACTCATTCCTTCTCATTCCAAAGTCTGCCATCTTCACCATTGGAAATGCAAGCAGCCTTCCGTAATAAAATTGAGAAGAGGCTTTTTTTAATGGACTCTAGATTTGAAATGCAGACATTCAACTACACTTCAACGAAAGAAGACAAACTCATTTTAATGGGACTTTGCTTTAGTCCACTACAATCCGAATTGTAAAGAATTGTCCAATAATGTTTCTTTTGGTTGTCTTGAACGTGGAGTTAATAACCACCATAGATCAATATCTCTTTAATTTCCATATAATAATTCACCCAAAACCTTATTCCCTTACTCTGCCGCTTGCCTTGGGATTTTTCGGGTTTTGCAGAAGCTAAGTACTCCTGTGGTTTCATGTTTAATGTGTTAGTGCTTTGAGTAACTAAGTATGCTTGTTAAACCCACAATTTGCATCCTGTTTGTAGCAATCCGAAGCCTAATTAGGCTTACTTTGCTAAAGTATAAGTAGGATGTCGCTTTTCCATCTGAATGATTCATGGCCATGGTGTTTCTAGTCAATTGGGCTTTAGAATGTGAAAAACTCTGGTCTTTAACAGTGCTTTTGTATGTTTTCTTTTCTCTTTTTTTTGGGTTGTTTGGGGGGAGTAGAGGGGAGGGTGTTTGCTAATTGCTAAATGGTGGCATTGTGTTTCTTGAGAATTGAGATCATAATGCTCATCAAAATATTTGTTGTTCCCCCCAAATTAATTTGAGGAGTTTAGATAATAAGCCTATCTAGCAGTTGCATCGCTCAAGGGCACACCATATTCAGCAAAGGCTAGGGAGTAAAGAGGGGGAAGCGCTGCTGTGAAACTTATGCCAAGTTGAAGGAATCCCCCACCACCCTTCTTTTCGAGTTGGGGAGGTCGGGAAAAGATGCATTCTGGAAGTGGAATTTGGTCTTGTATGTATGATTTAAATCAGGACACTTACTTTTTTGGGGGAAAAGGGGGGAGGGGGGGGGGGAGTGAGGGTAAGGTAGTCCATCACTCATGGCATGGCAACGGTATAATTGGAAAGAAAAGAAGGGGGGGGGGGGGGGGGGGGTGTCTCCCACATACTCAGTTGTCACTAGCGGTAGTCCATCACTCAGTTGTCGCTAGTGGTGGTTGAACCTACACACCTCTGTTGAAAGGACGATGTATTAAATACTGGTAGTCTGGTGACTCTGGTAGACCAGTCCTTTAGTGATTAGTGCAGTAAATTTGTCTAAATGTGAAGTGGGGTGTTTATCGCATTACCAACTGGTCCAGCTCTGATTAGGAATTGGGTTGGAAGACTGGTTCGTGGTATGCCTAAGTTGTCAACGCCACATCCAGATGAAGCAATTGATTGTTTTTTCCTAATTCATAGAAAGAGCTAATAATCAACTTAAAAAGTTCAAATTCTTATCAATTTTATGAATGTCACATGAACTGCAGCAAGAGAGGCCAACAATCCCACAAGATATAGCCCCCGATCTCGCATTCATAATCCAGTCATGCTGGGTCGAGGACCCTAACTTGCGCCCTAGCTTCAGCCAGATCATCCGCATGCTTAATGAGTTTCTCTTCACTCTCTCACCACAACCACCACGAACTCCACCATCTTTGCCTGAAGCAGACCCCAATCAGGCAGCTTCAACAAGCAATGGTGCAATTACAGAGTTCTCTTCCCGGGCTAGGGGGAAGTTCTCTTTCATTCGCCAACTTTTTGCTGCCTCCAAGAAGACGAGAAACTTGCAATGACCCGGTAAATATTTTTGTTCTGATTCAAAGTAAAGAAATGTAATAGATGATGTTCCAATCTGTTGAAATATCTGATGGTTTGGGCGGGTATCTGCTTTGTAGCTTAGGATAAGAGAAATGTTGAAAAAGATAGGCATGTTAGGGGGGATCAAGTCCAGAAATAAAACGGATGTACACAGCATTGGTCAAATGTCAATATCAATACACTGGTTCATTTCATTGTAAAGAAACAATATACAATTTCAAAGTTTGATTACTCTGTTGATTTGGTTGTGCTGCAGTTGTGCCAAGGTTTCTGGCTAGGCTGATGCTGGATCAAACTCAGGAGAGCCAGCATACCGACTGGTCTGGCAAACATAACCCAACGTTGCCGAACTCGCCACGTGCTAGTGCAACTTTAATTTTGACCTGTTCCTTTCGACTAATTTCTTTTTTCTGAATAAATTTAGTTCAATTTAGAAAATAAGTTCAATTTAACATAAATAAGTTCCTGAATTTCAATAAATTCAACTAGATGAGTTCAGCAAAATAAAAGGATTGGGCCTTAGAGCATGCACAGTGCACGGCTCATGTCCCTTGAGAGCCGGGTTGGGCCACTCGTAATGTCTGCAGCTTGTGAGCCGCAATCCGGCTTACAGGCATCCTTTTCTTACTTTTTGGATTTTTTTTAATTGATTTTTTTTTTTGCTTTAAAGGAAAAGTTGTGTTGCATGCATAATGTGTTAAGGGGTATTATTTTATTTTGTGAGTAAAAATTGTAAGCTTTGCATTGTGGATAATAAGAGCGCTCGCCATGAAGACTCGGGAGATGCGACTCGCGCTGCTTCCAAGCCGATGGTTGATTGGCCCCACCTCGCGAGCTGGCCCGTCACCGAGAGTTGCTTGCGCATCCCTCTTTGTCCTTTTCTTCTTTTTGCCGCCTTTTTGTTTTGGCTTTCATTCTGTGTTATGGGGTGGGGAGGTGAATAGGATGAGAGGATATGGAGAAGAAGGGGATGGGGCTGGAATGAAAAGCATATGGGGAAGTGGGGAATAATAAAAAGCATTTTATTTAATTTACTGTTATATGGGAAGGGGGTTAATGATATTAATGATTTTTTATTTTTATATCAATAATATTATTTTTAATTTTGTTAACATAAATTAGTTATTCACTCACTCAAAAAAGAAAAATAAATTATTTATTCAATTTTTTAGAAAATTTATGTTATTTTTCACAACTTGTTCATGTAAGTAATAACACAAAATAACAACAATAACAACAAACTCCCAATGTGGGT
>JACYFF010031952.1:16001961-16028097 GCA_017589665.1 Selenicereus undatus | reverse complement strand
GTAATGCAATTGTTAGTGTAATGGAATAGGATAATAATTGCATTACAATGTTTGGTTACAAAGTTTTTACAAGTGTAATGAAATGAATTCATCTACAAACAATACTTGATTTTACACGTGACGTGAAGTACTTGCAATTCAATTCGCATTTTATTTTTGCCTATTTTAATTATTTGTAGCTTCGTTGATAAATATCATCAAATATCTTATCATCATGATTACGATGTTTTACATGAGACTTACTTCACTCTATTTCTTATAGATTACAATAATGTAATATTGTTCAAGTTTACCAAGTAGAGAGAAGATGATGATGATGATGGTGATGATGACGACGTGTGTGTGTGTGTGTGTGTGTGTGTGAGAGAGAGAGAGAGAGAGAGAGAGAGAGAGAGAGATGATGTCCAGAACGTACAAAAATACAGCTACAATAATACGATCATGGTCTAGGTTAAACTTTATCTAATATGGAGAGAGGAGAGAGAGGGATGAGTGGGGCTTCAAACCTTTAAAAAAATAGTGTCAAAGTAATAAGAGAGGGGAAGTAGAGGAGAGACAATGGAGATAACAGAGAGAAAGTTCCCAAATATAATAGCTTATAGTTGGATAGATTTTGATTCAAAGGTATGCAATCAAAATTGTTTAGGAAAAGTCAAGTAATTGTAATTGCATAGATTGAGGTAAATATAATTACAATGCAATCTTGATTACATTCCTTAATGGTAACCAAACATGGCAATGGAATCACCATTACCATTTTGATTGCATTACCACTTCGATTACATAAAACCAAACAAGTCATAAGTGATAAGATGCCAAAATTAATGAAGAGGCTATTGAAACTAAAATTTCTTGGATTGGGGAGGACCAAGTATGAGAATGCAATTTGCTATTTAGTTTTGTTAGTTAATTCTAGTTGAACTTCTGGAGTGGGATTCCAATATGAAGATGTCCAGAACATACAGTGTGCATCTACGACGTTGGAGAGAATATATTAAAATTAGTGATGTAGCTTTTCTGTTGTTTTCCAAGGGTGATAATGGCGGAGTGAAGGTGCAGATTGGGAATATGGGGAGTCAAGGCATCTGAAAAATGGATAGGGCTGAGCATTGGGAGGAAATAAGTAGGGTATGCCAATGTCCACATTTTATTCAAAATTTGTTATCCAACTTATATCCAACCGGTAGCATTTAATATCTGTATGGGTACTATCTATTTGAGTCTTAACCAGATGAATACTGCCCCTACATGTTTACTATTCAAGACTCATAACTATAAGTAACGGAAAGACGATGTGGTCTACCAAAATTTAGAAGGAAAATCTAACTTTAACAATTTTGACCAAAAGTTGACTATCTGATGCAAAAGATTAAAATAAGCTCAAATTTAAATTTTAAACTCAAAATTCTTTAGTTAATATTTTCGCCATTAAAACAATTCAATTGATATTTTTTATCACTAAGATAGCATCTGGGTGGAAGGAAAATAATTTTTCCAGAAAGTCATTCTTTGTGGAAAAGTGAGCTCAAATCTAAATTTTAAACTCAAAATTCTTTAGTTAATATTTTTTGTCATTAAAACAATTCAATTGACATTTTTTATCACTAAGATAGCGTTTGGGTGGAAGGAAAATAATTTTTCTAGAAAATCATTCTTTGTGGAAAATATTTTTCCAAGGAAAATTGATTTTCATATTACATTTTCCATTGTTTGGTACAAGATAAATAATTTTCCATGAATAAGAGGAAAACATCAACTGAATTATTTAAATAGCGAAAAATATTGACTGATTGGTCGTACTTGATATAAATGTTGATCAAATGAAGGAATTTTGAGCTTAAAATTCATATTTGAGGTTTTTTTTTCAATATTTTCTCTCAGATAATCAAATTTCGATCTAAACCATTGAAATTATTTTAGTGGCGAAAACCATCAACTGAATTGTTTAAGTGGCAAAAAATGTCGATTGAATTGTCTTGACGGAGAAAAATGTTGACCAAATAAAGGAAAGTCGTGCTCAAAATATAGATTTTAGCCTATTTTAATCTTTCCTATCCGATGATTAAGTTTCGATCAAAACTGCCGAAATTGTTCTAGTGGTGAAAAAAATTGATTGAACTGTTTAAGAGACGAAAAATTTCAATTGAATTGTTGTGGAAAAAAATGTTGAGAAAATGAAAGAATATCAAGTTCAAACTTTGAATTTGAGCCTATTTTAATATTTTCTATTTGATGATCAAGTTTTGATCCAAACCGTTGAAATTGTTTTATTGGCGGTCAACTGAATTGTTTTAGTGGTAAAAAATGTCAACTAAATTATCGTGATTGAGATAAATTTCGATCAAATGAAAGAAACTTGAGCTAAAAATTTAGTTTTGAGTTTATTTTAATCTTTCTCATCGAATAGTGAAGTTTCGATTCATACTGTTAAAATCGAATTTTGCACCTAAATTCAGCTGATCATGTCATCAAAGAGGTGAATGAAGAAAATCAACTTCCTATCTTCTCAAAAAACAAAATCATTTTCCTCCATTGCAAGGAGAATTATTTTTCTTGGAAAATGGTTTTTCATCCTTTATTGTGCCAAAGAACGGAAAATTGAAAAATCAGTTTCCAGGGAAATCATTCCCCCCACCCACCCACCCCAACCAAACACTACCTAAAATAATTTCAGTGGTTTGGATCAAAAATTGATCATTTAATGGGAAACATTAAGAAAAAGAAGATCAAATATGAATTTGGAGCTTCGTATTGTTTCATCTATGGAATCAACCTCTCTAAGGGTAGGAATACCGGTAGAGGTAAGGTTGCCTACAGCTGGATCTCCCCAGACCCCGCGAAAGCGGGACCCACATTGGGAATTTTTTGTTGTTGTTGTTGTTGTATTGTTTCATCTAGTTAACGTTTGTCTCCAGTACGACAATAGTATATCGGAGATATATGTTAACAGAATTGCCCTATTGGAGATAAATATAAGATATGCAAATACATTTTGAACTCAACATTCATATTGGAGCTTCTTTTAATATTTCTCATCAAATAGTTAAGTTTCAATTTGAATTGTTGAAGTTGGATTTTGCTACTAAATTCAGGTGACCTCACAAAGAAGAGATTGAGAAATGGTTTATTGTAATTCTATTTATTCTAAAATGGTATTATCGTCCTTTGATACTACTAATAGGTACGTGCAATTTGAGTGGGTAAGGTTCGATATCTATTCACTGGGTGCACATGCACATCCCTAAAAATGGAGACTAACAACACAGAACACTGGGGGGTGTTTAAAGGAATTATTTGTTGGATTTATGGATTACAAGAGGAATAACTCCAATGGGTCTAATGTGTCAAATCTAAATCTAAGTGATGGACCCATATTTAGACTCTTTTAAGATTGATCGGGTCCAAAAATAATGGGTCTAGACCCATCCAAATGAGGAGGATTTGGGGTGGATCCAAGATCCATTGCCTAGAACGTGGACAACATTAAGGAATGCAATGGTTAGATAAATGAAGGGAATAATAAGAGTATTCACCTTTGTCACTCTGAAACATATGATATTAATGTTATATAGTATAGAAAAAATAAGGGCAATCATATTGGCTCTTATAGTCCCTAGGGAGTACATTGCAGTAGAATTGTTGGAAACCTTAAAGAGGGGCCTTCTTAAATGATGGGCTTATTTTCATTTAGCAAATTAAAATTAACATTTGCTGTTGAGGTTCTTAGGGGGTTGAAATGGAAGTACAATCAAGCAGAGATGCAGTGATAGAATACTTCACTGGATTCGTAAGACAAATCACTAAAACAAACAGGGAAATCAAAATCAACCATGCACAACTGCGAGGTTGTTGGTTCTATGCGCTACCTGTGTTCGCAATTGCTTTCAAAGATTCGAAGCAGAAGGTGGGACTGAAAAGAATGACCTCTTCCCAGTTCGAGTGGACAATGCAATTGGATGAACAAGCACTCCTTATTGGGAGAAATTGGCGACTCCAGCATGACAGCACAACATGTATGATTAAAGCTTGAAACTGATACTCAATCGGTTAAACTTCTGTGAAACTAACTAAAACTAAGGGCCTATTTGTTTTAGCAATTACAACCGGTTAGAGTATTTTTGCCCTAACAAGAGCAGTTAGCATTAGTGATTAGCAGTTAGAAGTGGTTAGGAGCAACATGGAGTGGTTTAACGTTAAAATCATATGTACAAGTAGCTTTAGAGCATTTGGAATCGGTTTAGAGGGCTTTCAAATTGTAGTTAGTAGCTGGGAGAGGTTAGTGATTACAAAACAATGAAACGACTAGAGCCCTAAATGGTTAATGTTAACTCTCTTCATTAGTTCCTTTTGTTCTCCCTGGGGCCGAAAGAGATGCTTAGGGTCTTAGACAGACTTTTGGATCTGTGTGGTGTCACATATCAAGTTGTTGAATAATGTTTCAACTTTATGTTATGGTTGTAGATGAATTTATGTTTCTCAGGGTTTATTCATTTCAACGATTAAATCAGTGGTAAAGAATCACCGCAATACGAAGTGAATATGAGGCTTACATGATATTATGAGTTCTGACTTCAAGGCACATTTGCAACAATCTAAAAAAGGTCATAGGATCTTGCTTAAACAACTGCTTGAACTTTTTGTATGTGCTTAATTGCTCATAAGGAATTTGTTCAACAAGATCAGTGGGTAACTGACATCATAAGGTTTCAAAACTAGAATTCAACTACCTTGAGCTCTTATTATGAAGGACCTTGATAGACTTACCAGAAATGGATCCTTGTCAAAATCATAAAATCGCTACAATTTAAATAAAGCTTAAAATGCATTGTATGGTACTTTGGTTATTTGCAAGATTCAGAAAATCGCGTATATGTCCGACAAAAGAGAATTGTTCTTATATATGCAATTCCACAATAAGGAACATAGCACACATTACGATACTTCATCACTACTACAAGATTTGTGTATGTACCCTCCTCGTTAGAGAAAAAATGAGTTACCACAATGAGAACATTAAGTTAATTAAATTAAACACAATTTAATTGAGAGGTATTTTCGTTTACCCCCTTAAGGTCATAGTAAATATTCTTTACACCTCTCACCTTTTCCAATTGTCATTTACCCTCATTCACCTTTGCGTAAAAATATTAAAAATCCCCAAAGTTACAAAAGTGTCCTTCATACTCTTAAAATTGGTTTGATTAGTTATTGGCATGGAAAAATTGTAGTTAAGGAGACCAATTGGCGCATTTAACAATAAACACGCCAATTTTCTCACCTCGTGGCCGAATATTAGGCAGTTAAAGAGATGGAGATGAAAAAGAAACTTATCATGGAAGGATCAAACTGTATCATGGGTAGTATTGGGAGGCTTATCGGACTATGGCAAAGTTAGTTGTGGCCTCAATGGTCACTTCTTTGGCCGCTGTGAAGGTTCAGAGTATCAATAATAGTTGAATTAAGCTTTAAATGGGTAAAAGAGCGAACCTAAGGGTAAAAAATTTATACTATAAAGAGCATTTTCATAATTTTGGGGATTAATGCAAAGGCAAAGAGGTAAATAATAATTTGAAAAGGTCAAGGGTGTAAAACATATTTACCAAAACCTCGAAGGGATTAAACAAAAATAGCTTATTTAATTAATCAACAATCTTACTGTTTAATTAGTGAACAATCTTCAAGAAGTAGATTAACTTTGTGTTTTTCACGTTACAATACTTAGCTACAGTTGGGAAAGCTGAAAAAGCAAACTCAAAATTATCCCAAATCAAGAAAAACCAAAAGTACATTTAGTGAGAGGGATTGTTGCATTGTAGGTCAACCATGCCAAAAATGGAAGACGTCAACATCAAAGCTCGAAAGAATGGTTTCTGCCTGATAAACGAGAAATACAACGGTTAACACGTTAACTAAAGGTTAAAGAGCTACCTCTCTAAGCCATAAGAGGTCAAAACCTGAGTGAGAAATTGTTGAAAGAGTGAACGTATGTTAAGACCCTTGAACCAGCTGGTAGTCGTTAGTGTAAGAACGTAATTCCCTGCCTTTTCCATTGGTTTGATTACAATTATATAGTAAAGTACAA
This sequence comes from Selenicereus undatus, assembly GCA_017589665.1. Classification (NCBI taxonomy): domain Eukaryota; kingdom Viridiplantae; phylum Streptophyta; class Magnoliopsida; order Caryophyllales; family Cactaceae; genus Selenicereus; species Selenicereus undatus. The sequence goes on along the minus strand of JACYFF010031952.1, from coordinate 16,022,015 downwards.
AGAGCCATTCTAGGCTAGGAACAAGGCAATGATCTAGACTAAGAATGAGGAAACTAATCCTAGAATAATATACATACTATAAATAAAAGGATTTATTTACATATAGTCTAATACACCCCTATAGTTGAAGCGGGAGGTTATCGTACGCTGAGACTGTCTCGAAAATCATTGAAGAGTATGCGCGGAAGCCCTTTAGTGAAGATATCTACAATTTGATAGCAGGATGGGACATGAAGAACACGGATTTGACCACGTGCTACTTTCTTGCGTACAAAGTGTATATCCATTTTAATGTGCTTAGTGCATTGATGTTGGACGAGGTTACCTGAGAGATATATAGCACTAACATTATCACAGTATACTAAGGTAGCCTTATTGATCGGACAATGTAATTCCAATAGAAGATATCGGATCCAACAACACTCAGACACAACATTGGCGACCCCTCTGTACTCAACTTCAGCACTTGATCAAGATAAGGCGAGTTGTCTCTTAGAAGACCAAGATATCAAGTTGTCATCCAAAAACACACAATACCCAGAGGTGGACTGTCTTGTATCTGGACATCCACCCCAATCAGCATCAGTATATGACACCAGCCCAGAGATTGAAGACTTGTAAAGATGTAAGCCGAAGTCTAGGGTACCTTAAATGTATAACAAAATTCTCTTGAGAGCAGTCATGTGAGCGATCATTGGGCTATGCATATGGAGACAAACCTGTTGCACAACATATGAGATATCGAGTCTCGTAAAGGTGAGATATCGGGTCTCGTAAAGGTGAGATATTGCATGCCCCAGCTAGACTGTGATATTGTTGGGGATCATGATACGGGGAGCCAGATGATGCAGCCAGTTTGCCCTTTGTATCAACTGGTGTGGGTGCAGGTCTACATGAGGTCATCCCGGCTCGCTCAATAATCTCCTCGGCATATGTCTTTTGACAAAGAAATAATCTGCCATTATACCGAGTGACTGCAACTCTCAAAAAATAACTCAGTAGGACCAAATCCTTCATAACAAATTCAGAAGTAAGAAGGGACATGATAGAGTGACGAAGAGTTTCATATGAGGTAGTGAGAATGATTTCGTCAACGTAAAGGAGAATGTATGCCACTTCATGATGTTTCCGATAAATGAATAAGGAATGATCAGATGTGCTATGAGTGAAGCCAATGGTGGAGACAAAATCAGCAAACCGTTGATACCATGCTCTGGGAGCCTACTTGAGGCCATAGAGTGATTTCTTCAACAGGCATACATAATCAGGATGAGTCGAATATCTGAATCCTATGGGCCAATGCATGTAAACGGTTTCATTAAGCTTGCCATGCAAGAAGGCGTTTTTGACATCCAATTGATGAATGGGCCATGATTTGGATAATGCAATACTGAGAACAGTCCTAATTGTAGCCGGTTTAACCATTGGGCTAAAGGTTTCAACACAATGCACTCTAACTTCTTGAGAGCTGCCATCACCAACAAGGCGGGCTTTGTGCCTCTTAAAAGAACCATCTTTTTATGAAGAAAAATCCACATGGGCTGAATAACATTCACATTAGACGGACGGGGTACCAACTCCCACGTCTTATTTTTAATAAGAGCATTAAATTCATCGGTTATGGCCTATTTCCAATTCAGGTCAGACAAGGCAACTTTTGGGTTACGAGGTAAAGGAGAAGAGGTGACTGTGGTGAAAAGATTTAGCAGACGTTTGGGCTTAAATATCCCGTGCATGCTACGGGTGGCCATTATCCAAGTTGTGGTTAGGCTGTAGGTGTGTGGGTGGGCCGGGGAAAATTTAGGAGAGGTGGTGGGGAAATAATGGTTTGGGAAGAAGAGGACCTAGGTGTGGGTGTTGGTGTGGGCCGAGTTAGGTGTTGGGGAACTGGGTTGGGCTGGTCAGTAGTGGTCTGTAGGGGGCTCAGCTGGGCAATGGGCTGTAAGGAGTTGGGCTATGAGGAGTTAGGCTTGGCGGGGTAGTAGGCCGAGATGTAGTAGAGGTGGGGACCTGTATGGAAGGAGAATCAGGAGTTTGTGTGTCTGCCAAATGATGGTGAAGAAAGGGGTTGAAGCCATCATCCAAGAAATCATAAGATTGATTTGTGGGAAAATTTATTATGGCAAAAGGAAATTGGGACTCATCAAAGACAACATGCCGAGAAATAATTATTTTATTGCTAGACAAGTCGAAACACTTATATCCCCTATGATTGTGAGGGTATCCTAAGAAGACATAAGGAGTGGAGCCGGATTGAAGTTTGTGGTAAAGGGAGATAGAGGGTAGCATAAACAACCAAACACTCGTAGATGTGTGTATGAGGGATCCCGTTGGTAGAGAATTTTTGTTGGGGAATAGTGATTGAGTAACTTGCTGGGTAGTTTGTTTAGGAGATAAGTGGCCATTTGCAAAGCATGATACCAAAAAGATGGTGGAACAGAAGCATGAGCTAGAAGAGTTCGAATCAAGTTATTTATGGTTCGAATTTTTCGTTCGGCTTTTCCATTTTGCTGGGAGCTATGAGGGCAAGAGAAATGGAAAACCATACCATTTTTTTTACAAAATAATTTGAAAGAGTCATTATCGAATTCTTTCCCATTATCACATTGGAAGCATTTGATACTTTTATCAAATTGATTGCGAATTAAAGCCCTAAATTATAGGAATGTTGAATAAACTTGGGATTTCTTGCCAATGGGAAAAGTCCATAGAAAATTGGAGTAATCATCCAATAAAAGCATGTAGTATTTATGACCAGTAGAGCTCAAAATTGGTGATGTCCACAAATCATTATGAATTATATAAAAGGGCATATAAGTGCAATTCGAAGAATCAGAAAATGGCAGCTTAACTTGTTTTCCAAAAACACAGAATTGACATATAGAAGAAGACGATAATTGTTTGTAATGAATAAAATTATTATTTCTCAGGGATTGTAAAACAGAAACTCCCAGGTGTCCCAAACGGTTATGCCATAAGGTAGGCGAAATACCAACAAAATTGGATTGAAGGATAGTTGGCTTTGTCGTGGAGGTAGGAAGAGGATGGAGGCCCCCTATGCTATCACATCTCATGAGTTGTATCCCCGTCGGAATATCCTTCACAAAAAACCCAAAATGATCAAACTCAATAGAAACATTATTATCAGTAGTAAAACGACATACCGATATTAAGTTTTTAATAAGTTTTGGTGCATGAAGGACATCAGTTAAGACTAAAGGTGGATGGGGAGGGGGAAGATGCGTTGGTCCAAAGCCATGAATTGGAACTGCATGACCACTACCAACAATAATATGTTTGGCTTTGCTCATATTAGTGAGAGAGTACCTTGAGATGCCATCATATGCGATGTGACACCGATATCCATGTACCAATTTTCATCGGGAGCATTCATGGTCATTGTGTGCATCGCTGCCTTAATGCTAGTAGGTGCATAATTGGAAGAGGGTGTCGAATTAGCAATGTAAGCTTGCGGACAACTACCAAGAATTTGCGGCTGACGAGTGGGAGGCTGAGCTGAAGGTGAGGTCGGGTAAGGGCAAGGAGTTATTGTCCATGGCCATGGTGGATATGCTGCCCACGGTGATGGCTGTGCCCAGCCTCGAGGGTTGCTGCCCCCTTGATGGTTACCACCACGTTCGCGACTTTTGCCACTAATATTTTTACCTCTATAGTGGTTGCGATAGTGGGGTTTCTGGTGATGGGGACTACGGTTTGCTGGGTGCCCAGACTCAGATGTGGTGTACCGTGAGTCAACAGCGAAGGCAGTGGTGAGAAGAGCATCTCCTGTCGGGCCAGCGACAGTGGAGGCTTGTTTAGCCTTGCAGGTTTCTTCGAGAATAAGCCTCGATTGGGCCTCATAAAATGAAGGTGGATGAGTACTTTGTTGAAGAATTGAAACAACACCATCATAGTTGTCATTTAAACCCGCCGCAATTAATTGAAGGACTAACCGTTGTTGTGAAACTGGGACATCAACATTAGCAAGTTGATCAACAAGCATTTTGAGTTCTTAACAAAAATTAGACACATTCGGGAAATCATCAAGCTTGACTTGGCTGAATTGATTTTCCAGATATAGCACACGAGCATTTTTATTGTCCTGGAAAATACTTGCTAGCCATTCCCATGCTTGTTGGGCTTTGACATTGGTTTCAATTATGGCGTGTAGAAGGTCATTCGAGATCGTGTCATAAATCCATTGTAGGACTACTGCATCGAGACGAGACCAAAGTTCAGGGTCAATCTCAGCAGCTTGCACATCCTCGGTGACAGCTTGTGCTGTGGTTGTCGGGGTTTTTGTAGGAGGGATGATGTGGTCGAGGACTTGTTATACACGACAATGGATTTTAAACATATCTACCCATGAAGAATATTGAACCTTTTCCATCTCCAGAGTAATTAGGATGAAGTTCCTGATATTTGTGACAACAAGGGTGGGATAGAAGCTTGAAGAATGAGCTATGGAAGAGGCAAAGATTGAGATGGGAGAGGAGGACGAATGGGGAAAGAAGAAGCATGATTTTGGGTAGTATGAAGATTAGGGCTCTGATACCATGTAAGAATGTAATTCCCTGCCCTTTTCATTGGTTTGATTACAATTATATAGTAAAGTACAAGAGTCATTGCGGGCTAGGAACAGGGCAATAATCTAGGCTGAGAATGAGGAAACTAATCCTAGAATAATATACAAACTGTAAATAAAAGGATTTATTTACATATAGTCTAATAGTTAGAGAGAACCATCAAACAATTACATCTTTTACCATCCTTCATTAGTCTCTTTCTCACTGCTCATAAAATGAGACCTTCCTAAAAGAGAACAGTATGCAATGCACAAGCAAAAAGAACTCAACTCATGTTCTAAGTGTTATTGTACTTTTGAGTGATTAATTGTCAAATTATTGTAATCTCTATACGTACATTTGAGAATTCTTATGAGATAAGAGCGTTGGGAAAATCCTGCTTATAATCCAGTAACTAGGAGTGTCATCCTTCCTAAATAGGGAATTCGGAGAAATCACTTCATGAGATGTCTTGAAGGTGTATTATAGTCAAGGTCCTTCGGCGGATACTTACAAATTGTGTAAATATCGAAGCGGATTAATATAAGTTAGTTGGATGCTAAGGAAGGGACCTTAAATGGAGACATAATCCAATTAGAGCATTGAACCTTGTTAAAAAAACCTTGTGTACTTTGCTTTTTATCCTACTCTTACTTTGTTCAACTCCCTTGATCTGTAGTCCCAGTGTTGTTGATTTTATTGTTTAGTGTTCTTGAGTTTTCTATGTCCTACTATATTTTATGCTTAAGTTTTAAATTGCATTTATTTACTATCACCCTATTCAATCCCTCTAGGATGACTTAGCTTAATTGAAACCAACAACTAGATCATCCGCTATTTTATTGTCTCTTGATGGCAATGTGATACTATGACTTTCTAGGCACTTTAATCGATGAGCTCCTTCTTCTGTTTCCAGATTGGTGTGCACTTGGCTCTCCACTTTCTACTCCCTTGCAACATGCCTATAACAATGTTGGAATCTAGTCGAATCCAAACTTTCTTAAAGCCCAACTCCTTTACCAATCTGAGCCCCTTCCAAACTACCTTGAGTTCCACTCTTACTATAGAACAAAACTCAAAGTTATCCAAAAAGCCCCTGAGCTACTCACATTTATATCCTCTTATTACTGTTCCCCCAGCCGTTGGCCCTGGGTTTTCTTCAGATGTGCTAAGTTGTGCCAATCTTCCAACTCTAATAAAGGTCCATTTCTGGAAATCCTATCAAGGTTCTCGATAATGAGAGTTTAGCGTAGTTGAACTCTAGCAATGAAACCTTAGATAGTCAGTTACCCACTAAACTTATTACACAAATTCCTTTTGAAAAATTATACACATAGAAAAAGCTATTGCAATTGTTTAAGCAAGATCCTATGACCCTTTCACATTGTTGCAAATGTGCCTTGAAATCAAAACTCCTTAATATCATGTAATTCACATATTTATATCACATTGAGTGATTCCTCAATTTGCCCCTTTTTATAAAGCACAACATTTGTCTACTATTTTGCATCAAGAAGACATGAAGTATAATTCAAGAGACATGTTCCCCCTAAGCTTAGAGGAAACAACATATGATGAATCCACTATATGCTCCCCCTATGTCCCTCTATGCAAAACAGCATCTAAGCATGATGAATAGGGCTTAGAGCATGTAGAATGTAATCAAGTGCATGCATGTCCAAATGTGCTCAGCATATTAAGTATATAACAATCATGTATGTTAACTAATCAGATCAAGAGTATTTAAGACATAATAGGTAATGTATATCAAAGTTCTGACATACAACACCAAGAGGCATTACTTCTCAAAATAAGTTCATCTCAAGTTCAAACAACTGCCTTGAGGGATGCCAACTGCTGTTTCAAGGACTACCGTTAGTGTAATATCCTGCTGCATACTTATCAAAATGATGCTAAATTATCTCCCTTTTTAACTTTCATCAAAATGCATGATGAAATTAAGGACATAATGCAGAGCATTATTTGTATAAAGCAAAATGAAATTGTTTCCAAATATTTCAAACTGAAAATTATTTAAGAAAAGCAATTAGAACTTTGAAGCTAAAAGTGGGAGAAGGAAAGTGGCCATTTCTCTAAAGGAACTTATTGATGGGCTTGGCTACAATGGGATTCTCTGCTGGGTGGAGGTGCTAGGTTTCAACAGTTTTAGTGTTCATAGAGATAGATAAAACTGCTTTTTGATTCCTCCTTATCCTTAGCCATTTGCACCTTTCTTGACTCTGTGCGTAAAGTCTCATTGCCCTTTATGCCCTCGTCTTTTCCTTCTTTCCTTACTGCTTCCCTTGATAAGCGCTCACAAGTGGATCATGAATGCAAATCAAGGCATCCTTTGCTGCTTATGATCTTCTTCTGAATCAAACTTCTTAATTTCTTAGTACATGATCAAATTCCAAAATTGGATCTTCTGTTTGCTATGCCTCAGTTGATTCTCAAAGAAATTCATAAACCACAACCTATAAACCTTGTTGAGATACCTCAACCCCTTAATTTCCCTTATCTATTCATGTACATAAGTATTTTCTTCATTCAGATAAATTTCCAACTAACCTTTTATGGATGCAAGTTTGGAAATTTCAAGGCTAAGAATCTCGAGGAAGGAAGTGGCCATGTCAAGGTTAGAAACAGCTTTAGAGGGTTTCAAGGGGTGCCCTATACTAAGGAGTCTACTTTCATGTATTTGTTGACTGGATTGGTTACATTTGAACTTTAGAGATTGAACCTTATCCTTGTCAATCACAACGTCTTCATCCTCAAGAGAAATATTAAAGCACTTAAACACTTTACTTAGGAGGTTGACATAGGGGAGAAGGGTATTCTGGGATGCCTCATTGACCTTCTCTATATACTTAAGGATAATTTTTGAGTAATTCTCATCATGGTTAGCCATGATATGTTGTACCATGCTAAGAACCTCGTAGTTAGGCATTTTCTTTGTATTTCTTCTTGGATACACATTTCGAACAAGTACATAATGTAGTATGCTAGGGTTAATGCATAACTAGGTTTAAGACACTTCTTCTATTCTCTTCATTGATTAGAAACCTAGAATAGGTCATGAAGTAAGCTTGGACACACTTCTTTAAAGGTTGGTCACACACTTTAGTGGTCAATTTTCAGATGGAAGATGTGGTCTAAGGTTGTAGGGCTAAGAAAGAATCAAATTCCCTTAATGTTGACAATGTAAAGTTTGTTCCCTATAGGTTTCCTTCTTGAGATCGACATAGAGTACCTCGACCAAGCTAGGATAGACTTCTATAGCCATACAAAATAATTTCCTCACCTAGGGGTTTGGTAAAGATATCAATTGGCTACATACTATTAGGCACAAAGTCAAGGAAGATGTCACTTTTTTTAACATGATCTATGATAAAATAATGTCTTACTTCAATACGCTAGGTCCTATAGTGCTGTATTGAATTCTTGATATTGTTGATAACAATTTGATTGTCGCACTTGATAGTGTAGTCCAATTTAAGGTCCCTTAGCTATTAACAAATCCATTATATATGAGCACAACAAGGTCCAGCTGCAATATATTCAACCTTAGCAGTGGACATGGTCAGTGAGTTTTGCTTCTTTGGCTGCCATTGTCCAAGGAATTAGCATTACAGGTGTTCATTTGTTCAAGATCGGAGCAGATAAAACCAAACCGGCTTGGATGGAAGAAAAGGGGTAAGGCAGATCGAGGATCGGACCAAAGAAGAGTCAGTCTGAACGGGGACTAGATCGCAACTATCTAGACCAAACTGAATTAGCAGTGGTTTATAAAGCTCTTTTTTAGGGGCTTCACTATTCTTGTGTAATCATTGGAAAGCCTCCAACGAAAAAGAAATACTTATGTTTTAAAAAAGGGAAAGTAGAAATAAAAAAATAAAAAGATCAATATTTTTCGCATGTTCCGATGAACAAGATATCTTTCTGATTTTTTCAAACGTATGTTCTTAAAACTCCAATATCTTTTGTTTTTAATTTGGTCAGGACTCAAATAATTGAAGTCCTTAGATATTTATTTTATTTAAATAAATTCTTTTAATATTATTAAACCGCCTAAAAATGTTAACCATAATATGCAGAGCTATGCAAAACATCACATGAAACCACTATCCATGTGGTGAGGAAAGAGTCGGCTGAAGTAATTTCCCTTGCTACATCACATAAGATAGGCTACAGACCTACAACTACCCTAACTTTTTGTCCTTTTCACAGAGCAAAATCAACATGCACATTTAATGTTTTTGAAAGTTTAGAATAATAAAAAAATTACTGAAATTGTAATTTGAAGAAAAATGGGTCTAACATAGAGAAAGGAGAGATAAGAGAGTAAAGCAAAAGAAAATGAGGGAGCTAAGGAGATACTCACAATTCACAATACTTACTGTTTGACAAAGGTGACAAAGTCATCGATTTAGCATAATTGTAATGGGCACAAATCAAATACCGAACAAGACCAGTTCGATGGACAAATCAATAGAACTAAAGGTTGAGCGATATGTGCAGATGTTAAGTGTGAAAATTGAGTCAAAGGTGAACTCATCCTAATGGTTGGAGGTCTAGAAAGGTAAGCTAACCTTGTCTACATTGGGTTAGGCTTATTGCGACAGCTATGAACTAGGAAAACTAGAAGACAAAAAAATTACCTGTTCCTGGTCCAGTCCAGTATGTCAGTCCACCCGACCCAAATTGAGATCAGACCTAAGACTGAACATGGTCAAAACCCAGGACCAAGGACCATATTGAATGTCTGGTCCAATCTGGTTTTCATTCTTGTTCGGTTTTGGATCGAATAATGAACTATCCTATATGGCATGAACTAAAAGTATTCTTTCTATCAACCTTGTAAAATGCATAGTTAGTATCAGAGTACCCTATTAGTTTAAGGTTTTACAATTCAATTAAAGGATTAAGTACTTAGGCTAGAGTTAGCCTGTTTTATTTTTATCCTTTCTTTTTATCCAAAGTATCCACTACTAGGAACTCAAATTTGATTTCCTTCCATACCTCACAAGCAGCGGCTAGTTCGGGACAACATTTGCTAGCATTGCGAATAATTGTAGCACCTTCACGAAGTAAGATCACGTCCCTCATTACGAGCTTGTGCACATACTTCCAGAGCTACTTAATTTGCTACAGCACCTAGTACATTCCCCCAAGGGTGTCCTAAAGTTCCTCCACCGAATTGTAGTATGGAATCATCCCCAAAGATCTCGGTTAGAGCGGGCATATGCCAAACGTGAATACCTGCCGGAGCAACGGGCAAAACATCTGGTGTGGAGCGACCTCTTCGATACTACAAACCAATGTCCTTGGCTCTGGCAATATACTTGAATATTCTTTCACAACCTTGAGGTATAATTCCTAGAGAGTTTATTGAAATCTTGTACACACTAAACACTAACACATGATACCAAGTTTGCTAGCAGTTAAGTATAGTAAGGATCCAATTATATCTTTGTATTCCTTTTAAGGGACTAGCTTACCACTTGTATCCATGTCTAGCTTACAATTTGAAGCCACTGGAGTTATGACATGCATAGAATTGTTAAGATTATATTTCATTAATAGTTCCTTGACTTAGTTCCTTTGATTGATTGAACATGCTATCTTGGAATTACTTGTTTAGTAGTCTGAGGAAGAAGTTCAATTACCCCTATACTCATTTCAAATTCCTTGCTCATGACTTTTGATAAATCATACAAGGATTCATTAGTAGCACCAAAATGATATATCATCAACATTATATGTAGACAAGTAAAAATTCTTTCCCTTTTGTTTTAATGAACAAGATCTTAATAATTTATCCTCTTTCAAAATCATTTTCAAGCAAAAATTAGCTAAGCCTCTCATACCATGCTCTAAGAGCTTATTTCTATTCATACAAGGACCTTGTGCAACTTGAAAATATGATCAGGAGGGTCTAAGTTTCAAAACTAGGTAGTTGTTCAATATACCTTCATCATGTAAAGAGCCTTTTAAAACTACACATTTTATAAATATTTGATATAACTTGATTCCCATAAAAGATGAACGCATAAGTAACATTTTGATGGTTTCTAATCTAGCAACTGGAGCAAAGGTGTCGTCATAATCAATTCCTTCTTCTCGATTATACCTTTTAGCAACAAGTTTGGTTTTGTTCCAGACCACATTTCCTGACTTATCTAGCTTGTTTTTGAATACCCAATTAGTTCCAATGACTTGGTCATTCTTAGATCAGGGGGTTCAAGACCAAACTTGATTCTTTTAAACTAATTGAGTTCTTCTTGTATAGTTATGGTCCAGTCAGGGCCCTTTAGAGCTTCTTAAGGACTCATGGGTTTTATGAGGGGCATAAATGCAAAGAATGCATATACATTTCTAAGGTAAGAATGAATCCTTACTCCTGAGTTGATATCCAAGATGATGTTGTTCAAGGGATAATGTGTAAGGAATCTATAACCTCTTCTTGGTTCTTGTAATCTCCATTTGGTTATTGTCTATCTTCTTGCCTCACCTCAAAGTCTTCAGTTCTCACATTTTTAGGGGGTCCTGACAATTTCTTTTGGCTAATTCAAGGTACGCTAAGATAGACTCTATGTAGTTTCTTTGTTAGACTCAGCTCCATCTTCTTCTTCTTCATCTGCCTATTGAGCTCGGGATCCTAGACGGAAGTTAAATTGGTGATTCCATCATTGTTTTCATCAAATACCACATGAATGCTTTCTCCAACTACCTTGGCTTCTTTGTTGTAAACTTTGTAAGATTTGTTTTGGAGAGAGTAGTCAACAACGATTCCCTTATTACTTCTTGCATCAAATTTTCTAAGGTTTTCTTTGGATTGTTGTGTATAGAATACTTACAACCAAAAGCCTTGAAATATGAAATTTTTAGCTTCTTTTGTTTGAATAATTCATGAGGTCTTCAAGATTGGTCTGATCAAGCTTCTGTTCTGAACATAGTCGGTACTATTCATAGATGCAGCACGGGAACACTTTAGAAGATCATTCTCACACGTCGTTGTTCTAGCCATGTTCTTTAAGGTTCTGTTCTTCCTCTCAGCGACCCCACTTTGTTAAGGACTTCTTGGTCTAAGAATTTGTGTGATATTCCAAACTGATCATAGAATTTAATAAAGCTCTTTTGAACTCAGTTCCACGATCAATTCTCACAGCTTGAACCGTTAGTCCTTAAGTGTTTTACAACAATCTATATTACTTGACGAACACTTTAAAATTATATATTTTATCTCTCAAGAATACCCATGTAAATATGGAGTAATGATCAATGATTACAAATAAATATTTACAATTACCTAGACTTCTCAACCAGATAGGAACGCACAAATCTATATGCAACAATTCAAGGGGACTTGAGGTTGAAATATGTTTTTATGGGCTTAAATCAAGCTCTTCCTTGTTTACCTTTCACGCATGCACAACAAATTGGATCTTTATTGTACTTGTGCTTGAGAAGACCTCTTACCAAATCTTGCTTAGTTAGTCTTTCAGTTATGTGCATACTAGCATGACCCAATCTTCTATGTTATAACCATGCATAATCATTAACAGCTTGAAAACATGCAAGATTTTTGGAATCAACGTGATTCTGGTCAATAGCATATACATTTCCTACTTTTGAGCTAGACAAAGCAATTTTTCTAGTTTCAAGGGTGGAAACATCACATTGAGTGGGGTTGACTATGACTTTGTTTCCTTTATGACACAATTAAGAAATATTGAGCATATTGAATTTAAGACCATCAACTAAGTAAACATTCTCAATTGAGTTAGAAGGGCTTTTACCAACTTTTCCAACTCTAATAATTCTAACATTCTTTTTGTCTCCAAAAGTCACTTTGCCTTGATTTGATTCTTTAAGTTTTGTAAATAACTAGCTTCACGAGTAATGTACCTTCAATATCCGCTAAAAAGATATCACATATTAGTGCTTCACTTGAAGTGTACCTATAAAACAGATATCAAACCTCTATTATATTTCCCTTGAAAGGAAATTGGTGTGTAGAATTTGTTTCCATGTTCAAGGGTCTTACGCCTTTAGGTACCCAAACTTGGAAATCCTAGGAATGCTACCAATATCACTTTTGGGCCATCCAAAATTTCCTGTCAATATTTCTAATTAGAGTTGCTTTGGTATCCCTTCCTCATTCTTGAACGACAGAGAGTTTCTGACACCATTGTAATCTGAACTACTCTAACCTTCATGAGGGGGGGCACTTGAACAAATAAGTTTCGGTATGACTTCCTGTTATTGCAAGGAGCATAACCAAGACCTTCTTTGTTGAATAACACACACTGAAATGCAAATATCTATCTAAGTTTTCTTGTCCCTAAGGGTTCTGAAGATCCTTACATTGAGCTTTTAGCCTTTCAATTTCACCTTTTTAGCCTTTCAATTTCACCTTTAGCTTCATGAAGCTTGTCAATTAGCTCAAAGTTGAGTTTAAAAACATGCTCATTTTCCACCTCTACAATTCTTCTCTAAGAGTTTCAACCTATTTTCCAATGTCAATCCAATTCTCATAAAATTCATCACAGAGTTCCAAATATTTTTTGGTATCATCTTTTAATGATTTGCATTTTTTGTAATAATGAGCACATTCATCTTACAAACTTCATTTTCATATTTTAAGAGAGCAATTTCTTTATTAAGGGTCTTGATCTTAGAGAGATACACTTATTCAACATTCACACCATATATGATAATCTCAATTAAATTATCTTTAGACATTTCACATAAGAGAAAATTTACCTACCAAGTGAACGTGCCCTTAGCTTCTTTGAGCACCAATTTACAATAACCTAAAAATTCAAACTTTTCTTCTCGTTCCTTTTCATTGGCCATAAAGTACAGGCTGATAATATCTTATTCTTCTCCCTCACTGCCACTAGAATCATTATCACTCCCCACAGCTATCATAGATTTTTTAGCCATTACATGCAAAGATTATTTGAATAAACAGTTATTGTAAAAGTGAATGGATATCAAGACCCTTGAACCAGCTAATAGTCATTAGAGAGAAGTATCTAGCAAAATATTATGAAACATTCAACAGTTACATCCTTTAGCATCTTCCAACGGTCTCATTCTCACTACTTATAAAAAGAGACCTTGCTAAAGGAGAAGAGTATGAAACACACAAGAAAAAAAGAGCTCAACTCATACTCTAGGTGTTATTGTATTCTTAGGTGACTAACCTTCAAGTCGGTGTAATCTTTATTCACACATTTGAGAATCCTTGTGAGGCAAGAGGATTGGGAGAATCCTACTTGTAATCAAGAGGGTCGGCTAGAAGTGTTATCGTTTCTAAGTGGGGGAAGAAATCACCTCAAGAGAGGTCTGGAAAAGTGTATTGTAGTCAAGGTTCTTGGATGGGCGCTTGTAAATTAAATCTCAGAGCAGATTAATACAAGTTGGTTGAATCCTAACGAAGGGACCTTGGGGCATAGCCTAGTTGGAGGGATGAACCTTATTAAAAATTTCATGTGCTTTACTTTTTACTTTGCTCTTACTTTGTTCAACTTTTTGCTGAAGTCTTGGTTTTATTGTTAAACGTCCTTGAGTTTGCTATATCTTGCTATATTCTGTAATTAAGTTTTAAATTGCATTTATCTGCTATCAGCCTATTTATCCCCTAGGGTGATGTAGCTTACTTGGGACCAACAAATGATTAGCGGTTAGTATCAATTAGCAACAGTTAAGAGCAATATGAAGCTGTAAGCACTGGTTATAGGAGCTTCTTGACCCTAAAACTATTTATACAAGTGGTGAATAGATATAGCTAGCAATTAGAAACTTTTAGAAACAGTCAACACTAACAATTACAAGTATATATTAATTGATCATTTGCTTCCAACAAAGAGAGGGGAAAAAAAAAGGCTCAAGGACGTAAGATGATTTCATAATGACTTGTATGATACAATTGTCAACTGAACAATGGTATTATTGAATAACAATACACCATTTCTTTAAATCTATTTAGGCCCTGTTTGGCAATCAGCTGATGGCTTATTGTATTAGCTGTTACCTATTAGTTGATTGTATTAGCTGTTTGACTTAACTAATTGCACTAGCTGTTTGTGAAATTGTGTTTGGTGAAGTTAGTTGTCTCTAACAAAGCTATTTGATAAAATTCAACTAATGCCCATTACTCAATTTCATTATTTTTTTGATAAAATAATTGTTTATTGGATATTTAATTTTCTTTTCAATATGAATTATGAACTAAAACTTATGTAATATATAAAATTACATTTATACCTTTTCCTAATTTTAATATTTATGATCAAAATACCTTTTTAATGAATGTTTTCTTTTTTAATAGCAATTGAAATTATGTGACATAAAAAATATTTATATATCATGTAAGACTAACTAACATAAATTATTTATTAAATTAAGAAAGCATTAAAATTAAAAGCATTATCTTCAACATCATGAGCATCCACAACTCTAGTCCGGAAGAGGAAAAAACCAAATTGAAAATTTTAAAGTATAAGCATCCAACACTTGAGAATATCATTTGTGAATGACATTCAACATAAATTTATAAGTTTATTTTACTATTAAAATTACAATATCTTTCAAGTTTCAACCATGCCAAACTCTATTTAGTTTCTTTTAGTACCTTTTAATAAGATTTAGTATTTTTAGTATTTTCTAGTGACATTCAATTTCTTTTAATACAATTCAAATCTTCCAACACCTACCCAACCATTGAAGACTATTTAACAATCAAGACCACCTTCAATTTAAAGGAAAAGACCGTAGGTTCTCTGTGATTGGGGCACGTTGTTATTTTGTTATCCTCATATCTGAGGGTCCAGGGATTTGTTGTAGACATAAACTAAAGCCTGGATTGTTGAACAAATGACAGTAAAATAGCAATTCTTATTCAAACTATATACAACAAAAATTGTATGGCAACCCCGGATTATCATATATAGTATTTTTTATTTTTCTAAAACCACCCTACTCAGCCCCATTCTTTTTGTTGGCAAATATGTGGCTTGCACTCATTCTCACTTTTCCGTTCCACTCTATCTCACTCCTTACCACTATTTAAAGATAAATATCACTCATTCCCACTCCTTAAAGATAAATACTACTCCTTTCCATTCTCACCCACTCATTCCACTCTCTTCCATTCCTCCTGACTCCGTCCCACTAATTCTCACACTTTAAAACCTTGTATAGTGTATGTAATTATATATATATATATATATATATATATATATATATATATATATATATCAGTTATTAGAACCAAATATTTGTTATTTTCTAGTGTATTTTTCATTTATTTCATAACTTATTTCTTGTCTACCCTTCATTCAATTAACTTAATTTTAAACTTTTTTTTCCTAAGGCTATTCAATTCACTATTTTTATTGTGTTTGAAAAGTTCAAATTAACTATTTTAGCAAAATACAGCAAAATATAGCCAAATATTTGTTGAAGTGGGGCGTAAGAGTGACCGTATTATGACAATCAAGGTTTTGGTGGGTTCAGAGTTCGTAAATGTGGTTAGTGTTTATGCTCCTCAAATAGGTATACCGGACAACACTAAGAAGCTATTTTGGGAGGATTTGGATATGATCATCCAGCAGGTACCTCGGAACGAGAGACTTTTCATAGGAGGGGACTTTAATGGCCATATTGGTGTTGACTCAAATGGGTATGATTCGGCCCACGGAGGTTTTGGTTTTGAGGAGAGAAACAGCGGAGGAATTTCTATGCTGGACTTTGCAGTGGCCTATGATTTGTTGGTAGTAAACTCCTTTTTCAAGAAGAAAGATGACCACTTGGTGACCTTTAAGAGTGGTTCCTTAAAGACCCAAATTAATTACTTCCTAATGAGGGTGGATAGTCGGAGGTTTTGCAAGGATTGTAAGGTGTTTCTTAGTGATTATCTAGGAACTCAGCATAGATTGCTAGTATTGGATGTAGAGTTCAAATGTTCAAAGTCGAAGAAGAGGAGAGTCGGGGACCCTAGAGTTAAGTGGTGGTCCCTCACGAAGGAGAACGCCGGGTTATTATCAGAGAGGTTGACCGAAGAAGGAGCCTGGAGGCGAGTAAAGGATGCAGACACAATGTGGAAAGCAATGGCAGATTGTATTCGAGGGTCGACTAAAGAAATCCTAGGTTCTTCTAGAAGAGGTGGCAACAAGATGAAGGGCGTCTGGTGGTAGAACGAGGAGGTAAAGGAGAAAGTCAAGGAGAAAAAAGAGGCATATGTGGATTTCATGAACAGCGGAGCGAATGAAGAAAGAGAGATTAGTAGAGCTAGATACAAGGGGGCGAAGAAGGTAGCTAAAAAAGCTATTGCGGTAGCTAAAAGCATGGCTTATAATAGGTTATGTCATAGACTGGAGACCAAGGAAGAGGAGAATAAAGTCTTTAAACTGGTGAGGGTTAGAGAAAGAAGAACACGGGATCTAGGTGTGGTGAGGTGCACCAAGGATGAAAATGGTAAAGCGTTGTCGGAGGATGCAGAGATCAATAAGAGGTGGCAAAGATATTTTTCCAAACTCCTCCATGGTGAAGGGATGGAAGATTCCCGAGGTAGGGGTAGAGAGTGCAGTGAGAGACGACTTGATCCGCTAGTGTGCGGTTATATCAGCAAGGACGAGATTAAAGAGGCCTTAAAAAAGATGACCAATGGGAAGGCAGATGGTCCAGACCAGATACCGGTGGAAGTGTGGAAGTGTTTGGGTGAAGAAGGATTAGAGTGGCTAACAGAGCTTTTGAATGTTATTTTGAGGACTGTTAAGATGTCCAAAGAATGGAGGTCTAGTACAGTCATCCCTTTGTACAAGAACAAATGTGATATCCAAGATTATAATAATTTTAGGGGTATAAAGTTGCTCAGTCATACTATGAAGTTATGGGAAAGGGTAATTGAGAGAAGATTGCGGAAGGATGTTTCGATTTCAGAGAACCAATTTGGTTTTATGCCAGGTAGGTCGACCATAGAGGCGATTTACCTCCTTAGAAGACTCATGGGTTTGTACAAAGATAGAAAGGTGGATCTTCACATGGTGTTCATTGACTTGGAAAAAGCATATGATAGAGTCCCACAGGAAGTGTTATGGAGATGCTTGGAAGAGAAAGGAATTTCACCCTTGTATATTCGAGTTATTAAGGATATGTACGAGAGAAGTAAGACGAGTGTTAGGATGCTAGGAGGGGTCACTAATGACTTGTTCGTTGGTATGGGCCTGTATCAGGGTTCCGCTTTAAGTCATTTTCTTTTCACTCTAGTTATGGATGAACTTACAAGAGGGATTCAAGATGAGTTACCTTGGTGTATGCTTTTTGCAGATGACATTGTTCTTATTGATGAGTCCAGACAGGGAGTTAATGACAAGTTGAAGCGATGAAGGCATACTCTGAAATCTAGAGGTTTTAGAGTTAGTCGATCGAAAACGGAATACCTTCATTGTTGTTTTAGTTGAAGGGTAAATGTGGGGGGAGAAGTTACCCTAGATGGGAGGCCGGCATCTAAGGTCGATAAATTTAAGTATCTAGGCTCAATCATTCAGTAGAATGACGATATTGATGAAGATATTAACCAGCGAATAAAAGTGGGCTGACAAAAATGGAAGTCTACCTCAGGTGTGTTGTGTGATAAGAGGGTACCTATTGGATTGAAAGGCAAAGTCTATCGTATGGTCGTTAGACTGGCTATTCTTTATGAATCGGAATGTTGGCCTCTAAAGAAGACGCAAGCTCAGAGGTTGATGGTAGCAGAAATGAGGATGATTAGGTGGATGTGTGGTTATACGAGAAAAGACCGAGTTAGGAATGGAGTAATCAGGGACTTAATTAAAGTAGCCCATCGAAGATAAGACGAGAGAAACAAGATCCCGATGGCTTGGCCATGTGAAAAGGAGAAGTGTGGACGCTCCAGTGATGAGATGTGAGAGGATCAACATCCCCAAAGGCAGAAGATGGAGGGGACGACTTAAGAAGAGTCGTCTTGACGAGGTGATTAGAGAGGACTTGAGATTTGTTAGTTTGACAGAGGACTTGACTCAGGATAGGAAGCTGTGGCAGGATAGGATTAAGATCTTAGATCGCAGAGAGTCGACCCCGTAGTTGTCTCTTGGTTGTTGTGGCGTAGTGCTAGTAGTGGTGTTTTCGTATGTTGTGTTTGTATGCAGGTTGTACTGCCTTCTCGGAAGAGACATCGTTTGCTTACCTCTGGGTGTTAAGGTATATTACCTTCCTCTGATGTATTGTTCTTTTGTACACAGCTTCAGCAACTGGTCTTTTTAATATATCTTAGTCATCCCTTATTTTGTGTCCTTAATTTTACCATTAAATGTTTCCACAAAATCTTTCATCTATAAATTATTTTTACAAATTTCTTTTTTGTGGGTCTCTTGGAATCAGCCTTTGTACAGGTAGGAATGCTGGTAGAGGTAAGCTTGTCTACAGCTGGAACTCCCCAGATCTCGTGAAAGTGGGACCCACACCGGGAGGTGGTGTTGTTGTTGTTGTGTATAGCATTAGATTAATAAGTATACATTAGGTGTGGGTAACAGATCGTGTATCCATTAGGTTAAGCGGTCAGCCCATTTAAAATAGAGCTAACAAAGGGTCGAGTTAATAATGGAATGAGCTGATAATGGGCTAGCCCATTAAAGCATATTAACGGGCCAGATCGAGCTAGTCCATTAACGACCCATTTTTTTTTAACCAACTTGACACACTAGTTTACATGTTCTAATTAATTAAGCTTATTACCAACACTTTGTATATAAAAATAATTATTATACATTGTTTTTTTTTTGCGCAAGTTTGTTCCGTTTTTAAACGGGCCTAAAGCGGGTCGGCCTATGCCCGTTTATTAGCTTGGTTGTGTATACTCTAACTTTGAATTTGGATGATGGTTTAATTTGATTGGAAAATCATAGAGACGTTAGTTGGAAAATTAACTTACCAAACACACTACTTAGATGATAATGGGGGGGCCATGGACGGGTCGGGTTTATTTTGCCCATAACCCAACCCAAACCATTAACAAATGTGCTAGGCACGGGCTGACCCATTTAGTTAATGGGTTGGCCCAATTTGGCCCAACCCTGTCCGTTGCCCAGCCCTAGTATACATATAATAACTACAAAAATAAATAAATAATATACTATGTACACATTAGTTTATCATTAAAATACGATCCATGAAAAAAAAATGCATGGACATATAATATCTATAATCAACAATACATCCTAAATATAGTTAATTTTATATTACACAAATTATTAACATAACCAATATTAATATTCCTACTCCTCCCCACTCCATTCTACTCCTTCTCATTCCTCCATATAATTAATAAATCACTTATATCCGCTCCTTCTCACTCCATTCAATTACATTTCTTTCCATTCTACACTTGTCATTTACCCACGAAAAGAACAGGACTGTTAAGCTGTTACAGGTTGTTATAGGTTGTTACTGGTTGTTATG
>JACYFF010031952.1:15933132-15991961 GCA_017589665.1 Selenicereus undatus | reverse complement strand
CCAAAGACAGTTTTAGGCAACCTACGACTATTTTTTTTGTGGGCAAAATGTAGTTATGTATATGTTATACACGCACACGTGCTGATTGGAAAACATGATCGTAACATAGGCATGTTTTTTTGTGGAAAATGTTGGCTCCTACTCCATACCGCTCTATTCCACTCCTTCCTATTCCTGCAAGAAAAAAAACTAATCTTCCCCACTCCAATCTACTCCTTCTCACTCTGTTCCCCTTCTTCTCGTACCACAACCACAATTTGCCCACAAAAAAAATAGTCGTAGGTTGCCTAAAACTGTCTTTGGAAACAACATTTTGACCAAGTTAGTATATTAATCAGTTAATTTTTAATGTTCAGTGACATCATGTTTGGATTAGCAAATCAAGTAGCATTTATCATTTCAAGTAATATTTTTGAAAAGCTAATAATAGTAGTTTTTGCCATTTAAAAATGGTGTTTCATATTTTTAGGCAAAAAATACCCTTTAAAAATTTACATTAATCAGGTAATGCATCAACTAATTTTATCGAATGTATATGCTTCAACTCCCCATCTAAGCAATCATCTGTTAACATCTAAATTAGAGTCACTATCAATTACCTAAACTGTTATCTGCTATTTGAGCTACTATCCGCTACGTGCGTAGCTAATTTTACTGACCATGACCTAAATTTTTTAAAGAAGCCCTAAGAAAGGACTTTAATCTCACATAAAATATAATCTACATGCCTGTTCTTTTTGTTGGGGAATATGAGTTAGTAAATAAGTGAAATTAATTGAGATTGGTGGAAGTCCGTTGAAGTCGGTTAAAGTGAATATTTTTTTATTGAAGTAGATTGAAGTGGGTTGACATTGTTTGAAGTAAGTTGAAGTGGGTTGAAGTAGATTGAAGTGGGTAAATTTTTTTTATTTGATGGGTAGAAGTTGGTTAAAATAGTAAAAAATTATTAAAATTAGTTAAAGTTGATTAAAATTTATTAAAGTGAGTATTTTTTTATTGAAATTGATAAAATAAATTAAAATAAATTAACGTAAATTGAAGTTAATTGAGTCCGATAAATCAGAATTTACTAATGAAAAGAAGAGGGCCTACATGTAATGGGTAGTTTACAATCTTGCATATAATGGATATGTCGACTGGGGGGGGGGGGGGAGAAAGAAAAACGAAAAAGAGAGTCAGTCGTTGCATACGGAAGACTAGACAAGTCAATGTTCCTTGGACAACTCTACAATACAGAAATTCGAGAGAGAGAGAGAGAGAGAGAGAGAGAGAGAGAGAGAGAGTACTGCACAAGTATAGGGAAGAGTACAGAAGAGCTTCAATGGATTCAAGATCCAGGGAAGTCAGCAAGCGATTGAGGAAATTGTTACCGTAATTGCTCCGCTTCTCTTTGGAAAATTTTTTATTCGTAATCTTAGCAGCAAAGCAAACAACAGAAGCGGCAAAAATCATATTTAGAGAGAGGGATATAGTGGAAGATTATAGCTTTGAACCTGGTCATGATCTGGAAATTTCGTGGGCGAAATTTGGAGCATTTGATATTGGCACCAAATCTCCCATTTCTTTTATGGGATTTTCCTCCTACTTCTCTGGGTATCTGTAATCGAGATTGAAGGGCATCTAATTAGGGTTTTTGGGCTTTCAGTATGACCCGCCCTTTTTGATGGGTCAGGTTAGAATTGGGAAAATAACTGAAAGATTTTGGAGATTTCATCTTTGAGCTTTGAGGATTTTAACTTTTTTGTTTGTTCTAGTGTTTGGGTTTTGATGAAATGGATGAAAATGCAGCAGCTTTGCCCACAGCTGTGAATGCAGTGCAAGCTTTGGGAAGGGGTTTTGATGTTAACTTTGATACAAGGTTGTTGTATTGTAAAGGGGTGGCTGGTTCTAGGATAATTCAAATTGATGAAGAACCTACTAGGGATTTGTGGTTGTATGACAATTTGGTTGTCCCAAATGTTTCTAGAGATATCAAGAGCTCCCCCGGTGAGCGTCGGCGTGAGAGTTCTGGCATCTGCAGTTATGATGAGGTAATGTTCTAACTCTCTTCTGTCTTGCTATGTTGTGATGCTTATTCATGTTAGTGGTTGGTGAATCCTAGACGGTCAATTAAGTATATATATATTTTTTAGTAGTTTTAGCAGGTTAGTCTGTATGTTAGTTGTCAGCTTGATTGATTGAACTACTATGTGGTTTAGGGGTTTCTTACTGTTTCAATGTATGTCTATCGAACGCCCGACAGTTATATTCAAGACGGTTTGTCTGATCTTAGTGTATATGGTATAGAGTGCTTTTTAGCCGTATGAGGTCTTCAGAGAGTTCTTACTGACCTTTCTTGTAAAATCCTATGCACTTGAATATGAATATGCCAAGGCATCTGCTGGAGTTCCGGTAGCTTAGCTATTACTTATGATGCCTTTAGACCTTTATGAGGCATCGAGTTATGCTGTCTGTGAGCTTGGCCTAATTAGTTGATGCATTGATTAATCTCTTTTCCTAATGTGGACTACTGAGTATTCAACATCTGTATATGATGCTGGCGAAAGGCCATGGAATTTATTCTATTTTGATTAAAAGCCTCAGTGCCAAGATTCTAGTGAACAAAAACCCATAATGTTCTAAAGTCTGGAATTTATTCTTTGAGTGCTTGAGAGTGTCATCCAATCTTTTTCTTGTTTCACATCGTTGTATGGCAGTGCATTGACCAAAATGCATTATCCTGTTTAGTATTAGTGTCCTTGCAATGCCTTATTAGGATGAATAAGAAAACTTTGTGGTATATTTGGTTGAACTGTTTGTTTAAAGGATGGTAGGGGCATATCAATTTGCATTGTAGGGTAAGAAAAGGCTTGGGATAGCCAGGTCTATTGGGGTGAAAGGGGGGGGGGGACTCCATCTCGATTGAGATTTGCGATATGGTGGTTCCAATTTGGCTAGCTGGGATGGTCTCTTTACCAGTAAGGGAAATTGAAGCCCATAGTGATGGTTTGCCCTTGTGCATCTCAAAAATAATGATTTGCATGCATTTATTTTTTGTATAGACATGCTTTTCCTCTGTGAGCATTAAGGAAATGCCTACTTGTGCATTAAGGTTTTCTGTGGAAAGTTAAAGAACCCTGAATTACAAGATAAAGTGATCATTCCCGAAGGACTTCCATGCTCAAGGAAATCTTACCCATATGTTGGCTATATGAATCTAGATTTAGCTAATGAACAGTACAATAAGTGTTTAACTATAACTGTTTTAGCTAACTTGGAAATATGTGCTTCCTGTACATCTAGATTTAGGAAAATGCTCTGGAAGAATGGTAAAATCTTGATACTAGGTGTTCAGGCACAGCTATGGCCTAGTTTATTAATCGTAGTCAAGAGCAAGTCTAAATGTTGGAGATAGCTTTGAATTCCTGAACTAGATAAAGCTGATGTGTCCTTTAAATTAAAATCATGCTCAAAGGATAGCAAAGCAGGAGAACATGATGGTTAGTACTTAGTAAGCTGTCAAGAAAAGCTTTGCTTCTCAAATCGGACAAGATTGAAGTCTTTGGCTGGCCGTTACAAGCATCTTCAAAGGGAGCTCTATAGCTCAATCTATTGCTTGGGTGAATTTATTTGGCTATTTGGACTGAGCAGCAAGATTCTAATCTGATTAAAATAAGGAAAACCATGATGCCTCATGTGGTACAGAGATTGATATTCATTACCCACCAAGACGCAAGACCACAGAATCTGTTTGGTGGTGGAGATTACATGCATCGCTCAAAGACTGCTTTGTTATTCTTTATGTTTATTAGCTAATTGACTTGCACAGACAGAACACTGTATCATAAAGAAAGAGAGGAAGAGTGCACAGACGTGTAAGGCAGGAAGGAATTGATGGTTAATGTACCGTGTTCATGTACTTGCTTGGCGTGCTATGAATGAAGGTATGGCAACTGTAAACGTGAGCATGGATTGCACTTAAGTGTGTTGGTGCAAGCATCAGCATGACAAAAGGGAGTGAACGATTGCTTCATCCTCATAGACATATTGAAAGAGACTGAGAGCTTTTTCTATTAACTTTTCTGTTGTTTTGCTGTGTAGTATCTTTAATGTGAAGATATGCAGCTCCATGTGAAAAAGACTGCAAGTGAGCATCATGTTGCTAAGACATATGAACATAGGAGTCGCTGGGCTTATATCTCACAATTTATGGATTCATGTGTATGTAGGAAGAACTGGAGTTTGGCTGGCCCGCACTATCTGATGCTAGTAGCAGAACCAAATTCTAGTTTGTTTCTTCTTGTAGAACTGGGTTGTGACATTGCTAAATTAGCAGTAGTATTTATATAGTTTTTTAAAAAATCATTGTCCATGTTTGTCGATCACGGAAGGGTCTGTTTTCCTTGCTATGAGTTGTGCGTGTTGTTATTCTTAATTGACCCCTTTTTTGCATTTTTAAAAATTTTTGCTATTCTAACATATCTTTCTTGATATATGGCGTCAGATGGTAGAGTACTTCAATAAAAAGGCAAGTCTATCAGGCAAAGTCCCTCTTGGAAGCTTCAATTATGCATTTAGTTTTACTGGTTCAAAGCATGTTGATGCTGCAGCCACTAAAACCCTCTCAGTTGATGCACTTGTTATCCCACTTGCCAAGGTTCACCTCAGTACGTCTGTGTTGGTACTAAATGACAATGTAGTAAGGGCTGTCCCTACTACATGGGACCCGCCTGCACTGGCCAGGTATAGACTTTAACTGCAATCTTGCTTCCTCTGTTGAGCTAACCAGAATATGTGGGATACCGTCAAATTGCCTGTGAGTTATGATGTTTGTTGCTTTTGTTTTTTTTGGGCAGTTTTATAGAAAACTTTGGGACCCATGTTATTACATCAGTCACGATTGGTGGTAAAGATGTAATTTTTGTTAGACAGCATCAATCATCATCTTTATCGGCGTTAGAAATGAAAAACTACATTCAGGACATTGGAAACCAGA
This sequence comes from Selenicereus undatus, assembly GCA_017589665.1. Taxonomy (NCBI): domain Eukaryota; kingdom Viridiplantae; phylum Streptophyta; class Magnoliopsida; order Caryophyllales; family Cactaceae; genus Selenicereus; species Selenicereus undatus. Next base: position 15,986,986 of record JACYFF010031952.1, on the reverse strand, counting down.
GGTTTATGGATGCAGAAAGTCATGCCAGTTCAGGTCCAATTAAAATAAAGGATAAGGCTAGTCTCACTATGTTTCTGCTTCTTTTTTTTTTGGGGTCCTTTCAGCAAGTCAAGTCAAAAGAATTAACCCAATTTGTAAATTATTACAGAGTGGAGATTCTGGCCTCTTTAACAGCCAAGGAGTGTACCCTCAACCAACGGGTGTGCCATCTCTCTGTGGAAAAGAAGTAAGATTGATTTTGAACTTCATTTGTTCATTGTGGAAGGCATAGAGCTTAGCCATGGAGTTTTCAATGGCTGAAGATATGAGTCAAATGACCCCTTTGTACTTTCTGATTCTGTGAATCATGATGGTAGACGTGCTAGATTTGCTCTGTTACTGCTTGCTATGCTACTCGTAGTACTTTGATGTAGTGCGGTTAACTGTTAATGCTATTGAAAATCTGAATCGTTGCTGATGCAGGACATTACTGTCATTTTTAGGCGGAGGGGTGGAGATGATCTGGAGCACAGTCACACTCATTGGGCTAGGACTGTGTCCTCTTCTCCTGACATTATTGAGATGACATTTGTGCCCATCACTGATCTCATTGAAGATTTAGTGAAAAGACAACATCTTGCCCGTGCGATTAATCTTTATCTGGAATGTACGCTGTTTTGTATTTATCAAAATCCTGTGTGTGCAGAAATGACATGGAATTTAGTTGCAATTAAAATTTTTCTTTAATTTCTATTTGTAGACAAGCCTCAGATTGAAGAGCTGAGATATTTTCTGGAGTTTCAAATACCCAGGGTATGGGCCCCTGTGCGGGATAGACTTCCCGGGCATCAAAGGAAGGAGCCTATGTGTCCATCTTTGCAATTCAGCTTGATGGGTCAAAAGCTTTATGTCAGCCAAGAGCAGGTATCTAATTACAGACTTTTGCTGTTCAAATTCTTCAGTTCATCTCAGATGCTAATTTTGAGCTCTTGAAACTCTGATGTGAAATGGATGTTTGCAATTTAATATGTGGGCAAAATGATTAAAATTTCTCAGAAATGAGCTAGTGAGAGACCTGGACATGTGCATATCACCCACTAGGATTTTGTGTAGCTTAGACCTATCCAACGCGTAGCGGGGCCCTCATCTTTGTCCTCGTAGAATCTTGTGGTCTCTTTGAAAGTACTTGATGGAAATAGACATTAATGTCCTTGAATCGTGTCCAAGGATCATGGCAACATTTTGTATCAGGTTAATTGGTCAAATAATGTGTTGTTGGTTATATACTTTTATTCTTTCAGTCTTGCCAGTGGTAAAAGGGGAAAGTGAATGTCTTCCTTCCATTTCATTTTGAGCTTGATGAGATTGCATGGATATTAGGCATTTGTCTCAGAAATGGACCTACTCGATGATATGTCGACTGTGTTTACTTCTCATACCCATGTCATACATATACATATACAGGTTTCTGTAGGGCGGAAACCAGTCACAGGATTGAGATTATTCTTAGAAGGGCCCAAACAGAACAGGTTGAGCATACATCTACAACACTTGGCATCCCTGCCAAAAATCCTCCTTCCATACTGGGACACACAAGTCGCAATTGGTGCTCCCAAGTGGCAGGGACCCGAGGAACAAGATAGCCGATGGTTTGAACCCGTGAAATGGAAGAACTTCTCTCATGTGAGCACCGCTCCCATTGAGAGTCCGGAAACATTTGCAGGTGAAGCCGGTGTCCACATTGTCACAGGTGCTCAGCTTGGAGTCTGGGATTTTGGGTCGAGAAATGTCTTGCACATGAAGCTCCTGTACTCTAGGCTTCCAGGATGTACAATAAGGAGATCATTGTGGGATCATTCACCCACCAGGGAACTCAGTAAAGCGAGTATTTCAGGAAGCAGTGCAGGTTCAGGTGATTCAAGCTCGGGTTCAACAGAAAGCTCCTGTGGTAACAAGTTGGTCAAGTTTGTTGACATGTCAGAAATGACCAAGGGGCCGGAAAACTCTCCAGGGCATTGGTTGGTGACAGGCGGAAAACTCGGCGTGGAGAAAGGCAAGATTGTTCTTAGGGTGAAGTATTCCTTGCTGAATTATTGATTTGTTGGTGTCAAGAAATTTGTGCAGCTGTGAGTTTCTAATCTGGGAATGCGTTGGATTTCTTTCGATGTTTGCTGGATGTGGGTCATTCTGCTTGTATACTCTGATGATTAGGAAATGGATGTGAATTTTCCAATTTTGGTGCTCAGTTATTCTCTCGTTTAGGGTTCTGGTGTAAAGTTCGTAGATGATGCTTATTCTGTTTCTAGATGGCAGCTCTTTTGGGTTTGAGTTTTTTTTTTTTTTTTCTCTGTATTGGTTTTTGCAACAGTCACTCTATGGATTGTGAATAGGGTAAGGGCTAAGGTTTATGTGAGAGATTATATACCCCTCCAAAGGACAGACAGTGAGGAACCAGTGAATCATATTAGGTGGTGGTTTTGTTAAACTAGCCCGTCTTTTTCGCATCTATGTTCTGTAGCTTCAATTTTGTATGACTATCAGCCAAGTCGGAGGCAGAGCTTTGCCCTAGACTCCAATGACAAATTGGTTCATACTCTATTAAACCCAATGAAATGGAGATTCGAATTCCATTGAAGGTAGGGGAAAATGTTTCTTTAGTAGCGCGAGGATTGCAATCTTCTTTTTTTTTTTTGAGTTGGTGATTATTAATAAGTTTCTAAGAAGCTGACGATATGAGACAGTCAGACCTCGGAAAATAACTAGTTAACTACAAACAGATACACCACCTCTGGGCTAAAATGACAGAAACCACTTAATACAACAATCGACTCCTTAACTCATGAAACCACTTAATAAAAAGCATCTCAAGGAGCACACACCACGAGTCTATTCGATTGTCAAAATAAGGACCTGCCTCCACCATAATGACCTACCAACCAGCAACCACCCCATCGACCTTATATTCAACTCTAAGAGCAAGCAGAAGCTCGAAATTTCTTGCTATTCCTCAGGTTGTTGGAAGTCTGATATTTCTTGTTACTCCTTACGTTATACTTCGTTGTCTCAATTACTAGTTGCTCATGACCAACAACTTTCAAACCTGCAGCCTTAAACACTTCCCATATGGCACGAGCCTTTTGTGAAGTGGAATTTGTGATATGACTGTCACCATGCTCCACAGCCCTGTTTTTGTTGGGGGGGGGGGGGGCCCCCCCCCCCCGCCATTCCTTTGCGTTGTTGACACATACCACCTCCACTTCATCAAAGTTTTTCGGCTGGTTATTTGGGGGACTTTCAGCTCCTTCACTGGCTAAACGTTAAGTCTTTTGTGCATTAATTTGGCACCTTCCTTTCCAATGAAGATGATCAGTCATTGTTCTGCTGTTTGAAATTTGATCTTCTATTTAAGGAAGATTGCAATCTTATAATCCATTCATTAAACATTAGAGATTTTATGTCGTCAAAGAATTTACCATTGATGATACTATTAGTTCTTAAACAAATAAATAAAAAGAAGTCTTGCTATAATCCTGAATGGGTGGGCTGTAAAATCCTCCTTCAACTACATAAGATCTCGATCTAAGATACAAATGTTGATATGTTTCCGATAATGGGCTTCTAGGCCCAGTGCTTCAAATCCACTCCCTTGGTCAATACTCACCACCTCCTGGTGCACCTTGGATGGTTCCGCTTGGAGGGGGGCCTTTTACCTATAATATGTATATCATACTCCTGGGAGCATATACTCCCAAGAGCCATGTCATCAAATATATATTAAAAAATTAATATATGATAAATACACAGGTGAAAAATATATCTACGTGGACAATAAGAGCATGTACTCCCGGGAGCATATAAGAAATTGCCTTTACCCACCCCTCCCCCCCCCCTCAACCAAAAAAAGAAAAAAAAAAGCAAAAAAGGGTGAGTTGCTCTATATATATTGATTGAAGTCACAGGCCACATGGCTTTGAACATGCATGTTATCGACTACTGTGGAATGATTTTGGGATGAAAAACATGAGCTCGAAATCAATATAAAAAATTTAACCCCACAATAAAGTGGGTTGCTTTTTGGTTCGTACTCATTCCCAAATAATTAAGTTAGGCAAGGCACATTAAATTCCTTCAATTTAAAGTTTATAACTTTACAACTCCTAATTTCAAATTACAATGGTTTACACTCCTTGCAACTCACGCCTATTTGTTACAAATGAAACAAGTAGGACTTTAGTTGTGTAACATATAAGGCCTCATTAGTACTTCACACGAGATGAGGTGCATTGCACGGTGTATTAAGTAGGTTTTCCCTCACATTGACAAATTAAGCTATTTCTCTTCATGGCTATAATCGAATATTAATTCAAATGGTCACTAATGGATGTAAAACTTCTTCAATATCCCATTCTGGGGTCGAAAAATAGTTTCTAAAATGCTAAAGGAATATAAGTTCTAAAACTTGTGGTTAAGAAAATGAATAAATGATTTATCCCCTTAAATCTTAGCGTAGTATTTCACAAACTTTTATATCATTTTATTTATCGAATATATCTTAGGATATTAAAGTGATAGTTAGTCTAAAACTATGAAAGACATGTTAATTAATTTTGGAATGAATTCTCTAAGCCTTGATTTTGTTCAACGCCCAATTAAGACAAATTAACAGAAGTGAATACTCTATCCATTCAAAAAACAATATTCTATTTTACATCCAAAAAAAAAACAATATTCTATTTGATCTTATACGTAGTTCAAGATGGGAAAACTATTATAAGCCCGTTATTTTTGAATTCAAAAGTGAAGCACTTTTAAAACAATGTAACAATTACGCTATTTATATTTTGAATTCAAAAATGTAACTTTAAATGTCAATTTTTCTACAATTATTTTTGAATTAAAAAAAGAATAGTTTAAAAAATTATAAATTAGGGAATTAATTTTTACAAAAAATGGGCATTAGTTTTACATATCAAAGAAAAAAGAGGCATTATATTTAAAAGAGATTTTGGAAGTCAATAATATGACCTTTGGGGCATTTAGACGAAAATAATCCGACCTTTAGAATTAGTGGACAGCAAGCCAACCTTTAAGGATATTTATTTTCAAAATATCAATTTCAAGACAATGACACTTTGATTAGCTAACTTGATTATATGCTAGCATATTTATGATATGTGGAGGATGATGCAGGAAAAATGGATGAAAATATATAAACCATGCTTAATAAATAAGTTGACACCTCTTCGATTAGTGAATAAAAATGTCTGTGACTCGATTCTGTTACAAGTAAAATAAACAACTCTAAAATTTAGAAAGTAATAATGTGATAACTTACTATTCGACCTAAATGGCAGTGATTGAAAAGGTGAAGGACAATATATAATTAACATGTGATTAATAAATAAGTTACAACATCGCCAAATTGACAAGCCAAAATTCTATTAATTTAAAATTGATATATTGAAAATAAATACCCTTAAAATTAGTTTGTCGTCATTGAGCACTAATTTTAAAGGTCATATTATTCTCGTCAAAATATTCTACCTCTAAATAGATGAAAATGGAGTGCTCGAAATTTTTTGTTTTTACATGCTAAAATGGGCCACTCAGTACGCCCCACCTCAATGAATGTAATGGCCTGATGGAGTAGCAGCATATTTAAGAGAAAAGCATAGCATTTGACATTGAGCCAAAATCCAGCTTTCATGGCCATATATGCATTGCATATATGGCACGTACGCACGTCCGTGATGCAACTCTCATTCAATGCTCCCGACGCTAAAGTTTCCGTCCCTTCCACTGACGGCCATCCCATTTTGGGTTCAATCTCATTGATGGTTTGCTTCACCAACGCACAAATGAAGCTTCCTTGACGTAAGGGCAGCATTTGCTGTCCCGCTTTTCTTAATTATCTGGGCGGGCCGCCCCCCCCCCCCCCCCCCCCGCCCCCCCGATGTGGCAGTGACCACCGAGTTTGATTGAGAGAGATCATTTTATTTAAACAAATCATGAAATTTGTATATGCATGTATAAAATTGTCAAAATGTAAAAAAGCTAGGAACGTTTTCAATCAAAAAACAATTTTTCAAATTTGTGAAGCCCTATCGGAAAATTGGCGTAGTTTTATACTTGCCGCTGTTACTTATGAATGGGAGTGGTTGGGTAATTTATAAAGTGGCTCGGGTTGAATTATGGCAAGTCAGTTAACGATTTGGACCAGATCTGGTCTTTTGTGTAAACAAATGGGTCAAATCGGGTTGGGTCGGTTCATGGATGATCCGCTTTTGGCATCTTTTGAAATGGAATAAACTTGTTCAAAAAAATTATGAATCATAATCATTGTCATGTATAAAGCGTTAGCAATAATGTTAACTAATTGTAGCATGTAAATTAGTATGACAAGTAGGTTGAAAAAGCAATGGTTCATTAAACGGACCGTTAATGAGCCGACCCAGTTTGACCAGTGTATATGCTTTTATGGGCCGGTCCACTATTGACTAAATCCATCATTAATCTGGCTCTTTATTAACCCTATTTTAAATTAGTGAATTTATTTAGTCTAATAAATACTCAATCCGTTATCTATCACTACGATTATTTTTGATTTTATAGCACAAGTGTAACAGCAAACAACTACCCCCCACCTAATTTATAATATTCTGATTTTGTTCATGTTGGTGAGGTGTGTGCTCGTGGATCTTCGCTATGCTTTTCAGAGGGACCCTTCCGTTGTAGTTCATAGATTTATGCATGATGGTACCGATAGGGTTGCGAATCTCAAAGATATGTTGACTCTAGTATGTGTTTTCCCACTGAATGTACATGACAATGATAAGCGAAACTAGATAATACAAATTACTGAATAATGCTAATTTGAGTTGTAACTCTATATTAACCTAAATATAGATCACTGAAAATAAACACTCTGAAAGTATAAAACAGTTGGAAGTATTATGTAAGCACATGTTAATTATAGTGAATAGCCCCAAAGTACATATTATACCGGCCAATTTTTTTAAAATTTTAGGTATATTGTAGTATTTTTATTTTATCATTATCAATTATGTTTGTGCATCAAGAAAGGTCATTTACATCAACAAAAGATTTTTTTCCCCTAAATTTTCACTTGTAACTTATAATTAAAGTAGGAATTTCTTTTAATAAAAGTTATTAATAAATATGAATCAACGTGAAACTTATATATATATATATATATATATGTGTGTGTGTGTGTGTGTGTGTGTGTGTGTGTGTGTGAAGAGAGAGAGAGAGAGAGAGAGAGAGAGAGAGAGGGAGACAGAGAGAGATTAAGAAAATCCTTTAATTGTAATAACTCACAGAAAGATGAACATCGCCATTATAAAGAAGTGAGGTAGTAGGCCGGTTTGATTAATGGCATACGGCACTTGTCTATGTGAGTAAAAAATAAGCACCCAATTGCCGTACCCTTATCATAGACATACATTGATCCACAAAATATTGGTTGAAAAAACTTCTTACAAATACTCGTTGTGATATTCTTAAAATAAATGTGCAAATTTCTAACTAGTTATATATAGGCATTGGTTGATGAATTAAATTTAAAAAAAAAACAAATTTTAACACAATCTAAAATCTTTCAAACTTATTGTTCTGTTAATGTATTCATGTATAATTAACATATAAAACTCATTATATACATATATATATATATATATATATATATATATAATTTGTATTAGTATAAATTTCATCATATATAATTTCAAATAAAAACATTAATATACAATACATCTAAATAAAAGAATAAGTGAATCCATTGTCATGGAAGAAAAGTAATCAAACTACCATTACACATTTATGTTAGACTTTTGTACACGACACTAGTGACTCACATGTCAATATGTCATTGACATTTATTGAACGTAGTTGGGAAAACCTCAAATATGAATTAATGAATCTGATATATAGAGTGCCGTGGAGATCGCGCCAACTGTGGAGCCAACATATGCACTTGCCAACAAATGAGCTCATGATGAATGAAATTTCACAGTACAATTTATATTTGTGTGTCTATTATTTGTAAATATAATTGTACGAATATTGTAGGATCATCAAATATCTAGACCTACGTGTGTGCCCTAAATTAAAGTGATTGCTGCAATTTGTGGTAGTTGAACTATTTTCGTTTTACGGTGGGACCTTTCAGTTAGACATGGTGAGGCCCAGCAGATCAATCACCTTCCAACACGTAGTTAAATTAGCCGACTAGTTGGAAATCTGCACGACTGCTATCACGTGCAGACAATGTGCCTGCCATCACGTAGCGGTAGTCTTCATCTTTGGTGCTCTCAGTCTGTGTCTGGACTGTAGCCCTTACTTTATATCTTTGAAGAATTTGCATTTAGTTGGACTGAAAGTCTGAAACCCTTCCTGGCCACTTGTCTATGAGGTATTGAGGGGAGATATGGTGGTTGACTAGTTGAATTTATAACACTTCAAAAAATTGATTATAGATAATACGTTAGAATAAGGGTGGGTAATGGATCAAATCACATTAGATTGAATGGATTGATAAATTCTAAAATACGAATGTTAATAAAATATTAAAGTTCGATTTAATAATAGGTTAGGTTAATAATAAGTCGATCCATTTAGAATAATTAATATATTAATAAGTTAGACAGGTTGGCCCATTGATAGCCTGGTTAATGATTCAATATTTTTTTTAACATCCTTTTGTAGTATTAATTTGCACGCTAAACTTTTTTTTTTTTTGTAAGAAAGGTAAGCAGTAAAATCTAGGCAGCTCTTCTCTCAAGGGTTCTCCCTAAATTATCATCATAGAGGATAGAAAGAAGGTCCATGTATGGGACTACGTACATTTCAAACAACATTGGAATGTAAGGAGTGATCAAACTTTGTCAGTCAATCAGCTGCGCAATTACCCTTTCTAAAAATATGATGAATAATAACCTTGTTACATTATTTAGTGTAAGCTAATATATCTTGTACGAGTACTTCAATTTCCCATGGGGATTGAATATGTCCTTGAATTGCTTGGATGAGAATTTTGTTATCTCCTTCAATTTGAATATGAGTGAAACCTGTTTGGACTGCTTCTTTAATACTATTATGCATTGTTGTTGCTTCTGCTACTAAGATTGATGATCTTCCCAAATTGAATGCTGAATCTTGGATGAACTTTTCTTCTTAGTCACGGATGATGAATCCTCCTGCTGTACCTTGTGATGATTTGGATCCATCAAAAATTGATTTTGATGAACCCCCTTCGTGGCTTCTTCCATGCTATCCAATATGTCTTCTTTCGATTGGTGGTTGAGATAATTGGGTTTGGTAGTTGAATTGAATGTGTGAGATTGTGCCTAATGTGCCATTCAGCAGTAGTTTTTTTGGCTATGATCAATGTTATTCCTGGGTTGGGCGTTTTATTGCGAAACACCATATTGTTCCTTATTTTCCATATACTCCATAGTAGGGCAACTAATCTATCCATTTTAACTGCAGAACCGGCAGCTCTAACGTTACTAAGTATTTGTAGTATACCAATTTGTAAGTCGAATTGGGGGGTCATGTTAAGCTAATTGTGAGAAACTGCTAATTTCCAACAATCCTGTGACACAGCATATCCCAAAAACAAATGGGTTGTATCTTCAGTCGTTGTGTGACAACAAGGGCAATGAGAATCAATAGGCATGCCTCTTTGAGCCAAGGTCCCTCTCGTAGGCAGCAATGCATGACAAATTTGCCAAAGAAAACATTTTAACTTTGGCATAACGACCCTGTTTGTCAAACAACTGTTAGTTGTTAGCTGTTTGTATTAGCTGTTAGCTATTAACTGTTTGTTGAAAAACTGTTTGGTAAAATTAGTTGTTTCTAAAAAAGTTATGAGATAAAAAGCCAATTCTTCAAAAAGCTTATAGAATTAGCCTTTTCAAATTAGCTTTTTGGACCCAAAAAGTTTTTTTAAAAAGCTCTTTCACCAAACACCCAAATTAGCTTTTTTACTTGGTCAAAAAGCTAATTTTGATCAAAAAAGCTCTTTTTGGTCAAAAAGCTCTTCAAAAAACTGTTTGCCAAACAGGGGCAACATCTAAATTCCAAATCCATTTATATTCCTATACCGGTGGGTTAACTAGGTCTAGTCCATGTGCGGCTCAAGTCGCTGACTTAGTGGAAAACTGATCATTTTCAAAAAGTCCCCAACACACAGAGTCAGGAATAGAATTGATAGGGATAGAGGTTGCAAGAATCCACAGTAAGTGGAAAGAGTCAACTAATAAACTAAGTTGTGTCGTGTCCCATTCTTTGGTTGTCGTTATAAACTGTGATACCTTAAGAGATGCATCAATGAGGGAGAGGACCGTGATGTTGAGCAGATTGGCTAAGCTATCATTTGCACACCAGTTATCGAGCCAGAAGTTAATATTAACTCCATTACCCACTTTCCACCTTACTCCTTTCCTAAATTGTTGTCGATTATTAAAGATACACTTCCAAGCCCAGGAATCATGTTTTCTGGCTTTGAGAGCAAAGAAGTTAGCATCAATCTGGCATTTCACCTGCATTTGTTCCACCCACAAACCATGATCATGGAACAATTTTCAGGTTAATTTACTTAGAAAAGCACTATTAACTGCTTCCATTTTTCTGAGTCCAAAACCTCCAGCTTTCTTGGGTTGACAGATTTTGTCCCAGGAAACCATGTGTATCCCCTTATTTTCATGAGATTTTTTCCAAAAAAAATTTCTACTTATTTTATCTATCTGGCGGCCAGTTTCTTTAGGCAATTGAAAGAATTGCATTGTATGTGCAGGCATTGATTCGACATGAGATTGAATTAGTGTCACCCTTCCGGCCTTATAGACGTGTCTGGTCTTCCAAGTTTGCAATTTCACAGCTATTCTATTAACTAAGTCAGAAAAAGTTTTTGTTTTTGGTCGACCCTTAAAAACTGGACACCCAAGGTACTTGCCAAGATTGGCTTGATGCGTAATGTTAAAAATAGACGACACAATTTGCTTGTCATGAGCAGTGGCATTACTGGAGAATGTTAATGACGATTTATGGAAGTTAATGAGTTGGCCCGAGTTTCGACATAAATTACTCAGAACTGAACTTAACTCATGGCAAGATTCAAGATTAGTTCTGCAAAAAAGTAGACTATCATTGGCAAAAAGCAAGCATGGGATCTTAGCAGCTCGCGGTGAAAGCTCGAATCCAATCCCGCACTTTTTCCGACCAAGCGCCTTACGGAGGGTTGTGGTTAGAACTTCCATGCATAAGATGAAGAGATACGGGGATAGGGAGTCCCCTTGTCGAATACCTCTGGTAGGGAAAAAGAATCTGCATACATTGTCGTTGACAATGACCGAGTATAAAACAGTAGAAACACATGCCTTAATTAGGCCTACCCACTTGGAATGAAATCCCAAAATGCGTAAAGTATTAAATAGGAAATCCCATTCAACTCTATCATAAGCCTTTTCCATATCAAGCTTGGGTGCTACCCAAGCTTTTTTCCCTTTCATATTTTTGAATTTGTTCATGATTTCATGCGTAAGTAGCATGTTTTCATGGATGAAACGTTTAGCCACAAAGGCACTTTGGGTCGAGTCAATTATCTTTTCCAGAATTAGGCGCATCCGATTAGCAAGAATTTTTGAAATAAGTTTGTAAACGGTATTGCACAAGCTAATGGGTCGGAACTAAGCAGTGGTTGCTGGCTGGGTCACTTTCAGAATTAGTGCAATAAGTAGATGATTAATCTGTTTGAGTAATTTGTCGTCTTCAAAAAAGGATCTTACAGCCCGACAGGCATCATCGTTAATAATATGCCAGTGGTCTTGGAAAAAAGCCACTCCGAAGCCGTCAAGCCCTGGAGCTTTAAAGTTGTCCATTTGGAAAAGGGCTTCCTTTATTTCTGTTTCTTGAATGGGCTGTAATAAACTTTGATTATCTTCTGCAGTGACTAAATTAAGCATTTCCATATGAATATTAGAGGTTCCTGCCGGAGCTGATTTAAACCTAGCAGTAAAGTCAGCGGTAAACATTTTTTTCAATTTGTGCAGATTCATCAACCGAGACTCCTGAATTATCCTTAACTTTCGTAATCTTGGTTCGTGTCTTTCTTGCCTTCATGGACTGATGAAAATATCAGGAGTTTCTATCGTCGTTTACCAGCAAATCTTTTCTTGCAAACTTCCCCCAATATTTTTGATTAAAGAGGTGCATCTTTTCCTGTTGCTTTACAAGTCTGTAGTGCCAGTTATTTAATCGAGCACTATTTGGCTCATGGACTAACTTGGCTTCAACATGTAGAAGCTGGTCTGTATTCCTTTCTAGCTTATGCTTAAAATTTCCAAAAGTACTTTTACTCCATGATTTAAGGTCCAATTTGGTTTTTTTTCAGTTTCTATACTAACTGATACATAGAAGTGCCTTGCACTCTCGTTTCCAATTTTGTTTAACAATACTGTGCATTTCCTGGTAGTGAACCCAGGAGTGTTGGTATTTAAAATTCGTGTCTCTTCGAGGCAGATGCGTTGGCTCCGTATTGAGTAGCACAAAAGCATGATCGGAGCATGTAAAGGGGCCATTATTGACTATGTAGGAAGGAAATAGCTGTGCACAGTCCTTCCTAAGCAGAACTCTATCAAGTTTTTCATAAACGAGTTGGCCGTGTAGAATTTTTTTCCAAGTGAACACCCGCCCTTGGACATTAGCATCAATACTTCGAGTGTAATTCAAAAAATCATTAAGGCGTCATGTTCGAGAACTAGTTAAAGGAGCACCACCAATCTTATCAGAAGAACACAACATTTCATTAAAATCTCCTATTATACACCAAGGTAAGGTAATGGAGTTGCTGAGCTGATTAAGATGGTGCCAGAAAACGTCTTTATCTCTTTCCTACGCAGAAGCATAAATTGCTGTCAAAAGAAATTGTTTATTACTGTCTTTGTCAATAACATGACAATGGATTGCCCTATTGTCTTTTGCTATGACATTAAGATCGACATCAACAGAATTCCACAGACATCAAATTTCCCCCCCTGATTGACCATTGGTATTGTATCATACTGTGAAAATCCTAAATTTCTTATAATTAATTGCGTATTCTGTTCGTTAACCATAGTTTCAATTAGAAACAAAATGTCTGGCTTAATAGTATGATTAATAAATGCTATTTCCTGTCTCAATTGGTATTTTTCTGCACCCTGGACATTCCAGCAAATGACTTTCATGAAAAACAATTATGATTAAAGCGGTTCCAGTGCAGAGAGCGTTCATGCTGTATCATTTGATCCATATGATCGGTCGGTAAGATGGCCGTAAGAAGTAAGTTATAAAGCTTAATTCCACTCACCAGTAAAAATGTGGGGAAAATAATAATTTCATACAATATAAGGTCAGAGGTAACAATTACCCCATTCATCTCTGTAAAAAACCAAGAAGCTAGAATACAAGAAAACTGGGCAGCCACGTTGTTGGAAAAAATAAGAGTTCTCCTCTGGCCCCGTAAAACTACTTTGGCATAAAGGTTATTGCAACACATACAGTGTTGTCTCCAATCCACTGGAACTGGATATGGCAGCGCAAGGCTGAGACAGAAAGAAGCACATATAATCCCACAACCTCTGCCACCAAAAAAGGCAAAGAACAAGTACATAGCATCCAAAAAGAGGGCATACATAATGCAAGGCCAGTTCCTTACAAAAATTAAAGCCTACAGCAAAAGAGAAAACCAGATCGAGTTGGAGTTCGAATTGGATGCCTCAGTTAGCAACAAATGCATGTTGTTAACATGCTTGCCTTGACTTTGTAATGGGCACACTAAGGTAAACTCAAGTCCCCAAGGAGACCCCATCCTGGCATTATAGTAATTAACCTTAGGACCACGCCCAGAAACCCATAAAAGAAAAGTGGACATGGAGTTAGAGTGCTCCATTTTACTCATCTTAATGGATATCAGGCTTTCCAAATTACTCATCTTCATGTAACTAATTAAGACAGACACTTTTAGTTCCGCTGTTTGTCTATTGATCCAAATGATCGGTCAGTAACATGGTCTTGAGAATGACGTTAGACATACTCTATTCCACTCACCAGGGATAATGGCCATGGAAACAAAGCTGATATACTCCATTTCACTCAACATAAACACCAATGAAGATAACAAATTAACGTCATCATTTGTACACAAAAATTTCTGCATAATTTCAGTATAAACAATCAACAACCAAATTATCACTTTCTAGGCTATATTTGTGAATTGCTCTTTGCACACCAAATCACCTAGCTTTGGAGTATTATGCTTGCGCGGGTTGAATCCAGCAACACCTAGTGCTTCAAGGGCAATGCATAGCAAAAACCAGGACAAAGGAGATTCAATTGATCCATATGGACCATTCAGTAGACTGGCCTTGGGCCACAAGGTAGCAACCTTATGACCTCTCACCATAAACAAACCATGACAATAACAAGAGTATGACCTTAAACAAACCATGCTGAGCAAAACTTCAACAAAATTGCTTTGAACAAAGTCACTCACTGTAACAGATGAATTAGTAGAAATACAATCGAGAATGTACAAGTAGTAATAAAAAAACCAAATGGTGATTCTGGCTAAAATACATAATAATGATGTCAAAACAGCGTCCATTAAAAACGGCAAGGTGTGGGTCAGTCCACACATAAGACCTCAGAGCATTGAGTAAAATATGTATATGATGATCCATAGGATCGGTCGGAATAATGGCCTTAAGAATCAAGATAAGTGGCTTACTTTCACTCACCAATGCATAAATTTCAAAAAGGGAATACAAAGCATCCAACTTGAAAAAAACATTACAAATAACACAACCCCAGGTAGAGAATGAGAGAGAACGTACATCGTAGAACTCACAGTAGGATACATGAATAATCGTCACAACACCTAATTCTAGGGACTAAACACCACAAATAAGTTACTTCCAAGGTTACATCTTTCCCAAAATAAGTAGCTAGCAAGATACCCAAAAGAGCAATCATCCTAACGAGGTAGCAAATACTCAAGAAATCTATGGGCAGTGGGTAAACAACTAAGTAAATGATTATGAACGCACTGAATGCTTGTATACTAGAGTACACTCCACAAAATCAACTTGATGTTGTCAGAGACAAATAAAGACCAACGGACTCTTCATAGCCAGGGCTCAATGCATAAGCCTCAACCCAGAATTCAAATGCATAATTCAGATAAATATACACACCCCAACCATGTTGAACAAAATGCCCAAACAAAATTGAAATAACAAATTCATAGAAAGAGAAGCCTCGAAGCCGCAGGTTCACATGCATCGAAACTACAAATCGAAACCAATTCACTGGAAATTGGTTAAAAACTTTCCACAATGCTATGAGAAAAGAGAGACTGATGCATAATCGTCCCAAAAAGGTAAGGCCATGCATGATTTTCACAATTATAGTTTTCAATTGAATATCCCAATACCAAAAGGAAGTTAGCAGAGACATGAATCGAAGGTTGAAGATACAAGGAAAGAACCTTACAAGTTCAAAGGGCAACAAGCAAATTATGTAATCCGAGAACAGAATACTTACCTGAGCAACATAAGAGTGGCTCTGCTGGGAAAGTTCGGAACTGACGCGATTCCGGTCAGTGGCAAAGAGAGCAAACGTGAATCCGCAGGGCTGGGCACCATCCTTACTTGCCCGAAATTCTTGCCCATATCTGAGAGGCTGGGCTCCGGTATTGGGAGGATACAAGAGAAGATTACTCTTTCCAAACTTTTCTTTTACGAATATTGACAAATTGACGGCACAATGAAGAGCAGGGGTAGGCAAAAGTAATTTGAGAACAGGGGAAGGCAACTTTGGCAGTAAATTAGACTGAAGTAGATCTAGATTTCTTCGACTGGCCAACGAAATAGTTCGGGCATAATAGGAGAAGCTTGAATTGGGGGCAGATGAGCAGTAGAAGGCCAAATAGAGGTAGGATATGGTTTGGTTAGATCTGGGTTGGGAAGAAGGAGAGGGCAATGGGAATGAGTCAGGGATTCATGGCCAAGAAAAGGATCCAAAGACCATGTCTCTTGCTTTTCTCTCTCTAGAGGGGGCGATAGATGTTCATTTGCACACTACACTAACGACAACAACAATTCTCAATATGGGACCTGCTTATACGGGGTCTGGGGAGAGCAAGACGGAGGCAGCCCTACTTTTGCAGATACCTCTACCTACCAATATACCAATTCCAAGGGCCCATATAAAAAAAATTTGGAAAATATTTTAAAAGTTGAAACTTTTGCCAGTGAAAAGTAAAATATACATAAAATACTAAAATCAAGTAGCACTAAATACATATAAAAGTAACATATGAGAGGTAGATACTATATTTTAATAATCCGAGGTGCGATAATGATAATCCTCTCAAGATGAGCGCACTACTAGCTAGCATACAAAAAATAAGGCAAACACAAGTTATAATTAATAATAATAATAAAAATAAAAATAGAATACAACAATATTTCCTATCATCCAAAACCTAAAGGAATGCCAATAAGTAGCCATCCATTATCTACAACCTTATTCGTAGACCTCCACAAACCTCTGTGATCGCCTCATTCCACCTTTTCTTTGGTAACCTTCTACCTCTTCTACGTTCCGAAAAGTTAATCGTCTCACATCTCCTCATAGGTGCATCCATGCTCCTTCTTTTATTTTGCCTCTAAAGACTTCAACCCTAATCCTATCCAATCGCGTATGGTCACATATCCACTTAATCATTCTCATCTCATCTACTATCAACCTTTGAACTTGGGCCTTTTTTATTGACCAACATTCTAAGCCATACAACAAGGCTAGTTTCACTACCATATGATAAACTTTACGTTTTAATCTTATAGGGATCCTCTTATCGCAGAAGCATTATTCCATTTTTGTCATCTCACTGTTATACGTTGGTTAATGTTTTCGTCAATATCACCTTTCTTTTTAATGATCGAGCCAATATATTTGAACTTCTCAATCCTTGTTATTGCCACGCCACCAATAGTAACTTCTCCATTGCCTTCTTCTCCTCCACTGAAACCACATTATAAGTATTCAATTTTTTATCTACTTACTTTAAAATCTTTAAACTATAGGATATGTCTCTATCGCTCCAACTTATTGTTAACTCTATTTCTAAAGATTTACACACTATACTTAGTCAAAGTTGTTAAGAACACCATGTAAGTAACAATATGGTGTTATTACATGAATGCTCTATATGTGCTCCATCGAGGAAAGTAAATTCTAACTTCATAATGGATTGGTGGGCAAATTATTATATACACCTAAGAGTTTGTACTCTTATTACCACATAGATATATATTTTTCAACGTGCATTTATCATATAAGTGGTTCTTAACATATAGTTTGCTTACGTGACTTACGGACGGGCGTACATACTCCCGGGTATAAGATATACGCTTTGGATTGGTGTGCTGCGGTAGTCCCAACCCACTTTGTTAACTGTTCAACATTGACCTGACCTGATTTCCACAATTTCGCGCCCCTATACTTGAGTAATGAGATGGAGATGAGAGGGAACAAACTAATTGTCGTTCCTAATTTTTAGGAATAGGAATCGGAATCTATGCAACTGGGTCAATCCGAAATGCAGCAGGTGAACAGTCTGCCAATACTTGCCTACTTTGCGCCGCGTTTCAACTGACTAGAGCCGGAGCCACTAAGAGCACCTGCATTGCTAGGATTGTGAGCCAAAATTTATGCCCGCGGTCCAGAAAATGACATACAATGGTGATCCTTTCAGCTCGCCCCACGGTCCCGCTCGTGGCCATGATCCGCTCACCACCATTTTTTGTTTTCATTTTTTTGCCAAGCTTTAAACTTTTTTTTGAAAAAGTTTGACCAATGATATATTAGTAGTGGATTCCACAAAGTATTATTTTATTTGGTGATCTAAGTTGGTGATCAATGGGATGTAGAGAAGAAAGAAAAAATTGGCTTGTGGGATGATGTGGAGGGTGTGGACCCCGCTTATGATTCAAATTTTTGGATCACCAATGCAGATACTCTAACTATGGTGTAGTTGACACGTTAACTTTTTTGAAAAAAAAAAATTATATGTGGCAATTCTTCAAAAAACGTAAAACATATATATAGCATTTAGTTGCAGTATGCGTTACAGTGTGTTGCACAGCCAGTGGTCTCCGCGCTTCACTGCTTTTTTTCTCATGCCTTGGAGTTCGCGTGTTCGAGACATGTTCATGCTTGCATGTTTTAAAATTTTGGCCAGTTCAATTTTTTTCGTGCTTTGCATTTTTTTAAAATTTTTGGCAACTTAAATAATAAAACTATGTAAATGAGCTCTGACCGTCTGATATGATATTCATCAATTGGATATTCATCTTTTTATTTATTTATTGGGTATCCTTTAACTCTTATTTTAAATCGATTTCTGCAACCCATTTAAGAGAGAGTTACCCAAATGACTGAAAAAGGTTTTTGTAATAACAAATTGATGGAGCATTCGAGTTGAATTTAAGTGATTTTGCTTTAGCTATTTCTTATTTTGGTTGATCTAATTTATTCCAATTATTCACCACTAATTATGAGGGCGTATTGTAACCTAAAATAACTGAACTTTTCATAAGTTGAGGTTTCCATGGCAATAGTTGAAAGGATATTCTCTATGATAAAGCTTACCAAGGCCACGTTCCACAACAAAATATCATATGAGTTTTTAAATGACACTGTTTTTACTCATTCTAAGATTGATATTTTCAAAAATTTGCAACGATGACATTATACTTTACTTTCAAAACATGAGACCTCGTCAAGGATAACTTTCTTAAATATATAGCTATGTATTTATTTTCAGAACTTATGTTAAAGTTTATATTATATGTATTTTTAATCTCGACACTCCTTAGTTTCAATCTTGGCTACACCGCTGCCATTGACTGACAGTCCTCTTTTTCTGCTTGATAAAAGCCACTTTAGTTTCATCCATGACAAATTTCAAAGCCAGCTAGTTAGGGATGTGCCCAAAAAAACAAAACAAGCCTGAAAATCAAACTTGAAATTGAAAACCGAAAAGCCTGTTTTAAAAATCTTGGGAACAGATAGGAAAAAGCAAATTATTATATGCACCTGAGAGTATGTACTCCTATTGCCACATATATATATATTTTTCAATGTGTATTTGTCATATGAGTGGTTATTAACATATATTCTGCTTATGTGGCTTCCGGGAGTATATACTCCCAAGTGTATAATATAGATTTTGCTTCAATTACCCGACCTGAACCGGTTATATGTATTTTCTATGCCTAAATTCTACATTGATGCATTTGGTCTGTTGGTCAACATTATATTTCAAATGGGACTTCAAATGCACGGGTTCATGACTTGTTGAGCGTGCGTGGCACCACATGCTTAAATTTTTTTCGCATTGTGGAAATTTCAAAATATTGCTTTGCCCTTGAAAAAAAGAACAGTAACTTCAAATTTTAATTTGAATCCAAATATATGTGTTATTGCACTTAGTAATGCATTCTGTTTAGATATGGTCATGCTTTTAAGTCAAAACCATAGCAAATGGATCTGATCGTCAACAAATGGATCTTCTTTTACTTTTTTTTTTCTTGTCTATGGATAACAGTGTTGAAGTTCACTATTCAAATAGAAGTGAAATGAGTTTTCCGGTTACCCAACATAACGGGTAACCGAAAGTTTCAATCAGTTCAGAGCTGGGATATTCCCGAACCACAAATTTAGGGTAATTGAAGAAACATAACAAACAGATAATTGAACCTGATTGTGCACACCTCTAAAGCTAGTTGAGTTCCAAGGTGCTTGAATTAATTAATTTCAAAAATTAATTTTCATTCAATCTCAAGGTAAAGGCACGAAAATCCTGTTTTGTTTATAATCATTGAAAATAAGTGCATACTAAAAAATTAAAAAGCTTACAAATTACACAAAAACCAAGGGAAAAAAATTACATTTAGTCTTTATAAAACCCATGGAAGATTTGTTTTTATTAAAAAAACTATGATTCTCACGAAAAAGAATTATTTAGTCTTAAATAGTCTTGGTTTTAGCTTTGGGTATCATTTTGGAACAACTAAAACTATAATGGCTTGTTTGGTTCTATGTAATCGAAGTGGTAATGTAATTAAAATGGTAATAGTGATTTCATTACCATGTTTGGTTACCACTAAGGAATGTAATTAAGATTGCATTGTAATCACATTTACCTCAATCAATGCAATTTCAATTACTTGATTTTTCCTAAACAATTGTGATTGTATCCCTTTGAATCAAAGTGTATACAACTATAAACTATTATATTTAAAAACTTTCTCTTTCTTCTCCCCATTGTTTCTCCTCTACTCTCCCTCTCTTATTACTTTGACAGCATTTTTTAAAAATTTTAAAGCCCCACTCACCCCTCTCTCTCCTCTCCATATTAGATAAAGTTTAACCGAGACTATGTTCCTATTATTGTAACTATATTTTTATACGTTCTAGACATCATATCTCTCTCTCACGTCGTCATCATCATCATCTTATCTCTACTTGATAAACTTAAACAATATTACATTATTGTAATCTAGAAGAAATAGAATGAAGTAAGTCTCATGTGAAACATCGTAATCATGATGATAAGATATTAGATGATAGTTATCAACAATGCTACAAATAATTAAAATAGGCAAAATCAAAATGCGAATTGAATTGTAAGTACTTTACGTCACGTGTAAAATTAAGTACTATTTGTAGATGAATTCATTCCATTACACTTGTAAAAACTTTATAACCAAACATTGTAATGTAATTATTATCCCATTCCATTACACTAACAATTGCATTACATGATTCATTCCATTGCATAGTGATTGCATTACTTTCAACCAAACGCTACATAAGGATCTATATCAAAACGGTTCACGAAATTGGCAAATGAAATCGTAACTATTTAATTGGTTCCAATCTTGCATATCTTGAAACTATGCTCACCCTAGCGGAGAGAGGTGAGAATGTAAGAGAAGTAGGCCCTGTTCTTTTCGTGGGTCAATTCTAATATATCAACCTCAATCTACTTCAACCTACTTTCACTATTTTAACCAAGTTCAATTTATTACATAAAAAAAAACTTCAACTCGCCTCAACCCACTTCACCATTTTACCCACTCTAATTTACCTACGAAAAGGACAGGCCCATAGGCACCTACTTTACGTAAGGTTTGTGAACAAATAATAGAGGTTTATTATGCACTAGATGTTGAATACTTTTCCGATAATTATATGGATTATGTGGGGTGTTTTGTACCAACCACTCCTTGGATTTTCAGTATTAATTTATTCGACTCTATTTCTTTTTGTTGAGTTTTAACTACCTAGGGGTTCTATATTCTTGATTTTTAACTACCTTTTAATTTTTTTGTTTTCATACTTCTGACCCAAAAGTACTTTTGAAAATTAGAGAAAGACTCCAAATTTGGGTAAAATATGCAAATAAGCTACTTTTATGGGGGTTTTTTTAAGAAAATATATTTGTTTTAAATGATTAAACTTCTTATCATGACTTTACTAGCACTAGTTATCACAATCTATTACTTATATCCTAAATATTATATTTTCTATGGTTATAGGCCCACCATACTTGGCAAAATAATTAAAGTTTAGTTAGAGAGTTTTGACTATTACCTAAACTTAGTCGGCATTGGACCCTAACACTCCTCTAACTTCCAATTTACAAAGGTTGCTAATCTCAACCACACCTTCTTTAAAACAGGCACAACACAAGTTCATTTCATTTCCTACCTCAGACCGTAGTCACTAATCAAGTTTTTTATATTTTAAAGAATAGTGAAACTTTAATCAAGAAATTATAACATTTAAGATATAAGATTCGATTGAATAATGTTCCATACTGGGAAACTTCTTTTATTGAAAGCTTGAAAGTGGAAATATTACAATGAAAAGGTTTAAGAGGGATTTAAACTACTAGGATCATCAGAAATGCTTGCTCATAGAGAAATGGATAATCCGAACTTCTCTTTTGCTCAAGTATGCTTAGGTGAAAGTGTCCTTTTTTTAGCACTCAACCTCTCTTTTCCTAGAGGAGTTAGAATACATATGATGCTCTAACGACTACAATACACACTAATTTTACACATGGTTACAATAGACTGCCTTATTTTACAGACCTGTCACTTGTTAAAATAGTATAATAATCGAGTAACCACTTTTTAGGGTTTTTAATGCTGATAAAACTAGTCATCCATATTGAGATTTTACATGCCTTCATCCCCAATAATGTCTTTTAGTCCATCATTATCAAGATAATCATCAAAATGTTCATCTAGTTGAATATGCTCTGGATCCCATTCTTCAAATAATTCATGAAGATATTTTTTTCCTTTTTCTGATAAGAAATTTTCAGCTCCAATATCAAATAGATAATCAAAGATATCTTCTAAAGCCGCTCCTTTGTCCTTCATATATTCACTAAACTTATTGTGATAAGCAAAAGTAGTGTTCTCGCAATACATTAGTGTTTTTCCTCGTTCAATTAATGTCCACATTTGATGATAGATGTTGTAAAAATCGATGACTCTTACTCAGGTACGATCAGTACCTAATTCTTATCATTTTGAAAACCATTCTTTTCGTCAATCATTGGGTCGTCAGAATCACTATTTGAACAAGATAATGAGTTAGTTTAGCTTTTCAATTTTCATACTCGATTAGTGCACCATGTACCTCTACATATAGACATCTATTATATGAAATTTTTGTTTGGCCATCAGGAAATGTAAGAATCCAATGGATCCTTCTGAACATAAATTACTGAAATTTAGTTAGTCTTAAGAAGAATGGGTATTTCAGATCTGGGATTTCCATAGAGTAAACTACCATCCTGTATTCCCAAGCTTTAATGACGGGGTCATCTGGAGAGATTGAATTTGGCGCTAAACTAACACCACCAACTCCAGACCTATAGAGAATATAGATTGTTGTATTCTATTATTCTCAAATATTATAGGAATAATTGTGATAATAGTCGATGCACGCTGCATACTACGCATTGAACCATTTTTCTAGAACATGAGAACTTATTTTTTCTTTGATATCATAGGGACATCTTAAGTAATTAATTTGTAACTCTAAAAGGGAAAATCTTTGGGCTATTAGGTACACAGAAGACAGTAGACCACAACGTGATCTACTTTTTGTATGGAATTCCAACTTATCCATAAGGACTTTACTAGAAGAGAAACTCGTTCTAGTAGGAATGACATTTTACATTGGATTTTCTCCTTTTCCGACAGGAGTTATGCTCTGATGATCATCATTGGCGAGTTCTTAAGTTAAACTATATGCCACAGAGTTCTTCAATCCCTGTATATGTCCAATAGAGAAGGAAAACTGGTTAAACCATAATTGTCAACACAGGAGTCGCCCTTGCACTTGCATATTTTATTCTTTTCACAAAACTAAGTATTCTCTTGCAATCAGTTCGAATAAGCGAAGGTTTTGGAGCTAAAAAGATTTAGAACTTTTCAATTCCCTTTATGGTTGTAAGGATTTATTTTTCCATCATAAGATAGTTGCATTCTATTTTAGTAAAAGTTCCACTGCAATATTTGCAGAGTTTTTCTCATTTTTTTATTTTGAGTACCGCACTCTAGTGCTCATTGTTGGCATCTATCTCAAGAATTAAATCATCTCCTTTATTAGACAAGTTAAGAATAGGAAGATTTTTACATATCTTTTTGAAGTTTTGAACAATCTTTGGATCACTAGGAGTCCATGTCCAACTTACTTCTTTCTTGAGTTTCTGCTGTAATGGTTTTCTTAGTTTAGCTAAATCTTTAATCAAATATGAAGTATAGGTAAGGCATCCAAGAAACTTTTCCAATTTCTTCCTATCTTCAATCTTTTTAGAGAAATTTTCTATTTTTTCCAGAATAGCTTTTGTAGAATAATTTGTACAACTTTTATCTCTAGACCTAAAAACTCAATCTTTTATTCAACATAAATGCATTTGTTCTTACCAAGTATAATACCATGATTGGTGCATCTTTGGATGACAGCTAAGACATTATCTTTGTATTGTTCTATGGTATTGGAAAAGACAAGGTTATCATCGATGTCAACTAAATAACAGTGATTAAGATATTTGAAGATGTTATCCATTCTTCTTTGGAATATTTGAGGTGCATTTTTTAGACCAAATGGCATTACTATCCATTCATAATGCCCATAGAGGGCACTAAATGTAGTTAAAAGAATGCTTTCTTCATCTATTTTTATCTGCCAGCATCCCCTTTTGCAATATATTTTCGAGAACCAAGAGGCGCCTTGAATTCTATTGAAAAAGACTATTTTGTTAAGAATATAACCATCAAAGACAGTATTATCATTAAATTTTTTGTAATTAATTACCATCCTTACTTTTCCTTGTTTTTTAGCATGGTTTCTTACCATGAAAGTGGAACTAGTGTGACGACTCTTGCTATTCCCGATTAATCGTTTATCCAAAAGGTATTTGATCTGTCTATCAAATTCTTAGATATCCTAGTGTAGATACACCATTTGTTTGATTCGAATAATAGTGTTGAGATTTAACATAGTGATTCTAACAAATGTTTTATCTTTATCCCAAGATTTTAAAGGATTATCAAAGTAGAGTTCTTTGCAGAATTTCTCCTATTGTTTGATAATCTGCTCTTTAATAGATAATTCAAGTAATGGGATTGTTAGTGCAACCTCACGTTGTACAAGCATTACCTTCTCACCACACTGGTTGCATGATTTTTCTAATGAGTGTAAACATTGCCTAATTTTTCAATAGGGATTGAGTGACTATTGACTGTAAATATTATTTGGTTTACGGTCTACATACATGGAGAATATAGTCTCTGAAATTTATTTCAAATAATCATACCATGAGGGGATTGATCAGTTGGTATAATGCATAAAACTCCTCCCAATTCCATGAATAACCCTTCTATGGCTTCATTGTGGCTTATAATACTATTATCAGCTATCCTCACTTATAAAGGGTTTTCTGTGGCTTCATTATGAAAATAATGATATTTTTTCAAAGCATACAGAAAAACCACTGTCTATGTAGGCATTCAACTCATATTTATTATATCCTTCTATGCATACATTTATGGGGATATAGATGCAATTAGAATTTCTGTTGGTGACTTCATAGCATATCTCCGTGGTCATATTTTTGACTAATTCATCCTGATAGATTGGCTCACTATTAGTTCTTGTTTTGTAGCCAATGACCTTCCTATATAGACTTATCCTTTTGTCTACACTGTGTCTTGCGTGTTCAAAACTCATCCTACTTATTTCACTAGTCATACTAGTTTCATCTTTTTAAGCTCTTCTTTAGTTGATGAAGACCCTTCGTCCCATTCTAATCTTGCACTCATGCTTTTTAATAATTGGGGTTTACTGGTAATCTTACCATTCTCATCAATTTTTATCACATTTTTTAATTAATTTTTGTGGGATTAGCAAAGCTAGCTATCCAAGATCAATCAATTTTTATCTCCTGTTGATTGGACTTTATCCTTTGAATTTTTTGCATAGGGGTAGGATTTTCAAATTCTTCTGTCTCTATCATTGTTACCATAGTCTTTGAATCTATAGCATTATCTAATTTGTAGATAATTTTTCAAAATATCCTTAGTAGGCATCCTCCTCTTTTCATGTCCATCTCAACTGTTTTTATTTTAAGGGATATGAAGTTTTTAGCAAATTCATCTTTTAGACTCATAATATTCAGGTCGACAATTGAATCCTATCGATCCATTACATAAATTAGTCTTAATCCCTGTGATAATTTGATTATTAAATTTTGTATGCTTGATGTAACAGATCAAAGCATAAAGATCAATATATTTGCCATAATACTGTAATGGAGTAATTTGAACTTGGACGCTTCTAACATGGATATACATGTATTTTTTTTTTATCTTTGTTATGCTTAAGAATATTTTCCCAACTAATGAGATTAACTTCTCCCACATCATACTCACAGTCTTTGATTTCTAGATCTCCTTCTATTATTTCACATATGTACTTACTCTTTAATTGAAAGATGGATTTTTAATAGGTCATGTCTTTCTGAATTATGAGAAGGACCGAATCTCCTTTGACTATTTTGTTCTCACTGTCTACAACAAATTCTTCTCCTTTAAGATCACTAAGAATAGTCGAACTATTTTCCATTTATGACTGGTTTCTTCATAATCACTTTCTTGATACTCATCTTCTTGTATAATTTCAACAATTCCTTTATTATTATTTAGGTCTAGTGTCTCTTCCTCACTAAGTTCAAAGCAACTTAAGCGCCCTAGAGTTTCAATAAGCTTATTATTCTTTCTAGTTTTTCATTCGTTAGTGTAATGTCCAACTTCTTCGCATGCCCAATATTTTTAGTTGTTTTTTCCTATAGGACAATAAGCTACTTTTCTAAAAAATCTTCGTTTTTAGGATTTGGTTTATTATAATATTTTCTTCTATATTTTTCTCTCCTTTTCTTATTAAAGCTCTTTTTCTTATAAAATTTTCTTTTTCTTCTCCTTTCAGGTTCCATTCCCCATTGGTGAGATGAATCCAACAAGTTAGAAATTGCTTCTTAATTTTCTTTTACTTTTGGAGATCAATACATTAATCATTGACCCACTTTCTTAAATAAGAAATTCTTGAACCAAGGGTATCGCTGACATCTGCCCTTCAAACCATGCAATGTATTTCCATTAATTATGAAATTTATCGGATATGACAATTTGTCATAGAACATACGAAGATTAGTTTCATTATGCCCAATTTTATAATAATATCGACTAAATTCAACAATATAATTATCCAGATATCTCATACCCCATAACTCTATATTATTAATCTTTCTTTGCCATTCTCTTACTTTTTCTTCAGAATCAAGTTTAGCTATGATAAACTTAGTTTCAATTTCTTTGCATAAATTTTTGAACATTGCAGTTGGTGTTTCCATCATTCTTAATACATGTTTACCATCTTTATTTAATAAATCATACTAGTCAGTTACAGTGCCAGAAAAACTATGCTCAATATAATTTAAGAAATTTCCTGTACTCCATGTGGTGTTTAAATTTAAAACACTGTTCATTCATTTTTTTCAAGTGCTCAAATATTTCATCTTCATTACGAGCTCTATCGATGTTAAAGATATATCCAGTTTGACTAATTGGGGTAAGGCCAATTTCTTCAAAGGCCGTGGTTTTTCTTGGGATGAACCCAAAACAAAAGTTAGTTGTACGTCCTGCTGGAATGTACCTAGGCTTCATAAAATGGGTATTTCTTCTATGAGGTTCACAAGTTCCTCATGTTTAGGGACTACATTGTTAACTAGATTGAACTCAATTTCATCTATGTTCAGCTCTTCTCCAATTTCGTTAATCTCGTCATCAAATACAATTTTACCATATTTTTTTGTCCAGTGTCTTTCTAATTTCTTCTGAATGTACAACATTAAGATCTTCGAGCTTAATTAGGTTCATCTATTGATATATTTTTCCTTCTCACTAGACATTATTTGTCTCTTTATTATCATTAGATAATACATCTTGTTTATCAAATATTGTGCCTATGATTTTGTTTAGTTCGTCTGGATTTTGTTCGTTATCAAACATATTCTGTAATTCTTCTAGATTAAGCTGCTTATACTCAATCCTTTTCTTCTTTCTCTATCTTTTCAGACGATTTTTGAACCGATTTTTCTCCTTCTTTTTGAATTTTTATATCATGTAAAAGAAATGAATTTTTGTATTTTGGGTTTTCGAAAGGATATTTATGCTGAAAAAGAGTGCTAATTCTTAAAGTAGACTTTTCACTGTGTTTGATTTCGTTAACTAAAGAAAGATGGACTGCAAATAATTGTTGCTTAATCTCCTTAACTTCAGTTTTAATTTAGCTAATTCAACTTTTAATTCTAAAATGATATCAGTGATATAGTTTAATTGAAGTGTTACTGAAGTGGTTCCTACTGGGAATTAATAATATGTGAATAATTAAGAGCATGACAATTAGGTGATGATTCAAGCATTAAACACAGTTAATTAGCTTAATTAAGCATAAGTAGCTTAATAATCTTAATTATTTTTTGTCACGTGGCTGTGATACCAAATGAAATAGGACCTCGAGTAGTGCTAATGAGGGAAGTTATACATGCACAAATTTAGAATTTTCGAAAGTACATAAGTTTTTAAGGATTGGGGTTAAAATGCAAATTTCAAAAGTTTAGGGGTATAAAAAATATAGAGGGTACATAAAAAATATAGAGGGTATTAACCAGCGCATAAGAGTGGGCTAACAAAAATGGAAGTCTGCCTCAGGGGTGCTGTGTGACAAGAGGGTGTCTTTAGGATTGAAAGACAAAGTCTATCGAATGGTAGTACGACCGGCTGTCCTATATGGATCAGAATGTTGACCCCTAAAAAAGACACAGGTTCAGAGGTTGGTGGTAGCTGAGATGAGGATGGTCAGGTGGATGTGTGGTTTTATGAGAATGGACAGAGTTAGGAATGATGTAATCAGAGACTTAGCTAAAGTGGCCCCCATAGAAGAGAAGATGAGGGAATCAAGACTCCGATGGTTCGACCACGTGAAAAGGAGAAGTATGGCCGCCCCAGTGACAAGGTGTGAGTTGATCAACCTCCCCGGTGGTAAGAGAGGAAGGGGTAGACCGAAGAAGAGTTTGGACGAGGTGATTAGAGAGGACTTGAAAGTAGTGAGTTTGACGGAGGACCTAGCTCAGGATAGGAGGTTGTGGCGGAATAGGATTAGAATTTTAGATGGTAGAGAAGCGACTCTGTAGTTGTCAGTAGCTGTAGTGGTTTGGTGCTGGTAGGAGTCTGTCAGGCTCGTATGCAAGTTGTGCTTTTTTTCTGGGAGTGACGGCAACTGCTTAACGTGGATTGTTGAGGTACGTTCTTTCAACTTTCTTTCAGTTTAAGCTTCTTTGACACTGTTTTCCCTCTTTAAATGCTTTACAAGCGCTTTCCTCTATAAAACTTTTTCACAAATCCTTTTTCGTGGGTCTCTTGGAATCAACCTCTCTACGGGGAGGAATACCGGTAGGGGTAAGGTTGCCTACAGTTGGATCTCCCCAGACCCCGCGAAAGCGGGACCCACACTGGGAGGTATTGTTGTTGTTGTTGTTGTTGTTGTTGTTGTTGTTGTTGTTGTTGTTGTAAACTACAAACTTCCGAGGTAGCAAAAAGTAAACTCCAAAAAGGTAAGGGCAAAAGTATTAGCTCCTAAAACTTCAGGATACCTGAATGCAAATTATCCGAATTGTGTCAATACTTGTCGATAAGTTAGAACCCTATAATCAAAAGATGTTCTTATGATATCTCCATCAAGTGATTATGACTAAAGAAAGGTACGTGCTAGATGATTAAGTACTTGTCACACACAAGTTTCTGTTATGCGAACATCAGATATTAAATTTTCTGAACAACAACTGAAAAGAAACTTAATGAAGGTTGGATGGTCAGGCAAAAATCCCCAAATTACACAAGGAAAAAAAATTCATGAGCCACAATAAAATGTAACCCGATTCCAAACGTAGATTTCAAAGTAAGGACGCTTGGGTGCAAGATTGAGCTCTCACCATCTCCCTTAAGAATATACAGCACAAAACCTTTAATTCTTAATTCGAAGTAGTATTTTCATATCCGTGAGGTGGGATACACGAAAAATTTATAGGTTTTTTTTATTGTTGCAATTGTTTGTAAAATATAAGAATGTCCGTAACAAAAGATAATAGTAGGAGTGATGCTAGTAAATAATATAACATAATGCATTATTATAATTGAACATTGTCTCATTTGTTTCTCTTGGAAAGAAAATGTTTGAAATTGTAGTTTACTTTATGAATTTTATTTTGGGAAAGAATATTTTCAATACGTAATTGAATAACTTGTATTTTTTTAAAAAAAACAAAAATTATAAATTATCGTATAAATTTTGTGAGAATTACATATGTCAAAATTTTAGGTGTTTATTCTTGTTTTGTTTTATATCTATAAAGACTCTAAGAGATTAACTGGACAAGATAATTCCTACTATCATACATTACAATGTAATGGTGACTTTGTAGGAAATTAAAAGATAGTGGGTACATATATTAGTAATCGCTAATAAATTATGTGAGTTGGTTTAATTTCACGGGTCTCAAATAGACTTGGCAAAACTGACCCGAGACCCGAAATCTAAACCAAACGACCCATACCCATACCCGACCCGACACCCGGAATATGCTCACCCGAAAGTAGACCCGAAACCCGAATTGACCCGAACTGAACCATACCCGACCCGAAATTTTCTACAAAGTTGTTTGTTTTGACATGACGAGCATATTTGAACAAAAATTGGTTGACCCGAAATCGACCTGTCCCGAATCATACCCGACCCAAACCGAAACGATCCGAAATGTCACTTAACCCGAACATGACCCAACCCGAACTTGACCCGCCCCGTACCCGAACCGAATGACCCATTTGCCAGGTCTAGTCTCAAAGTTAATGTCTCGTGTTAACAATGTACTTTGTTATGCTAAATTTATTGTACTCCTATTATGTTTAGGAAAGCAAATTATATGCGTGTCATGATTAGGAAACTTCGATGGCTTAGGATTAGGAAACTTAGATGGCTTAGGATTAGGAAGCTTCAAGTCTGCCATGGGAAGCCAATTACCAACCTAGGCAAAGTATATGTATATAAACAGATTCGGTGCTTGATGAATACAAGAGAGAATTACTTCACCTATTTACATCAATTCTCTTATCATGGCATCAGAGCATTAGGTTCACAATTTCGTCATGTCAAAGAAATTTGTGACTGATAATACCTCACCCTACTTTGTTCACCCATCAGAAGGGTTAGGAATCTCAATCACAGCGGTGATCTTTAATGGCGAAAATTACGATCTTTGGGAAAAGGCTGTTATTACGGCACTTAGGTCCAAGAACAAGCCTGGATTCGTGAATGGAACTATCAAATTAAATGATGGTGCAGACCACCGAAATAGATGCCTGGGAGATGGTAAACTCAACCGTATGCTCTGGGCTGCTAAACGTGATTGATCCTAAAATCTACCCATCAATTGCTTAGGCAGAGGACGCGATGGCAGCAGAGAAGGAGCTCACGCAGCATTAGCCAAGTCCTCCTCTGATGTTGTCTTTCCTAGCAGCGAGTCAATGACAGTAGCAGTTCCCGGATTCACTCGAGAGCAAATTTAGAAATTGCTCACTCTCATAGAAGCCCCTAAAGCCAGTGAGAATCTTACAGGTAAGCCGTCATGGCTAATCGACAGTGGGGCTTCCACCCACATGACAGGCGATGCTCATTTGATGAAGGACGTAACATATATATCACCGGTATTAATTGATCTACCGAATGGAGCAACTACCGTGGCCACAAAGCAAGGCACCATTGCTTTGGACAATTTAATCTTGAAGAAAACTTTGCTTGTTCCCTCTTTAAGTTGCAATCTTGTAGCGGTGTCTCGTATGTGCAAGGATTTGAATTGTACAGTGACGTTTAATGATAATTCTTGTGTTTTATAGGACTGCACTACGAGGATTCCGATTGGTATGAGTAAGCAACTAGGCGGGGTTTACTACTTCAAGAAGCAACAAGAGAAACATGATCGAGTTAATGTTGTCAAAACTGGGCAGCTATGGCATCAGCGTATGGGACACCCCTCTAAGGAAATCATGTCTTTTTTCAAAGGCTTAAATTATAATGGTAATGTTGAGTTAAAGGAAGATGTGTGCGAAGCTTGTTATCATGCCAAACAAACTAGAAATCAGTTTTCTTTAAGTGAGAATAAAGCCAAAACTCTGTTTGAAATTATTCATTGTGATATATGGGGACCCTACAAGGTCTCTTCTTCTTGTGGTGCCCATTATTTTCTTAGTGTGGCTGATGATTTTAGTAGGGGTGTGTAGATCTATATGATGAAAGAAAAGAGAAAGACGAAGAAGCTTTTTAAGAATTTTGTAGTTATGGTGAAAACTCAGTTTGATAAGGTTGTTAAAATTCTAAGAAGTGATAACAGGTCAGAATTCAAATAAGGAGCTATGAAGGGATTCTGTGCTAGTCACAGGGATGGTACACCAAACAAGTTGTGTGGATACCCCCCAACAGAATGGACGTGTAGAATGGAAACATAGACATCTCTTAAATGTGGCTCGTGCCCTCAGATTTCAAGCTAATTTGCCCTTACAATTTTGGGGAGAATGTATTTTGACTGCGGCTTACTTAATTAATCGAACACCTAGCTGGCTATTGCAAGGAAAACTCCCTATGAGTTGGCCTACAGTAAGGTTCCTACTTATGACCATGTTAAGGTCTTTGGGTGCTTATGCTTCGCTAAGAACATTTCTAAGGGACAAGACAAATTCACATCTCGGAGTCGAAAGTGTTTGTTTGTTGGCTATCCCTTTGGAAAGAAAGGGTGGAGGTTGTATGACATAGAAAACCACGTTTTCTTTGATAGTAGGGATGTTATTTTCTTTGAAAATCACTTTCCTTTTGCCAACAACATAGCCCCAGTAGAGCGACTGATGCAACCAACACCACCCTGGGCTGATGGAGATGCTATCATGCATACTAGCCCACCAAGAGAAAATGGGCCGCCTGGGATCATTGAGAGTCTGGGCGCGCATAGGTGTGAGGAGCACGGGCTTGGGCAGGAGCAGACTACTGGGCCTGAATAGCAAGAGGCGTCTGAGTCCAGGGGGAATGTCGATCACGGGCCTGAGCAACATGAGCTTATCGGGCCTGGACTGTCCACTACGCCTAGATCACGTGAGCAAGAAGACAGCACCCAGAATATTCTTGGGCCCGAAACATAACCAAGGCCTGATAAGCGGAATAGGAGACCGCCTGCTCGTTTGGATGATTGCATTTGTTACAGTGCTCAAATCAAAAACCCCGTCTCCACTGCACACTCATATCAAAAGGAATCTTTAGGTATGTGCTATCCTTTGCATAAATACGTCACTTGCACTAATGTTTCGTCTACCCATCAAAAATTCTTAGCAGCTATTATGAAGGTTCATGAACCTCGGTTTTATCATGAAGCTGTACAACAAGATTAGTGGCAGGAAGCGATGAATGAAGAGCTTTCGGCTCTAGACAAGAATGTTACTTGGGACATAGTGGATCTTCCCATTGGAAAGAAGCCCATTGGTTCTAAGTGGGTTTATCGTGTGAAGTACAATTCCGATAGGACTATTCAATGCTACAAGGCTCGTCTAGTAAATCGGGGAGATCACCAAATAGAGGGTATTGATTACAATGAAACCTTTTCCCCTGTAGCTAAATTGACTAGTGTACGATGCTTTCTTTCAGTAGCTATTGCAAAAGGATGGGAGTTACATCAGCTGGATGTTAACAATGCATTCCTACATGGAGATTTGAATGAAGACATATACATGAAATTGCCACCTGGATATGCAACCTCTAGTCCAACCAAGTTTGTAAGTTGAAGAAGTCATTGTATGGGTTGCGCCAGGCACCCCGCCAATGGTTTTCTAAGTTATCTTCTAAGCTTTGTGAGTACGGGTTCATTAAGTCCTATGCAGATTATTCTTTGTTTACCTATCGGCAGGGTGATGTTTTCATGACTCTTCTTGTCTATGTGGATGATATCGTTCTCACCAGTAATAATTCCCAAGCATGTCAAAAATTTAAAGCCTATTTGAATGATTGTTTCAGTATAAAGGATCTAGGTACTTTGAAATATTTCCTTGGCATTGAAGTGGCTAGAGGACCTCAGGGCTTGTTCTTATGTCAGCGAACGTATGCATTGGAAATTATTGATGAGTGTGGTCTACTTGGTGCAAAACCTATTGAGTTTCCCATGGAGCAGAATCATAAACTTGCTCTTGAAAAAGGGAAATTGTTAGATGATCCCTCTCGTTATTGTCTACTTGTGGGACGGTTGATTTACTTAACTATAACCCGACCTGACCTCACTTATGCATCCACATATTATCACAGTTTATGCAAGAACCAAGGGAAGAACACATGGAGGCTACACGTCGGGTAGTTCGCTACCTTAAGGGTACCGCCGGGCAAGGAATTTTGCTACGCTAGGATTGCAACCTACAACTTATAGGATTCTGTGATGGTGACTGGGGTGCGTGCCCTCTTTCATGTAAATCTCTCACAGGGTATCTTATGATGCTTGGAGGTTCTCCTATATCTTGGAAAACCAAGAAACAATCTACAGTCTCCTGCTCTTCTACTGAAGCGGAATATCTCTCCATGGCTGTCGCTACTAGTGAGTTAGTGTGGTTGAGGACTTTTCTAGCTGCATTGGGCATTTTCTTCACCAAGCCTATGCGTTTATTTTGTGATAGTCAAGCAGCTCTGCATATCGCTAACAATCCAATTTATCATGAACGCACCAAGCATGTTGAGATAGACTGTTACTTTGTTCGTGAAATGATTGAAGCCAGCCTCCTTGCTTTATTCAAGATTCATACTAAAGAACAACCAGCAGATATTTTTACAAAAGCTGTTGGTCGGGATCAATTCAAGTTTTTACAGTCCAAGTTGAACATTCTCGATCCTCATGCTCCAACTTGAGGGGGAGTGTTAACAATGTATTTTGTTATGCTAAATTTATTGTACTCCTATTATGTTTAGGAAAGAAAATTATATGTGTGTCATGATTAGGAAACTTAGATGGCTTAGGATTAGGAAACTTAGATGGCTTAGGATTAGGAAACTTCAAGTCAGCCATGGGAAGCCAATTACCAACCCAGGCAAAGTATATGTATATAAACAAATTTGGTGCTTGATGAATACAAGAGAGAATTACTTCACTTATTTACATCAATTCTCTTATCATCTCGAGAGACAGACATTGATGTGTATTCATGAGGTCCTTGACAACACAAATAAACCAACTTCCAAGCAATTTTTATTTTATTTTA
This sequence comes from Selenicereus undatus, assembly GCA_017589665.1. Taxonomy (NCBI): domain Eukaryota; kingdom Viridiplantae; phylum Streptophyta; class Magnoliopsida; order Caryophyllales; family Cactaceae; genus Selenicereus; species Selenicereus undatus. Next base: position 15,951,965 of record JACYFF010031952.1, on the reverse strand, counting down.
TAATATCATTGATTAAGGTCCGAAGAAATCAAATCGATAGTATAAATTGGCAAGAACAACTCATCAAACAAATGCTTCAAATACTTCAAAATTTGATATTCACGAGTCAAGCCATACAAAAATGAAGGTCATGTCAAAGTTTTGCCTGTTAAATTTTTCACAACTACTTGAAAACTAAAATCTTTCAGTCTTCACGCAAATAGCTATAAAAATAGACTACAACTGCTTAAATCATATATTTGCATAATTTTCCATAGCTACCAACTTAAAGATCTTTTGTTTGAAAAGTACTTCCACTATCTTGATCGATATTATGGCATCATTTTCACGTCTTCAAATTGATGAGCTACCATGCACATAAATTAAGGATTAATATTTTTTAGTCTGAAAGAAATTAAAGGGAAATAATTCTAACATATTTATTATATAATATGGGTCTTAAACCGTACATAGAGTAACCTTTTTTTTCAAAAAAAAAAAAAAAAGAATAGATGGAATCATATTGTTGCATGAAATCAAAATCCATCGTTATGCGTCATTTTCACATAATTGGTTGCAAACAATGCTAATCAACTGAATAAAAAGCCTTAACATAAAACATATGGATCATGAAAAATCGCAGAAGCAAGAGTAAAATCAAGTGTACAAGGGGAATAATAAATTCTAGGAAAAAGATGAGGACAGAATGAAGGATTAGAATTGGAAATTCGGAACATGCATGGTGACATCAACGAGCAGTGATCATTGATCTCCCTCACCAGTTTGAGGCTATATCATTTATGAGGTAGGCCAAAGTACGTCCAAAGAGCCTTAAAGGATTCTTTTCCACATGTACGACATTTAGCCCCTAATTAAAGAAGATATAAACTCCCATTTACTATATTCGATCATCTCATCGGCTGGCACCATTACTCAATTTGAAGGAACTAAAATGCAATTTGGTTTTAATTTGTACAACAAAGTTTATTCAGAATTGAAAGCATTGAAATTCAATTCTATACATAAGAAAAGTTATTTCAACATGAACCAATACAACTTTAGCTACTGTTATCTTCAGATTAAATTTGATTCAAAATTGAGTAGTATATAATGCTAATAAACATAATTGCGTGAAGCGATCCAACTAAGTAAACTTTATTTTCTGCCTACATACGTGATAAGTATTAATTTCGATGTGATCAAGAAACGAGAGTTCAATATGTGTTTGACTCTAACCAAGATTGTCCACATTGAATTTGCAACTGAAATTTTGAAGAGACCAATTGACTTGATGTACGTTACTTAAGTATGACATTACTTTGTTAGTTGCATAATCTCAAATAATGTAACGTTCAATGTAATGGGCTTGTTTACTATTTTTTTAAAGGAGTTAAGCTAAACCGTATGGATTTGGAAGGTTGAGAAAAAGACCAATTAGTGGGTGATGATAAACCGTATTCAATTTTTCATAAAAATGGTTGCCTAGACTGCATTTGTCCATGAGTGGAGTCTACCTCTGCCACATTAGCTTGTAAGCCAATTTTTTGGCTCACAATCCTCCCTTTTTTCAATACAAGACTTACCACTTTGGCTCACCAAATAAAATAATACATACGAACCCCACACCTAACCATATTTAATTGGTTTAGTTTTTATGTTTTGGTTTATTATTTGACTTTATTATTTTTGTGAAATTAATTTGCACATAAAATTTGATAACACAATTAATTAGAGGCTCATAATTTTATTCTTAAAAAATTATAAAAGAGTTTGAATTAAAAAAATTCACTCATGTTTGAATTTTATCTAATACAATAAAAATAATTTGTTTTTCTTTGAAAAAAAAAACATTTAAGCCAAAAAAAAACCTCATCAAATTTTATCATAAGATTTCTATCCAAAAGGTCCAAAAGGAAAACATGGGCCAACTCAAAACAAAAATTCAATACCAAAAAGTAAAATTATCTAACGCAAAATATTTTTCATTAAAAAAAAAACAGAAAAATCAAACTTGAAGCAAAAGAAAAAGGAAAAACCAAAAAATGTTTGGGCGAGTGGCTGATCAGGGCAAGCCAGCTCGTGAGTCTTGAGGCACGAGCCAGCCATTGCCTGGTCACGAGCAGCGCGCACCCGCTTCAAGACCTTTTTTGGCTCACGAGTGGGCCGATGGAACTGGTCTAGGTATCTCGAGCACATAGTAATCTTACATGGGGTAAGAATTTACAAAAACTAGAGCTGATAATGGCCAGCAATTGAGGTAAGAAGAAAGAAAGTTGTTAAATTTCCTCTTTTAATCCTTTACTAAAAACACACACCACTTGAATTCCCAACGTACTACGACTAGCTAGGACCATATGCATGCAGCCCCTACAACCAAGTCATAGCACTCACCAAAATCTCAACCACCACCATCTCCTTCGTCCTATATAAACCTTGGACCCCTCTTGCCTGTTCCATCAACCCCACATCTCAAATCACAGCCATACAAGTCTTAGTCACCTCCCCCCCAAAAGTACCCAAAAAACATACAATGGCTACGCACAAAGAACTCCTTGCATTGGCGACCCTCATCATGGCTCTAGCCGCGGTGGCTGAGGCCGCCATCAGCTGTGGCACGGTGGCTCAGAGCCTGACCCCGTGCCTCAGTTATCTTAGGACCGATGGTTCAGGGGCGGTCCCCAGAGGCTGCTGTGATGGAATTAAGTCCCTGAGCAGCGTGGCTCAGACCATCGCAGACCGCCAGGCCGTGTGTGGGTGCCTCAAGTCAGCCGCCCAGGCTATGACTAGTATCAACATGGGGCTCGCTGGTTCCATGCCTCCCAAGTGTGGGGTTAAAATTCCCTACAAGATTGACCCCTCCACTGACTGCTCCAAGTAATTTTATTTTTCAACCCTTAATTAGCATCTTTAATTCCCATCTCTATATAATTTTCTCCTCTTTTTTTTGGGGGGGGAGGGGGAGGGTTGTTTTATATTATCTAACAAATTACCACTTAGTTTAGATTTTACTACCATTTAATTTGAAGTTTATATTAGCTAGACTTTTTTAATCAATTTAATATTAGTTGGTCCAATTTAACAGTGTATATTTACAACTTAACAATTACTAATTACTATAGACTAATACTGATATGAGGGGTTATAGTGACAATATCGCCAAAAAAAAAAAACCTGTAATGAAGGCTTCAACGTCACACATAATACGTTTTAACTTTCAAAAATAGCATAAACTAATGAATCCATCCTCTCAAAAAGAAAAAGAAAAAGTAATAAATCCATGCACTATGTGGAAATGATAATATGATATGATATGCGCTAATTAATTGTGAGATGATATGTGCTAATAATTAAATCCCTATAGAAGTATAATTTTTGAAGGGCATGATAATATGATATGTGCTAATTAATTGTGATATGATGCAGGGTCCAGTAAGAAACTGACGGTCCGGGGGGGTTTGGAGCCCTTGCAAGTCTGCCCATATTGACTACAAGCTAAAGATAATATCGTGTTTTCCTCATTTTGGGTCTACTTTACTATACCCATCTTAACAGTCTATCTTTGTAGTGTACGTACCCCGCACTTATGCATGCGTGTTTCTTTCCTTTCTTTGTGTTTGATGTGTGCTTTGTTGCGTTTTATGTATCCCATTTGATGAAAATGGGTCAGAAATATTATCGCCATATTTTAATTTCTGGGCCTTCAGTTTGTGCTGTATAATCAAGTATTAATGTTGTATTTTCTGGTTTAATTTGCAAATATTTCTGAATTCTGTTGACATTTACGAGTTTGAGTATTCTGCAATTGTCTATTGTTACTAATGAGAGAAATCAGATACATAACTATCAGTGTATAAAACTTTGTATAAATAACTATCAGTGAAAGACTATAGATAACATAAGAGCAGAAAATGTAGGGACATGAAATAATGTCGTCAAGAAAATTTAGGGTTTTTTTATTTTAAAAAAATCAGGGGATCCACAAATATACATTATGGTTGAAACAAGTTTTGGACATTTATATTTCCCAAAAAAAAGTTTCTGACATTTTGTAGGGACCAATAAGATTTCAAATCAAAATAATAATTGATTCATAAATTCATAGAAACAATCAGATATGTACAACATTATCATAACGTAGGTAGTATGCATTGTCATAATTCTGCCACATACACACCCAAAATTCATCAATATATATGGGGCCTAATCCATGACTATTGATGAACAAGAAAATGCTAGCTAGAAACAAATCAAACAATCAATCACTTATCACCATTCGTCCACATTTGTTTTTTATTATCTCAATTATAAACAATATATGCATGCATAACTCCAAGTCCGCGAGAGAGCCTTCCTTTTTATACATCATAATAACATCACAGAAGAACGTTCTGGGGAGTTTGGGTTTCCATAATACCAATTCAACTTACCAGCCGGATAGAGATCTATAATTTTAATTATCCCAAAAAAAATAAAAATAAAAAGGGTTGATGTCCTAACTTGTGACTAATACGCAGTTTCAACAAAAGGAAAAATAAAGATAAAATAGTATATTAGAAATAAATATAATTGTAGATAATTATTGATGTCAGTTAATTATGAACTAGCTTTTTAAGACTTGTAATTGAATCCTGTCACATTGATCTTTGTCCCTTGCACCGATGGGGGAGGGGGAGCAAATTGTGGATTGTTAGGTAGTAAGAACGTGTTCTTTTCACTGGAAAATATGGGTTAAAAAGTGACTGAAATTGATTGAGATTGGTTGAAGTATGTACTTTTTTGTTGAAGTGGGTTGAAGTAGATTGAAATATGTATTTTTTTATTGAAGATTGTGAAGTGGGTTGAAATTAATAAATTGATATTTATCAAGGAAAATAACAGGGCCTAAATCACAATGTATATGAATTAGTTTCAGTTTTAAATTTCCATATCGATCATGTCTATGGTACGAAGATCATTAAACCAGATTTATTTGATGACATTAGTTTGAAAATTTATTTAAAATCTTTATAGAAAGTTCTTAAAATGTTTAGAATGAATATCGCTAAAGATTAATTTGCATTATCAAGTTATAAAAAGCTATAAAATAAAATCCTGTGTACAAATTTCAAAAACCATCAGTCTCACCCGCTCCTTTTCGTTATATCCCATGATAAGTTGGTAGATAATCTAACATTGTTCAAAAACCTTCTTCCTTTTTACTCTTAATTCCCAGTACCTCAGCAAATTCACGTTCTAGGTTTGACTTAAACTAGCGTACGTTTCTCAAAAAAATTACGTTTTTTTTTTCCAAGAACCAGTGCGGAGCCACCACGACATGAGTTAAATCATATGGATACAATCATACAAGTGATCCAGTAGCGAAAAACTTATGCTGAGGCCTAAAAGTTATTCAGCCTCTATGCATTAAATAATCCATCATTTAGAATATGTATACATTAGCACCAAAAAGAAAAGAAAAAGAATATGTACATTAATAAAATAAATATTAAATCTGCACCGAGGTTTGGGGTAATGATTTATGGGACCTACTAGTTTGGAAAAATATTTTTTGGGTACAATTGTTGGGGTGAAACAATTTTCTGGGACAAATATTTTTTTTCTAGTCCATAATTTTTTGAAATTATGAATTAGCCCCTAAATGGAGGAAATAGTTCTTATTTTGTTGTTTCTAGGGTCTTTTGAGAAAATATGACTATTTTTAGGCTCCATTTGATCTTGAAAAATTTGGTGAAAAGAAAAAAAATTGAAAAAGTTACTTTTTTTTCTTGTTTTTGGTTCAGAGAAAATCACAAAGAAAAAAATATGGAGGAAAGTTAGGTGGAAAAATCGTTAGAAACAAGTGATAAAATTTTCTTAATAAAATTGTGAGGAAAATTCTCATCTCCCTTTAACATCGCATTACTTAAATGACATTAACATGATTCAAGTAGTGTTTTTCACTTCTCATAGTGACTTTACTCGTACTAGTTATTAAAATCTATTATTTATATCATAAATATTATATTTTCTATGATTATGTGTTTACCATGCTTAGCAAAATAGTGAAACTTAATTAATGACAAAGTTTTAACCATACCGACGGAAAAAGCGACATACAACGCACCCGATGGAGACATTTTTTTCTGACGGAATTTCCGTCAGAAATTTAAATTTTGGTCGGAATATGATGTAAATTCCGTTGGATAAAAAACCGCGTTCCTAAAAAAAAAAAGCAGATCTGGTTTTTAAGGCTTGGCCTCCTTCTTTGTCTTCATTTCGTAACCGAGAGAGAGAAACGAGGAGAGAGAAAGAGAGCAACGAGGAGACAGAGAGGAGAGCTCCATTATTTCCGATGAACGTTTAAGGAGGTTGCTGTTGTTCATAATTCAGCGCTAAGTTGATTATTTTTAATTAATTCGTTGTTTAAAATTGAAAATTTTGAGTTAATTAGTGCTTTTTATGATGGTTGATTTGTTGTGAATGGGTTGAAAAGGAGAAGCCGCCGCCGCCTGCTGCCGTCGCCGTTGTTGCCGCACTAGTCTTTTCGCCGGTGATTGATTTAATTTTTCAGGTATTGAGAGGTTAGTGACACTAAGCACTTAGGTTAATTGAAATTATTGTCTTTTAAAATTATATTAATTTGTCATGTATTGTTGAATTTTGTGAAATTTAATTTTGTAGCGTATGTGTTAGTTTATTTAATTTATTTTATTTGATAAATTATGGATGTGGAAAATATGGATGTGAAGTATGTTAATTTTTTATTTGATTTGTGAAGTGTATTTATTTGGATAAGTTGAATAAAATATATTAAGTATGTATACTTATAAAAATTGTATAATTATTATAAAAAGTTGAAATATGGTAAGCATGTTTAATGTGTTTTGTTTTGGTAAATGATTTTAGTTTGTTAAGTATGTTTATTTTTTTTTTATTTGTTGTATATATTAATTTTTGGTAAGTATGTCAAATAGATGTTTATTTTAGGTATGTTTGATTTTTTGTATGATTTGTTTGATTTGGTAAGTATGTTTATTTTATTTTTTGGTTAATAGTATTTTGTTTAATTTTTGGGCTTGTTTATTTGGATGAAATATGAAACAAATAATTTAATTTGTGTTTGATTTGTTAATTAGATTTATTTTGATAAATAAAATAGTTACGTTAAATTTATTTTTTTTTAGCATATATGTTTAATTACATTGTTGTATTTTAGTTTTTTGTGAAAACTTATTTTCCGAATATGGGAATATAAAATGTGAACTAAATATGAATATAATTTTTTTTCAGAATATGCGAATAGAAAGTGATAATTAAACATATTTAATTATTAATTATTGGTATCATTAGTGAATATAAAATTTATAGTAAATAATGTAATCTTTAATTTAATTTGCAATGTACGTATTTTGATTTGGATAAATGAAATAGTTATAATGGTTGCATGTAAGTAGTTATGGATGATGGTACAAAAATGTTATTCAAATTTTATGTGCACAAGTAATTTTTGATTTAAATGGTTGTATAATGAAAGGGAAATGTTTGTTTTGGTAAATGGTGTTAGTTATGGTTTATTTGTTATGTATTTTAGATGGGCAAAAAAAGAAAAAATGTTGAACAATCAAAAAAAAAATTACAATTGTTCATGTTCCTGTCACAAGCTCAGTGTTGTTTTTTATCGATTGAAACGTGTTTCTTTATTATCTTTACCTATAATTATTTATGTGCTTCAAAATTGTGTTAATATTCATAGATAAGTTCATACTCCTGTCACAATACTATCAATGCTTGTGCTGCTGTATTTTGTGTCTATGTTGTTTTTATTTGTTAGATGTCTGGAGCAAATGGTTGATGTGGTTGAGGTCGAACTGTTAGGAGTGGTGCGGGTAGAGGAGCACTACAAGCAACCCCGCAAAATGATCCAGCTGAAAACAATGAAACAAACACTGGGATGTTTGGAGGGTTTCTTGACCCAACTCAGCTGTTCAGAAATTATTTTGGTAGTATGAACGAGCAACCATATATGCAGCCACATTTTTATGGTATGAGTATGCAGTTGCCTATCCAACCCAATAATCCTTACATTGGTGGCACTTTAGTTACCCCATTAGTTTATCAACAGTTTGGCACTATTAGCCCATATTACAACAGTAATCAGATTGTTAGTCAACCTAGAATGCAAAGCCACTCAGTCCAAAATGAAGGGGTAGGAAGAGATAGACAAAGCCTTACACCTCATAGTGAAGCTGCAAGCACTGGCAACAAAATTTATTTGCAACCTGATGATGATACGTAAGTTCATTACAAATTTTCTTCATAATCATATTTTTTATGCCTATAGTAATTCATTTTAACAATTCTATTTTTGTACTTAGTTTTGTTCCATACCAAGGCGTAGTTCAGAAAATTGTTGAAAGTTTTGGAGGTAAGTACCCATGTCCTTGGACCACGTGACAGGAAGTTCCACAATCCCAGTGAGACATATAGCTTAATGAGTTCAAGGTTTGTTTTCCGTACAATGAATTTGAATGTCGTCATTAAATTGTTCGATGTGTTTACTAATATACTTGAACTTTGTTACAGAAACACTATTACTGGCATCCAGACAATGAACTTCACATACGGCGTAACTTTGAATCCAGAGGTGCGACTTAAGGACATTCTTGGATATGCTAGGAAATATAACAAAAAGCCAAAGTAGTTACCACCTAATGTTTGGAATAAGATGCTTAAGCATTGGAGTGAGGATGACAAGTTTAAGAAGCTCAGTCAACAAAATAAAAAGAATAGATTGAGTGATCCAGAAGGTCTTGGTCCTTCGTTACATACATGTGGCTCAATCCTGATTAGTGAAAGGAAGAGGCGCCTGGTAAGTAATGAGCTTATTAATAAGTGTATTTCCTATATTCAATGTGTGTGTGTGTGTGTGTGTGTGTGTGTGTGTGTGTGATCATATATATATGAACATTTTATTTTTTGTAGGCTAAAGTGTTAGATAGGTAACCCACATGTGAAGAACTGTTTAAGAACACTCACTACAAGGCCAAAGACAAAGTATTCGTTGATAAGAAATCTGCAAAAAAATATTTAAGTTTGCCACATTTTATTCAAACATTACTCAATTCATATATTACAATTGTCGCCTTAGTATGTAACAGTTTTATTTTTGAGAACTTTCAGGAGGAGCACCATAAGAAATGGGAGGAGTACACTCAAACTACAACTCAAGGGGGATCTCAACTGCCCCCTATGACCTCAGAAGAGTTTGGGCTTCAAGAAAATCTGGACAAAAAAGATCGTGTATACAGTTTTGGTATTAAGGGAGTCAAGTTGAAGAAATCAGCTACAATTGTGACTGCACGACACTCATCAGCTGAACACTTTGATCCAAGAGAGCAAGCACAACTCCTCAATCAGAGTATCACCAAGCAAGCAGAGGCCATAAACCAAATTGCCAAGAAACAGGGGAAGACAGAGCGTATTATGAAAAAAGTTTTGAGATTTCTTAAGGAGCAAAGTGCAGGTTCTTCTAGCCAAGTTAACTTGCACAATGATGACGAGCAAGACTCCCAAAATGACACTGATGATCCCATAAATCTATCTGATTCGGATTAGTTTAATCGATCTGCTTATAGATCAAAAACAACTGTGGATGCCATTAATAATTTTGAATTTAGCACTTTTATTTTTTTGACATTAAATTTTGTATTTGGTAATCATTAATCATCAATCATTATATATGTGGTGGTTTTTTTTCTATGTAATTAGCTGAAAAAAAATTTTTTTTGCTTTTTAAAGGTAAATTTTTTTGGAGGGAAAATCCATTTCCGTCGGAAACCCTCTAAAAACTCGTAGACTTTTGCAGAGCTATCCGACAGAATTTTCATCAGTATTTTCCGTTGGAACTCGTCGGAAGACAATCTCCGATGAGTACTTTCCCAACACCTGTATTTCGATCGAAATTTTCATCAGAATCTCAACCACACTGTATGTAGATCAAGCGCAACAAACATTCATTTTGTTTTCTACCTTATATTGTATCGTAATTACTAATCAAGTTTTTATATTTTTAAGAGTAGTAAAATTTTAATCAAGAAATTATAATATTTAAGACGTAAGGTTCAATCGAATAACTTTCCCTATTGAGAAATTTCTTTTTATTGAAGGCTTAGAAGTAGAAATATTATAAATAGCTAGGATAATCAGCAATGCTTGCTCATAGAAAAATGGAGAAGCCTAACTTCTCTTTTGCTCGAATGACCATGTCCGTCACAACACTTTGCTTCTCCTTTTATAGAGGAGATGAAATGCATATGATGCCCTAATAGTTATAGTACACAATAGTGCTACAAGAGACTTTCACATGTCTACAGTATGGAGTATTATTGACATGATAATTTACAATGGTGCAATAACTTTTTCAGAGTACTAAATGCTAACAAGACTAGTCATATATATTATGATTCTACATGCCTTCATCTCCAATAATATCTTCAGGTCCATCATTATCTAAATAATCATCATTATTTTCATAAAGTTCAAGATGTTCTGGATTCTATTTTCCAAATAAATTATGTAGATATCTCTTTTCTTTTCATGATATGAATTTTCCGGCTCCAATATTAAAAATCAAAGATATCTTATCAAGTACCTTCTTCTATCTTCATATACTTGCTGAAATCGCTATCATAACTAAAGTAGTGCTTCTCCAATGCATTAATATTTTTCCTCATTCAAACAATACTCATATTTGATGATAAATGTTATAAAATCAATGAATCTTGCTAAAACAAGATCATTAACTACTTGCCATTCTACAAACCATTTTTGTCGTTGGACTTCAGGATCATTTAAATCAATTAATTGAACATGATAATGAGCGGGTTTTGCCTTTCCATTTTCATACTCAATTAGTGTATAATATACCTTAATAGGTAGACTTTTATTTTCTTGGGCTCTTGTTGGACCATTAGGAGATGTGAGGATCTAGTGGATTCTTTTAAGCATACACTTTTGAAACTTGGTTAGACTTCATAAAAATAGGCACTTCGGATTAGGAATTTCTATGAGATAAGCTACCATCCTATATTCTTACGCTTTCATGATAGGGTTATATAGAGGGATAGAGTTTGCTAGAAATTTAACATCACCAACTCCAAATCTATCAGGAAAGAAGGTTGTAATACTCTATGATTCCCAAATATCATAAGAATAACTATGATAGTAATCGATACAGACTGCATACCGATCATTAAACAATTTTTTCTTGAAAATAGGAACTTATTTTTGCCTAGACATTGTAAGGGCACCTTAAATAATTTATCTGTAATTCTAAAAGGTTGAATCTCTACACCATTAGATAGGCAGAAGACAACAGCCCAAAGTGTGATTTACTTTTTGTACGATATTTCAAAATATCCATAATAATCCTACTAGAAGCAATTACCTATTCTAGCACTAATATGACATTTCATTTTGCATTTCCTCATTTTCTGGCAAGAATTCTGCTATGATGATCACCATTAGCAAGCTCACAAGTTAAACAATCTGCCAAAGAATTCTTCAATCTCTATATATGTTCAATAAAGAAAAAAATATTTAAGTCATAATTGCCTATGCAGGAGTCACACTTGCGGTTGCATATTTGATAAATTCCTTTTCACAAAATTAAGTATTTCTTTGCTACCAATTGACTAATAAGATTATGAACTTTTCAGTTCCCCTTATAATTGCAAGGATTTTTTTTTTTCCATAGTAAGATAGTTGCATTCTACTTTATAAAGATTTTCAATTCAATACTAGCAAAGCTTTTTTTCTTTTTTGATTTTGAGTATAGCACTCGAGTGTTCATTGCCAGTATCTGTCTCAACAATCAAATCATATTCTTCATTAGGCAAGTTAAGAACAAAAAGATTTTTGCACATCTTTTTGAAGTTTTGAACGATGTTTGTACTATTGGGGGTAAATGTCCAAGATACCTTTCTAATTGTTTCGTATCTTCAATCTTCTCAAGAAATTTTTTTATTTTTTTAAATATACTTTCGTAGAATGATTTGTTTAGCTTTTAATTCTAGACTTAAAAACTCTATTTCTTATTCAACATAAATGCACTTGTTCTTACTAAAGATAATATTATGACCAGTGCATCATTGGGTGATAGCTTAAATGTCATCTTCGTGTTATTATATGGTTTTAGAAAAGATAAGAATATCACTGATGTAAACTAGACAACATCGATTGAGATCTTTGAAGATGTTATCCAATCTTATTTGGAATATTTAATGTGCATTTTTAAGACCAATTGGAATCACTATCTATACTCATAGTGTCCTTGAGGGGTACTAAAGGCGGAGAAGGGAATTCTTTCTTTATTTATTTTTGTCTGTTGCTAGTATCCACATTTACAACCCATTTTCAAGAACCAAGAGGCTCCTTCAATAAAAAATTATTTTATTTGGAATATAATAACTATCGAAGATAGTATTATCATTAGGTGTTTTATAATTGATTTACTATTCTAGCTCTTCCCCTTTTTTCTTCAGTATGATTTCTCATCTTGGGCAGTAACAGTATGAGGACTCTTAATATGACTAACTCTTTATCCAAAAATTCTATGATTTATTTATCAAATTCTTGGATATTCTGGTGTGTACACACCATTGTTTAATTAACTTGGATAATGGTGTTGGGATTCAACAAAACAATCTTTGTAAATGTCTTATCTTTGTTCCAAAATTTTAGTGGATTATCATGATAGAGCTCTTTGCATAATTGTTCTTGTTGTTCAACAATCTCCTTTTTAATAGATAATTCAAATAGTGAGATTATTAGTGCTACTTCACGCTGTGTTGGGATTACCTTCTCACTACGCTAGTTGTGTATAAACCCAAACTTTTGATGAGTGTACGGCATATTTAATTTACCAATTGGAACCAAATGAACATTAATTATGAATATGGTTTGGCTTGCGGTTTGTATGCATGGAGAATATAGCCTTTGAAACTTATTCTCAATAATCATATTGTGAGATGCTAGATCAGTAGCCCATAAAACTAGTGTAATACTTTGGATTCTTCTTATTTCAATGGATAATCCTTCTATACCTTCATTATGAATCATTATGCTACTGTTAGCTATTTTTAATTGTAAATAATTGTTTGCTTTCTTCCACATGACTTATGGAAATATGAACAACCAATATCAATATAAACACATAATTCATATCTATTATATCCCTATAAGCACATAATTATTGGGATATAAATGTCATTAGGATTAGTATTAGGGGATTTTTCTATCTAAACTCATAACTTCGATCTGTACTATTTCATGCAGGTTCGAAACTTGTGCTACTTATTTCACTAATCATAGTAATTGTGTCATTTTCTTTCGCTGTTGAAGATCCTTCTCCCCTTTCCGATCTTGAACTCATACTTCTTAATAGTTAGGGTTTAATGATAGTTTTTCATTCTCATCGATTGCTAGGCTAGATATTGAAGACCAATAAATTTTTATCTCATGCAGATTGGGTTTTATTCTTTGAATTTTCTTGCATTGGAGTAGGGCTTTCAAATTTGTCTACCTCTAGGCTAGATATTGAAGACCAATAAATTTTTATCTCATGCAGATTGGGCTTTATTCTTTGAATTTTCTTGCATTGGAGTAGGACTTTCAAATTTGTCTACCTCTACCACTGTTACTTTAGGTCTATGTTATTATCTAATTTGCAAATCATTTTTAAAATATTTTTAGTGGGTAACCTCCTCTTTTTATATCTATCTTAACTGTTTTTATCATAAGGGACAAAAAGTTTTTAGGCAAATTCATCTTTTAGACTCACATAATATCTAGGTCAACAATTGAATCCTAGTGAACTATTACAGAAATTGGTCTTGATCCCTGTGATAATTAGGTTATTAAATTTGGTATGTCGGATATCACAAAGAAGAGCATAAACGTCAATACCTTTACTATAATACTGTAATGGTTAATTTGAACTTGAATACTTCCAACATAGATATACATATATTTTCTATCCTTATTAAGCTTAAGGATATTTTATGAATTAATGAGATTTGCTTCTTCCACATCATATTCACAATCTTTTATTTCTAAATCTCCTTCTGTCATTGTGCACACGTACTTACTCTTTATTTGAAAGATTGATTTTTTATAGATCATATCTTTCTGTATTATAGGAAGGACCCAATCTCATTTGATGTCTTAATTCTCATTATCTACTGTAAATTCTTCTCCATGAAAGTCATCAAGACTATTCGAGCTACTTTTATCATATGACTAGTTTCTTTGTATTCATCTTTTATTATTATCTCAACAACTCCCTTATTATGTTTTAGTGTTAAGTCTAGTGCTTCTTCTTTGCTATGCTCAAAATAGTCTAAATTGTGTTCTTCCTATTTTTGCATTCATTTGCACAATGTCCTTCTCTTCATGCTCAACACTTACAACTATTTTTACCTATAGGACAATAAGTAGTTTTTCTAAAAAATCTTCGTCTTTTAGGACTTGTCTTGCTATAATAATTTCTCTTACATTTTTGTCCCCTTTGTTTGTTATAAAATTTTTTCTGCCTTCTCTTCTCAAGTTAATACTCCCCTATTGATGAGGAGTATCCTAATAGCTATAAATGGTTTCTTCATTTTCTTTTGTTTTGGAAATCAAGACATTGATCATAAACCTATTTTCTGAAATAAGCGATTTTTGTAGCAACAATATTCGATGACATCGACTTTTTTAAGCCATGCAATATATTTTTCATTGATTATGGAATTTATCAGATAAGGTAATTTATCATAAAACGTACCAAAATTGTTTTATTATGCCTAATCTTATAATAATATTGATTGAATTCAATAGTATAATTTTCCAAATGCCTTATGTCCCAGAACTCTAGGTTATTATTCTTTCTTTGTCACTCTCTTGGTTTTTTTTTTCAGAATCAAGTTTAGTTATGATAAATTTAGTTTCAATTTTCTTATATAATTTTCAAACATAACAACGGGTGTTTTCATCATTCTTAATACATTTTTACCTTTCTCATATAATGAGTTGTACAAGTCAACTATAGTGCCAGAAAAACTATATAGTTTAAGAAACTTTCAGTAGTCTATATGGTATTCAAGTTCAAGGCTATTCATATATCTTTTCCAATGCCCAAATATTTCTTCTCTATTATAAGATCCATCGATATTTAGGATGCAACCCGTTTGGCTAATCGGGTACAACTAATCTCTTCAAAAGATGTGGTTCTCTTTGGGATGAACCCAAAAGAAAAGTTGGTCGTTCATCCTAATGGAACCTATCTACGACTCTTAACATGGGTGTTTCTTTTCGATGGTTCACAAAACTCTTCAAGTTTCAGAATTAGATTGTTAACCAAATTAGATTTAAATTCGTTAATTTTGAGTTCTTCACTAATTTCATTGATTTCACATTCACCCACTAGTTAACCAAATTTTTATCCATCTTCTTTGTAACTTCTATTAAAGGAACAACATCCAGATCTTCTAATTTAACTAAGTTCATTTGTTGATATATTTGTTCTGCTAACTTGGCACTATTTGTCTCTTCATTGTCATTAAATAATAGTTGTTGTTTTTCTACTATTGTACCCATGATCTTGTTTAATTCTTTTGGGTTTTACTCTTTATCAACCATATTTTGTAACTTCTCGAGATTATACTGCTTATAATCCATCTTGTTTTGGTTGTTTTTTTTTCCTACCTTTTTTGAAGATTGTTCAACTTCTTTTTCGATTTTTATATGTCGCAAAGGACATAATTTTGCTTTTGGATTTTGAAAAGGTTTTTTATGCTAAAATGGAATACTAATAACTATATTGGATTTTTCGCTATGGCTAAATTTGTTGATTAAAGAAAGATGGATTACAAAAAATTATTTCTTTACTTCCTTTAACTTAAGGTAAAACGTTTGCTAATTTCATTTTGAATTATAAAATTGTATTAGTGATATAATTTAATTGTGGCGCAATAGAAGTGGATTTCTCTAGATTGTGCACTATTTGTTAATAATTTGGATCAAGACAAGTACTATATGATAATTCAAGCATTAAATGCAACTACTGAGCTTAATTAAATATTAGTTAACTTAATTGTTTTTGGCTCACGTGTCTTTGATACCACTTTTAACTAACAAAAAATTACACAACCTAATATTAAAAGGTAGGGAGTAAGTTACAAATATTTTTTCTTATTTTTGAAAATGGACTCAAATATGGAGATAACAAAAAAGTAGGCTATACAACGTATTTAAAAAAATTGTTTGGTCCCATGAATTATTTGCCCCAAAATTGGGTGGATCGGAAAATATTTTTTAGAAATTATGACTTAAGAAAATTATTTGCCCTAAGCTGGATGGTCCTGAACGAAATGTATTACACCATATCTTTATATAATAAGTGTAAGAACGAATGAGGGACTGAGAATTCAAGAAAAATAGCAATCCAAGCATTTGGTTGAATCCACCAAAATACTCCAATTAGTTACAATTTCATTTATTTTAAAATTTGAATTGTAAGTTTAAAAAAAAACACTTAGTAGATATTCTACCACGAATCTTTATATTTATCTCTATCTTTATCTTTATATGAATTATTAAAATTATAAATTTGACCATTTTTCAATTAATCTTTTTTTCCTAGGAATTTATCTCTATCTTTATCTTTATATCAATCAAATAAAATTTCAAATTTGATGGTTTATCAATTAATATTCCCTTTCCAAGAATTTCTCTTTATTAGTTGATCACTTCCCTTTTTCGAATGAGTTACTCCCCCACCCCCTGTAAAAATTAATGCCTCCCTCCCCTGTTCACCTTTCAAATTTCTTGCTTCAATTAATGGAATTGTTGGTAAGAGTCGATTCTGTTCTATCCACGTATAATTTGTACAATTTTTTTTATGATAAATGTTGACATAGACATTCAAATACTAATTATCTTTACAATTTTTTCAAGGAAGTTCTTTAATTGTTCGAACTTTTGTCACTTTAACATTGTACCCTTGTTTAGATGTTATAGATTTGCAAAATTTATTAAAGTAGAAAATGTTGGTGCGGGACATTCAATTGCGCTCAGTCGGCATGACCCATTCAAGGTAGTTTCTTTATTGTCCTTCGGTATTGTTTTATCCCAATTGTGCTTGCATCCTTGATCAAACTTTATTTTCACTTTAGTGTTGTGTTTTTTTAATAGATATTATATACATAAATATAGATTAATGTAGAATTTATTTTTTTTGAAATACTTTGTTTGAGAAAATCTTTACCCTAGAAGATGTTAATTCCTCATTGAATTATATCCTTAATGTTGAAATATTTTTGCAATAATATAAAATATAGTACTAATTAAAATAATATTAAAAATGATGTTTTCTCCTAACAATACTTTTCATAATTTAAAGATCTCATGCAATAGCATGGGTACATACTAGTTTATAAAACAAAGAAAGCAAGAGATTAGTATCCAACTCAGTACAAAAACTTATGATTGGAAATCTTCTTTGGCGTTTTGGTGGATAAGTTGTCCATTCATTAGAGCCTCTATAAAGGGTGAACCTAATAGGCTATCAATTAGGGAGAAACATACCAAGCCAATCAAAAGAGTTTAATTATATGTATAAAACTTAAACCAATGATATCAAAGTTATCACATCAAAGGAGTACTTTGATAACTAATTAGTTATTGTACCGGGTGTAATTAGTTTAGAAGGATAGAAGTTAAACAACCATGAACATACATAGCCTTATCATGATAAGGTAAGACTGTACAAGAACCAAATAAATACGACATCTTTAGAGGTTTCATTTAAGGCAGAGTACATATCTAAAATATTCTCAATCATAGACTTAGGTAAGGTAGTTAAATTGCTGATTTAAATTTATCTTATTTAGACCTTAGATTTGATAGAAATTAATTGTTTACATTTGCTACAATTAGGTTAGTGACATTTTGATGAGACTTTTTATTGTGTAGACATCCACTAGTATTCTTTACAGTGGAGCAATTTCATTTTATGTATTAATTGGCATACATATGTATGGACTTTAATTTCATTTATTAAAGAATTTTGCCTGAAATTAACAGTTACTTGCCATAGGGTTATGAGACATACCACGATTTGAATTCAATCATTTTGTTTCTCCCCTTGTGAGATCTAAAGCATATATGACATAATGAATTCATTAATTAAATATCATGCAACAGTTACAATGCACTCAAACATAACAACAACTTCTTGCAGTATAGGTCTCACTTGTGCCAATTTACGAAAATTCAAACATAGTTGATCTTACCCCTACAAGTACTTACAATGTATTTGGATGAGCACAGAACTAAAATAACAAATAAAAAGATCAAAATCATGCAAACCCAGGACCTGTACTAGAAAAACAAATAGAAAATCTCAAGAAAGAAAGGAAAACCATGAGAGTGACCGACTCCCAGAGAAGCATTGTCGTACATTACACTAAAAATCACCGACACAACCGTCGTGGTAGTTCGGATGATTAGAACCTCCTTGCCCACCCGTTCAGCTGGCACATTCATTGAGCTAGGATTAGACCTGGCAAAGCTAATCTCATATTCAAAACTCGAATCGAATGATCCGGACCCACACCCAAATTGACATTCGAAAGGCGATGAACCAATTTGTACCAGAACACCTAAATTCTAGGACAGACTGAAATGACCAACACCCGAAAAGATCCGCCCCAAATTCTGACAGGAACCAATCTTGACCTGAACAGTATATATATATGTATATATGGATATCTACATACATATGTACATGCATACATACAAACATACATACATACATACATACATACATACATACA